>CM061141.1:245560769-246160769 GCA_030789695.1 Scilla litardierei
ACCATTCGCCGCGGCATCAATAATTTGCTTGGTCCCCGGTTGGAGACCGTTGTAGAAGCTATGAACTAGCTCCCAGTCCTCTATACTGTGGTGCGGGCATTGGTGCTGCAAATCCTTAAATCGCTCCCAAGCTTCATAGAGCGTCTCGTGTGGTCCTTGCTTGAAGGACATGAGAGCGCTCCGGATCTTCACCGTCTTGGATGGTGGATAGAATTTGTCAATGAATGCATCCGCCAACCCGTCTCAAGAAGTGAAAACTCCGTCAGCTTGCGTCCTCAGCCAATAGAGTGCTTTGTCCTTTAGCGTGAAGGGGAAGAGGCGCAGTCTGATGGCATCGATGGGGACCCCCGGCATTTGGAAAGTGGCGCACTTCGACAAGAATGATTGGATGTGGTAGTGGGGGTTCTCATGAGCGTTCCCATGAAATGGGTCCTGTTGCATCAAAACCACCAATCCCGTCTTAAGCTCGAAGTTCTTGTCGGCCGCCAACTCCGGCACGGCAATGGATGACGAAGTAGAAGAGGTCTTGGGCCGAAGCCTATCGCGAATAGAAATTATTCTCTCCATCCTCGCCGCCAATTCTTCGGGAGTTTCCGGGTTGGTCATAAACCGCCCTTCCGGATATTGTCTCCTTTCCGCTCTAAGTCTCCGCGCGGTACGTTCGATCTCGGGATCGAATAATAAGGCTTCGGGGTCCGCCGTAGATCTTGTGTACATGCACAGGGAAAACAGAGTTTCAAAGAGATGATTAGTACCGTGGAAGGGTTAGGTAAGAATAGTAGGAAATAATAATAATGGTAATAAAAAAATAATAAAAATAAAAGAAAGAAATAGCTAGGGTGAAAAAGAATCAAACGCAATCGCCTCCCCGGCAACGGCGCCAAAAACTTGTTCGCTCCGGGACGTACACCCAAAGAACGGTTGTAGTTTTTACCGCAAGCGCACGGTATAGCGGCGAGCGGGTATCGAACACAGGGAGGACGAATGACCGTGCTTGCTCCTAATCAACCTGGCTATTTAAGAATAGAGAGAATTGCCTTGGGCGATCCTGTCACAATCGTCAGACAAATGTGCGAAATATCAAATCAAATAAAGAACGTCTAGGGAACGGGGAATCCCCGCTACTCACCGTATTTCATAAATGTGGTTCGTCGGTATCAAAATTGCTAGAATGAGAATTTGGATGAACTAGTTGCAACTAAATGTGGAACCAAGCTCACGCCCTCGCGCTGTTGCCGGTCTATAGCTATCCTAGGGTCGGGTCCAATCTCTTGCAAACCCTAGCCTAGGAAAGCTAGCATTAGGATCAACATCATCGTCCAATTGCGCACCGAGCCCAATCTCTTGCAAACTCGGTCCACAATCTAAATTAGGATAGTTCCTACCCGTCCAATCTCTTGCAAACGGGTATCGGCACGGAATTGCAACCGGAGATCCTAGTATCGGTCCAATCTCTTACAAACCGATACTTCGAAAATCCGACTCCAACCCAATTCGGATTTCTAGGGCTTCCTATCAAATTGGGATCCAATCTCTTGTAAATCCCAATTGATATGAATACCTGGCTATCCGTAGTAATTCGATCCCAATCTAATCTCTAATTATTGATTCTAGCACAATTTCTACCAATTCATCACAAATACGAAATTGGGCTTGTAGGGTTCATCCCCACGCCCCAAGACGTGGAGACTACTCACAAATCATAGCAATAGCACAAAAATAATCAATGAAATAGACAATGGAATTCATCACAACAATGATATAAACAATAAAAATAGAGTTTTTGGGGAAGAGAGATGCAAACCAAAGTAGTTCTTCAATTAATCCAACAAAAATCCAAGTTTTTCTCTTCTCCAATCACAAAATAATAAAGCTAAAAAGTAATCTCAAAAAGCTGCAAAAAATCTAAGAGATGGCTCCTAAAACTAGGGTAAAAACAGGGCTTAAATAGCCCCAAAAATCGTCCAAAAATCCTGACCAAAACGCCCCTGCACAGCCTGTTTTCCGCAAATTTCGCTACAGGCAGCGCATCGCACTCGGCCGAGTGACAAAAGTCGCTCGGCCGAGTGAAAACCCTGTCATTTTCCAGTAAGTCGGGGGCTTCAAGGGTCTTCAGTTCGGAGGCGGCTCGGCCGAGTGAGTTGTCGTCACTCGGCCGATGGCTTTACTGTACTCGGGCGGACGCGGTTTACCACTCGGCCGAGTGGGTCTTCTGAAGCTCAGGTGGCCAAAAAAACAGTAACTTCGATCTTTTTGAGGGCCTTCGTCTGGGCGCCACTCGGGCGGACGTGGTATCGTCACTCGGCCGATGTGGTCTCCGTCGCTCGGCCGAGTACACATGGAAAACGTGTCTGAACGGGTCGGCCGAGCAGTGTCTCGCTGGTCGGCCGAGTGGCTCCTCCACTCGGCCGAGTGGGACACAAAAGATGCCCAATCTGATTGTTTTGGCCTCATCGTCGCTCCTGCGACGTCCATTCTTCTTCCGCTCCTCTCCAACAGTAAAATATCCCTCGGGGAGGTCGTCGGTGGCCGTGTAGAGTAAGCGCGTCTCGAGATCACTCCAAATCGCGCCAAATCACCTGAAATGCGACAAAAACAACAAATCGTGAAAAGCATCGCAATATCGTCGATATATCGTGAAAAACATGATTTGGGCGATCTAAATGGCATGCAAATCCACGGGAAAAAGGTGTAAAATATGGAGTGATCAATCCCTCGGGCTGCTCGGGCAATAAAGCCTTCATGCTGCTCGGTCGAGTAGCTTCCTGATCGATCAAGTAGCCTCCTACTCGACCGAGTAGGAGTCACCCGAGTCGGAGGGAAAAATTTCCCAAGCTCTCTGCATGCTCGGTCTGTCAGAGACTTCATGCTGCTCGGTCGCTTTCTACTCGACCGAGCAGCCTCCTACTCGACCGAGTCACCTGGGAAAAATGCTCCACTGGATTTGAATCACAAAAAACAACACACCTCGCCTGAACTAATTCCAACTCCTCATTATTTTTAATCAACAAACAAAAAATTTATTAGACCCAACAATGGAAACATACAAACAACAATCTCCTCCATGACATGTTTAATTCTCTGGAATCAGATCCAGAAGCAACCCAATAATAAAATCATTCTATCAGCACTCTGAATCAAGAACAAAACTGTGCAAGCATCTATTAAGAATGGATGGATGTGAGCTATGTATTCAATCAGCAACCGGACCCAACCAAATTATACCAAATCGTATGCACTTTGTATGTCGAATGAATACTGAAGGTCCAGAAAGCCAGTAGCCTTTGAATATCGGAAGCCACAGTATGCCTCCCTTTAAAATAAGTAGCAATCTCGAACCCCAGAAGATGAAATTCTTAATGCAGCTGAAGAACCTGCTTATAAACAATGTGCTCTCTTTAGGATGGGAAGAAGTTATATCCCTAAGGCATGTTGAACTAAACTATCAGTTAAATATTGATCAACATTAGCAATGAGAATCTAATGACAGAAACCAAAGTTAAAACCCTAAATCAAGATCAAATCCAAGATGAATAATGGCAGATCTAACAAATTACTCCTTGCATACCTTCCAACTCCTCCTCTTCCAACTCCTCCTTAGAGTGGTCCATTCGTCGAATGCTTGGGAGAATTTTCACCTGATTACGGGTGGCACCGTGACCACATCTACCTCATCGCCCTCCATTGACATCCTCTCCCTCTTCCTTTGGGAGTTTTTTTTGGCAAGATCAAGTGAAGTCAGGGATGGCTGCAATGGTGGTGAGAAATCAATAGTCGGCCTTGCAGTAAAGAGTCGCTATGGAGGTAAATGCGTAGTGATCTATGTCGATGAAGACATTTTTGCGGGATAATTGGGGATTGTGTATTCTAGTGTACATCTCTGGACCTGCACGGTGATAAACATATCATTTTTAGTGAGGCCAAACGACGTTGGTTCCTCTCCTCCACTTCACCTTTACCAAGGCGCCGCCGTCATCATCTCCACCACCCCTTCATTTGCCCACAAGATCCGATCCGCAACGACCCATCAACCAGGAAGGGGATGAAGCCCTCGAGCAAGGCCACTGAGCGAGGGATCCGACTCGGATCTGAATCCAAGACGAAGAAGATGAGGCCAGCCAACCGCCCACATCAGCTTACAGCGAAGGAGGGAATTGGGGGGGGGAGAGAGAGAGAGAGAGAGAGTCTGAGACAGGAGAAGCGGAGAAGCTAGGGTCTGGGGATAAGGGAGCGAACGAAAATGATGGGGGTAAACATTTGGGAAGCCTGGGCTTGCTGCGAAATTTTTTGAGCTCTCATCTTTAACAGCACTTGCAGTTATTTGACCTATAACAGCGCTTGCAGAAAGAAGCGATGTCTATTATCTGACCTTTAACAGCGCTTGTAGAAAGAAGCGCTGTCTATTATCTGATCTTTAACAGCGCTTGTAGAAAGAAGCGCTGTGTATTACGTGTGCCTCTAATAAACAGCACTTGCAGAAAGAAACGATATCTACTATCCGACCTTTAACAGCGCTTGTAGAAACAAGTGATGTCTATTATCTGTGCCTCTAATAATCAGCGCTTATAATTGGCAAGCGATGTCTAACATGTGCTATTAAATGTCTATTTTGTAGTAGTGATTGTGTACACACATAAGTGCTTGTCTATACGCAGATATAGTGTAACTAGAACACAGTTATTCCATTTTCCTGCACACTAGTTGTCTCGCAGATCTTTCTTTGTTCTCTCCTCCTCCCCTTAAAAGATCATGTCTTTGGGTGCTGAGCTTTGCCTCAACATCCAACACAGTGGTATCAGAGCGTCTCAGGTTGATAGTAAGCCATGGATTCTAATCAATCATCTCTTTTTCATCTTCCAATCTTGAGTAACAAGGAGAATAAGATCAACTACCAATATTGGAGCATCAAGATGAAAACTTTCTTCATTTCCAAAGATGTACGGGAGCATGTAGAAGACGGTGTTGCTGATCTGGCAGAAGGAGCCACAACAGCTCAAAAGAATGCTCATAAAGAGAAGATCAAGAAGGATGCTAGAGCTCTCTACTGGATTCAGCAAGCTGTGGATGAGACTATCTTTCCCAGAATCATGAATGCTTCAAGATCTAAAGAAGCTTGGGATATTTTGAAGAAAGAGTTCCTTGGATCTACAAAGGTAATTACTGTAAAGCTTCAAACCTTGAGAAAAGATTTCAAAAATATGAAAATGAAGCTAATTGAATCTATACAAGACTTCTTTTCAAGGATCACTACTATGTTAACCAAATGAGGTCATTGGGTGAAGATCTAGCTGAGCAAAAGGTAGTTGAGAAAGTTTTTAGAAGCTTGACACCAAAATTTGATTTTGTAGCAGTAGCAGTTGAGGAATCAAATGCCCTCTCTATTTATACATCAAGTGAGTTACTTGGCTCGCTTTCTGCTCATGAGGATAGACTCAACAGATGCAATGATGATGAAGGAATAAACCAAGCCTTTCACTCAAAAGTGACACTAAGTTCACCAGTTAGCAATGACAGGCCCTTTGGTGGTCATGCAAGATATCATGGCTCAAATAACTTCAGAGGAGGAAGAGGAAGAAGTAATTGGAGAGGTGGAAGAACTGGTAGACAACAAATGTATCAACCTAGATCAGAAGTTCAGAACAAATATAAGCACAAAGAACCCATGATGAAAGGGTGCTCTCATTGTGGAAGATCTATCCACAAAGTTGAAAACTGTATGTATAAAAACAATACATCTCCAAAGTGCTAGAAATGTCAGAAGTATGGACATTATGAGAAGGATTGCAGAGAAAACAGAGGAAATGAGCAAGCTAGTAGAGAAAACAAGGGAAAGGAGCAAGTCAACTATGTGGAAGAAGAAGCTCGCGAAGTTGGTAACTTGTGCATGGCAAAATTTGATGATATTCCGGTCAACAACTCCCTCACTTGGTATCTTAATAGTGGTTACAGCAATCACATGACAAGTAAGCAAGATTTATTCATCAATTTTGAACCTATTAATGCTAGAGATGTAAGACTCTGCAATGATAAGAAAGCTAGTGTAGAAGGACTTGGTGATATTGTTGTGCTTACTACTGAATGGAGGAAATAAATTAAAGATGTGTTGTATGTGCCTGATCTAAAACATAATTTGATAAGTGTTGGTCAATTAGTGAAGAATGGTTGTTGTGCTACATTTGATGAAGATCAATGCAGGATATATGATAAGAAGAAGAGGAAACTTGTTTGTGTGAGTAAAATGAAAAATAACAAGATGTTTCCTGTTATGTTTGCTGCTCCTAATAATACCAACTTTCTAAGCACCATATTTGAAGATGACTTAGAACTTTGGCAAAAAATATTTAGTCATTTTAATATGGCTGGTTTAGTTGACTATCTGAAAAGAAGCTAGTGATTGGTTTGCCATCACTAAAGCAAGTTAGAGGGAAGCATGCATGTGAAGCTTGTATTTTAGGCAAGCAACAGAAGAAGAAAGCCCCTTCACATTCAAATTGGACAGCTTCAAGACCATTGGAATTGGTCCATACTGACTTGTGTGGCCCAATGTCTGTTAATTCCCTTGGTGGTTCCAAATACTTCATGATAGTAGTGGATGATTTCAGTAGATACTGCTAGATTTATTTCCTTGCAGAAAAGTCTCAAGCCTTGAGTTTCTTCAAGAAGAATAAATATGAAGCTGAAGGGAAGTTGGCATGCAAAATTGGCACTCTCAGATCAGATAGAGATGGAGAATTTTGCAGCAAATAGTTTAATGTTTTTGTGAAGAAAATGACAGAATGAGACAATTGACAGCAAGTTACAAGCTGATTGCAAGCTGATGAAGCTGACAGCAAGTTACAGACAATTGACAGCAACTTGGTCTATTTTATAGCGGAGATGAAGCTTCAAGCTGATTGCATATTCAGACAGTGATTGGGGAAGCAGTGAAGAGGATAGAAGGAGTTTGACAGGTTACACATTATTACCGGGAAAATCATGTATCACATGGGGCACCAAAAGATAGAATTTAGTTGCTCTCTCCACAACAAAAGCTGAGTATATGGCCTTGTCTTATACATCATGCCAAGTAGTACGGATGAAGAGAATTCTGGAAGATCTGAAGCAAGAGCAAGGTGAAGGTACTGTTATTTTTTGTGATAACAAGTCTACAATCTATCTTACAAAGAATTTCATTAATCAAGGAAGAACTAAGCATATTGATACAAGGTATCATTTCATAAGAGAATTGATTTCTGAAAAAGCAATTGTGCTTCAACATTGCAAGTCATTTGATCAACTAGCTGATGGGTTTACAAAGGCTTTGGACATCACATAATTCATCAAATTCAGAAATGAGCTTGGGCTTAGACCCAACCTGAATTAAAGGGATGATATGTTGGAGTTAATTCAGACTGAAGTGTGTTTGGGTGTTCAATATGTGTGTCCAGCCAGCTTTATAAGTATGTCCAAGATGTGAACAAGTGTGTACAGCCTTAAAGCATAAGTATGTCCAAAATGTGAACAACTGTGTACAGCCTTAAAGCCAAGTATGTCCAAGTTGTGAACAAGTGTGTATAGCCTTAAAGCCAAGTATGTCCAAGTTGTGAACAAGTATGTTCAGCTGCTGAAGAAAAGGAGATCAGTTGTATGCAAAGTATGTTGAGCAATGTATGCCCTCAGTTCATTTGTATTTGATGCAAATGTATATTAATATAAGATGTGGAAATTTTGCATATGATGCAAAGGGAATTAAATATTTTATGTTTACGTGCATATTTAATATAATAAACGCGAGAAAAATGTTACCTAGATGACGGGGTCATCCCAATCGAAACGTAGGTTCAAATCGCGTCAAAATGGACACCAAACGCACAAAATAGAGCCAAAATAGTGAAAAAAGTCAAATTTGGCATTGCAGGTTGGGAGCCCGCCTAAAGCCACTATAGGGGGTTTTTAACCCAGTTTTGTGCGACGGCTGCAGTTTTTGCGAAAAACTAGTTTTGGGCCATATTTGAGTCCTCGTTTAAGGGGTCAAACGAACTGGGAATGACGAGTCGTTTTTTCCTACGCGTTTACCGTTCAACCCTCTTCAATTTGATCGGTTGTATCACTTGCGAAGCTCAACGGCGAGTGAGGAAAGTTTCACCAAAGTTTGGCCTTTGTGAAAGCAAACTTTAATTAATTTTTCTTCCAAAACTTTTAGTCCCACATCGGATATGGAGTGAAGGGGAGGGGTCAGCCGCCTATATAAATAAGGGTCTACACCCCTTCATGAAGCTCGTCCCATGCTCCAGATCTGAGTAGCTCCATTAAACGTGAGCAAGCCCGGATTTGAGCTCAAATTAAATATTCTATTTCTCCCTATATTTCTTCCTTGCTCCTATTCGGGCTCTAGCAAAGCTACGAAGGAGCTCGGATCGGATCCGAAGTCTTGACAAAGGATCCACTCAAGGTGAAATTTTTTTCGACGCGTTGTTGTCTCGACGACAAGAGTGTTGCTTGCCTCGAGACACGGTGCAGTTCGGGAAGCGATTTGGCTTGGGTCGCGGTTCAGCTTGAGAGATGTGGTGTGGGGCTAAAGAATTGTTGCTGAAAACGACGCTTCGTATTCTGCGGAAACGAAGTGAAAGGTATATAGTTTAAATATTCATACATTTATCAATTGTAATTGTTAGATACATCTATCCTTAGGAGTTGGTCGGACCCAACCCCGGGATAGTAGAGATCTTGGCTAGGGTTTGTTCCCTTTAGGGCTAAACTTGAAAATGTTTTAAGTCGATTTTTCCGCTGCTTATTTGATAATTTCATCCGACCGACTTAGGCCGGACGTCGTATTTATGGCCCTAAGGACCCAGAAAACCCAACCGTGATATCAAAGCTATGGTATACATGATCTATTTTTGCAATTTATAAATTGTATATAATACAGCATGTTTCTCCATCAGATGGAGGTTTTATTTAAACTTTAAAAATATCGTTTTTAAAGCAACATTTTTTTCGAACATTGTTTTTGAAAATTAGATTTAATTTTATTTTAAAATTAAATCTTTAAAATTAGGTGATAATTTTTGGCTGTAACTTACACTTATGCAATAAATTTTAGGTTGCATGTTTAGTAAGAAAATTTATGAGATAAATTTTAATTGCTGTTGTTATTATACTAAATTATTTAGTTACTAATTTTTAAATGGTTATATTAGTTATTTTGATTATGTGATAATTCAAGAAAAACTATTAGGATAGCCATTAAAACCTTTCAGAAAATTATGAGAAAATTTTGGACATGCTATGATTTAAAAATTATTGCAACAAATTAAATTCCCTTTTATGGTAGCCCTCTCCTAATTATTATTTTAATTGTTCTAATAATAATTTCGAAGAAAAGGCTATGATTTAAAATTGTTGCAACTTGAATTTTAAAATGCCTAATACATGATTAGGATATCACCTTTAAAATCCTTAAAGTTGATAGGGACACTAATAAAAGTTATTAATCAATCCTAATAATTTCGAATTTTAGGATTCAACTAGTTGATAGGATTAACTAGTTTTAATGAAGCCAATAATAATCGTACGGGACACATATGAATAATAAGTTTCCTTCAGTGGACCATGATCCGGTCTAGTGTGTTTTGACTAGTGTTGAAGATCACCCTAGCTTGACTTGAGATAGTGATCCTAGCCTAATCAAATCCCTGGCCGTGTTCTGCTGGACCGCAAGGATGCAAATTATGATTATGTGACATCGTTGTAACGGTCTGTTTTCGCTTGTACGCCTTGTCGTGCACGTAGTCTTGTTCGTGCACGTATTTATTTTAGACGTTGTCTGTATCCGAACCCTATGGTGTGATATGTCGTTGTGACCCTCTCTGAGAGTATTAAATTGTGGAATTAATTTGGAACGTCATTTCACAGGTCGTTCTCCCACGATTTGACCTTGTTTGAAGAGACGTCACGATTTTCACTTTTGTCGTGAGGCCTTTCTATTTTTAATTTCGTTTCTCGTCGTCGAAATTGTGATCCGTCTTCTCTGCCTTCTTTCTCTCATCGTCCCGGTCACCCCAGTATTTATTTCATAATTTTTGAGGTTCGTTTGACCTACTTCCACTATTTTTCCAACCTATTAGTTGTTTAACCCTAAGTTTCATGTGACACTTATTCCCTAGTATTTTATTATAATCCTTATATCATCCATTGACTCAGCCCTCATTTTTAACTTTGGCCACACACCCACACGCAGGAGAGAGAGGGGTGAGGTTTGGGTTTTAATAGTTTCTTTATAACTTTTCTTTTAATAATAATCCTATAACAAGTCCTATACCCTAACAACTTGACCTAGCCCTAGTCACGTGAGTCTACCCACGTTTCTCAGCCTCTAACTTATTAAATAGCCCTAGGCTATTTTTCTTTCACAGCAAACACCAAGCAACTCACACAAGGCCGCCGCCCACACTTCTCTTCACGGTAAACCCTAACTCGTCGTTCTTCTTTGTTCTCAGCCCCTAGCCCACCGCCGACGGCCCCCTCTCTCATCCCTGACCACCCTCCTCCCTACTGCTCTGCTGTGACCCCCGCCTACCGCCAGAAAACCCCGATCTCTGCCAGAATTCTGCAGCAGCAGCAGCTTGCAGCTGCCGCTGACGCCGTCGCAGACGCCGTCACAGCACCGCCACAGCCCCGCAGTCGCCCCATCTCCATTCCCCCAACCTTCCTCCCTCTGTTGCACGCCATAGCCTCGCCGTGATCCGCTGGAAACTGCCCCGAAAAGATGCGGCATCTCACAGTTTTCGCAGCAACGGCCGCCACCGCCGTCGTGAGCCCGCTGCCGTCGACCCCCCTGAGGCCCCCGCTTCCGTTTTCATCTTCCCTCAGGCCGTAAACACTTGAAACAGCGATATCACTCACTGTTTTGCGTTTTATCGACGTGTCGTCGCGTTGTTTCGTCGCTTCGCCATCCCCTTGCTGTTGGGGTCTTCCGTCAGCCCCCTACTGCTCCTAGGGGTGTTTTCCGACGTCACAAACACCTCCTAGGATGCTCAACGTCGTAGACTTTGCGTGTGTCGACCCGTTCGTCTCGGTTTGTTGTTACGGCTTCCCGAAAGCTATAGAAACGTCTACCGGCATCCTACTCGCTGTTGGAATATTGATTCACTATTTTGGTCGCTACCCGAGAATTGGAGAGCATGGAATCTTAATTGGAATCTGAATTTGGAGCACGTTCTATTTATTCCAACCCCTGGCGTCGCTACCCGACGCCAGTGTATTTCTCGCGTCGTGTAAGGGTAAATTTCTGAACACTTAGGACCCCCAACCCATCCATGTTAAACAAGATAAAAATCGGTATTTAGTTGTCTGATAATTCACTAATAAAGATAACTTAATTTGGGACTGTAGGCTGGTGGATCTGAGCACATAGGTAGACTGGAGTGGTTGAACGATATTTGCAGAACGGTTGAATTCAGGCAAGTGAAACTTGCCAGTTCCTTGTTTAGGCCGTGCTTTAGGCCATTTCTTGTTTTAGGCGTAAAAGAGACTAGGCGACGAAATGATACTCGCCTAGACGAAATTTTAAGATCTAGCTTGACAACGAAGCTAGATCTGTCACCCTGCCATGTCATCCATGCATTTCTGCCTGTTACGTTTAATTTTCATATCTGTACGCATTTTACTTGTGCTCTGCCTGTCACGTTTAAATTCCTTTTCTGTACGCATTTAAACTACAACTTGCTATGTCATGTCATCCATGCTTGAGTGTTGCATTCGTAGCACACGCTACTATACTTGTACATCCTTGTTCAGGCTAGGCACCTGCGTTGCAGGCACAACCCTATGCCAAATACACTTTCTGGCTCGTGATCCAGAAGCGGGCTACATGTGTTGGTCAAAAGCCATTGCCCGATACACGTGGAGGGGTAGGGATAAGCGATCACTTGAGCTTAGGAGTTGGCCCGTACAGCCACTCCAGCCAAAATGCGTAATCTCTGAGCACGACGTGTTTACTTGACTTATGAAATCCATGTGATTGTTTAGTAGCTCTGCTACCCATGCCATGATGTACTTGTGCCTTGTTAAACTTGATGTCATGTCAAACTTGTCGCATTTATTTAATTGTTGCATCCATACTTTAAAATGCCATGTCATCGCACATATTTTAGAACTGCTAGGTTGTTTTACTTTCCTTTAGTTTCCTTGCACAAAATCTTTGTAGACTTTGCTGACATGATCCCTCGTCTCTTTTGGGTGTCGCATGTTAGTTGCCGAGCCAGAGTCCGTTGCTGAGGACGAGGTGTTTGCTGACTTTGAGCCTGGGTCCACCGTTGACGTGGAGTACGAGGACACCGGTGACCAGTCGTAGAGTTTTCCTTCGTCGTTACTTTTGCTTAGTCTGTTGTTAGGTTGTCGGTGAGTAGCACCTTTCTTTCTGTACGTTGATTATTTCTGTCGTTACTGTCTTTTGGACGAATTGTCGCCCAAAAGACAGTAACTTCGGACGTTTTGGCACGGTCCGCTGGCGGTCGGGTGAGCTCTCCGGGTCATCTCTTCGAGGAAACGGCTACAGATGAACCGATTGGGTGAAGATCACCCGATCGGTTGGATTTCAGCTCCAATTTTCCAGAGAGAACAGTCGGGCTGAACCGGTCTCTGACCCGGTCGGTTGACACTCTCATTACTTCAGCGGCTGTCCAGGTCGTGCACGCGTGCATCACCCGATCGGTTGGCGTATCCAACCGATCGGGTGGGGGCTGAAAGATGGAGATCTTTGTCGTTTGACCCCCTGGATCACGCGTGACTCCTCCCATTGCTCTGGGGACTTATGATATCGTCGTTATATGTACCCTACATCGACAAACTCCTGCAAACACGTAGAAACACGGAGAAAGGAAAGAAAACAAGAAAATACCAGAAAACGGATACGAGACGGCGGAAAATAACGAAAAAACACAAAAGAAGCCGTGCGTGAATATATGAAATATAAACACACGTCAAAATCTCCCAAGCTGAACCCTTCCTCGTCCTCGAGGAAGACGAGTGAGAGTAGGAGCTCGGAGGGAGAAAATAGAGAGAAAGAGAGAAAAGAGAACTCTAAATCCTAAATCGCCCGTCAGGGCCAACAAAATCAAAAACGACACACCAAGCAAGCAAACGCCAAATCACATCACTAAACCAAGGAATACGAGTCCAGACAAGTGCCGTGGGCCCACGCTGTGAAGAGTGAGTGAGTGTGGTCGTGTGCTAGCAGACGGTGTCGCTATCTACATTGTGCTATACGCTCCATATACACAAATCCAAGAAAAGACCCAAATATCGATTCGATTCGAAATAAGCGGTGAATATATAGCTCAAGCATGCATGAGAAGAGTATGAGAATAGAAACGCATCATGTGTCAGGGACTCCACAGCTAGGGACTCGGACATCACCACACTATCGCCTAGATAATAGCTAGAAATTCCCTATTCCAAGTGTTTTCGAAAGCGATGTGGGTTGAGATGATGTGGAGTAGAACATTCGGTGCAAATTCTCGCCTTCCCTTTATTCTCGATAGGTAGAGAAATATTCACACACATTTTTTTTGGGTTTTGAATATATGTATTTTTTTTGGATTTTTGGCTATACATATATATTTTTTTTTCTTTTCTCTTTTCTCCCCTTTTTTGGATTTTTCTTTTCTCTTTTTTTGGATTTTTGGATTTTGGGGTATATACACGTGTGTACTCTCCCAAGTGGGAGAACGGTACACGACGAGGGGATTTGCACCAAGTAAAAATAAAAAAGAAGTCGGATTCTAAACACTTGGGCAAGGGAGATATTTCGCTAATCAGAGCATAGGCTAAATGGGTTATCCTAGTCCTAACTGTGGAATCCTGACACATGCGAAATGAAGCATATGATATATATATTCATGCATACAGAAGCAGATAAGAGAGGCAAATAATGCATACTCAAATCGAAGCATGATAATCTAGGGTTCATTCCTGGATAGGCATATAAAACACAATCACAACTTAGAAGCACACCAAACAGCTACTCACGACACATGACTCACATAAAAAAGCTAAGTGGACCTACGATGCATGAGATGCTAGAGGACTCGGCTTCCTAGGGTTAGTGAATGTGATTATCGAAGCCATGCTATGTGTGTGTGTGTGTGTGATTTTTGTGGCAATTCATCATAGGGTTCATCTCTAAGAGAAAGAGATAAAAAGAAGAAAAGAAAAATTAAAAACACGATGAAAACGACTCAAAAATGAAGAAAAAGACACAAATGATGCACGAAGTGCGACTCCCCCAAGCTGAAACTTGCATTTTCCTCAATGCAATAAGAGTAAATACGGGAGCGCAAAGAAAATGGGGGGGGGGAATATGCACCGACACAAAAAGACAAGAAAAACAAGAAAAACACACATACGAAACCGAAAATAAAAATAAAGATAAAGATCACACCACACGACATATAAACAGAAAATAAAAATAGAAAATCACACGACACAACGTATATAAAAAACACACAAAGAAAACATCACACGACATCACACAGAAAAAATGACTTCCCCCAAGCTAGACATGACAATGCTAGTGATATGATGTGATCATGAAAATGCAGAGATATGCAAGGGGGAGGTCAGAAAACAAAATGAAATCAAAAAGCAGGAGAGGAATCATCCTCGTCCTCCTCGGTGGAAGAAGTGGGGGATGCGGTGTGGGTGGGTGAGGTGACTGGTGTGCGGAGAAGTGGAGAAAGTGGTCGAGGTGATGGATCGGTGGGTGTGGAGAAAGTGTGGACGATGGGTGGTGTAGAGGTGATGACGGTGAGTGGGAGTGAAATGACGACCAATGCGGTGGTGGGTGGTGGAGGTACGGGGGTAGGTGAGGATTAAGGGGGTATGGTGGTAGGTGAGGATGGTGGGGGAAGTGATCGCGAACGCACCTGCAATTTCTTGCAGCGCACATATGGAGTGACGGAAGTGGAGGGTAGTGGAGGTGAAGTGGAGGGAATGGAAACGGTGGGAGTGGATGAGGTATTGGGGGTGGAAGTAGTGATAGGAGGGGATGGTCGCCTAGGGGGTGATGGTGGAGGTGAGGGGTGTGGTGTGGGAGGAGGAGGTCCATGGACGTGCGTGAGAAGGCGGAGGATGGCGGCGACGTTCCTCTCAAGTGTGAGGAAACGTGGGAGAGTGAAGATGGAAGAGGATGAGACCGAGGAGGTGGAGGAAGAAGCAGCAGCATGCAATGCAGCTAACTCAGCCTCGAGGTGGAGGCGAGTAGAAGCGGCTCGACGAAAGGTGGTGGTGGTGGTCGTACGGACCGGAGACGTGGCGACGGTGGTGATCGGGACAGAAGCTGGGATGACATGACTAGGACCAGCCTCGGAATCTCCTCGGGACGCAGGAAAGTCCTGCTCGCCTAAGTGGGTGGCAGGGGAAGGTGGTCTAGGTGCGCCCGGGATGAAAGGAAGACGTAACCCCCCAAGAAACTCAGGATCAGGTGGAAAAGTCTAGTCTCCCACAAGCTGGATGGTCATGCGAGCGAGGTTAGGCAGAATGGTATAGGCAGACGGGGGTGCCCGTAATGGAAGGTGAAGCGGCCATCGGGGCGGGGCTTAATCATGTGAATATGCCGCAGGACATCTAGATCTAGACGTGAGGGTCCTGCGACAGTAGGAAGATCTCGGGGGATGACAATGTTGAACTAGGGAGAAGAAGCTATGATCGTGATAAGGCCCCCGTAACAAAGCTTGCCCTTGTCGGCATGGCTAATCTCAAGAAGCTTGGAGATAAGCCAAGCACCGGCATGGACGGGAATAACTGGGGCCCTAAAAGAAATCCAATCATCCCCACGGACAAAAGGAAAGGTCATGGCCCACAGGATGAAGAGATCAGGGATGGTCACGGTACCTGACTCATCCTTGGGGAAAAACATGCATGATATGATCCGGTGGGCCAGACGGAAGATGGGGTGAATGATGGAGGAGGCCTTGGCCTTACCTCGGGGATACTGAGCGTGTAGGGTGAGGCGGAACCAAAACTGGTCGACGTCAAATTCGGGGGGATACCTGTAGGGACGGATAGCGTCGTCCCCAAGGATGGGGAAACCAAAGATGTCATTAATGATGTTCAGATGAGTGTGAATGGTTCTGTTATGGACGTGGAAGATGACGATCGACCCCGACTCACTGACAAGTGTGGATAAGAATTCGAGTGTGAGGGAGGGATAGGACACCGCGGTGGCGTTAGGAAATCTAGCCAACCTAAATTTGCGAAGAGGGTCTCGACCTCGGTGAATACACAGAGATCGATAAGCAATTGGGTGGGGGCAAATTTGGTCGATAGATGCCCCCGTGCATCAAGTCTAAAATAAAAATCTTTATGCTCCTGGTTCCTAAAGCGGTAGCCATGCGGGCCCATCAGTGGGTCCTCAACTGGGACGATAGGTTGGGGTTGGGGTTGGGGCTGTGTAGGCTATACGGGAGGAGGATGTGAGTGTGGTGGGCGTGTGGTCTTGTGTCTCTTGTGAGACGACCTCTCCTCTCGCATGATACCCTTACCCTTATCCTTATCTTTTGCCATGTGAGCGTGTGTGAGTGAGTGTATGCAAGATGTGATGAATGTAAACACACATGCAATCGAGCAAATAAAAATTTCTAGGGCAAAATATGAAATTGAACTAAGGAGCGAAGTTACCCAAGCGAGATGAAGATCCTTGCTCGGAGATGTCCCAACGCTACGCAATGGGAATAAATATAAAGCCGCGGCAACTCCTTTCAGCAAATTTCGAAAATGGGGGGGGGGTTGGGCGAAAACTAGGGTTTTGATGCGGGTGAAATCGAAGAGAAAGAGAGAGAGATCGATGGAAAGATGGCAAAAGAGAGGTGATAGATCGATTGAGAGGGTTGTGTGGTCGGTTGAGGGAGAAACTAGGCCGGTTGGAGGGACAGGAAGTCGAAACGGCGAGAGAGAATCGAGATCAGGCGAGGGAGGTGAACGAGTGGGGTGCTGTTGTATTTATAGGTTTTAAGTCGAACCGATCGGGTGAGTTTTCACCTGATCGGTTGACAATTAGGTTGAAATTTTTGCTGAAAAGATGCAACAGGCGAACCGATCGGGTGATAACTCACCCGATCGGTTGGCCACTTCACAATTTTTCCCGAAAGTTTAGTACAGCTCACCCGGTCAGTCACACGACCACGCTTCATATCAACCGATCGGTTGATCAATTCCCAAAAATTTTCGAGACTTTGGCCCAGCTCACATGGTCTGCCACCCGGTCTCTCATTGCTTCACCCGATCGGTTCGTTGGAGAGAAGATACGGCCATTGTCTGATACGTCTCACCCGATCGGTTGATTGGTCACCCGATCGGGTGAGGGCTTGTTTCCTGCAAAAATTCATGAATGGCCTAAGTTTCTCGATGGATGATCCCGCGGCTAGATTTAATTATTAAAATAGAAAAAAATAAAGCTAATAATAATCCTAAAAACGAAGATAAAAGTTTAGAGCATGGGTTGTCTCCCATGAAGCGCTTTTTTTTAACGTCGTTTGCTCGACGCCCGTAGATGATATTCAAGGCGGACGAGGGTGATGCCCTAAGATCGGCATCGCTTTAGATTCAGAGTTGGCGGCCTTCGGTGTCGTCGTCGGTGACAAGAAAACTTGCTCGACGACCCTCCCTCCGTTGACGGGATCCGGAGGCTTCTCCCTTATATTGGCGTCTACCGCCACTCTTTTCAGGATTCGGATCTCGTCTCCGATGAGCCCCACGGGCTCTTTCCCTTTCCTCCTCGTAGAAGGAGCCTTTTGAAATCCAGAAGGGGCCGTATGTGCTGCATCCGCTTTCCCAGCAACATCATTTTTCTTCAGGCCGACTGGTTCTTCAAAGTCCCCCAAGCTATCGGGGGGATTTCTTGAAAGAATCTCCCAGGTCGTGGCTTCCACAACTCTCTCTTCTTCTAACTCCAGCATATTGCAACCTGGATCATCCGGGGGGTTGGGGTGCTTCATTGACAACCCCAAGTCAAATCCGACTTTTTCGTTGCCGACGTTAAGGGAAAGCTTCCCATTCTTCACATCTATTAAAACGCCGGTAGTGGCCATGAAAGGCCGTCCAAGGATGATGGGGGTGTGCGCATCTTCAAGCATGTCCAGGACGACGAAGTCCACTGGCACATGCACCCCACTTACGTTGACAGGGAGGTCATCTACAACCCCCACCGGATATTTGACCGAACGGTCTGCAAGCTGTAGGGTCATACCGGTGGGCTCCAAGTTGCCCATCCTTATCCTCTTATACAGCGACAGGGGCATTAAACTGACGCTCGCTCCAAGATCGACGAGAGCGCGATGGATCTTTACCTCCCCGATCGCACAAGGGGTAGAGAAGCTCCCCAGGTCTTTAAGCTTAGGCGGATTTGCTCTCTGAATGAGAGCGCTGCATTCTGCCGTTAATACGACCTTCTCCTTTCTGGACCCTCTTGTCACCAAATCCTTTAAAAAATTTGCGTAGGAGGGAATCGTCTCGATAGCTTCAAGGAAGGGGATTTGCAAGCTTAGATCCTTGACCATGGCAAAGAATTTGCCATACTTTTTGTCTATCTTGGCTTGGGCTAGCCATTGTGGAAAAGGCACAACGGGCTTGAACACTCTGAGGCTCCCTTCCTCGTTTTTCTTCTTCTCCTTTTTAGGAACTCCCTCCGGAGTCGTTGGCTTTGGCGACGAAGCACCGTTGTCCTTGGCTTTTTCAATTAGTCGCTCTACGACCAACGGTGCTTCCGGTTCCTTTGGGGGCACTCTTGTGGGGATTTGTGTTCCGCCCCTCAACACGATAGCGGACACATTCGCATGCTTGTGCGTGAGTGCCAAAGTCTGGTTTGCTCCCCTCGGGTTCACTTCCGGTTGTGGCGACAATAGATTTTGCGACCTTTGAAGGTTCGCCACTTGTAACCCCAGCTGGGTTACTTGGTCTGTGAGAGCCCTTTGCCCCATTTCCAGCTTCAAATTTATCTTCTTCTGGTTGGTAATGTATTGAGTCAAGAGGGACTCAACCAGAGAGATTGCCCTTTGTTGGCCATATTGCTGCTGCTGCTGCTGTTGGTTCCTCAGGGGGTATTGCTGATATTGTTGTGGAGGCTGCTACTGCTGAAACTGCTACTGCTGTTGTTGTCTAGGCGGCTGATATACTAGTTGATGCTGCTGCTGAAGAGGCGGCTGCTGATATGGTGCCCGGTAGCTAAGATTGGGATGGTTCCAGTTGTTTGGGGAGTAGACCGGGTTGGAGCTAGTCCGTGGTGGATACGGCGCATTTCCAGGAGGATTGTAGAATAGTGCACTCGCTTGGTCCAACGGTGGTGAGATGTCACCACCCTCGAAGTCCCCCATGACTTCTGCTTCCACCGCTGCAATATGTTGTGTACCGGTACCACCGGCTCCTACCATCAGCGCGGAGATCTGGGTCGATAGCAAGTCAGACTTGTTGGATAATTTGTCAACGTCCTCGACCCTGTGGATACCCCCAGATCTAGGTGTGGCTCGCTCGTCACACCACCGCTCATTGTTCGATGCCATATTTTCTAGAATTTGTCCAGTATCTTCTTCACTTCTGGACATGAAGGACCCCCCCAGCCGCGGAGTCCATCGAAGATTTTAAATCGTCCCTCAATCCGTTGTAGAACAGATTAATTATCTGCCACTTGGGAAGCTCGTGATGAGGGCATCTTCGCTGCATTTCTTTAAACCTCGTCCAAGCTTTATGCAGGGACTCGTGGCTGGCTTGGGAGAAGGAGGAGATCTCACTCCTCAGCTTCATGGTCTTCCCCGGAGGAAAGAACTTTGTCAGAAAAGCGTTTGAAAGGTTCTCCCAAGTGTTGAACGTATTCGGGTCCTTCCCACTAAGCCACAGCTTGGCCTTATCTCGCAGAGAGAAGGGGAATAGCTTCAGATGGATTGCCTCAGTTGTGACACCATTTGTCCGGAAGGTGTCACATTTCTCCAAGAAGGAGTCCAAATGTTCGATGGGGCTCTCCATGGGTGCCCCCGAGAATTGATCCTGCTGGATCCACGTTACTAAGGATGGCTTGAGCTCGAAGCTCTGCACCGTAATAGCAGGAGGACGGATGGCGGAGGTGGACTCGAGGGATGGCATCGAGTACTCCAGCAGGGACTTGTGAGGTGGGGTGTTCTTCCCATGGTTTCAGGCTCTTCTCTTCTTCTCTTCTCTGCGGCCAAACGCCTTAGGATGGCATTTATCTCAGGATCAACATGAATCAAGTCGTCAAGACTTCTTGTGTTCCTGCGCATTAAAAGCAACAAACATCCGCGAAGCGAAAAGTGGGAAAGAAACAGATAAAATAGAAAATAAAAATAAGAAAATAAAAATGAAAAAGAAGAATGCGAAAATTATCGCGAGATGGAGATGTGAGCTAGACTCAAGGGTTCATGAGATCCTAAAATAACAAGCACGTTGCCTCCCCGGTAACGGCGCCATAAAGCATGACGTCCCCCGTGTTTCTGCGCGCGTTTGATGTGTGCAATATATGATTAGGGACGTGAGATTTAAATATGTATAACCGCAAGCGCACGGTGTTGTAATGTGGCTTGGGGGTCGAACTCAGGGAGGCGTGGTTATGCTTGTGTCAGAAAGGACCGAATTCACCCCATGGGTGAGCTAGCCCGAATCGGTAGATGGGTTGTCACAGAAATAGAATGCGAGGGATAAACAATATAAAGGGAAACCCGGGACTTCGGTTTCCACCCTATCATGCGATTCTCGCCAATACGACCGGTGGATGGGATAACGATTGGAATTAGGGTCTAATGGTGAGACGTTGCCTCTAAGAGTGATACCAGCGTCCCATGGGCACGATATTCCGGTCGGTGCCCAGGATGATACACCGGACTACCCGGGTTCGGTCAGTGGGCATTCCCATGTCCATTAACACTGACCGACTCCGGGAGCACTAAGCTCGTAACGATAACTCCCAACATCTCATCATGCCACTCCCGCGTGCTAAGATTCGACGTCTACGCTAAGGGCATGGCTAGGGAGTCAACCGCCAAGTTTATTCCCCCTTGGCCCAACGGTCAAAGGCGGCCCTTTTCCCACCGATGACAATGAAACACCCCGCGTAACCGATAGATTCCTAATCTCTATCGATTTCCTAGTCCTATGGACGCATTAGGGAGAACCCACGAAGGGGTTTCCACCAAAATCCCAGATTTGGGAACTACTCACACATATTTGCTAAAAAGCAATCTAAATAAAAATTGACCGTTAAAAACATAATCGGGCAATAGAAATGCGGTAGTAGTAATGCAATTAAGATAATATCAAAGTTTGGTTAAGATCAGAACACTTACAAATAACAAAGAAATTACAGCCGTCACAAGAGAGAAAAACAGTAAAATATTACAACTCCGGTTTCTGAAAACCTAGGGCTTCTATATATAGAAAACGACATCACCCGATCGGGTGAAGAATCACCCGATCGGGTGAAGAATCACCCGATCGGGTGACCTGCTTCGTCCTTCGACAGCGATCTTCAGGGCTTCACCCGGTCAGGCGACACGGTCGGTTGGGGGAAGCTCTTAGCCATTTGGATCTTGGCGTCGTCGGGTGAACCGATCGGTTGAAAAATCAACCGATCGGTTGGAATTGTCGCCAAAAAGACAGTAACTTCGGACGTTTTGGCACGGTCCGCTGGCGGTCGGTGAGCTCTCCGGGTCATCTCTTCGAGGAAACGGCTACAGATGAACCGATCGGGTGAAGATCACCTGATCGGTTGGATTTTAGCTCCAATTTTCCAGAGAGAACAGTCGGGTTGAACCGGTCTTCGACCCGGTCGGTTGACACTCTCGTTGCTTCAGCGGTTGTCCAGGTCGTGCACGTGTGCATCACCCGATCAGTTGGTGTATCCAACAGATCGGGTGGGGGCTGAAAGATGGAGATCTTTGTCGTTTGACCCCCTGGATCACGCGTGACTCTTCCCGTTGCTCCGGAGACTTATGATATCGTCGTTATATGTACCTTACGCTGGCAAACTCCTGTAAACATGTAGAAACACAAAGAAGGGAAAGAAAACAAGAAAATACGAGAAAACAGATACGAGACGGCGGAAAATAACGGAAAAACACAAAAGAAGATGTGCGTGAATATATGAAATATAAACGCACGTCACATACGTATTGGAAAAAGGAAAAATTTTTGTTTCTTGGACCATAGAGGACGTTTAACATTTTTGGCAAATACCGTCACCTTGCTTCTGAAGCAATGAGAAATTTGTATAACGATAATGTATTAAATGTTAATACATGAATACGCAAGATAGTAGAAAAACTTATACGGCTAAATAGACTAGGCCGTACCAAAGAGACTAAGCTTTACAAGTCACATAAAGATGGGTCTGGTATCTCGTATTATGAAGTCAATAGACACTAGTGAATCTTGTCTCAAAGGTATAATGGCCAAAATTCAATCTGTAAGACAGTGGGAGAATGAGTTAGTGAACTCGTAGTCTAGTACATACGGATGTACCCGGACCCAAGTCTAAGTTAGCCAGGCTAAATAGTTTCTATTTTATTACGACACGTGTTCTTGCTGAAACACAAGTCTGATAAAATAGATAACACAATGAAAGAAGTATATAAGCTGCTTTGATCAGATCGAAGAGTCGTATATTTAACTATATAATTCTTGCATAATTAAAAGAAAATGTGATTTTCTCTCAGGTCAAGTCTATTAAACACATCGGTGTGTTAGAGAGCATGAATCGTACTTTGTTAGACATGGTGTGATGCATAGAAAGTGGCTCTAAGATACAATCCTCACTCTGGGTCAAGTCCCAGATAGTAATGCCTAGGTTCTTGATAAGGTTATATGAGGACTTTATCAATAAGATATTCATTAAATCAATCGTTAGGAAGTTAACGGACTACTCGAGTCTCATGAGACGATAAGTCAAGTAAAGCATCATAGTTGATGATGACTAAGTCAATTTCCAAGATGCCATTTCAGAGTAGTGACTCTAAGAAATGGCATGATGCAATCCATAAAGGGTCCCTGCACGTAAATAAAGTATGGACTTTTGTTTACGTGCCCAATGAAAGAGTTTCTTATTGGCTGCAAGTAAATCTTTAAGACAGAAGATTGGTGTAGAAAGAAAATAGTAAAGTACACCTTATGTTGGTTGAGAACAGTTATCATCCTAACTCCGATAAAAGGATTATGATGAAACTATCTCGCCAACAGATGTGTGCAGATCTACTCGAACCAAACTCGATGTAAATACTCATGATGACCAAGAAAACTGGAGCATTCATGTATAGTCTATTTTCTAAATGTGATTTAGAAGAACGAACTAATATGAATTGGCCAGAGAGTTTTCAAGGTCAGTGGGAGCGAATATAAAACATGCGAGGCATCAAGGATCTGCAACATATGTTTTGACAAAGTGGTCAAAGAGTTTGATACTTTATCAGAAATGATTATAAACCGTCTAATGACCAGTTAAACTTATTTGGATTATTCTCGTAAAGTACGATAAACTGGATGAGATCCAGGAAAGACATTAATTATGGATTCCAAGAGACCAAGGAAATTATTTGGATGAGATTCAAATGTGTGAGCTAATATGAACATAGAAACCCATGTAGTCTATACAGTGGACGGTTTAGCAGATCCACTCACGAAGGCTCTACCACATAAGTCTGGAAAGACTTATGTGTGAATGTGGTATGAGATGCCGGGATAAATGGGCCTAAGTGCAAGTGGAGATGTAGCGAGATGGGTTTGCCCCCGAGGCAAATTTATCTCGATGTATGTATACAAGCATCTTGTTCAAAATAACCGTAAGCTGTTTGGTAAGTATTTACCTAAGATTAATCATAATGTAGTCTTCATTAGAATTTAGGTAAAGTCCTAAGACTTAATACGAGGTTAAACAAGCATCGAAATGAGGATCTCGATCATAGAGAATTGTTTGATCGTTAGTAGTATAAGTCTGAAATCGTTCATGGTCACAGATGTTTCGAGAAAAGGATATCGAAACATCCTATAGACCATTGTGACTTTGTCTTCACCATATAGTGGTGATGAGATCTCATTGTCATTTGACTTAGCGAAGTCAAAGACGAGACACATGTGCTCATTGGATAATGAGTTCACTGAATGACCCAACAAGAGTTATCATATGGTTATGTTTGACCAATCTGTCAATGATAACTCTTAAGGATGATATGTGAGTTGGTCTTTTGACTTGAGGTCATTATATGAATCTGTGCGTGAACGGTGTCACTTAGATCACTGATCTAGCCTTGGAAAAGCCCCGTTGAAAGATCTTTCGTTGGGTGACATTTGAAGTGTGCGAGGAGAGTAGTGACCAATATAGGATTCGTCTCTCCTGGTCAATGGGAGTTAGTGTCGTAGTGTTAGTACGACCTTTTAGTAAAAACTTTGGCCAGACTATATTGGAATTATTTAACTAAAGATCGATGGAGACTAACCAAGTTCGAGCTGGTAGGGTTGACAGTTGACCATTCCCTAAGCTTAACTAGACGACATAGTTTTGACGAAAAGACTAAAACTACGGTATTCGTCACGGATACAGTCAGGGTGGTCCCGAAAATACTCATGCCAATGAGTTAACCATATAAGTATGATACCAAAACAAGGATGACACCTGCTGCTCGTGGTCACTGTCGTCTGGAGTTTCAAGCCACACCTGTAGTAGGGTCAGGCTGTAGGGTCTCACACAGAGTGATACCTTCGTCAAGTAATATGTAGAAATTAGGGAGAAAATGTATTTGATGCAAGAGACAGAAAACTGCAAAGAGTTTACAGTTATCTTCTAGACTCAGGATAAATGATCCTGAGCACAAGTGGGAGATGTTGAGGGATGTATGCCCTCAGTTCATTTGTATTTGATGCAAATGGATATTAATATAAGATGTGGGAATTTTGCATATGATGCAAAGGGAATTAGATGTGTCGTAAAAATATGTACATGCATATTTAATATAATAAATACGAGGAAAAGGTTACCTAGATGATAGGATCATCCTGATCTAAACGCAGGTTCAAACCGCATCAAAACGGACACCAAATGCACAAGATAGAGCCAAAACAGTGAAAAAATCCAAATTTGGCATTGCGGGTCGGGCGCCCGCCTTGCGGGGGCCCGACTTGCCTGGAGGCCACAGTATGGTTTTTTAAAACCCAGTTTTGTCCGGTGGCTGCAATTTTTGCGAAAAAGTAGTTTTGGGCCATGTTTGAGTTCTTGTTTAAGGGGTCAAACGAACTCGGAATGACGCGCATCATCACAAAATTTAGGAAAATAGAAAGAGAAGAGAGAGAGAGAGAGATCTCTGAGATCAAGATCATCAAAAATATCCAAGAAGGATAATAAAAAAAGGGCTTCAGCTTTGCCTGAATTTGTGTGAAAAAATTATGAAAAAATCGTTCTTTCTCATTCCGCAAATTTGTGTTCACAATTTTGTGTACACACTTATAGTGCATTGTGTACACACATAAGTGCTTGTCTATACATAAATATAGTGTAACTGGAACATAGTTATTCCATTTTCCTGCACACTAGTTGTCTCACGGATCTTTCTTTGTTCTCTCCGCCTCCCCTTAAAATATCATATCTTTGGGTGCTGAGCTTTGCCTCAACATCCAACAATAATGGTTAATCTCCCAATTCCTTTGATTGATGGGTTATTTGATGGGTTTCACAAGGTGAGTTACTTATGTAAGCTGGATATAAGGTCCAACTATTAACAAATTTAGGTTTTAGATGAACATGCATCTAAAACTATCTTTTGAATGCATGAGTGACATTACAAATTTTTAGTGATGTTATTTGGGCTGACTAATATGCCCTCCACTTTCAAGATACTATGAGCAATGTATTTCATACTTGACGAAGTTTGTATTGGTTTTCTTTAATGACATACTCGTGTATAGCAAGAATTGGAAAGAAGATCAGCATATAGAAGTGGTACCATCTCTATTATGACAAAACAAACTCATTGTTGAGCTTTCCTAGTGTAGATTTGGACAAAGAAGAGTGGATTACTTGGGTCATATTATAACATACAATGATGTGGCGGTGGATTCTTGAAATATGAGGCTATATAAACTTGGCCAATGCCCAAAGGAGTTACATCCTTGGGGGGTTTTAAGGAGTTGTGGACATTATGGAAATTTCAACAATGGTTTAGAAGGAAAGGCATGCATGTTAACATGTATGTTGAAGAAGAAAACATTCAACTAGGATGGTAGTACTCAAGAATCCTTGGAAAATCTCAAGGAAGCTCTCATGCAATCTTTGGTGTTGAGTATGCCAGACTTCACCAAAGAATTTGTAGTTGAGTGCAATCCTGTGGATTGGGGGCTATCTTGATGCAGGTGGAACACCCTATTTGTTATTGGAGTAGATGAATAAAATAGCAACTTTTTGCTTTATCAACGTACGATAAGGAGATGTTTGCTATTGTGTTGGGCATCAAGACAGACATGGTGTAAATTCATACATGGAAGATCATTTATAGTCAACACTCATCATTGAAGCATTAAGCATGCCCTCAATCCAAAGCTGGGAATTGAAGATCAACATTCATGGTTGTGGAAACTAGTGGGTTGATTTTTCATGTGGAGTGTAATAGAGGTAGAGAGAACAAGGTAGCCGATAGTCTTTCAAGAAGAGAAGAAGAAGAAGAAGAGCCTAATCAATCAAGAAGTGACAATGTTAATCTCTTAGTGGTTACAGTAAAAGCTGTTGTTCTAGAAGATCCTTTTTGTTTCAGGGTATTTTCTCACCACATGTTGGTAGTGCGGACGCCCAAATGTCGTTGCTGACATGGAGGATGAGGATGACCTCCGGGGCCATCAGACGAGTAGGCTCTGGGGCGAGAATATGTGTATCCGAGCGACAACGCACCGAAGGAAAGCTTCGGCGTGGTGGCAGCCTCCGGGGTAGTCAGCCGAGTAGACTCTTGGTCAGTGACGCTTGAGGCCGAGATGCCGAAGGGGACCTTCGGCCGGGTGACGTCTCCTCCAATCTGCAAAACGAGAAAGCTCGTCAGTGGGGTCGGACCTTGGTTCCGACCAAGTTCCCTTCGATGCCTAATTCAAATCTTGACTGAGAAGTGCTTCGGTAGAATCGAGCTTGGTTCACGGAGAGACCAAGCACGAGTTCTCAGGCTGAGCTACGGAGGAAAATGTAAGGTGGAAGAAAGGTGTGTGGAGATGGTATACCTGGGTTTCAAGTATCCAGGATTCGGTCCTTTCATCTTCCATTTACCTGGTCTCTTATTGGAGTCTCGTATGTCAATACCTTCATGGCGCCTCTGCGTCCGTCTGTATTGATGGTCCCTTGAATGGTGATCAAGGCGAGCTTAATGGTGGCTTGAATGGTGATCAAGGCGGGCACGATCCGTGGAGGGGTTTCCTCATTCGTGGGAAGCCAACAGCCCTTCGGGCTGTGGTCTTGGGTTAAGACATCATGATCCACTTGTAGGGCCCTTGGGCTTGATCCCGAGGCGGTCCTGGGCTGAGCGATCGGCATGTTCCTCTTCAGCCCATTTGGGGGGTTGTATCAATTGCCCCTATCACTCGGGATGTTCGACTGTGGCGGTTCGGTCCGAGGGATATGATATGATTGGATTTGACGGGCGCATCAGTCGAGACAGCGTATTAAATGAAAATCATCATGGCATTGGGCACTAAGAATTTTGCCACCCCTTGGGTGTGGGATTCGAAGAACCGCCCTTTGTACGATGCTAGCACGTATATGGGAGTGAACGGCTGAGATGATGCAAGGAATTTGGAGAGGGCTACGTAAATGGAGGTCGTTACCTTCTGGAGGAAGGTCCTGCCTCTTCACCGTAGCTCTCTATCCCACTTCTTTTGCACCAGCCATCGCATTTTAAGGGGGTCCCTCATCAAGTGTTCTTCGTCTTCCTCCTCTACTTCTGGGGCGAGCCAGCCGGCATCCGGGCTAGGCCTCGTGGAGGGGTCATTGGCAGGTTCAGCTGTCGCAACGTCCGTACTCCCCGGCACGGGCGCCGAGATCCATTTGGCTGGGGGTAACCCTTCTGGTGTCCCCCGTGTTGGAAGCGACGATCTAGGATCTCTAGTTTGATGATGACAAACATGTTGTTATATTTAACATGTGTGCTTAGTGTGTTTCAGGAATGGCAAAGCGGAAAATCTTTGAAGAGATGACTAAATCAACTTAATGGAGATTAATAGCTACACAAATCCAGTTTGGACTTGGTCAATTTTGGTGAGATGACAATGAGAGGTTCTCTTAGATTGGCTCATATCTATTAGGATTCAATTTGAATTCCTAATCCTTCTTGGTTGCAACAAATCCTCACCAAATCCCTATTTCATTTCATATTCTTATTCCTAGTTGGATACAAATCTCTTGCTCCTTGATTCAAGGGATTCTCTCCTAGCCTTAGCCATATCCCTAGCCGCACAAACACAAACCCTAGGGCCACCTATATAAAACCCTTCATCCTCGTGAGAAGCAAAGAACGGCAGCCAACTAAAAGAAAAGGACGGCTAACAAAACCCTAGCAAACTTCATCTCCAAAACGCAAAAAGGCCAACCCTATGCATCAACTGCAAAATTCCTTTAGGGTCTACAAGCTGACCTCTCACAGAAGGCTTCGACCTTCAATTCATGCAAATCCCTCTCCATTGCCGCATCATCAGTCGAGGCAAGCACCGACCACCTTGCCGCCAAAGTTCAACACCCTCCTGCCCGTGAACAAGCCGTGTGCTGTAGCCAATAACTCGTGTAGAGATCGCCGCCGTTGTAGCATCGAGTCATCATTGCCAACGTTAGAGTCGAAGCTGTCATCGATGCCGTAGAGAGCCAAGGAGATCCTGCCGTCGAAGAAGAGCTGGCAGAGTCGAGTCGCAGTCGGTGAGGTGTTGACGTTGCCGCAGTCGTCGATCTCGAAGCCTACAAAGTCGACTTCACAGAGATCCATCGGAGAACCCACTTCGAAGCTGATCGTCATTGAGAGCTCGCCGCCGGAGCTGCTTTTGCATCATTCAAGGAGATCTCACCGTCGCCCAAGTTTTTGCTGCCGTGGACTTCAGAGCTGCTGTCACCCCATCATCTTCAAGGCTCTGATCATCTAGCTGCCATCCAAGAACGACGAGATTGTGCCTCCGTCAAAGATCACTTCGAAGCTACCCTAACAGCAGACGTTGATCATCTTCTCGTCATCGTCAGAATGGCATAGCTCGACCCATCGGAGAAGTCACCAGCGTAGTTGGAGCACGTTGCATCGAACACGTCGTAGCCCTAGTCATTGTGCTCGAAGAACCATTATCGTCGTAAGGTTGATGCTACTTGCGAAGAGATCTTGCCGATGTCTTCATCGTCTTCAAGGCTCCTACCCTCATTGAAGTTTCTGTTGCACATAGTGGTCGAGCTGCAACACGTCGTAGTCAAAGTTACATGTTGAAGTCGAAGTCGACATTGCTCAAAGCCGCCGTCGACACGTTCACGAGAGGTTGCGACCTTGCCGTGAGTTCAACCACGCCGGAGCTCATCAACTTTTCGTTGTGATCAAGTCGTCGTTCGAAGCTCGCCATCGGAGATCACATAGCCCAATGTGCTGCACGTCCTTGTTGTCAACGTCGTCGAGAAGACCCGTCGCCGAGAATACCCGCCGTCGAGCTATCGCCAACATCGATGCTGCATGCCCTAACTCATGTCGGAAAGAACACGTGACGTTCGGGTGAAAGCGAACGGAGATAGGGTGGGCTGATGTGGATTAAGTGAATTAAAGGGATTGATGTGTGCACAGACCAAAACCAATTTGAGTTTGAACTGGATTGCTTTGTGCACAGACCAAAGAGCTATTTGACCCAGAACTTGAGATGCAGACGTTAGATCGAGACATCGTTTGCGTCAGACTGAAGCTAACGACGTGCTGATTGATAGAGAGGACTACATGGACACGAACTGAGCATTTCTAAACCCTTTACTCTTTTATTTGTGTATTAGTGTGTTGATCTCTGTAGGGGAAACTTTACCATCTTTTTGTGTTCTATTTTGGGACTTATTTAGTTGGGGCTAGACAAGAGGGTTCTGACGTGTTGGTGCAGTCAAGATACGCATTTACTAGGTTGATAGAGTTCTGCACTTTGGTGAGTGTGGTACAGTCTAGGTGGGGAGTTGGAGCTAGGACCCCATTGTAGGTATACAGAAGGATTTTATTAATGCTAGTATTTGCTTGGGGGCTAGACGTATGTCGTTGATGCGACCGAACCAGGGTAAATCTGTGTGTACTCTGTGATTGTCTCTTATTTACTCTGCTTATGATTTTAACTGCATGTGATTTCTCGTGGGTTGCACGAGAATATTTTTATAAGCATATTCACCCACCCCCCTTAGCTAGGATCCAGATCCAACAAGTGGTATCGGAGCAAGTTTTAGGATCTAGCCTAGGATTGACCATGAATCACATTGATAGTGCTTTTGCTGAGGGTTAGTCCATTTCTTGTCCCCTAGATTTATTGGAGTAGATTATGCTTATTGAAAAAATTGTATGAGAATCTACTTAATCTCTATTGACTATAAAGCTTGGCAAATTTTTGAAAAAAGCTATAAACCACCTGTCATTCTAATTAAAAATGTTGAGATGCTTAAACCTGATGATAAATGAGATGATAATGATTGGGGACTTTATTCTCTTAATGCTAAAGCTATGAATGCTCTCATTTGTTCATTAGATAAATCTGAATTCAATCGTATCTCACATTGTCTAACTGCACAGAAAATATGGCATACATTGGAGGTGACACACGAGGGAACATCATAGGTGAAGGAGTCTAGACTTGCATTGCTGAGCACATAGTACGAGGGATTTCGCATGCTACCATCAAAGACCATATCAGAGATGTTTGCGAGGTTCACCAACATCGTCTACAAGTCTAGCTCGCTCGGTAAGCCATATTCAAGCCTTGAACAGGTGAGGAAGATATTAAAAGCACTGCCAAGCTCTTTCAGGCCTAAAGTCACCGCCATCCAAGAAGCGAAAGATCTGTCACAAATGAGGGTGGAGGACTGGATAGGTAATTTAATGTCCCATGAGCTTGAATTGCAAAATATTGAAGAAAGAGAGAAACCAGATGAAAAGGAAAAAATCTTCAAAGCCACTTGCTCTGAAAGCTAGCGAAGATGATGATGATGATGATGAGATAGCGTTGATGGTCAAAAATTTTAGAAAGTACGTCAGAACTCCTCAAGGAAGATTAGAAATGCATAAAAAGTTCATTCGCTCTAACACTTCTAATTATGATAAAAATTATTCTGAACAAGATTCTGCTAATAGAGTTGAATGCTTCAAATACAGGAAAAAGGGACACTTCGCAAAGCAATGCATACAAGAGACTGCTCAGGTTGCTAAAGGTAAAGGTAAAGCCAAGATGCTAACTTGGGACATGGACAGCGAAGTTGAGGAGGATAAAGAGGTGGTAGCCCACTCCGCTGTCGTCTGCTTAATGGCAAAGAACGATGAGATAAATTCCTTCACTAAAACTAAATTGCTAGATGTTTGTAAAGGAATGCAAAGTGAGATTAATGATCTAGAACTCGAGTTAAATGATTATAGGAATGCCAACTTTAAATTACAAAAGAAAAACTGTGACATTTCTAAAGAAGTTGACATCCTTAAAGAAAAACTTGATGCACGTGATTCTACCATCGCTATAATGAAAGATGAAAAATCATGCTTTAATGAAGAAGTTACTTGTCTTTCTTGTCCCTTGTAACGCCCCGCTTCCCAAAAGACACCGGAAGAGAGAGCGTTACGTGGTCTGCTTGAACTGGATCGGTGAAGCTCGAGTTCAATAAGCATCTGTGATAAAAACACAGATGAGGTTCTTGCAATTCCTAATCAGAACAATCAGAAACACTTCAGAAAATAAAGCTGCATCCAGAGTTTAAGGTACGTATATGAAATTAATCAACAAGCCACAGCCGGCTAAGGTAGTAACAGAAATAAGCGTACACAAACACAACTACAACGTCTGAAAAGGAAACTAGGAAAGCAGTAAAGTGCGGGGGTCAACTAATCCTCTGCTGAAAGAGGCACTGCGTCAGGTGCGAACTCCTGACTCTCCAAATCTGGCGTCTCGTACGGGTCCTCCTGGTACTCAAGCGCTGAAACTGCCATACATCCACAAACAATGAATGTATGTCAGCTAGGGGTCTGCAAGAAAGAGTTAGCTGTTGAGTATTGGACTCTCCGGATTTGGTTTTGGATGATGAGCATACATAAATAATTCATGAACTAACAATTTGTGAGCGCAGTTATGGAGATCGTCGCCAAATTCACGAGAACACTCAAAGCGACATCTCAAGACTTCTCAAAGCTCGTATTCAATGCCTAAAGCTTCGTTGAAGTTTTTGGACCATTTTGGAAGTCATGAAGATTTGATCGAAGCTCTCGAAGACCGTTCCTTAAGGTTTTATTTATAGTCTTTTAGTTTCGATCTATAGAATGTTAAGCCTTGAGTATATCTTACATTTCTATCTTCATAACGCTCATATCTTAGCTCTAGGATCTTAGTAGAAGTCCATTCTAACTTCCTCGAAGCATCGCGCTTCGATTCGGACTTTATTGTGCATGTTAGTTGGTTCAAGAAGAAGAACTGACCGACTAGATGGTGATCTAGTCGGTCGGCAAAGCTTCTTGGACCGACTAGTTTCAGTTAGTTTTTTCTTGCTCAGTACTGTTTACAGTTAGTCGGTCTACGTTGACTCACCGACCGACTAGTTTGTGAACTAGTCGGTCAGTGATGCTTCTTTGACCGACTAGTTGAGCTTTACTGTACATGCCAATTTTCTCCTAAGCTATTGTTTATCGTTAGTCGGTCTAAGAACGTTTGGTGACCGACTAGTTGATGATCTAGTCGGTCAACATTTGTTCTTGGACCGACTAATTCAATTTGTATTCAGACTAATTGTTTTTGACTCTTAGTCGGTCTAAGTTCAGTAACCGACCGACTAGTTGTGAAACTAGTCGGTCAGACAGTCTTCTTGGACCGACTAGATTTCTAGGTCTGAAATTCAATCTCTTCACTGTTCATCACTTAGTCGGTCCATGTTGTTTGACCGACCGACTAGTTGATGAACTAGTCGGTCAGTGGTTGTGCTCTGACCAACTAACTGCTTCAGATTTCTATCCGTTGGGATTTGACCTAACTCGTTTTTATGGGACCCTAAAAATACGAAGCTTGGTCATTTCTTTCTAGGTTAGAGCTGCCATTTAGAGATTCATTGAGATTGAAAGAGTTAGAGATTCTCACTCATTTCCAAAGCTCTCTCCCTCACAAGAAATCCATTCTCTCACTTTCTAGATCTAGAATCCATCTTGAGAGAAGTTTGTTCTTGGTGAGCCATTCAAGCTCTAGCTTGATTCAAGTCTCCTAATCACTCCTAGGCACCCATTGCTGCTCATTTCAGTGGTGCTAGATCTTGGTGACTTCCTCTTCCACAAATCACTCCTTGCACCTATTTGGTAAGAAAACTCAAGGTATAGGAATTTGTGGTAAGATTGTTTATTTCATATAAACTCATTTATTGCTTGTTGATTCTCTCGGTTGTGAGAGAAGGTTGTGATCCCGGGTTGTGGGATTCACTATTGCCATTGCATGTATGATTTGATCTTGTGAAGGTTTTTCACAAGATATCATAGTGGAAATCTTGGGTTAGGGTTTCTAACCTAAGTATCCGGAGGGGATCCGGGTGGTTGGGACGTAGGATCACCGGGAACAAGTCGGGGAGACTTGGGTGGATCCGAACCCAGTAATTTCTATTGTTAGCTTTATTAATTTTGTTGTTGTCATCAATTTAAGCTTCCGCAAATTGATTTGGTAGTTGTTTGCACGATAATTAGGAATTATACTCCTTGTTATTTTTAAAGTAGCTTGTAGGGCATTACATTAGCATCCCGAAACAAGATATATGACAGATATGATTTTAAGAAAGCATTTTAAATATTTTAAAGAAATGACTTGCAGTAATTTAACATTTAACAATTTATAGAAACAAAAATGAACATCCCTAACATGCAGTTCTAGACGGTTACAAGATTAAAGTAAAGATTTCTCTGAGTTCATTAGCATGTCGATTTCCAAGATGACCAAGTTAGCGTTGCAATTTCCAAGTCAAGAGTTCACATCTAATCTAGGGTTCTCGCCTTTAGGTCGTGATGAGAAGGTCGTTCCTCTCACGGGGGCTTACTGTGATTGATGCTAACCCACCGCGTGCGGGTGGTGCTCTTGAGGAGAGTACCCTTCATACGCCCAGTAGCCGCTCAACCCTAACCACACCCAAAAGTTTGCCGGAACACGAGCCGGCCTAGTTGACTCACACGACATCACGATATCACGATACCGCCTTCGAGGCGCACGATTTTCATGATGTTCATTTTTGTTAGGTATGTCAAGACTCTCAGAAAGTTATTGTTAACAATATTTTAACATTATCTTGACAGTTTTACAAGGCAGAAGTGGGTTGAACAACTTTTACCACAGTTTGAATTAATGACGAACACGTCCTTTATATTGAACTTGCTACAGAAATTATTCTTTTCTCTTATTTTTTAAAATTGGAATATATCGTATGATATACCGTTGGATCACAAATTTCGTCATGGTCATTATGGTGTCACGTTCTTACGTCATTTCACGTCAAATTTTTAAGTTATCCAGCAATACATGAAGGCGGCATAAAAGCGCTGGAACTTCTAAAAATCATATCAAATCATATACTTGCCTGTTTTTGACGTTCTTGGTGTCGTTGGAAACGTCTTGATGAATACTACGCTACGAAGGAGACGGTTCGCTGGTTTGACAAAACATGAAATCATAATAGACATTTTTCGATCAGGACAGATTTACAACAAACTCCTACGACGTCTAATCACCCGGTTTTATTAAGTTCTCTACTTTACGGTGTGGGTTAGGAGTTTTTTTAGGGGTAGATCTACTGACCTGAAGTGTAGCGAGGGATCGGATGACGACAACGGCAACGGCGACGCGTACGGTTCTGAAACTTCGACGTCCAAGGTTCGAACTCGTCGCGACAGCGAGTAAACGATGGACAACGGCTGTCAGCGAGCTCCGGGGGCGGTCGACGTTGGATCTGAACGGTGGGACTAGTGTACGGGCTGTCGGAGGCTCCCGTGCGTGGATGGTGGCCGTCGGCGGGCTGTGGGTTCTCGGTTGCGTGGAGGCCGCGGCTGTGTGGTGGCGAGGAAGCCGAGAGCGTGGACTGGGGTGGCACGAAGGAGAAGCAGGGCATGGGTTGTCACATGGGGAGGGAAGTATGGGCTTCTCTTCACGTGGAGCAAAGACAGGGCGGCCTGTGATGTTCTATCGCGTGGAGAAGATGAAGTCGGGGGCTCGGGCCTTGAAGAAGAAGGAGATGGAGGCCGGCGTTTAGGGGGCGTCGTGTGTTTGCCGTGAGTAGGGGAGAAGAGGAGAGGGGTCCGTGCGACGTGGAGAAGAAGCCGCGTTGTGTTTGCGTGGGGGAAAAAGATGGCAGGCGGCTGAGAATAGAAGAGGAGGCCTAGGGTTGATGCTAGGTTTTGATAGGATGGGTCTGCTGCCTTAGCCTATATATAAAATAAGGGAGTAGGTTGCTATAGCCCTAGGGTCTGATTATTATTAGAACTAGGCTGCGAGGTGTACTGTTCTTAGCCTAGGTTTTTAAAATATAAGTGTATGTGTGTTCACATATTGCGTGCGTGACTGTGTAGTATGGTTCGGCCTAGGGGTAAAAACATGGGTTGGGTTTCATCTATATTAGGAAGTGAATTTGAAAAAATCATTAATAGTATTAGCATTAAAGGGGTCTAATTAGGGGGATTTAGAGCTAATTAATCTGTTTAATATGGGTCTAAAAAGGAAAACTTTTCAAATGTTTAAAAATTTTTAAATTTGAAAGTTTAAATTTATTTAACGGGAGATACTAAAAAATACTACTACTAATAATAATAATAAATTAACTCAGTGCCACAAAAATAATAATAGTGATAATTAACATGGGAAAAGTTGGCACGTGCACGGGAATAGTCACGCCTAACTACGGATACGGAACGTCTGACTACGGATACGGGAAAGATAATACACTAGATGAAAACAGATAATAGTAACGGCAAAACCGGTCGTTACATCTCTCCTTATTGAATAATATTAGCATGCTTAAGCAAGAGTTAATTAAGCTCGAAACTGAAAAGGATTATATGATTAGAGAGCTTAACGATAAGTTGTGCATGCTAAATAACGAACTTAAAAAGAAAATGGATGAATTTGAAAAGAAGGAACAGGAAAACAAGAGAGCTTTTATAAGTAAATGTACTTTGCTTGTGGATGAAAATAAATTATTAAAATCCAAAGTCTCTAATTTAGAAGTGTCATTAAGAAAATTTTCAATTGGTAAACATTCGTTGGATACCATACTTGAAAACAATTATATGGCAATAATAGAAGAGGACTTGGATTTAGTTTGAAAAACGTTGAAAAGCCCAAATTTAAGAAAGTCCACAGTGTGCCTTCTATTGTGAAAAATATGCATGCAAAGTGGTTTACTTGTGATAGTGTTGGTCACCCATCCTATTGTTGTAAGTTTAGGAACACGAATATAAAGTTCAAATAAGTGTGGGTTCCTAAAACTATGATCACTAACACTATTGGACCTTATTGGATTCCAAGGTCACACTTAACACCTTTCATGTAGGTGAGGTGGAAATTTGGCGAAGAGCAATGAATTGAAAGTTTCATTCTTTTAGCTTCTTAGCCAAATAGTGACGCGAAGGTATATCTCTTTTCCCTCTTTGCATTCACTGCTTACCTTCATAGATTTTGTGTGTGCTTGATTTAATTTTTGTTTGTTTGCTTGTTTGTTTGCTTTTTAGGCTTGGTTTTAGTTCTTTATAAAAGAAAAAAAATGAAAAACCAAAAACAAAAAAAAAATTGTGCTTAATGAATACCTCTTTATGATTCATTATAAGTGGTATTTCTTGAATGTTCGTTCATATCCTTTGTAGAAATTATTGTATTATTGTTATAGCTACATGCACATGTTAGAATCTACTTAGTAGCCATGACATGTTTCATGAAATGATTAATTTGATTTCTACACCAACATATGTACTTCCACGAATACTAAACTTTTAGTACTTTTGGAGATTCTTTTTATGAATATTGGAAAGTGAATGTAGGATGAATAAAAACTGAATATTCTAAGGGATATGATGTGTATTGCCATGAATAAAAATTAAGCACAAAATGAATATGAAAAAAATTACTTGAAATTTGCTCCGTATGTAAAATGGATACAATTCATGGCAAGTACACTACCCACGAGTATCCAACATATGCTGTATGGGTAATATTTAGCGTTGGTGTATATTACTCGTCAAGCAATGCCAACTCCACATCTAAGAGTCCATATATGCTATGTTTTGGGGTTTGGTAACTTGAACTCATTTATAATGAGGTGGGAAAGATCAATCCTAGTGAAATTCATGTTAATTGGAAAATGTAGATTGATTTGGTTGATGTTCAAAATTGAATCTCCCTTTGTTCTTCAATGTTTATATTATCACACTTACACATTGGTGGTGAAGTCTAAATTATGATTTTCTATGAACTTGAATTGTCTACTTTATGGAAAATGACATGCAAGTGATGGGTGTAATCAATAATACTTTATTTTTGCATGGAACATAAGCTTGAATTCATTAGTCCACTTTTGATGATAACAACAGGGGAGAAAGAAAAAGATAAAAAAAAGATTTGGTAGGTATTGGTTATTTGTTGAAGGGGAGCTTGCACGTGTACTATAAAATACTTGTTCAAGGAGGAGCTTGGAAATAGGGGGAGCATGCTTATTCCAATCATTGCTCTTTGTGCATGCTTGTAATGCTTGAATGCCTCATTGCATAATCACATCGCATTACATCCTTCATCACACTTACACACACATATATTATTGCTCAAATCTTTTATGGGTTTGTCTTTATGGGTTTGTCATCATCAAAAGGGGGAGATTGTTGGAAGCGACGATCTAGGATCTCTAGTTTGACGATGACAAACGTGTTGTTATATTTAATGTGTGTGCTTAGTGTGTTTCAGGAATGGCAAAGCGGAAAATCTTTAAAGAGATGACTAAATCAACTTGATGGAGATTAATAGCTACACAAATCCAGTTTGGACTTGGTCAATTTTGGTGAGATGACAATGAGAGGTTCTCTTAGATTGGCTCATATCTATTAGGATTCAATTTGAATTCCTAATCCTTCTTGGTTGCAAACAAATCCTCATCAAATCCCTATTCCAATTCATATTCTTATTCCTAGTTGGATACAAATCTCTTGCTTCTTGATTCAAGGGATTCTCTCCTAGCCCTAACCAAATCCCTAGCCGCACAAACACAAACCCTAGGGCCACCTATATAAAACCCTTCATCTTCGTTAGAAGCAAAGAGCGGCAGCCAACTCAAAGAAAGGACGGCCAACAAAACCCTATCAAACTTCATCTTCAAAATGCAAAAAGGCCAACCCTATACATCAACTGCAAAAGTCCTTTAGGGTCTACAAGTTGACCTCTCATAGAAGTCTTCGAGCACCCTCAAGTCACGTAAATCCCTCTCCATTGCTGCATTATTATTCGAGGCAAGCATCGACCACCTTGTCACCGAAGTTTAACACCCTCCTGCCGTGAACAAGCCTTGTGCTGTAGCCAACAACTTGTCGAGAGATCGCCGCCATCGTATCATCGAGTCATCGTTGCCAACATCGGAGTCGAAGCTGTCGTTGACACCATAGAGAGACAAGGAGGTCCCACCATCGAAGAAGAGCAGGCGGAGTCGAGTCGCAGTCGGTGAGACGCTGACGTTGTCGTAGTCGTCGATCTCGAAGCCCACGAAGTCGACTTTGTAGAGATCCATCGGAGAACCCACGTCGAAGTTGATCGTCGTTGAGAGCTCGACGTCGGAGCTACTTTCACATCATTCAAGGAGATCTTGCCATCGACTAAGTTTTTGCTGTCGTGGACTTCAGAGCTGCCGTCACCCCGTCATCTTCAAGGCTCCGATCATCTAGCTGTCATCCAAGAGCGACGAGATTATGCCTTCGTCGAAGATCACTTCGAAGATGCCCTAACAGCAGACGCTGATCATCTTCTCATCACCGTTCAAAGGCCGCAGCTCGACCCATCGTAGAAGTCACCGGCGTAGTTAAAGCATGCTGCATCGAACACATCGTAGCCCTAGCCACTGTGCTTGAAAAACCGTTGTCTTCGTGAGGTTGATGCTACTGGCGAAGAGATCTTGCCTCTGTCTTCATCATCTTCATGGCGCCTACATTGAAGTTGCTACTGCATGTAGTGGTCGAGCTGCAACACATCGCAGTCGAAGCTGCACGCTGAAGTCAAAGTCTACATTGCTCGAAGCCGCCGTCGACACGTTCACGAGAGGTTGCGACCTTGCTGTGAGTTCACCACATCGGAGCTCATCAACTTGCCATTGTCATCAAGTCGCCGTTCAAAGCTCGCCATCGAAGATCACATTGCCCAACGTGCTGCACGTCCTTGTTGTCAATGTCGCCAAGAAGACCCGCCATCGAGCTATCGCCAACATCGAAGCTGCATGCCCTAACTCACGTCGGAAAGAACACGTGACGTGCGGGCGAAAGCGAACGAAGATAGGGTGGGCTGAGGCGGATTAAGTGAATTAAGGGGATTTCTATGCGCATAGACCAAAACCAATTTGAGTTTGAACTGGATTGCTTTGCGCATAGACCAGAGAGCTATTTGACCCAGAACTTGAGATACAGACATCAGATAGAGACACCGTTTGCGTCAGACTGAAGCTGACGACGTGCTGATTGACAAAGATGACTACACAGACACGAACTGAGCATTTCTAAACCATTTACTCTTTGTATTCGTGTATTAGTGTGTTGATCTCTATAGGGGAAACGTTACCAGCTTTGTGTGTTCTATTTTGGGACTTGTTTGGTTGGGGCTAGACAAAAGGGTCTTGACGTATTGATGCAGTTAAGATATGTATTTACTAGGTTGATAGAGTTCTGTACTTTGGTAAGTGTGGTATAGTCTAGGTGGGGAATTGGAGCTAGGATCCCAATGTAGGTGTACAGAAGGAACTTATTAATGCCAATATTTGCTTGGAGGCTGGACGTAGGTCATTGATGCGACCGAACCAGGGTAAATCTGTGCGTACTCTGTGATTGTCTCTTATTTACTCTGCTTGTGATTTTAACTGCGTGTGATTTCTCGTGGTTTGTGCTAGAATATTTTTATAAGCCTATTCACGCCCCTCTAGGCTAGGATCCAGATCCAACACCCTGAAGGTGATGGGGCAGTCGTTGGTGGATTGTGCCACCTCCATGGCATCACTCAATATTTCGTTCATTCATCCTCCTTATGGCACCAGGGCCCCCTTGATGTATGAGATGATCTGCTTCCCTGGCGGTTGCGAGGTCGGGTGTACACGAAAAACTTTGTGTTCGAGCTACGGTTCCCCCTCTATCCCTTTGTCGATGCATTCCTATCCGCCTTCCACTTGCTCTTTGTCAGTTTAACCCTAATGCCATCGGGTCCCTGGTTGGGCTCCTCGTGTTGTGCATGTCCCAAGGGGTTGAGCAGACCCTGCCTCTATTTTGACATTTTTATCGTCTAATCCTTCATAAGTCGGGCGCTTGGTTTTACATCACCGCTCGAAAGGGCACGAATTTGGTGTCGGGGCTACCAACCTCCGTGAAGCATTGGAAAGAAGACTACGTGTTTGTCACCTTCCCTGAAGAGGCAATTTCCTGGTTCGTTGTGGTAGGCACAGTTCACTGACTTTGGAGGGGTGGAGCCTCTCTGTTATGGAACTTAAGGCAATCGAAAAGCTGCATGTAATCCCGACTAGCGAGCGGGACATCAAGTTCCTCTTTCTGGACATTGGAAAGAAGACTACATGTTTGTAACCTTCCCTGAAGAGGCAATTTCCCGGGTCGTTGTGGTAGGCCCAGTTCACTGACTTTGTAGGGTGGAGCCTCTCGGTTATGGAACTTGAGGCAATCGACAAGCTGCATGCAATCCCGACTAGCGAGCGGGACATCAAGTTCCTCTTTCTGGACAGTACCTTGAGGAAGACCGTGTGGTCTAGAGGTAAGTCTCTTCTTCTTTGGTTCGGTCATAACGTTAATCTTCGGTCACTCAACCATTTTTGTTTTGATAGATGTGGCTATCGGAGGTTCTTCTTCGCACGCCCTGCCGACTCCCCCTCTTAATCTCAGCCCAAGAAGGGGTGATCACGCCTTGGCTATCCACCCGAAGCAACGAGGCGGGCTGTCCCAGGCTGAGAGGGGCTTAGCTACAGGTGGTATGACGAGGACGAGGGATCGCCCACCGGCGGATCACGGGAGAACAGAGGGGAAGGCAGCATGGATCCTTTCCTCTGGTGGGGTTTCTGTTGTCGATGACCCAGCATTTAAGGTTCTGTCTCCCTTGTTCTTAGCAGCGCAAGAATAAATGGCCTTGAGGGGCTTCTCTCTGATCTATTCGGGCTTGCTTTTCATTGATAATGAACTGTCCTTAGGTGTTTTTAGATCGTATGAAGCTGACCATTCGCACTCGGAGAGCGAACTACTTAGCTCCTATTTTCATATGGGCTTGAAGGAGTATGTCTTCTCGGACTATGGGGTTGCTGCTCGGCTGGCTGAGAACTCCTGCTTGCCCCTGGACCGGTCTGTGCTGGATGGGGTGAACGACGATCGACTGGCCACCTTGGTTGTGCTCTGCAGCCAGTAGGTAAAGTTTCATGCGGCCTTCTGTGTATTCTTTGGTGGACGCTATTGACCCTCGTTTTTCTTTGATACAGTTGTCCTCAGTTGGCCTGACGTTACGACATCAGTCCGTGGCGCTCGTCGATGCGGAGGCAGGCCTCCCTCAGAAGCAAGCGGCAGTCGAAGCTGCCAAGGAAGCCGTTCAGGGGGCCGAGGTGTGTGTGAGGTCAATGGAGACCAGTATCTCCAAGCTTTCTGCCGAGGCCGAGAAGATGGACACCTTGAGGGTCGTGGAACTGGCTGACAAATCCAAAGATGAGGAGAGGACCGCCCTGGTGGCAAGGCTTGGGAGGGTTGAGGAGGAGGCCAGCCACGAGGATCTCGAGGAGTTGCTGGAGGCATCGGAGTCGCAAGAGGCTGTGCTCAAGGCCAAACTCATCGAGGTGTTGCGCACGAGCGAGGTAGAGAAGTTATGGCTTTTGGGCCTGATAGGCATTCTCGAGGCTCGGGTCAAGGAGTTAGAGAAGGTAGACACTGCTCGGATAGCACAGGAGGAAATAAGGGAATACTCTGAGACCTTCATCGCCTGGGGATGTCCAAAGCATTCGAGGCCGGGTTCCTCCATTGTCGGCGTGAGATTGAGCGCAAGTTCTTTGGCTCGGGAGTCATTTTCAAGAAGCTGAAGATGATTTCCGATGAAGAAGTCGGGGAGCCTGACGTCGACCAGACGAGGCCAAGACCATCGCCGCCGATAGTCCTGGGGTGGAGCCTAACTCTTCTTGTAAACTACCCCCGGTTCATTTTAGTGTTTGTAACTTTTTCTGGCTCCGTCTGATCTTTATGATGAATGTAGCCGTATTTCATTCATTTTTGTCTCTGTTTTCTTGTTGTCCCATCCTGCATCCTGGTTTGTTGTTGTCGTTGGGAAGCCAGTTTCGAGAGAAACTTCTAGTGCCAGATGGCTGGCCTGCTGGGGGAGCTGCCTCCAGCCTTATGATCGATCGGTTGATCGGCCTGCTGAGGGAGCTGCCCCTAGCCTTACGGTCGATTGGTTGATCGGCTTGCTGGGGGAGCTGCACCAGCCTTACGATTGTAGAGGAATATGCCCTCGGATCATTTGTATTTGATGCAAACGATAATTTAAGCCTAGATATGGACTATTTTGCATTTGATGCAAAAGCGATTAAATGTGTATTAAATTGTTTAATACAATATTTAATAATATAAACGCAAGGAAAAGTTCACGGGTAAGATGGAAATATTCCGGTCTAGACCCAGGTTCGAACGACATCCAAATCGGACACCAAATGCTCAAGTTAGAGCCAAAACAGCCCAAAGGATCAGACCAGGCCAGGCCCAGTAAATGCAAGGCAGAACAGGCTGCCTGGGCTAGCCAGGCACAAGCCTGGGCTAAGCCCAGGCCGCCTGGGCTCTGCCCAGGCGCGGCCTGGGCTCTGCCCAAGCGTTTTCTACGCGCGCAGCTAGCGTGGAGCCCACCCGTGGGCCCCACCTCTAGGGTTTTGAACCCTAATTGTGAAGAATCAAATGACGGCTCAGTTTTTGCGAAAAACTAGCCTAGGGCTGATGTTTGAACACTCAATTGGAGGGTCAAACGAACTCCGATTGACGAACGGTTTTTTCCTATGCGTTCACCGTTGAACGCTCGTCGTATTGATAGGTTGTATCAATCTTGAAGCTCAACTGTGAGTGAGTTAAAATTCACGGAAGTTTGCACTTTGTGAAGTGCAAACTAACTTGATTTTAATTAACCCATTAATTAGTCCCACATCGGAAATTGAGTAGAGGGGAGGGGTCAGCCGCCTATATAAATAGGGGTCTGCCCCCTTCCTCTAAAGTCGTCCCAAGCTCTAGATCTGAGTGGCTCTCGTAAATGTTGGAGCACGCTCGGATCTAAGCTAAATTAATATTTCTCCTCTCCCTATAAATTTCTGCCTTGCTCCTGAGGGCTCTAGCAAAGCCGCAAAGGAGTTCGGATTCAGATCCGAAATCTAGGCGGAGGTTTCACTCGCGTGAAACTTTCTTCGGCGCATGGTTGGCTCGGCGACATGGGATTGATCGCCTCGGGATGCGGAGCGGTTTGAGGAGCAGTTCGGGGAGCGGTTCAAGGAGCGGCTCGGCGTGGAACGGGAGCAGCTCGGAAGACGGTGCGGAACATCTCGCCTGCCCCAGGGCTGAGATTCCGGGTATGTGTTTAAGTTTTTCATTTAATTATTCACAGTAGTTAGATCCCTCTTGGGGTGGTCAGATCCACCCCAAGTTGGCAGAGATCCTGGCTAATAGGGTCTGGTTCCTTAGGGTTGCATGTTAATTAGATTAACATAAAATTTTTCCGCTGCATTTCTGTCTATGTTCCGTCCGACTTAGGACGGGACTAGAGTTTTTGTGCCCTAAGGGTCCCAGAAAACCCTGCATTGGTATCAGAGCCATCTCTGTATGCTGATCTAGGACTGCGAATTTATTATTTGAATGCTTTTACAGAAAAATGTTTTCTTTAAATTTATGCGATAAATTTAATTTTTTTTAAAAAAATGATTTCTTTAAATTTATGCGATAAATTTAAATTATTTTTAAAGGTTTAAAATTTTTATATGATAAATTTTAAACATGAAAGTTTTAAAATGGAATTTTAAATTTATGTGATAAATTTTAAAATTGTTTTAAAGCTTTAAAACTTTATGCGATAAGTTTAAAAGGTTGTTTAAAATTTTATGTGATAAATTTTAAGCATGGAATTTTTTAAATGATGTTTTAAATTTATAAGATATTTTTTTAAAACTGATTTTAAAAGTTTAAAATTTTTATGCGATAAATATTTTAAAGGAGCATGCAAATGTTATGATTTTAAAACAAGCTTTTACTTTATGAGATGAAATAAATGTTTTAAAATCATATTTTAAATTTAAATGTTAAATTTAAGAATGCATACCAAAACTGTTTATGCGATAAACTTTAGTCTATTTAAATTGTTAAATATTTGTACACCTTTTTATGCGATAAAATTAGTGTAACATTATTTTAATGGCTATGTCATCTTGTCCCTATTTGATAACACAAGACAACCCTTTAGGTTAGCCATTAAATAATGATTAAAATTTATTACTTGAATTTTAATGACATGTTATGTTTTAATAAAACATTAACAATGCTTCAAGACCTAATTCCTGATTAGGGTAGTCCTTTTAATGAAAATTTTAATTTTAATTGTTATTATTAAATCATTAAAGGACTTCGCTTTTAGCGTTGGTTAATAATTTATTAAAATCCTAATAAAGATTAGGATAGCACGTGAACCTTATAGTTGATAAGGACTTAATAAAAGTTATTAAACAAATCCTAAAATTTTGAATTTAAGGATGCAACTAGTTGATAGGATTAATTAGTTGTTAATAAAAGCTGTTTAGTCTACGGCACACATACAAAAATGACAAGCTTCATTCAATGGACCATGATCCAGTCAATGTGCTTGGCTAAGAGTTCTGGGTCAACCCTTGCTAGTCCAAGGGGCAGTGATCCTGGCTTAGTCAATTCCCTGGTTGTGTTCCGCTGGACTGCAATGTCGCGAATCATGATTGTATGACACCCTGGGCTATATCTAGTCAATGCGTTATAAACCTTATTAAAAATTAATCTGTATCCCTCTTTGATTTTGGAGCTTGGTAACTCAAAGAAGACTATTATAGTTGTTGAGTCTCCTCAAGCTATGACATGTTTATCTTTAAGGAACAAACTCCAACATACATGTGATGTAGTCTAGACTCGACCCAAATCGATACGTCGGGTCTCCTCGAGCATCGATCTAAGTCAAATCTGGACACGAAATCAAGGGTCTGACTAGACCAGTCATTATGATTTGTTGAGTCTCCTCAAGATCATAAGTGACTGTGGGTAAAAACCGATAGGGAGTCACATGTGATGTGATTGACTAAGAGTTAGTCTACCAATCATGGAACCAATCAACCTGTTGAGTCTCCTCAAGGTTGTGAGGTTCAGGATGGTTGGATCCCTATTTCACTAAATTTTAAATATTTTAATTTGATTAAATCGTTCGTTATTAAGCTTTGAAACGATCGTAAAAATAGTGGGAGGATATAGATAGATAAAAGCCGTTCTACCTATATTTAATTTTGAACATATGCCAAAACTAGGACAAGACTATGTTTATCGAATGAATCAAAATATAATTTTTAATGGAATTAGTTAATTGGTCAAATAGGTTGATTAATTTAATATCAAGTTAAATTTTAATTGATAAGATTAAACTATACTCTCGTTGACATTAAAATGACCTTCTAAAGAACAGACTTAAGAAATATGATTTCATTAAGTTCTGGGTCCAACAAATAAATTCACGCAATATGTCACTCGTCTCTATATGAGGCAGCTTGAACATATAGGATATTCGAAGTATGTTTCTCCCTACAACTTGTCGAGCTACCCTCAAGGTTGTATGGACAAACAATTCTGATCCGCAAAGTTCGAGAATTCGATCAAACCGTTTGAGTCAAATACGAGTGCATGAGTGGTGCAAGACTATGTATCCCAACCGGATCTTGAGACAAGCAACTTCTTGAGCTACACTCAAGATTGCAACTCTCAAGCGTTTGGATACATGAGTCGCTTGCATAGCTATTCATTTATGTTGGGCCATTTAAATATCTAAATGTGATTTAGAAAAGGAAGAAGGCACACCGGAAAGTCAATCAAGTTAAATAGTTTAATTTATCATTAGTAAAGGCATAAGTAGGAGGAAATAAAAATGTGACATACTCTGATGTCACGGTTTCATGATTATTGTTATACAGAAGTTTAACACATTTTGACGAATGTCGTCACATTGCTTTTGAAGCAATGAGTAAATTGTATAATGATAATATATGTATTAAATGTTAATATATATATATATACACAAGATAGTAGCAAACTTACATGGCAAAATAGACTAGGCCGTATCGAGAGACTAAGCTTCACAAGTCACATAAAGAAGGGTCTGACCTCTCGTATTATGAAGTCTACGGACACTTCTGAGTCTTATCCTCTTAGATATAATGGCCGAAACCCATCTGTGAGACAGTGGGAGAATGAGTTGTCGAACTCAGTCTGGTACATACTGATGTACCCGAGTCTAGATTAACCAAATTAAGTTATTCGTATATTTTATTAAGACACGTGTTCTTGATGAAACACAAGTCTGAAAAATAAAGAACGAAAGGACAAAAGTATTTAAACTGATTTGATTAGATCGAATGGTTAAATACTTAGCTACATAAAATCTTGCGTAATTAAAAGAAAATGTGATTTTCTCTCAGGTCAAGTCTGTTAACACATCAGTGTGTTAAAATGTATGAATCACACTTAGTTAGACTCGGTTCGATCCATAACAAGTGACTCTGAGTTAAGTCCTCCCTCTGGGTTAAGTCCCAGATAGTAATGCCTAGGTTTTGATAATGTTCTGTGAGGACATTATCAATAAGATATTCATCAAATCAATCATTAGGAAGTTGTATAATTACTCGAATTTCGTGAGACAAAGAGTCGAGTTAAACATCATAACTGATGAAGACTTAGTCAACTTCCGGGATGAAATTCGGAGAAGTAACTTCGATTTAAAAACTTGATGCAATCAGAATAGGTCCGTGTGCGTAAATAAATTTTGGAATTTAGTTACGTGCACAAGGAAAATGTTTCCTCACTTTCTGCAAGTAAATCTTTAAGTTGAAAGATTGGTGCAGAAAAGGAAAATAGTGAAGTGCAATCATGTTGGTCGAGAACGGTTTTTCCATACTAATTCTTATAAAACAGATTATAATGAAACCGTTTTCCACCAGCAGATGTGTACAGAACTACTCGAACCAAACTCGATGTAAACGCTTAAGTTGACCATGAAAAATTGGAGCATTCACTTACAAGTTCGTTTTTCTAAATATGATTTAGACGGACCAACTTATATGAATTAACCAGATAATTTTCAAAGTCAGTGGGAGCGTGTAAATTACATGTGAGGCATCAAAGGGATGGAACATATATTTTGACAAAGTGATCAAAAGAGTTTGATTCTTTATCAGAAATAAATATGAGCCATTTGAAATGACCAGTAACTAATTTAAATGATTATCGTAAGGTACGATGAATTGGATAAGATGCAAGTAAATTAAAATATTATGGATTCTGAAAGACCAAATGAATTATTTGAATGAGATTCAAATGGTTGGTCTAAACATAGAAACCCTTAAGTCTATAATGTAGACGGTTTTAGCAGATCCACTCATGAAGGCTCTACCACATGAAGTCGGGAAAACTTATGTGTAAAAACGGTATGAGATACCGAGATAAATGGGCCTGAGTGCAAGTGGGAGATGTTAAGAGATGATACCCTCGAGGCTATCTATCTTCATGTGTGCATAGCACAAACATCTTGTTCGAAATAACAGTAAGCTGTTTGGTAATAATTTATCTAAGTTATTTTATAATGTTGTTACATTAGACATTAACTTAGGTAAAGTCCTAAGACTTTATGCAAGGTCAAACATGTATAGAGATGAGTATCTCGATCATGGAGAAATGTTTGATCGTCTGTAGCATAAGTGTAAAAGGGTTCGTGGTCGTAGATGTTTCGAGACAAGGATATCGAAACATCGGATAGACCATTGTGTCTTAGTCTTCACCGTTTAGCGGTGGCGATGATCTCATGATCGCTTGACTTGGCAAAGTCGAAGACGAGACACAGGTGCTCATTAGAGAATGAGTTCACTGAACGATCCACAAGAGTTATCATATGGTTATTTTGACCAATCTGTCAATGATAACTCTTAGTGATGATATGCTAGTTGGTCTTTTGACTTGAGGTCATTTTGACGAACCTGTGCGTGAACGGTGCCACTTAGATCAAATGACCTAGCTTCGAGGCAAGCCCTGTCGAATGGTCTTTGATTGGGTGACACTTGAAGTGTATGAGGAGAGTAATGACCAAGAGAGGATTCGTCTCTCCCTGTCAATGGAAGTTAGTGTCGTAGGGTTAGTTCAGTCTTTAGTAAAAACTCTGGCCAGTGTATGTTGGAAGAAGTCCAACATTTTTTGACTAAAAGATCGATAGAAACTAACCGGAGTCAAGTTATTGGGGTTGACAGTTTGACCATACCCTAGACTTGATCTACACGACATAGTTAAAGACGAAGAGACTATAACTGCGGAATTCATCACAGAAACAGTCAGGGTGGTCCCGACAATACTCATGTCAATGAGTTAACCACATAATGATGATGCCTGAAGCAGGGACGACAACCACTGCTCGTGGTCACTGCCGTGTAGGGCTTCGAGCCCAACCTGTTGTAAGGGTCAGGCTGTAGGGTCTCACACAGAGTGCGATCTTCGTCTAGTAATAGGTAGAAATTAGTTAGGGAGAATAATTTGCATTTGATGCAAGGGATAAAATATTGCAAAATATGTTTGCAATCATCTCCTACATTCAGGATAAATGATCCAGAGTGCAAGTGGGAGGTGTAGAGGAATATGCCCTCGGATCATTTGTATTTGATGCAAATGATAATTTAAGCCTAAATATGGACTATTTTGCATTTGATGCAAAAGCGATTAAATGTGTATTAAATTGTTTAATACAATATTTAATAATATAAATGCAAGGAAAAGTTCACGGGTAAGACAGAAATATTCCGGTCTAGACCCAGGTTTGAACGGCGTCCAAATCTGACACCAAATGCTCAAGTTAGAGCCAAAACAACCCAAAGGAACAGACCAGGCCAGGCCCAGTAAATGCAAGGCAGAACAGGCTGCCTGGGCTAAGCCCAGGCTCGGCCTGGGCTAGCCAGGCACAAGCCTGGGCTAAGCCCAGGCCGCCTGGGCTCTGCCCAGGCGCGGGCCTGGGCGCGTCCAGGCGCGGGCCTGGGCTCTGCCCAGGTGTTTTCTACGCGCGCAGCTAGTGTGGGGCCCACCCGTGGGCCCCACCTCTAGGGTTTTGAACCCTAATTGTGAAGAATCAAATGACGGCTCAGTTTTTGCGAAAAACTAGCCTAGGGCTGATGTTTGAACACTCAATTGGAGGGTCAAACGAACTCCGATTGACGAACGGTTTTTTCCTATGCGTTCACCGTTGAACGCTCGTCGTATTGATAGGTTGTATCAATCTTGAAGCTCAACTGTGAGTGAGTTAAAATTCACGGAAGTTTGCACTTTGTGAAGTGCAAACTAACTTGAATTTAATTAACCCATTAATTAGTCCCACATCGGAAATTGAGTAGAGGGGAGGGGTCAGCCGCCTATATAAATAGGGGTCTGCCCCCTTCCTCTAAAGTCGTCCCAAGCTCTAGATCTGAGCGGCTCTCGTAAATGTTGGAGCACGCTCGGATCTAAGCTAAATTAATATTTCTCCTCTCCCTATAAATTTCTGCCTTGCTCCTGAGGGCTCTAGCAAAGCCGCAAAGGAGTTCGGATTCAGATCCGAAATCTAGGCGGAGGTTTCACTCGCGTGAAACTTTCTTCGGCGCGTGGTTGGCTCGGCGACATGGGATTGATCGCCTCAGGATGCGGAGCGGTTTGAGGAGCAGTTCGGGGAGCGGTTCAAGGAGCGGCTCGGCGTGGGACGGGAGCAGCTCAGAAGACGGTGCGGAACATCTCGCCTGCCCCAGGGCTGAGATTCCGGGTATGTGTTTAAGTTTTTCATTTAATTATTCGCAGTAGTTAGATCCCTCTTGGGGTGGTCAGATCCACCCCAAGTTGGCAGAGACCCTAGCTAATAGGGTCTGGTTCCTTAGGGTTGCATGTTAATTAGATTAAAATAAAATTTTTCCGCTGCATTTCTGTCTATGTTCCGTCCGACTTAGGACGGGACTAGAGTTTTTGTGCCCTAAGGGTCCCAGAAAACCCTGCATTGGTATCAGAGCCATCTTTGTATGCAGTTCTAGGACTGCGAATTTATTATTTGAATGCTTTTACAGAAAAATGTTTTCTTTAAATTTATGCGATAAATTTAATTTTTTTTAAAAAATGATTTCTTTAAATTTATGCGATAAATTTAAATTATTTTTAAAGGTTTAAAATTTTTATATGATAAATTTTAAACATGAAAGTTTTAAAATGGAATTTTAAATTTATGTGATAAATTTTAAAATTGTTTTAAAGCTTTAAAACTTTATGCGATAAGTTTAAAAGGTTGTTTAAAATTTTATGTGATAAATTTTAAGCATGGAATTTTTTAAATGATGTTTTAAATTTATAAGATATTTTTTAAAACTGATTTTAAAATTTTAAAATTTTTATGCGTAAAGGAGCATGCAAATGTTATGATTTTAAAACAAGCTTTTACTTTATGAGATGAAATAAATGTTTTAAAATCATATTTTAAATTTAAATGTTAAATTTAAGAATGCATGCCAAAACTGTTTATGCGATAAACTTTAGTCTATTTAAATTGTTAAATATTTGTACACCTTTTTATGCGATAAAATTAGTGTAACATTATTTTAATGGCTATGTCATCTTGTCCCTATTTGATAACACAAGACAACCCTTTAGGTTAGCCATTAAGTAATGATTAAAATTTATTACTTGAATTTTAATGACATGTTATGTTTTAATAAAACATTAACAATGCTTCAAGACCTAATTCCTGATTAGGGTAGTCCTTTTAATGAAAATTTTAATTTTAATTGTTATTATTAAATCATTAAAGGACTTCGCTTTTAGCATTGGTTAATAATTTATTAAAATCCTAATAAAGATTAGGATAGCACGTGAACCTTATAGTTGATAAGGACTTAATAAAAGCTATTAAACAAATCCTAAAATTTTGAATTTAAGGATGCAACTAGTTGATAGGATTAATTAGTTGTTAATAAAAGCTGTTTAGTCTACGGCACACATACAAAAATGACAAGCTTCATTCAATGGACCATGATCCAGTCAATGTGATTGGCTGAGAGTTCTGGGTCAACCCTTGCTAGTCCAAGGGGCAGTGATCCTGGCTTAGTCAATTCCCTGGTTGTGTTCCGCTGGACCGCAATGTCGCGAATCATGATTGTATGACACCCTGGGCTATATCTAGTCAATGCGTTATAAATCTTATTAAAGATTAATCTGTATCCCTCTTTGATTTTGGAGCTTGGTAACTCAAAGAAGACTATTATAGTTGTTGAGTCTCCTCAAGCTATGACATGTTTATCTTTAAGGAACAAACTCCAACATACATGTGATGTAGTCTAGACTCGACCCAAATCGATACGTCGGGTCTCCTCGAGCATCGATCTAAGTCAAATCTGGACACGAAATCAAGGGTCTGACTAGACCAGTCATTATGATTTGTTGAGTCTCCTCAAGATCATAAGTGACTGTGGGTAAAAACCGATAGGGAGTCACATGTGATGTGATTGACTAAGAGTTAGTCTACCAATCATGGAACCAATCAACCTGTTAAGTCTCCTCAAGGTTGTGAGGTTCAGGATGATTGGATCCCTATTTCACTAAATTTTAAATATTTTAATTTGATTAAATCGTTCGTTATTAAGCTTTGAAACGATCGTAAAAATAGTGGGAGGATATAGATAGATAAAAGCCGTTCTACCTATATTTAATTTTGAACATATGCCAAAACTAGGGCAAGACTATGTTTACCGAAGGAATCAAAATATAATTTTTTAATGGAATTAGTTAATTGGTCAAATAGGTTGATTAATTGAATATCAAGTTAAATTTTAATTGATAAGATTAAACTATACTCTCGTTGACATTAAAATGACCTTCTAAAGAACAGACTTAAGAAATATGATTTCATTAAGTTCTGGGTCCAACAAATAAATTCACGCAATATGTCACTCGTCTCTATATGAGGCAGCTTGAACATATAGGATATTCGAAGTATGTTTCTCCCTACAACTTGTCGAGCTACCCTCAAGGTTGTATGGACAAACAATTCTGATCCGCAAAGTTCGAGAATTCGATCAAACCGTTTGAGTCAAATACGAGTGCATGAGTGGTGCAAGACTATGTATCCCAACCGGATCTTGAGACAAGCAACTTCTTGAGCTACACTCAAGATTGCAACTCTCAAGCGTTTGGATACATGAGTCGCTTGCATAGCTATTCATTTATGTTGGGCCATTTAAATATCTAAATGTGATTTAGAAAAGGAAGAAGGCACACCGGAAAGTCAATCAAGTTAAATAGTTTAATTTATCATTAGTAAAGGCATAAGTAGGAGGAAATAAAAATGTGACATACTCTGATGTCACGGTTTCATGATTATTGTTATACAGAAGTTTAACACATTTTGACGAATGTCGTCACATTGCTTTTGAAGCAATGAGTAAATTGTATAATGATAATATATGTATTAAATGTTAATATATATATATATACACAAGATAGTAGCAAACTTACATGGCAAAATAGACTAGGCCGTATCGAGAGACTAAGCTTCACAAGTCACATAAAGAAGGGTCTGACCTCTCGTATTATGAAGTCTACGGACACTTGTGAGTCTTATCCTCTTAGATATAATGGCCGAAACCCATCTGTGAGACAGTGGGAGAATGAGTTGTCGAACTCAGTCTGGTACAAACTGATGTACCGGAGTCTAGATTAACCAAATTAAGTTATTCGTATATTTTATTAAGACACGTGTTCTTGATGAAACACAAGTCTGAAAAATAAAGAACGAAAGGACAAAAGTATTTAAACTGATTTGATTAGATCGAATGGTTAAATACTTAGCTACATAAAATCTTGCGTAATTAAAAGAAAATGTGATTTTCTCTCAGGTCAAGTCTGTTAACACATCAGTGTGTTAAAAGGTATGAATCACACTTAGTTAGACTCGGTGCGATCCATAACAAGTGACTCTGAGTTAAGTCCTCCCTCTGGGTTAAGTCCCAGATAGTAATGCCTAGGTTTTGATAATGTTCTGTGAGGACATTATCAATAAGATATTCATCAAATCAATCATTAGGAAGTTGTATAATTACTCGAATTTCGTGAGACAAAGAGTCGAGTTAAACATCATAACTGATGATGACTTAGTCAACTTCCGGGATGAAATTCGGAGAAGTAACTTCGATTTAAAAACTTGATGCAATCAGAATAAGTCCGTGTGCGTAAATAAATTTTGGAATTTAGTTACGTGCACAAGGAAAATGTTTCCTCACTTTCTGCAAGTAAATCTTTAAGTTGAAAGATTGGTGCAGAAAAGGAAAATAGTGAAGTGCAATCATGTTGGTCGAGAACAGTTTTTCCATACTAATTCCTATAAAACGGATTATAATGAAACAGTTTTCCACCAGCAGATGTGTACAGAACTACTCGGACCAAACTCGATGTAAACGCTTAAGTTGACCATGAAAATTGGAGCATTCACTTACAAGTTCGTTTTTCTAAATATGATTTAGACGGACCAACGTATATGAATTAACCAGATAATTTTCAAAGTCAGTGGGAGCGTGTAAATTACATGTGAGGCATCAAAGGGATGGAACATATATTTTGACAAAGTGATCAAAAGAGTTTGATTCTTTATCAGAAATAAATATGAGCCATTTGAAATGACCAATAACTAATTTAAATGATTATCGTAAGGTACGATGAATTGGATATGATGCAAGTAAATTAAAATATTATGGATTCTGAAAGACCAAATGAATTATTTGAATGAGATTCAAATGGTTGGTCTAAACATAGAAACCCTTAAGTCTATAATGTAGACGGTTTTAGCAGATCCACTCATGAAGGCTCTACCACATGAAGTCGGGAAAACTTATGTGTAAAAACGGTATGAGATACCGAGATAAATGGGCCTGAGTGCAAGTGGGAGATGTTAAGAGATGATACCCTCGAGGCTATCTATCTTTATGTGTGCATAGCACAAACATCTTGTTCGAAATAACAGTAAGCTGTTTGGTAATAATTTATCTAAGTTATTTTATAATGTGGTTAACATTAGACATTAACTTAGGTAAAGTCCTAAGACTTTATGCAAGGTCAAACATGTATAGAGATGAGTATCTCAATCATGGAGAAATGTTTGACCGTCTGTAGCATAAGTCTAAAAGGGTTCGTGGTTGTAGATGTTTCGAGACAAGGATATCGAAACATCGGATAGACCATTGTGTCTTAGTCTTCACCGTTTAGCGGTGGCGATGATCTCATGATCGCTTGACTTGGCGAAGTCGAAGACGAGACACAGGTGCTCATTAGAGAATGAGTTCACTGAACGATCCACAAGAGTTATCATATGGTTATTTTGACCAATCTGTCAATGATAACTCTTAGTGATGATAGGCTAGTTGGTCTTTTGACTTGAGTCATTTTGACGAACCTGTGCGTGAACGGTGCCACTTAGATCAAATGACCTAGCTTCGAGGCAAGCCATGTCGAAAGTTCTTTGATTGGGTGACACTTGAAGCGTATGAGGAGAGTAATGACCAAGAGAGGATTCGTCTCTCCCGGTCAATGGGAGTTAGTGTCGTAGGGTTAGTTCGGTCTTTAGTAAAAACTCTGGCCAGAGTATGTTGGAAGAAGTCCAACATTTTTTGACTAAAAGATCGATAGAAACTAACCGGAGTCAAGTTATTGAGGTTGACAGTTTGACCATACCCTAGACTTGATCTACACGACATAGTTAAAGACGAAGAGACTTTAACTGCGGAATTCATCATAGAAACAGTCAGGGTGGTCCCGACAATACTCATGTCAATGAGTTAACCACATAATGATGATGCCTGAAGCAGGGACGGCAACCACTGCTCGTGGTCACTGCCGTGTAGGGCTTCGAGCCCAACCTGTTGTAAGGGTCAGGCTGTAGGGTCTCACACAGAGTGCGATCTTCGTCTAGTAATAAGTAGAAATTAGTTAGGGAGAATAATTTGCATTTGATGCAAGGGATAAAATATTGCAAAATATTTTTGCAATCATCTCCTACATTCGAGATAAATGATCCTGAGTGCAAGTGGGAAATGTAGAGGAATATGCCCTCGGATCATTTGTATTTGATGCAAATGATAATTTAAGCCTAGATAGGAACTATTTTGCATTTGATGCAAAAGCGATTAAATGTGTATTAAATTGTTTAATACAATATTTAATAATATAAACACAAGGAAAAGTTCACGGGTAAGACAGAAATATTCCGGTCTAGACCCAGGTTCGAACGGCGTCCAAATCGGACACCAAATGCTCAAGTTAGAGCCAAAACAGCCCAAAGGATCAGACCAAGCCAGGCCCAGTAAATGCAAGGCAGAACAGGCTGCCTGGGCTAGCCCAGGCGCTGCCTGGGCTAAGACCAGGCTCGGCCTGGGCTAGCCAGGCACAAGCCTGGGCTCTGCCCAGGCGCCTGGGCTCTGCCGTGGCGCGGGCCTGGGCGCGCCCAGGCGCCTGGGCGCGCCCAGGCACGGCCTGGGCTCTGCCCAGGCATTTTCTGCGTGCACAGCTAGCGTGGGGCCCACCCGTGGGCCCCACCTCTAGGGTTTTGAACCCTAATTGTGAAGAATCAAATGACGGCTCAGTTTTTGCGAAAAACTAGCCTAGGGCTGATGTTTGAACACTCAATTAGAGGGTCAAACGAACTCCGATTGACGAACGGTTTTTTCCTATGCGTTCACCGTTGAACGCTCGTCGTATTGATAGGTTGTATCAATCTTGAAGCTCAACGGTGAGTGAGTTAAAATTCACGGAAGTTTGCACTTTGTGAAGTGCAAACTAACTTGATTTTAATTAACCCATTAATTAGTCCCACATCGGAAATTGAGTAGAGGGGAGGGGTCAGCCGCCTATATAAATAGGGGTCTGCCCCCTTCCTCTAAAGTCGTCCTAAGCTCTAGATCTGAGCGGCTCTCGTAAATGTTGGAGCACGCTCGGATCTAAGCTAAATTAATATTTCTCCTCTCCCTATAAATTTCTGCCTTGCTCCTGAGGGCTCTAACAAAGCCGCAAAGGAGTTCGGATTCAGATCTGAAATCTAGGCGGAGGTTTCACTCGCGTGAAACTTTCTTCGGCATGTGGTTGGCTGGCGACATGTGATTGATCGCCTCGGGATGCGGAGCGGTTTGAGGAGCAGTTCGGGGAGCGGTTCAAGGAGCGGCTCGGCGTGGGACGGGAGCAGCTCAGAAGACGGTGCGGAACATCTCGCCTGCCCCAGGGCTGAGAATCCGGGTATGTGTTTAAGTTTTTCATTTAATTATTCACAGTAGTTAGATCCCTCTTGGGGTGGTCACATCCACCCCATGTTGGCAGAGATCCTGGCTAATAGGGTCTGGTTCCTTAGGGTTGCATGTTAATTAGATTAACATAAAATTTTTCCGCTGCATTTCTGTCTATGTTCCGTCCGACTTAGGACGGGACTAGAGTTTTTGTGCCCTAAGGGTCCCAGAAAACCCTGCAACGATTGATCGGGTGATCGGCCTGCTGGGGGAGCTTCCTCCAGCCTTACGGTCGATCAGGTGGTTGGCTTGCTAAGGGAGTTGCCCCTAGCCTTACAGTCAGGACCAAGTTACTGTGCGAGATAAGGATGAATTAGCGACTAAAGACGTCTTTATTTGGAACATTTTATTTTGGTACGAGGTTGTGAGGAGTTCGTACATTATTTGTCTCACTGGTAGTACTTGCGTCGGTGTTCCTTATTCCAGTGTGAGTGAGCATTTTTCATTCAAACGTCAAGAGTCAGTGGGTAGATGGGTCGAGAACTTCGGTGATTTTGTAGGGGCCCTTCCCTTTTTCAGCAAGTCTTCCCTTAGATACGACCTCAGGGTTGAAGATAGCCTTCCTTTGGACCAGATCTCCTTGATTGAAGCCTCTTCCTTTGACCCAGGAGTTGTAATAATGGGCCACCCGGAGCTTCTATCTGATGACAGAGGCTAATGTCTGGTCGTGTCATTCATCTACAAGCTCTATGTAGATTTCTAGTCCCTCCGAGTTTCTTTCTTCGTCGAAGTGTCAGAGGCATAGTGACTCTTCTGTTTGGTATTAGCATTTTAAACCAATATTATTTTGATGATGATCACAACATTATGTTGTTGCTAATGACTCTCATGTCCTAGTCTCTTGATTATCAAATGAAGAATATCATGATTTGGAGACTACTAACTTGGTGTAAGGATGGACATCAAGAGAAGCATAGCCAAAGCTTGGATCTTGATGAAGGAAAGCTCATCAAAAGGTGCCAAAGCTTGGAAGATGATGGAGAGCATCAAGGTTGGAGATTAGACTCTTAGAGAAGCAAATGTAATCCATATAATTTCATTTACTTGCTTTCTCTTTTTGAGTCTAGGATTATTGTAATGCCTTGATAGATGGTCTACTCATAGATGCATATGTATTTTCCATCTTTTTTAGCCTTAGGAATATCATAGAAACCAATCCTATAGGTTTCCCTTGCCTTAAACTCTTACTAGAGTTTTTGGCTCTCCAACAGGCGACTGCTGAAGGAAGGACAGGAGGCTGGGTGAATCCAGGCGCCTGGCCAGCCTTCTACAGCCGGCTGTTGTGCACAGAACAAGTCAACTTTTTATTGACTCATTCTAGAGCTTTTGGAACAGACGACTGAAGTTCATTATGCAGGTCCGTGTCTTCCATCAGGTGACTAGAAATTGTCTTACAATCATCTGTGTGATAAAGTACGTAACTTGCATTTTCTGGGCTTCAACCCACTTTGTCAGTCAGTCGACTGATGAAGATTTTTCGGTCGCCTGTCATTATCCAGGCACCTGGACTCTGCTCTTCAGTCGTCTGAATGCACAAGTGTGTAAGTTGTATTTTATCAGCTCCAGTTCATCCCATTTGACAGTCGCTTGATGAAGTCTTTACAGGCACCTGTGTAGTCTTCTGCAATCGCCTGTCCTGGCTCAGATTATAGTCGTTGGGAATAATATAGACGTTGATCATTCGAATGTACATCCTTCTTCAGTCGCTTATCGATGCCGTAAAATCTCAAAATCTAGTCGTTGCAGATTTCATTCCTTGGCTTCTAGCCTGGGTTTTATGGGGTTTTTGGGGCTTCCTATATATAGGAGATGGCTTAGTTCATTTAGAACCTCTTGGGTAACATTTAATATATTAGAGATTAATTATTCCACTCCTAATCTCTCATTTCCCTTCTCATGAGCACATTCATCTTCATGCTTTGAAGCAAGCTCAAAGGAAATCATCCAAGTGCATCAAGCTCATCTCATCACTTGGAGATCATCTTCCATTCCTTCATCTTCATATTGAGTAAGTTCATCTCAAGGCATAAGTAAGAGTATATGTTTCATTTATTACTTGAAACCCTGGCTCTCTTTATGAGAGCTAGTTTCTCTCTGTGTGAGAGGTTAACCCTTGTGTAGGTTTCATTGACTACTCTCTGTGTAAGAGCTTGGTTCTTTCTGTGTAAGAGAACAAATCCTCTGTGTGAGGTACCTCTGTGTGAGATTGTATTCACTATCTTGTGTAGGATTATAATGAATATTTGGTGTGGCTTGATGTATCCAAGTTGGGGAACCAGGGTAAATCCCATGTGTTAGCGTTTGCTTGATTGTGTTTTTTAAATTTCTCTTGCACTTATAATTCCGCATTTGCAAGTTTAATTTTTAGTTACACGATTATTGACATTACTCTGTTCACCCCCCTCTAGAGTGTTTGTTGTTAGTATTGCAATGCATAGACTGTCCACAATTTGTATCAGAGCAAGGTTATAGCATACTACAACGATGGCATTCAACGCTTCTTCCGCGTCTCATGAAGAATGTATATATACCGTTCGACCCCCGCTCTTCAACGGAACCAACTACCCAAGTTGAAAGATCAGGATGATGATCTACTTGGAGGGTCAATACCTATGGGACATCACGGAGTCGCCCTTTGAGAAGCCTACTACACCCACGGCCTCAAGGACAAAGGCGGAGAAGGACTCTAGCAAATACAATGCGAGGGCTATGAACGCATTCCATTGTGCCCTCACTCTGAATGAGTTCAACTGCATCTCCATGTGCAAATCAGCCAACGAAATTTGGCATATCTTGGAGATTACTTATGAAGGGACGTCCAAGGTAAAGAAATATAAACAAAGTATGTTTAGATCTAAATATGAAATGTTTAAGATGCAGGAAGGAGAAAGCATCTCAGAAATATTCATAAGGTTCACAAACATCGTGAACACTTTGGAAGAACTTGGGAAGGTGATTTCCCAAGAGGATCGTATGGAGAAGATCCTTAACTCTCTAACACCCCAATGGGAGTCAAAGGTCAATGGTATTTTGGAATCAAACGACATGTCCAAATACACAGTTGAGGAGTGCATTGGGAATCTCATGACGTATAAAGTCAAGCTTCAACACAAGAAGGAGATTCAACCAACTAAGCCCAAGAAGCCGAAAAAGAAAAATGGGGTTGCATTCCATGCCGAGAAGGAGCCAATCAAATGAAGGAAGAAATTCCATTGAGAAGCTTCTAGTGAGGATGATGGAGAAGAAGATGCTAGCGATGATGGTTTCATGGATCTTGCCAAGCAATTCAAAGCATTCCTCAAAGGCAAGCAAGGTAAATCTTTGTCAAAGTTTGCATCTAAGTCTAACAAGAATACTTGTTTTAATTGTAGAGGTAAAGGTCATATTTCTACAGAGTGCCCTTCCAAACCTTCCAATGATTCTTACAAAGGAAAAGGGAAGAAACATTGGAAAGGGAAGTCCAAATTCAAGAACCAAAAGGATGGTCTTATCGACACATTTGATGACTCCAATGTGGATACATCAAGTGATGATGAAGAAGATGACAAGGATCAATCTCACATGTGCTTCTTGGCATTCGATGATTCTTCATCAATCTTCTCAAGTTCAAGCGATGAAGAGGTGTAGGCGTGGCTTAACCCAACGAAGAAATGTGATTCATGGCAAAAAGGGAAGAGTCTTTGTCAAGATTTAGTGAGAAGGAAAGCGATGATGAAGTTGATGAGAAGCCAAAGCTATCTTACGAAGAGCTTGAATATCGTTACAATGTGGTCTCCAATGGGGGCAAGTAAGTCCATCGACTCATACGCTAAATTGAAAGCTAAATTTAAGAATGCTATAAGTATGGTGCATGAATTAGAACATACTAGTGTAAATAATAATGATGCTTTGCATGTTTGTGACACTAGTGAGAGAGACACACTTATCTCTCAAGTTAAGGATTTGATCATGATTAATGAAAAATTGGTAGCTCAAAACCATAACTTAGATCTCGCATTCAACAACTTGCGTTGAAATGCAAAGAGGAATCCCAAAAGCTCATAAGATTTGTACATGCTAGGGATTCACTCCACGGTTTATTGAAAACAACAACATTTGGCAAACCATAGAGGAGGTTTGGGATACATTCCAAAAGTGGTGACCAACCCCACCTCTAATTCTTTTTATGGTGCAAATTTAAAAAATATTGCTAAAGTACCTAAGAAAAATCAACATGCTTTCTTGTATTACAATAACACCAACAAGAAACATGTAAATCACAAGGTGTTGAGGAAAAATGAAAATCCTTCATTTGTTTGATTAGAAGCAAAATCATCATTCTATGCATGCCAAGAAATTTATTTCTACACTTATGCATGCCACGTCTACACCTCAAGGCAAAACCCTTGCTAGGAAATCCTTGTGTCTTTGGATTTCCACTAAGGTTAGTGTGCAAAAGAGGTATAGTTACATTAACTCATTAGTTAGGGACGTGATTACATCAGAAAATCAAACTCTTCATGGGTTTGGTTCCCTAATGTTTATGTCTTTCACACATATGCATATTGCATGGGTATTATGCTTAATGTTTATTCTTAGCATACACATTGATTGTGTGTGTTTTTCATGATTTTGATAACTTTTTCAAATTATGTTTTTCATGAAAACGGGGACCTATGGGAATACATTGTCATGCATGCATATTTTGAATCATATGTATGACAACGGGGGAGTTAATATGGTTAGTATGTTTAAAATTATTTTTAAAACATATTTTAACTCTCATTGTGGGTTTATGTTTGAGATCATTGTTTACATTGTCTACAATTAGTTATTATGGTCTTGAACTCAACCCATTGATATTGCCAATATTTCATGCTATATTTTCTTTTGGCAATGTCATGTGTATCAATGATGTTTGATTATTTTTTATATCAATGCTTTGATACATTTTAGGTCCATGGCTCCAAGTATTATGATTATCAATTAGTAAAGATTTTCTTTTACATTTGGTATTGATCCTAGAAGTCAACAATTTGACTATTTCTATGATCTAGGCGGGAGCATGGAATAGTGATTGATACCCACTAAATTTTTACATTTGGTATCATACATCTCTTTATCTCTTCTTGTATGTTGTCACATTTTTAATTGGAATCAATGACAAGAGTCACTTCTTGTATGTTTGATGTCCGCCTTTTTGACAATGACAAGCGGAGAGATATGTGGGAGTATGTAAACCATTCATGTGGAGAGTGTTATTTGATATATTACAATTGGTTTATGTAATACACGCCTACTATATGTCACTATTGTTCTTAATTATTTACAATTGGTTATCTATCATTTTACAATTGGTGCATATAAGTAAGGGGAGCTCATTAGCATTGTGCTTTAATTATTTATGTTTTACATAATGTGTGTCATCATCAAAAGCGGGGAGATTTTTAGGTATTGGTGTTTTAAACCAATATTATTTTGATGATGATCGCAACATTATATTGTTGCTAATGACTCTCATGTTTTAGTCTCATACTTATCAAATGAAGAATAGCATGATTTGGAGACTAATAGCTTGGTGCAAGGATGGACATCAAGAGAAGCATAACCAAAGCATGGATCTTGATGAAGGGAAGCTCATCAAGAGGTGCCAAAGCTTGGAAGATAATGTGAAGCATCAAGGTTGAAGATTAGACTCTAAGAAAAGAAAATGTAATCCATGTAATTTCATTTACTTGCTTTTCTCTTTTTGAGTATAGGATTATTGTAATGCCTTGATAGATGGTCTACTCATACATGCATTTGCATTTTCCACCTTAGTAAGCCGTAAGATTATCATAGAAACCAATTCTATAGGTTCCCCTTGCCTTAAACTCTTACTGGAGTTTTTGGCTCTCCAACAGGAGTTGCTAAAGGAAGGACAGGCGACTGGGTGATTCCAGGCGCCTGGCTAGCCTTTTACAGCCGACTGTTGTGCACAGTTCAAGTCAACTTTTTATTAACTCATTCTTGAACCTTTGGAACAGACTGCTGAAGTTCATTATTCAGGCACATGTCTTCCATCAGGCGCCTGGAAATTGTTCTACAGCCGTTTACGTGCCAAAGTGTGTAACTTGCATTTTTTGGGCTTCAACCCACTTGGTGAGTCAGTCGACTGATGAAGAGTTTTCAGGCGCCTGTCATTATTTAGGCGCCTGTACTCTGCTCGTCAGTCGTCTGAATGCACGAGTGCGTAAATTGCATTTTCTCGGCTCCAGTCCATCCCATGTGATAGTCGCTTGACAAAGTCTTTACAGGCACCTGCACATAGTACAAGCGCCTGTGTAGTCTTCTGAAGTCTCCTATCCTGGCTCAGATTATAGCCGTTGGGAATAAAATAGTTGTTGATCAGTCAACTGTGCATCCTTCTTCAGTCGCCTGTCGATGCTGTAAAATCTCAGAATCAAGCCGTTGCAGATTTCTTTCCTTGGCTTCTAGCTTGGGTTTTATGGGGTTTTGGGGCTTCCTATATAGGAGATGGCTTAATTCATTTAGAACATCTTGGGTAACATTGAATATGTTAGAGATTAATTAAGCCACTCCTAATCTCTCATTTTCCTTCTCATGAGCACATTCCTCTTCATGCTTTGAAGCAAGCTCACGAAAAATCATCCAAGTGCATTCAAGATCATCTCATCACTTGGAGATCCTCTTCCATGCCTTCATCTTCATATTGAGTAAGTTCATCTCAAGGCATATGTAAAAGTATTTGTTTCATTTGTTACTTGAAACCCTAGCTTTCTTTATGAGAGCTAGTTCCTCTTGGTGTGAGAGGTTACCCCTTGTGTAGGGTTGGCTGAGTACTCTCTGTGTGAGAGTTTGGTTCTTTCTGTGTGAGAGAACAAATCCTCTGTGTGAGGTATATCTGTGTGAGATTGTATTCATTACCTTATGTAGGATTATAATGAATATTTGGTGTGGCTGAATGTACCCAAGTTGGGGAACCAGTGTAAATTCTGTGTGTTAGCATTTGCTTGATTGTGTTATTTAAATTCCTCTTGGACTTATAATTCCGTATTTGCAAGTTTAATTTTTAATTACACGATTATTTTCATTACTCTATTACCCCCCCCCCCCTCCTCTAGAGTGTTTGTTGTTAGTATTGCAAGGCATAGATGGTCCTTACATCTTCGCATATCACGACCAGAATAACCGCATCGGTCCCGTAGGCAAGCATGAAGGGCGTCTCCCCCGTTGCTTCCTTATTGGTCGTTCTGAATGACCAGAGTATCCCGGGGTGTTCTTCCGGCCAAGCTCGGTGGGCATCCCCGACTTTCTTACGATGTGGCTCGAGGATGCATTTGTTGGCAGCCTCTGTCATTCCGTTGGTTTGAGGGTGGGCCACGGAGGTAAATAGGAGTTTGATCTTCCAATCCGCACAGAACTATTTGAATCTCGTGCAGTCAAACTGCGGTCCGTTGTCGGTTACGATGGATCGAGGGATTCTGAACCTGCAGATGATGGATTTCCATTTGAAGCCTTTTACCTTCTTCCATGTGATGGTGGCTAAGGGTTTGGCCTCGATCCATTTCGTGAAGTAGTCCACTGCCATGATCAGGAATTTCATCTGCCTGCTCACAGGGGCAAAGGGACCGAGAATGTCCTGCCCCCATTTGGCGAAGGGGATGGGGCTGATTATTGGTACGAGCTCGACCGAGGGTGCTGAGCTGAGCTTCTCGAACTTCTAGCACTTTGAGCAATTCCAGATGTATTCCACCGAGTCGTTGACAAGAGTCAGCCAGTAGTATACTTGCCTCAGGATCTTCGGCGCGACCTTCATGCCTCCATGGTGGTTTCTGTAGATCCCTTCATGGATCTCCCGGATCATGTAGTCTGCTCCAGAGATTCAAGGCACTTGGCATAGGGAAGAACATCGGTCTTGGTCCAGCGTATCTTGTATAGTACTCCTTCATGGAGCACGTACCTAAGAGCTCTTCATTCTAGAGTTCGGCATTCTTTCGTGTCCGCCGGGACTTTGCCAGTGGCGAGGAACCGAATGATGGGGTCCATCCAGGTAGGTTCCTCATCAATGTTCATCAACTCCTCTCCTCCCGTGCTAGGGGTTTAAAGTCTCTCGATGTAGATAGAGCGACCCAACTCCTTGAGAGAAGAGGAGGCTAGTTTTGAGAGGGCGTCGTGCTCGCGTTCTCTGATTTTTCGCATGTGGAGAGTTTCAGTGTGTCTGAATTTGGACAGTTCGGACTTGGCCAACGTAAGGTAGTGTTGCATCGTTTCTTCTCGGGCTATGTAATCTCCTTGTAGTCGGTTGATGGTGAGTCTGGAATCACTGAGGAGGCGTACTATGTCTGCCACTAGCACCTGAGCCAGTTTTAGGCCGTTGTTGTCGTCCTCGCATTCTGCCACGTTGTTAATGGCCAGGAATTCAAATCAAATGGAGTATTCCACTGTGTTCCCATCAGGAGGTCGGATGATAGTACTGGCCACGCTGCCTGACTTGGTCCCATCTATATGGATGACCCATGTGTCCTTTTGTTTTGGTCGAATATCAGGAATGATATCAGTCGAACGAAAGGACAAGTGGTGAGGTGTTACCAAGTCGGGGCTTGCCCATCAGTTGCGTTACCAATGGTACGTTTGACGATGAAGTCAGCCAGCGCTTGCCCCTTGATGGTTGTTCTTGGCTTGTACCTGATGTCGAATTCGCTTAGCTCGACCCCACAGTTTAGCATCATCCCCATACGATCGAACCTCTTGAGGTTCTATTCAAGCTGGGAGTCGGTCAAGCCCAAGATGGTGTAGGCTTGAAAGTATGGTTGGAGTCGTCGCGCTGAGATGACAAAGGCATAGACTAGCTTCTCCATGGGAATGTACCGCCCCTCTGCATCTCGCAGGAACTGACTAGTGTAGTAGACCGGTCACTGCACTCTTGCATCTTCTTTGACCAGAACCGAACTTACTGCTTCCTCGGTACTGGCCAAGTATAAGCTCAGTGGCTCCCTTTCCTTGGGCTTGGTGAGAAGCGGGGGGCTGCAAAGGTACTCTGTTAGCTCGGCAAATGCCTAGGCATAGCTTTCGTCCCATTCCACAGCCTTCTTATCCTCGTCTGGTTTGGCGAGTGCCTTCCTCAAGACTCAGAAGAAAGGGAGCGATCTTTCTGCCGGTTTGGAAAGAAAGCGCCCAAGGGCCGCAACCCGTCTGTTCAATCTTTGCAACTTCTTGATAGTCGTTGGCTCTTTCATGTTAACCCGTGCCTCGATATTGTCCGGGTTAGCTTCGATGCCGCGGTTAATAATTATGAAGCCTAAGAACTTTCTAGACTTAACCCAGAATGTGCATTTCGTCGGGTTGAGTCTGATGTTGTGCTTCCTTATATGTTCGAAGGTTTCACAGAGGTCAGTGATGTGGTCGACCGGGTTTTTGGATTTAACCAACATGTCATCCATATAAACCCCAGGTTCCTCCCCATCTGAGAGCCAAAGACTCTTTTGACCATCTTTTGGTAGGTCCCTGAGTTCTTGAGACCGAAAGGCATTTTTCTGTAGCAAAACGTCCCGCGGTCAGTAATGAACGACGTTTTCTCCCCGTCTTCCTAGTCCATCTGAACCTGGTTGTATCTGGAGTATGAGTCCATGAAGATGAGCATTTCGTTTCCTGAGGCTCTATCCACGAGGTGGTCGATACGAGGTAGCGGGTAGCTGTCCTTGGGGAGGCTTTATTAAGGTCGGTGAAATCTATGCACATTCACCATTTGCTGTTTGACTTCACCATGACCGTGTTGGCTAGCCAGTCGGGGTACCAAACTTCTCTGATGAAGCCTGCCTTGAGTAGGCAATCAACTTCCTCGACCTCGGCCCTCATCTTCTTGCCACCCAAGTTCCTCTTCTGCTGCTTGATGGGATTGAAGTTGGGGTCGGTGTGTAGCTGGTGAGTGATCACCTGAGAGTCCATGCCCGGTATGTCGTCGGGTGACCAGGAGAAGATGTCCAGGTTGGTTTTCAGGAACTCGACCAGCTTGACACTTAGGGTGGGGTCGAGTTCTAACCCGATCGATAGGAACATGCCTTCTCGCCCATGATGGGGATGAATTCTGGTTCCTCGACAGGCATGGGTCTCGACCAGTCAGAGTCCCTTCTCTGATCGAGAAGGTCTATCGGGTCATACCGCTTGGCATCGCGTTCCTGGCCAGATAGTTAGCAGCAAATTCTCGACCTCGCTTGGTTGCCTCTCACCTTTCCGATTCCTTCCAAGGTCCGAACTTAACCATTTGGTGGATGGTCGAGACTATAGCTTCGGTCGCATTGAGAAGATAACGGCCGATTATCCCGTTATATAAGCCGACCCAACCCTTACGGCCTTGAACTCCATCGTCAGAGTGATCACGTAAGGAGGCTCTCTGAGTGTCATCAGGAGGTGGATCGCTCCTATAATCGGGGTGGAATGTCATGTGAACCCGACTATGGAGGCCCGAACTGAAGGAAATTCTGGGACCCTTAGGACACAAAAACTCTATGCCCGTCCTAATTCGGACGGAACATAGACAGAAAAGCAGCGAAAAAATAAACATGTTAATCTAATTAACATTTAACCCTAAGGTCCAAGACCCTAATCCAAGATCTATGCCGACTTGGGATGGGTAAGACCATCCCAAGAAGGATCTAGCCTACTGCGATTAAATTAAACTAATGCTTAATTAAACACATACCCGGAATCTCAGCCCTGGGGCAGGCGAGATGTTCCGCACCATTTTTCGAGCCGCTCCCCGTCCCACGCTGAGCTGCTCCTCGAACTGCTCCCCGAACCGCTCCCCGAACCGCTCCGTATCCCGAGGCGATCAATCCCGTGTCACCGAGCCAACCACGCACCGAAGAAAGTTTCACGCGAGTGAAACCTCTGCCTAGATTTAGGATCTAAATCCAAACTCCTTTGCGGCTTTGCTAGAGCACTCAAGAGTAAGGTAGAATTTTAGGGAGATAGAGAAATATTAATTTAAGCCTAGATCCGAGCATGCTCCAACATTTACGAGAGCCGCTCAGATCTAGAGTTTGGGACGAGTTTTAAGGAGGAGAGCAAACCCCTATTTATATAGGCGGCTGACTGCTCCCCTTTACTCAAAATCCGATGTGGGACTATTAATTGGGTTAATTAAAATCAAGTTAGTTTGTACTTCACAAAGTGCAAACTTCCATGAATTTTAACTCACTCACCATTGAGCTTCATGATTGATACAATCTATCAATACGAAGGGCGTTCAACGGTGAACGCATAGGAAAAAACCGTTCGTCAATCGGAGTTCGTTTGACCCTCCAATTGATCGCCCAAAGATAAGCCCAAGACTAGTTTTTCGCAAAAACTGAGCCGTCAAAACTACCATTAATTCTAGGGTTCTGCACCCTGAGGTGGGGCACAGCCTGTGGGCCCCACCAGCCAAAAGGGGCTGACTGGACGCCTGCCAGACCTGGGCACGGACGCCCAGGCCTGGCGCGGGCGCCCAGGCGCCCAGGCCCGGGCACCCAGGCGCCTGGCGCCCAGGCGCCTGGCGGGCGCCTAGGCCGGGCGCCCAAGGCGCCCGGCCCAACGTGCCTGGGCTCCCAGGAGCCCAGGCCCGCCTGGGCGGCCTGCCTGGGCGCAGGCCCAGGCGCCCAGCGCCTGGGCCTGTACCCAGGCCCTGTGCCTAGCTTCCTGGCCTAGCCAGGTCTGGCCAAGCACCCAGGGCAGACTTGGTCTGGCCTGGGTCAGCCTGGTCTGACCCGGTCTGATCTAATTGGCTGTTTTGGCTCTAACTTGAGCATTTGGTGTCTGATTTGGACGCCGTTCGAACCTGGGTTTAGACCGGGACATTCCCGTCTTACCCGTAAACTTTTCATTGCATTTAAATCATTAAATATTGTTTTAAACAATTTAAAACACATTTGTCTCTTTTGCATCAAATGCAAAATAGTCCCTATCTAGGCTTAAATTGTCTTATTGCATCAATTGCAATTATTACATCCCTTGCATCAAAAATGCAAAATATTCTCCCTAACTAATTTCTACCTATTACTAGACGAAGGTCTCACTCTGTGTGAGACCCTACAGCCTGACCCTTACAACAGGTTGGGCTCGAAGCCCTATACGGCAGTGACCACTAGCAGTGGTTGCCGTCCCTGCTTCAGGAATCATCATTTTGTGGTTGACTCATCGACATGAGTATTGTCGGGACCACCCTGACTGTGTCTGTGATGAATTCCGCAGTTATAGTCTTTTCGTCTTAACTATGTCGTGTAGATCAAGTCTAGGGTATGGTCAAACTGTCAACCCCAATAACTTGACTCCGGTTAGTTTCTATCGATCTTTAGTCAACTTATGTTGGACTTCTTCCAACATACTCTGCGCAGAGTTTTTACTAAAGACCGAACTAACTCTACGACACTAACTCTAATTGACCGGGAGAGACGAATCCTCTCTTGGTCATTACTCTTCTCGTACACTTCAAGTGACACCCAATCAAAGACCTTTCGACAGGCCTTGCCTCGAAGCTAGGTCAGTTGATCTAAGTGGCACTGTTCACGCACAGGTTCGTCAAAATGACCTCAAGTCAAAAGACCAACTAGCCTATCATCACTAAGAGTTATTATTGACAGATTGGTCAATGTAACCATATGATAACTCTTGTGGATCGTTCAGTGAACTCATTCTCTAATGAGCACCTGTGTCTCGTCTCCAACTTCGCCAAGTCAAACGATCATGAGATCATCGCCACCGCTAAACGGTGAAGACTAAGACACAATGGTCTATCCGATGTTTCGATATCTCTCGAAACATCTACGACCACGAACCCTTTTAGACTTATGCTACAGACGGTTAAACATTTCTCCATGATCGAGATACTCATCTCGATACATGTTTGACCTTGCATAAAGTCTCAGGACTTTACCTAAGTTAATATCTAATGTTTACTACATTATAAAATAACTTAGATAAATTATTACCAAACAGGTTACTGTTATTTCAAACAAGACGTTTGTGATATTCACACAGAGATAAATAGCCTGGAGGGCATCATTCTCCTACATCTCCCACTTGCACTCAGGCCCATTTATCTCGGTATCTTATACCGTTTTTACACATAAGTTTTTCCGACTTCATGTGGTAGAGCCTTCGTGAGTGGATCTGCTAAAACCGTCTACACTATAGACTTAAGGGGTTTCTATGTTTGTGTTAGACCAACCATTTGAATCTCATTCAAATAATTCACTTGGTCTTTCGGAATCCATAATATTTTTATTTACTTGGATCTTATCCAGTTCATCGTACCTTACGATAATCATTTAAATTTGTTAATGGTCATTTCAAATGGCTCATTTCTATTTCTGATAAAGTGTCAAACCTTTTGATAACTTTTGTCAAAATAAATGTTCCATCCCCTTTGATGTCTCACATGTAATTTATACGCTCCCACTGACCTTGAAAACTTTCTGGTTAATTCATATGAGTTGGTCCGTCTAAATCATATTTAGAAAAACAAACTTATAAGTGAATGCTCCAATTTTCATGGTCAACTTGAGCATTTCACATCGAGTTTGGTCCGAGTAGATCTGTACACATCTGCTGGCGAGACGGTTTCAATATAATCCGTTTATAGGAATTAATATGAAAACCGTTCTCGACCAATATGATTGTACTTCACTATTTTCTTTCTGCACCAATCTTTCAACTTAAAGATTTACTTGCAGAAAGTGAGGAAACATTTCCTTGGACACGTAAACTAAATTCCAAAATTTATTTACGCACCGGACCTTTTCTGATTGCATCAAGTTTTAAATCGGAGTTACTACTCCGAATTTCATCCTAGAAGTTGACTAAGTCATCATCAGTTATGATGTCTAACTCGACTTTTCGTCTCACGAAATTCGAGTAATTATACAACTTCCTAATGATTGATTTTATGAATATCTTATTGATATGTCCGCATAGAACATTATCAAAACCTAGGCATTACTATCTGGGACTTAACCCAGAGGGAGGACTTAACTCAGAGTCACTTGCTATGGATCGCACCAAGTCTAACTCAGTGTGATTCATACTTTTAACACACGGATGTGTTAACAGACTTGACCTGAGAGAAAATCACATTTTCTATTAATTACGCAAGATTTTATGTAGCTAAGTATTTGACCATTCGATCTAATCGAATTAGTTTAAATACTTTTGTCATTTCGTTCTTTATTTTAGCAGACTTGTGTTTCATCAAGAACACATGTCTTAATAAAAATATACGAATAACTTATTTTGGTTAATCTAGACTCGAGTACATCAGTATGTACTAGACTGAGTTCGACAACTCATTCTCCCACTGTCTTACAGATGGGTATCGATCATTGTATCTAAGAGGGTAAGACTCACAAGTGTCCGCAGACTTCATAATACGAGAGGTCAGACCCCTCTATATGTGACTTGTGAAGCTTAGTCTCTCGATACGGCCTAGTCTATTTTGCCATATAAGTTTGCTACTATCTTGTGTATTTATATATTAACATTATTTATATATATATATATATATATATATATATATATATATATATATATATATATATATATATATATATAATCGTTATACATATTACTCATTGCTTCAGAAGCAATGTGACGACATTCGTCAAAATGTGTTAACCTTTTGTATAACAATAATTATGAAAATCATGACATCAAAATATGTCACATTTTCATTTCCTCCTACTTATGCCTTTACTAATGATAAATTAAACTATTTAACTCGATTGACTTTCCGGAATGCCTTCTTCCTTTTCTAAATCATATTTAGATATTAAATAACCCAACATAAATAAATAGCTATGCAAGCATCTTATGTATCCAAACGCTTGAGCTTTGCAATCTTGAGTGTAGCTCAAGAAGTTACATGTCTCAAGATCCGGTTGGGATACATAGTCTTGCACCGCTCATGCACTCGTATTCGACTCAAACGGTTTGATCGAATTTTCGAACTTTGCAGATCAAATTTGTTTGTCCATACAACCTTGAGGGTAGCTCGACAAGTTGTAGGGAGAAACATACTTCGAATATCCTATATGTTCAATGTCACGACCCGCTTCCCTAAAATGGAGGCGAGACGTGAAAAGGTCAACACGAGAGTGGAGCTGTGAAGCCCCAAACCCGATAAGCATCAATAAAACATAAGCATGTCCCTGTAACCACAACGGAACAACAATAATAACACAAGGAGAGACTGAAATAAAATCTCACATCTCATAAATTTTCCAACATGAAAATAAGTCCAACATCCAGAAAAGCCACCAGGCTAAAAGAAAGAGTCTAAAGGCCCAGAACAAGGCCAACAAAAGCAACGACATAACAAGTATAGGTGATACGCACCGATAACAAACAACTGTCTAAACAAAAGTAAAACACAACGAAGACACTAGGACTGGTCCCCAGTGTCCACGTACTCCCCGTCAAACACAAGCTCGGGCTCGGCGTCAGCAAACACCTCGTCCTCAACAAGGTACTCAGGCTCAGGATCTAACATGTGTCACCCAAAAGAGTAAAGGGGCACATGTCAGCAAGTCTAAAAGACTTGGGCAAGGAAACTGAAAGTAAGGCAACTAGCAACCTAGCAGTTATGGTATGCATGACATGGCAGTTGTAACATGAGTGCACAAACAAGACATGGCAAGACAATTTGTACAAGAGAACAATTATCGGGACAAGACAAGACAAGACAAGACAAGACAAGACAAGACAAGAGTAGCCAAGCTATTAACAATCTCAATCAATTCACTATTCACGTTGTTTGTAGATGTTTACGCCTTACAGCTGAATGGTTTCACATTCACGCTGATTGGCCGCTTAACACTACCCCAAAACCCAGAGTTTACGCCTTACCACTGCAGTTGCTGATCGGCCAGACTCCCAGTTGATTGGCCGCTTAACTCTTACCCCCAATACCCACACGTAATGGAGCCAGGGTCCCCGCACATGAGCTCAGCAAGTGAGCCGGGGTTGCCCCGCACATGAGCTCGCATTCTTAAACATTTGGCGTAGGGGTGCACCTAGCCGGAAACAAGCAATTCGGGCATTGGCTATCAACCAATACATGGCCCGCTTCTGAAACACGAGCCAGGAACACAAGCATTCGTAGCAAAGCTACGCAATCACAGAAGCACTTAAAGAATGCAATGACATGACAATTAATTCGCGTACCGTTAATGGAAAGTAAACATGACATGGTAATTGTGCAACATGATATATGTCGGAACTAGCTTCGTTGTCAAGCTAGTTCCCCAATTTGCGCCTAGGCGAGTATCATTTCGTCGCCTAGCCTCTTTTACACCTACAACAAGCAAATGGCCTAAAACATGGCCTAAACCCTAAGTGGCAAGTTTCACTTGCCTAGCACCGGGGATGACGATCACGAAGGTTCGTCTCGCGGATGCTAATCTACGGGGGAAATCGCTGTTATGGGGAAACAATCATCAAACAACATGAAATTTCATTAGGGTTTCATAAAAATACAAATAGGTTATGAAAACATCGAGAGATCGATTTCTTACCGAGAGGAAGTGGAAGAAACACTCCGGAGAACCCTAGGACCAGATCTGGAAACAAATGGAGAAGTTTGGAGAGTTAGGGTTTTGGGGGGATTTTGGGGATTTGGTGAGATTTTGGGGAAGATGAGAGGTAGATGGAGTTGATGGAGGGTTTAGATGATGAATCTAGGGCTTGGGATGAAGGAATAGGGCTTGGAGGAAGATGGGGGCTCAATGGGGGAGATTTTAGGGTTTTGGGTCGAGTGGAGGAAGAAGAAAATGTTTGGGAGGGGTATAAATAGGTTGGGCTGGCGGCTGCCCAGAAATTAGGGTTTTAACACAGATTAGTCGGTCAAAGAGCAACCACTGACCGACTAGTTTGGCAACTAGTCGGTCGGTCGACCAACGCAGACCGACTAAGTGTAAACAGTAACTTCTGAACGAAAATAGGATTTAGAATTAGTCGGTCCATGAACAAATACTGACCGACTAGTTTAGCATCTAGTCGGTCGATGAACGTTCTTAGACCGACTAAGAGTAAACAGTAACTCGACTGTACAGTAGAACCAAGAATTAGTCGGTCTGAGTACAAAACTTAACCGGCTAGTTTAACAACTAGTCGGTCGAAAGATGAACTTTGACCGACTAAGAATGAACAGTACTGATACTAAAATTTAGATGATGTGTTAGTCGGTTAAAGAAGCATTACCGACCGACTAGTTTGCAACCTAGTCGGTCAACCAACGTTCTTAGACCGACTAACGATAAACAGTAACTCCTGAGAAATTTAGAAAGCCAACTAGTCGGTCCAAGAAGGATTGCCGACCGACTGGATCGTCATCTAGTCGGTCGGTGCCCCTTCTTATACCGGCTAATAAGCACCAAAAGTTCCGATACGGAGCGCGGGGCCCCGGGATCGATTCCTAAGACTCCTAGGCTTGATCTAATAGTAAGATACGACCGTTATGAAGTCTGTCACGAATGACATACTTCGAAATCGACAATCCTAAGGAAGAAACGAGAAAACACGACGAATCGATCGAAAATGAAAGCTACGGAGACGAAAACCACACATGAGGAGAAAATCCACCAAAACATATATTATATTATAATAAATCCAGATACATGAAAAGCAGTCGTTACATCCTCCCCAACTTAAGAAAAATTCCGTCCTCAGAATTTCCAAATACTCACGAGTCCGGAAACAAAAGTGGGAAACGCTCTCGCATCTCATCCTCATTCTCCCAAGTAGACTCTCCAGGTGAGACGTGTCGCCACATCACCCTCACAAGATTGACAATCTTGTTCCGAAGCGACGTCTGACGCCTGTCCAGAATCTGCACTGGATGCTGGTCATACGTCATATCGGGGCGAACGGTAATCTCCGAAAAATCCACAGCATGAGATGGATCGCTAACGTATCGACGAAGCTGTGACACATGGAAAACATTGTGAACTCCTTCCAAAGATGGCGGCAAGGCCAAGCGATACGCTACCTCGCCAACCCTCTCCAAAATGTCAAACGGTCCAATGTATCGCGGGCTCAACTTCCCTCGCTTCCCGAAACGAATCACACCGCGATTTGGGGAAATCTTCAAGAACACATGGTCGCCCGGCCGAAACTCCAAAGGACGACGTTTAGCATCCGCCCAATGCTTAAAACGGTCCTGAGCAATTCTCAACCTCTCCCGAATATTCCTGACGATATCCACGGCCTCCACGATCATCTCTGGTCCCAACAACTCCCGATCACCAACGTCATCCCAACTCAATGGCGATCGACATTCCTCCCATAAAGAGCGGCGAAAGGTGCCATGCCAATACTCGCCTGGAAGCTGTTGTTGTAAGAGAACTCCACCAAATGCAGATGGTCCTCCCACGAACCCCTGAAATCCAACATGCACGCCCTCAGCATGTCTTTCAAAATCTGAATCGTCCTCTCGGACTGGCCATCCGTCTGCGGATGGTACGCCGTGCTGAAACTCAGACGCGTACCCAAACTCTTCTGCAAACTCTGCCAGAACTGAGATGTGAACCTCGTGTCTCTGTCCGACACGATACTCACGGGGACTCCGTGAAGTCGCATGACCTCCTGCACGATTCACGTCACATCACTATCCAAACTAGGAAAAGGAAATAAAAACGGAGAGTAAAAGAATTTTACCTCCATATACCTCCTCGCTAGCGCCTCAGTGGACTGTCCAACTCGGAACGGAATAAAGTGCGCGGATTTGGTCAATCGATCCACGATCACCCAAATCGCGTCATTCTGCTTCGGACTCCGAGGTAGTCTAGTCACGAAATCCATAGTGATGTGTTGCCATTTCCACTCCGGAATCGGAAGCGGTTGTAGCAACTCGGCCATACGCTGATGCTCCGCCTTCACTTTCTGGCAAACCAAGCACTTGGCTACACTCCGAGCCACGCTCCTCTTCATACCATGCCACCAATAATTCAGACGAAGATCCTGGTATATCTTGGTGCCACCAGGATGCACAGAATACGGCGAACTGTGTGCCTCCACCATCAACTCCTCTCTAATATCTCCAGCCGGCACACACAACCTGGCTCCAAACCTCAGCGAGCCATCCTCATGAATCAAAAAGTCAGTCCGCAGACCGGCTTCCACCTGCCCCCGAATCTTCACCAGCTTCGGATCCTCAGCCTGGCCAGCCTTAATCTGATCCACGATCGTCGACTGTACCTGCATGTACATCAACGATGAATCCTCCCCAGGAAGAACAATCTCCACGCCAGACTCGCAAAAATCCTGCTGTAATCTCCACTGCGAGGTCAAAATCATCACCGCTGGAAGCCTACTCAAAGCATCTGGAACCACATTCACCTTGCCAGGGTGAAACTGCAAATCAATCTCATAATCTGCCATAAGCTCCAACCATCGACGCTGTCGCATGTTGAGCTCCTTCTGAGTAAAAATATACTTCAAGCTTTTGTGATCGGTGAAAATCTTCACTTTCTCACTCAGCAGGAAGTGCCTCCAAATCTTAAGAGCAAACACAACGGCAGCCAACTCCAAATCATGCGTCGGGTAATTCTTCTCATGAACCTTAAGCTGACGAGACGTATACGCCACAACATGTCCGTGCTGATGTAACACACAACCGAGACCCTTGCCAGAAGCATCGCAAAAGATCTCAAATCCACCGCTGCGATCAGGCACAACAAGAATAGGGGCAGTCGTCAACCTCTCCTTCAGAATACCAAAAGCATTCTCACAATCACCCGACCAAACAAAAGCAACATCCTTCCGCGTCAACCTGGTCATCGGCTCAGCAAAACGAGAAAAGTCCTTAATGAATCGTCGATAATAACCAGCAAGTCCAAGGAAACTCCGAATCTCAGACGCAGACGACGGAACAGGCCACTCCCTGATGGCCCTAATCTTCTCGGGATCCACTGAAATACCATCTCCAGTCACCACATGCCCAAGAAAAGCAACTCTATCCAGCCAAAACTCGCACTTCGAAAACTTAGCATACAACCGATGCTTCCTCAAAATCTCCAACACCGTCCTTAAGTGCGAGGCATGCTCTTCCTCCGACTTCGAATAGATCAGAATGTCGTCAATAAAGATAACGACAAACTTATCCAAAAAGTCGTAGAAAATCAGGTTCATCAGATTCATGAAAACTGCGGGCGCGTTAGTTACGCCGAAATGCATAACCACGAACTCATAGTGTCCATACTTCGTCCTGAACGCTGTCTTCGGAACATCATCCTTCTTCACCTTCAGCTGATGGTAACCACTCCTCAAATCCAATTTAGAAAACACCCTCGAACCTCCAAGCTGATCAAAAATATCATCGATGCGAGGCAACGGGTATTTATTCTTGATGGTCATTGCATTCAACTCCCGATAGTCCACGCACATGCGACGCGAACCATCCTTCTTCTTTACCAGCAACACCGGTGCTCCCCACGGAGACACGCTAGGATTAATATAACCCTTCTGCAAGAGCTCATCCAACTGCTTCCGTAACTCTTCCAATTCTGCAGGTGCCATACAATACGGCGCCTTCGAAATCGGCTGCGCACCTGGAACAAGATCGATAGAAAATTCTAGGGCTCGATCAGGTGGCAAACCAGACATCTCCTCGGGGAAGACGTCGCCGAAATCACACACCACAGCTGGCCACTCCAGCTCCATCTGCATAGCCACAGCCTCCACCGGCCTGGCCCGAAATCTGACAGGACCAAGCGAACTGCTACCACGACTGAACTCAAATACTAGATGTCCGGGAATCTCGAACACCACCGTCTTCCTCCGACAGTCGATCGTAGCATAGAAGCTCGCAAGCCAGTCCATCCCAAGAACTGCATCATAGTTGATGATGTCGTGGACAATGAAATCAGCGAAAAGCTCATGTCCACAGACCACCAACGAGCAAGAATTGCAACCACGATGCACCGAGACCACGCCATTCCCTGTAACGATATTCTAACTCTTGGAAAGAGGGGACGTCGACAAGGAATGCCTCTCCACGAAGCTTCGAGAAATAATACACATCGATGCACCAGAGTCAAAGAGGACCCATGCAGGAAATGTGCAAACCAAAACCACACCTAACAACCAATTAACAATCAAACCCTAGTCTAGCAACCAACCATGTTCAAGCAAACAACACAATCTAACAATCAAAACCAGCTAGAAAAGTAACAGCTAGATTGAGGATTACCTGCGATAACCTCATCCACAGCCTCGCTCTCCACAGCGGTCATCAGAAAAGCCTGCCTACTGAAAAGCCTGCCTCTGTGGAACAAGAGCTGCTCCACGACCAGCAGGAACAGACGCTCGCTGCTGCAACGACTGAGTTGCAACAGGTGCCCTCCGCAGCTGTCCCGCATGCCGATAATCCCTCGCGACATGGGAAGCATCACCACAAACCAGACACTGGCCCAGAAACATCCGACACTGATCCTTGATATGGCCAGGCTTGCCGCAGAAATGGCAAGTCTTCAGAATAGGCCCTCCTGGCCTCTTAAACTGAGCAGACTGATTAGGCCTGAATCCAGGTCTAACCACAGCTCTCGCCTGTTCCACAGGCCTCTTCCCAGCACCAACAATATACCCCCTCCTCTGGTTCACGAGCAGCTCCTGCCTCTTGGCTGCTACTAGAACCTTCTGATAAGACTCCCGGTCAGAAGAGGTCACAAAACTTTGGAGCTCCGAAGCAAGTCCCTGCAGGAACCTCTGAGCTCTCTCCTCAGCATCCTGCACCATCTTTGGTGCAAACCGACTCAGCCTCATGAACTCTTGGTGATATAGGTCCACCGACGAGCTCCCTTACTTCAAATCGATAAAACGCTGCAGCATCTCTTCCCTGGCAGCTTTCGGAAAGAACTCACCCTCAAATCTGGCCTTGAAGGTAGCCCAAGCTATCGGCTCCACCAACATCTTCTCTTCCGCATCCCACCAATTCCGAGCATTATCCTTGAGTTGCCTCCTCGCCAAATCAACCCATCCAGCCGGGGTGATCTTGGCCATCTTCAGATTGTCCTCGATGTTCCGAATCCACTCATCGGCAGCCAGAGGACCCTCAGAACCATCAAAATATGCGGGACCCAGCTCCCGAAATTTCTTCGCTCCTGGCTCAGAGCGAGGGGCATCCGGAAGGGCCCGGGCAGCTCGAGCAAGTGGAGCATTCTGGACTTGCAGAAGCACGCCCTGCTGCACTTGCATCATCTGGAGCATCATCCGCATCATCTCACCGTTGGTGGGTTCCCGCTCAGGCTCCTCATCATGAGGGAGCGCACCACTACCCCCACCACGGGTGAAACGCCTTCCTGCCATCTAATGACACAGAAAACGAATCAGATTAGACTCATAGCTTATGACATCGGACGTCGAACTTAGTTTATTGGACATTCTAATATTATTATCGCTATTCCAAAAATCGCAGTTACAGAAGGACCTGCATGGGCCACCAACAAAACCTGTCACGACCCGCTTCCCTAAAATGGAGGCGAGACGTGAAAAGGTCCGCACGAGAGTGGAGCTGTGAAGCCCCAAACCCGATAAGCGTCAATAAAACATAAGCAGGTCCCTGTAACCACAACGGAACAACAATAATAACACAAGGAGAGACTGAAATAAAATCTCACATCTCATAAATTGTCCAACATGAAAATAAGTCCAACATCCAGAAAAGCCACCAGGCTAAAAGAAAGAGTCTAAAGGCCCAGAACAAGGCCAACAAAAGCAACGACATAACAAGTATAGGTGATACGCACCGATAACAAACAACTGTCTAAACAAAAGTAAAACACAACGAAGACACTAGGACTAGTCCCCAGTGTCCACGTACTCCCCGTCAAACACAAGCTCGGGCTCGGCGTCAGCAAACACCTCGTCCTCAACAAGGTACTCAGGCTCAGGATCTAACATGTGTCACCCAAAAGATTAAATGGGCACATGTCAACAAGTCTAAAAGACTTGGGCAAGAAAACTGAAAGTAAGGCAACTAGCAACCTAGCAGTTATGGTATGCATGACATGGCAGTTGTAACATGAGTGCACAAACAAGACATGGCAAGACAATCTGTACAAGAGAACAATTATCGGGACAAGACAAGACAAGACAAGACAAGAGTAGCCAAGCTACTAACAATCTCAATCAATTCACTATTCACGTTGTTTGTAGATGTTTACGCCTTACAGCTGAATGGTTTCACATTCACGCTGATTGGCCGCTTAACACTACCCCAAAACCCAGAGTTTACGCCTTACCACTGCAGTTGCTGATCGGGCAGACTCCCAGTTGATTGGCCGCTTAACTCTTACCCCCAATATCCACACGTAATGGAGCCAGGGTCCCCGCACATGAGCTCAGCAAGTGAGCCGGAGTTGCCCCGCACATGAGCTCGCATTCTTAAACATTTGGCGTAGGGGTGCACCTAGCTGGAAACAAGCAATTCGGGCATTGGCTATCAACCAATACATGGCCCGCTTCTGGAACACGAGCCAGGAACACAAGCATTCGTAGCAAAGCTACGCAATCACAGAAGCACTTAAAGAATGCAATGACATGACAATTAATTCGTGTACCGTTAATGGAAAGTAAACATGACATGGTAATTATGCAACATGATATATGTCGGAACTAGCTTCGTTGTCAAGCTAGTTCCCCAATTTGCGCCTAGGCGAGTATCATTTCGTCGCCTAGCCTCTTTTACGCCTACAACAAGCAAATGGCCTAAAACATGGCCTAAACCCTAAGTGGCAAGTTTCACTTGCCTAGCATTGGGGATGACGATCACGAAGGTTCGTCTCGCGGATGCTAATCTACGGGGGAAAACGCTGTTATGGGGAAACAATCATCAAACAACATGAAATTTCATTAGGGTTTCATAAAAATACAAATAGGTTATGAAAACATCGAGAGATCGATTTCTTACCGAGAGGAAGCGGAAGAAACACTTCGGAGAACCCTAGGACCAGATCTGGAAACAAATGGAGAAGTTTGGAGAGTTAGGGTTTTGGGGGGATTTTGGGGATTTTGTGAGATTTTGGGGATTTTGTGAGATTTTGGGGCAGATGAGAGGTAGATAGAGTTGATGGAGGGTTTAGATGATGAATCTAGGGCTTGGGATGAAGGAATAGGGCTTGGAGGAAGATGGGGGCTCAATGGGGGAGATTTTAGGGTTTTGGGTCGAGTGGAGGAAGAAGAAAACGTTTGGGAGGGGTATAAATATGTTGGGCTGGCGGCTGCCCAGAAATTAGGGTTTTAACACAGATTAGTCGGTCAAAGAGCAACCACTGACCGACTAGTTTGGCAACTAGTCGGTCGGTCGACCAACACAGACCGACTAAGTGTAAACAGTAACTTCTGAACGAAAATAGGATTTAGAATTAGTCGGTCCATGAACAAATACTGACCGACTAGTTTAGCATCTAGTCGGTCGATGAACGTTCTTAGACCGACTAAGAGTAAACAGTAACTCGACTGTACAGTAGAACCAAGAATTAGTCGGTCTGAGTACAAAACTTAACCGGCTAGTTTAACAACTAGTCGGTCGAAAGATGAACTTTGACCGACGAATGAACAGTACTGATACTAAAATTTAGATGATGTGTTAGTCGGTTAAAGAAGCATTGCCGACCGACTAGTTTGCAACCTAGTCGGTCAACCAACGTTCTTAGACCGACTAACGATAAACAGTAACTCCTGAGAAATTTAGAAAGCCAACTAGTCGGTCCAAGAAGGATTGCCGACCGACTGGATCGTCATCTAGTCGGTTGGTGCCCCTTCTTATACCGGCTAATAAGCACCAAAAGTTCTGATACGGAGCGCGGGGCCCCGAGATCGATTCCTAAGACTCCTAGGCTTGATCTAATAGTAAGATACGACCGTTATGAAGTCCGTCACGAATGACATACTTCGAAATCGACAATCCTAAGGAAGAAACGAGAAAATACGACGAATCGATCGAAAATGAAAGATACGGAGACGAAAACCACACATGAGGAGAAAATCCACCAAAACATATATTATATTATAATAAATCCAGATACATGAAAAGCAGTCGTTACATTCAAGCTGCCTGATCACTCCATATTTTACACCTTTTTTCCGCATGATTGCATGCCATTTAGATCGCTCAAATCACACTTTTCGCGATTTATCGACTATATTGCGATACTTTTCACGATTTGTTGTTTTTGTCGTATTTCAGGAGATTTGGAGCGATTTGGAGTGATCCCGAAATACACCTACTCCAGAGTGTCACCGATGACTTCCCCGAGGGGTATTTTGCTATTGGAGAGGAGCGGAAGAAGAAGGAACATCGTAGGAGCGACGAGGAGGCAAAAACACTCAGAATGGGCATTTTTGGTGTCTCACTCGGCCGAGTGAAGGAGTCACTCGGCCGACCAGCGAGACCCCGCTCGACCGACCAGATCGGACACGCTTCATGTGTGCACTCGGCCGAGCATCAGAAGCCACATCGGCCGAGTGACGAAACCCCGTCCGCCCGAGTGGCACTCAGACGACGCCCATCAAAAAGAGCCAACTTACTGTTTTTCGTCTGCCTGAGCATCAGAAGACCACTCGGCCGAGTGGAAATTGCCGACCGCCCAAGTGAATAAAAGCCATCGGCCGAGTGACGACAACCCACTCGGCCGAGCGACGCCCGAAGTGAAGACCCCCAAGACCCCAGACTTACTGGAAATTCTCATGGTTTCTCACTCGGCCGAGCGACTTTTGTCACTCGGCCGAGTCAGCCGCGCTGCCTGTAGCGTAAATTGCGATTTTCAGGCTGCGCAGGGGCATTTTGGTCACGGATTTTTGGGCAGTTTTGGGGGGTATTTAACCCCAGTTTTTAACCTAGGTTAGAGGGCTTTTTCCCTTGCTTTTTGCAGCTTTTTAGATAAAACTTTTTAGCTTTTGATTCTTGCTATTGGAGAGGAGAGAAAAGTTTATTTTTGTTGGATTCTTGAAGAACTCTATTGGTTTGTCTCCCTCTTCATTAAAAATCTTATTTTTATTGCTTATTTGAATATTGTGATGAATTCTATTGTTATTTCGATTGATTATTTTTGCAATTGTGATATGAATTGTGAGTAGTCCTAACGTCTTGGGGCGTGGGGATGAACCCTACGAGCCCAATTTCCGATTTATGATGATTTGGTAGAACTATCGCTAGAATTGCTATTAGGGTTAGTTTGGGATCGATTTACTACGGATAGCTAGGTGTTCATATCGATTGGGATTTGCAAGAGATTGGATCCCAATTCGATAGGAAACCCTAGAAATCCGAATTGGGTTGAAATTGAGTTTCCGTAGTATCGGTTTGCAAGAGATTGGACCGATACTAGGGCTCTCGGTTGCAATTCCATACCGATACCCGTTTGCAAGAGATTGGACGGGTAGGAACTATCCCAACCTAGGTCGTGGCCCGAGTTTGCACGAGAGTGGGCTCGGGACGCGATTGAACGATGATGTTGATCCTAATGCTAGCTTGCATAGGCTAGGGTTTGCAAGAGATTGGACCCAAACCTAGGATAGCTATAGACCGGCAACAGCGTGAGAGCGTGAGCTAGGTTTTACATTCAGTTGCAACTAGTTCATCCGAAATTCTACCCTAGCAATTGTGATACCAATGAATCACATTGACGAGATACGGTGAGTAGCGGGGATTCCCTATTCCCTAGGCGTCTTTATTTGATTTTATATCTCCATACTTTGTCTGACAATTGTGACAGGATCGCCAAAAGGCAAATTCCCTCTTTTCTGTTCCTATAGCCAGGTTGTTCGGAGAAGTCACTGTCATACGTCCTCCCTGTGTTCGATAACCCGCTCGCCGCTACACCGTGCGCTTGCGGTAAAACTACACGGTCGCCCTTTTGGGTTACATTTTGGAGCGATCAAGTTTTTGGCGCCGTTGCCGGGGAGGCGATTGTGTTTGATCCTATCAAAGTGCGCCACCTTCCAGATGACGGGCGTTACCCTGGATGCCATCAGACTGCGCCTCTTCCCCTTCACATTAAAGGATAAAGCTCTTTATTGGTTGAGGACGCAAGCTGAGGGAGTCTTTACCACATGGGATGAGTTGGCAAGCGTGTTCATCGACAAGTTCTATCCGCCTTCCAAGATGGTAAAGATTAGGAGTGCTCTCATGTCCTTCAAGCAAGGACCTCAAGAGACACTCTACGAGGCTTGGGAGCGCTTCAAAGACCTGTAGCATCAGTGCCCCAACCATAGCATTGAAGATTGGGAGCTAGTCCATAGCTTCTACAATGGTCTCCAACCGGGGACCAAGCAGATTATTGATGCCGCGGCAAATGGGGCCATCCTATCGAAGACTCCCGACGAAGCTACGGCCCTAATTGAGGAGATGGCCTCAAATAATCAACAATGGGGCGACGAGCGAGGACACTCTTCGTCCTCCTTGAAGCCATCTAGCATCAATGAGGCAAAGGCCGTAGCGGAGCTGACCAACAAGTTCGATTCTCTCCACAAAGTGGTGGAGAGACTGGAGAAGTATATTACGAAGCCCCAAGGACCCCCTTCCACATCCGCACCAACAAATCAAATGTGTGATTGGCAAGACCAATCCCAAGCTATGTATTTGGGAGGAGAACAAGGAGAGGGATCTTTGGAGCAAGTTCAATACGTCGCGGGGAACCAAGGATACTGGGCCAATCCGGCCACAAGAAACCATCCCGGTTTCTCCTACGCAAACAATGATGGTGCATTGAATCCGCCGCAACAACTACCTCAACAAGCTCGACCACTACAACAACAACAACAACATTATCCACCGAGGGGGCCTCCGCAACAAAATTTCCCACCAAAGCAACAAGTTGGACCCTATAGGCCGCCCGGATACAATCAAGGGTGGAGAAATCAAAACCCTCCACAAGCTCAACAACGATCTGAATTTGAAGCTAAAGTGGAGGAGTTTATGGTCGAGCAGAAGAAGATCAATGCTTCCTTGAAGGCGGGCCAAGACTCTCTTACAACTGTCGTTGGACAAATTGCGGATCAACTTGCGTTGCTAAATCGAAATAGTCAACAGTTGCCGGCGCAACCCGAGCAAAATCCACGAGGCTGTTGGATATGGAAGACGTTAGTACACCCTTGTAGGGGATGTATGAGGGAATACGGACCTCAAACGTCGCGTACACGAAGTCGTGCGCAAAGGGAATATGTTCCCTTACGGAGAGGATCTCTAGATTGATGGGAAAGTCGTATTATGTGTGCATAAGTGCATGCGACATATGGCTAATAAAGGGGTAATATCTTAAGCTTATATTGTACCATGCATATGGTACAACTTAAGCTTATAATATGCCATGTACGATGGTACACCTTAGTTAAATTGTTCCAAAGGAACAATTGCTCCTAAAATAACTACCTTGGGGGCTATAAATAAGACCCAAGGGTTAGCCATTTTCCTTACACTTTTGCATGGCATTCTTGCATGCATTTTCATTCTAGCGAAGCTCTGCCGAAATACTTCCTCTCCCTTTATCCAAGTTCTTAATCTAAAAGTAGAGATTTAGATTGTGGATTTAGTAGCCTTACTCCGTTCGTGAGAAGACTCGATCTGTCGTGGCGAATCCGAAGGCGAAGTTCGTAGACTACCGTGCCGCATACGCAAGCGTAAGTCTCAACTTCATTTATCGATCCTAACTCTGTTTTGGCAGGATCCTACATTGGTATCAGAGCCATACGGGTTCGCCCCGGTCAACCGTCGCCCCGTCGAAACTATGAACGAGTCGTTGTCTTTTTCACGAATGGGTATCCTACCATTACGGATATGGTAGGAACGCTTCGTGACGGAGAGAACGCAACGGTTGTTCTTTTCACGTTAGGGTCTTCTGTCATTATGGATATGGCAGGAACTCTCCGTGACGGGAAGAACCGACCGTTCATATCGTCAAACTCACTCTCTTCATGGATACTGAGTCTCCCTTCATAGGGAATGGGTGCTCTCTTCATGTGGAGCGCGTAGTTTACGAATTTTTGAAGTGGGTTAATTTTTTTGGCATACGGCCATTGGAGGGTAACTACTTCCTCGACGAACGGGTGCTTCACCGGAGAAGAAGATGGTGGTTATTCCCATCGGGGAAGATGAATTTTAGTGCATGTGCACCATGGCTAAATGGGCTATGAAGGTCATGCAACCCCTCCCCATGCGGAGGGGGTTGGCTACGGCTAATAACCACCACGGCCACCCCTCCGACGGGGTGTGCGGCAACCCCATGAAGGGGGGAGACCGACCATGGCCAAAGGGCCATAGCCGGTCAAGGCCAAAAAGCCATGGCCGGGCCATGGCCGGGCCATGGCCGGCCGGCCCTGGCCGGCCACGGCCAGGACCAGAGAGCCCTGGCCGCGGCCTGGCCAGGCCAGGGCCAGAAGGCCCTGGCCATGGCCAGGCTAGGGCCTGGCCTCCCTGGCCGAGGCCAGGGCAGGGGCCCTGGCCCCGGCCAGGGCCTGGCCGCCCTGGCCTCAGACCAGGGCCTGGCCGCCCTGGCCGAGGCCAGGGCAGGGGCCCTGGCCCCGGCCAGGGGCCTCTGGCCGCCCTGGCAGAGGCTAGGGCCGCACCCTGGCCTCAGGCCAGGGCCTGGCCACCCTGGCCGAGACCAGGGCAGGGGCCCTGGCCCCGGCCAGGGGCCTCTGGCCTAGGCCAGGCCAGGCAGAGGCCTGGCCGGCCTCTGGCCGACGCCAGGCCAGTGGCCCGGCAGGCCCTGACAATGGCTAGGGCTGCCGCAGGCCGCCCCTGGCCGGTCAGGGCAGCGGCCCTGGGCCAGCCTCGGCCAGGGCAGAGGCCCTGGCCGGGAGAAGTTTCAGACCAATTCGGCAAAAGGCCTTGGTCGAACTTGAACGTACCGACTAGCCCATACGGGGCCAAACGACAGTCGTCTGCATCAAAATTCCCTTATACGGGGGAAACGCCTGGATCCATACGGGAGCCGACGACGATAGTTTGCAGAAAAATCCCAAAAGGGGGATCCGACCTTGGCACGGCTACGGCTCATTCCCGACAAATGGTCAGGAAGTGCCGAATGTTTCACTAGTATCATAAGGGTACTAAGATGAAATATACATTTTTTTGAAAAATACGTTTTCATACGTTTTGAAAAATACGTTTTCAAAAACGCTTTTCCGCTGCAAAGTACTATAAAAGTACTAACATTTGATAAAGTGAGGGAGAAATATTGAAAGTTACTCTAGATGGTGATTGGAAACATAGTGACCTTTCCGATTCTAGAGTAACATCTTCAGTATTTTTCGAAAGTAACTTATCAAATTATAAATATCATTCCAAGTGGGAGTTGAAATTAGAACTATCCAAATGGGATATTCTACTATCACTTCAAATGGGAATTGTATATTTTAAGAATTTTTCAATGCAATTTTTTGATCAAACCTTTGGTTTTATGTCTTTTGCAGCATTTTAAAAGTAAAATGTCTTCCGCTTCAAAGAATATCGTCGCTGAGTTAAACAAAGGTGAAAAACTCAACGGCGATAATTACAAACTTTGGTCCATCAAGATACAATACGTTCTAGAGGAGCAAGAAGTGCTCGAAACTCTAAAGAACGTTATGATTGAACCCGAGTTGGGCACTACGGCCCAACACCGACGAGACAAGGAAGCTTTTGATGCTTGGTCTCGGAAGAACAAGATAGCACGCATTACGTTATTAAGCAGTATGGCTGATGACATAATGCGCATCTTCCGAGAACATGACCTAGCCATGGACATATGGTCCAAGCTAGAGGAGAAGTTCGGTGGCACATCGGTGTCCAAACTTCGCGCCTTAACTATAAGGTTCGATACATATAAGAAACGTCCAGATCATTCCATGGGGAAACATCTGCGACATATGGCGAACCTTATCTCGGAGTTAAAGGACGCAGGTCATGTGCTCACTGATGAGCAACAAATTCAAGCAGTTATACGTTCCCTACCAAATGGGTGGGATCAAATGAAGATGCATCTCACTCACAATGAGAGCATCAAGACCTTCAGCGATGTTTCCAAGCACCTCGAATTAGAGGAAGAGCGGCTTGCGGCTGCCAAGCCAAGTGCAGAAGTGCACATGGTTGCTAGTTCCTCACACGGGGGAAAGAAACGGAAAGATCGTTCGAAGTTCACTAATGAACGTAATAAGCAACCTGAGTCTACCAAGAAACCCAAACATAAGGGTGGGCACAAGAAATGGCACAAGAAGAAAGACTTGAAGAGGATCAAGTGCTTCAAGTGCAACAAGCTCGGTCACTATGCTCGTTCGTGTACGAGTGGAGGCGACGAGGTAACTTGTAAATATACTAGTTACATATGTGTTTCTAGTTCAATATTTCTTGTGGAATCTAATCCATTTTGGATAATTGATTCAGGTGCCACCGACCACATAGCAAGGGACAGACGGTCCTTCGTGGAGTATCACCGGATACCGCAAGGAACGAAGTGGATCTATGTAGGAAACAACACACGTGTTGAAGTGAAAGGCGTTGGGACTTGCAAGCTAGTCTTGGACAACGGCCGCACTCTCCTACTTCATGATGTCCTCTTCGCTCCAGATATTCGAAGGAATATAATTTCTGTGGTCGTATTAATGGGTCTTGGCTATAACTGGTTTTTTCATGATTGTAATGTGGACTTAAGTTGTAATAATACTTTTATTGGTACTGGGTTTGTATTTAAAGGATTTATTGTAATGAGTACAATGTATGATTCCTCATGTAATGAAAATTTCCTTATTGCAAATTCTAAGACTTATGAGTCTGATGTGATTTGTTGGCACGCAAGGCTTGGTCATATTGGACCAACGCGTATGGATAGACTTGCCAAACGTGGCCTTCTATCCAATGTTTCAAAGGTTGAAATGTCGACCTGCGAACATTGCCTTGTGGGGAAATCTTGTCGCAAGCCGTTTGGAACCGGCACAAGGGCCGAGGTTCCATTACAGCTTATCCATTCGGACATATATGGTCCGATGAATGTCAAGACAAGACGCGGAAAGTCCTATTTCATCACTTTTATTGATGATTTCACCCGATTCGGACATATCTATTTGATATCCCACAAAAGTGAAGCTTTGGCTTGCTTTAAAAACTATATGAGTTTAGTGGAGAATCAATTAGATCGCAAGATTAAGGTCTTGCGAACCGATAGGGGCGGTGAATATCAATCAATAAGTTTTAAGGAACTTTGTGATGAAAAAGGAATAGTACATCAGGTAACTATGCCTTATACTCCTCAACAAAACGGTGTTGCAGAAAGGAGAAATAGGACTTTAATGGAAATGGTCCATTCAATGATGGCGCAAGCTAACTTGCCAATCACCTTTTGGGGTGATGCATTATTGACTGCCGCTTTTATTTTAAACCGCGTACCCTCGAAATTAGTTAGCTCTACTCCTTATGAGTTGTGGAACCAAAGGTCTCCTGACTTAAACATTTTGAAACCTTGGGGTTGTGCATCATACGCACATATTTCCTCCCATAAGTATGGCAAACTTGGGCCAAGGGGAAGGAAATGTATCTTTATACGATACGCAGAAAACTCCAAAGGTTATGTTTTTGTTAGTCAGGAAGACAATGGTGGGCTAATTGAGTTTGAGTCGAGGGATGTCACTTTCTTGGAAAACGAGTTTCCAAGACAGGGCGAGATAAGTCAGGACTTATCTCTATTTGAGATTTATGATCAAGAAGGATTACCTCATTCGAGTGGGAGAATTCTTGGTGAAAACGAAAATACATTTCAACCTTCACCAATGGATTATACGAATGACGATTATCCTATTCCATACGGGAATAATGATCCAAGTGGGAGCAATTCTAACGACATTCCAAGTGAGAGTGATATTAGAATTGATCTAAACTCAAGTCAACAAGGACTTGAAGAATCTCAAATACGACGTAGTAGTCGTACAAGGTTGGCTCCTCTAAGATTTGAGGATGAATTTCCGCAAACCTTTATGACTTTACTACAAGAAGATGATGAGCCTGCTACTTTCAAACAGGCCGTATCTTGCCCTGCTAAAGACAAATGGATGGAAGCGATGCAAGAGGAGTTAGAATCCATGAAAGTTAACCAAGTCTGGGACTTAGTTGACTTACCCAGAGGACGTAGAGCTATTGGGAACAAATGGGTTCTCAAGATCAAGCATAAGGCTGATGGCTCTATTGACAGATATAAAGCTCGCCTTGTCGCGAAAGGTTTTACGCAACAGGAAGGGATAGACTACGAAGAGACCTTCTCACCTGTTGTTCGTTTTACCTCAATTCACCTGATTCTGGCAATGGTAGCTTGCTTAGACCTCGAATTACATCAAATGGATGTAAAGACTGCCTTTCTCAATGGAGAATTGGACGAGGAGATCTATATGGAACAACCAACAGGGTTTGTAAAAGAAGGAAACGAACATAAGGTTTGTAAACTTCTTAAATCCATATATGGTCTTAAATAATCCTCGAGGCAGTGGTATATACGATTTCAAGAGGTTGTCTTATCAAATGGATTTTCCATGCTTGATGAAGATAATTGTGTATATATCAAGAGGAATAAGAACAAGTATGTTATTATGTCTCTATATGTAGATGACATCTTAATAGCCGGAAATGACAAGGGCTTTGTGATGGATATCAAGGCTTGGCTTTCATCAGTTTTTGAGATGAAAGACATGGGAGAAGCCGTATATATCCTTGGAGTTAAGATTTCAAGGAATCGTTCGAAGAAACTTCTTTCTCTTTCACAGGAGACTTATATAAAGAAGGTTCTAGAACGTTTTAATATGCAGGACTGCAAGTCCATTGATACTCCAATAAGCAAGTGCGACAATTTATGTCTGAAATCATGTTCGAAGAACCAAAAAGAGAAGGAGATTATGGAAAAAGTTCCATATTCCAGTGCAGTTGGTAGTCTAATGTACACTATGATGTGTACAAGACCGGACATCTGTTTTGCCGTTGGAATGGTAAGTCGTTACCAATCCAACCCAGGGCAAGTACACTGGAAAGCGGTTAAGAGGATAATGCGGTATCTCAAAGGAACTGCAGATTTTGCTTTATGCTATCAAGGAGATGCCTTGAGGCTCGAAGGCTACACTGATGCTGATTGGGCGGGTGATCTCGATGAGCGACGATCGACCTCAGGATATGTTTTTCTACTCGGATCTGGTGCAATATCCTGGAGTAGCAAGAAACAATCCTGCATCGCACTTTCAACCATGGAAGCCGAGTTTGTAGCATTTAGCATGGCAGTCCAAGAGGCTGTTTGGCTTAGGAAGTTCTTAGACAGGCTAATTAATGCAAGTGACTCAGGTGATGTACCTATACACAGCGACAGTCAAGCATCTATAGCCTATGTCAAAGATCCGAAATTCCATTGTAAGACCAAACACATAGATGTCCGCTACAAATTTGCAAAAGACTATGATAAGACCAAGAAGGTAGGCATAAGGTAAATATCTACGCATGAGATGATAGCGGATCCGCTTACGAAGGCGATCCCCAGAAATGTGTTTTACAAACACTTATCATCTCAAGGATTGCGTAAGAGCTGAGTTGTACCAATGTAAATTCCCATGTCTGTAAATGATCAAAATTAATAAAAGAATAAGTTCTTTTTCCAACATTGCATATGAATTTCTTAAGAAATGTTTGTATACATTTTTGAAATCTCAGCTGAATTGTGTGTATGTCGGACAGATTAAGGTTGGCTCTCTCACATGAGCAACCGCCTTATCTTATCAGATGGATAAGATAGAGATGAGACTAGTTTAAAGTCAAAATCATTAGACGAATGATTTAGAGTCATGACTTAAACAAGATAGTCGAATGAAAGATCTGCATCATATGGATGCTTACAAAAGATCTGAGATCTGTATCACAAGGATATTTAAAAAGGATCTCATAGGATTTTTTAAATCCTATCTGTCTTATGTAGGATGAGAGTCTGGGAATATTTCATGGGTAGTAAGGGGACTCAAAAGATAGGCACTGTGGTGTCTGATCTTTCATCCGTACAACATCATTAAGACATACTCTCCCTGGGAAGGGAGTGATGTTGTAATACGTGTTCATACCACGTATGCATTTCGACCACTGAGTTAGTAGCAATAGTGTTTGCTATTATGTGAGACTCAAAGGCCATATGGGCCTTAACTCTTACCCTCAAGGACTCCAATTGGTTCCTTTAGATTTGACGAGATGATCGCTATCTTAGCGTGTTACTTATGGGCTATGATAATTCGGCTCGGCGGGGCACGTTAGAAAAGCGAGTCTAGTCAATATCAGAAGGTTCGCAAGAAGAGGAAGATTGATTTCATATTCGCATTTGGACTTTAATGATTCAAAGCTGGCCAGCCAATTGTAATCCAGATGGGATTCAATTGTTGAATATAAAGTATAAGAAATGTGAAGAAATAATCTCGGGTAAAGCATGCGTTGAACTACTCAACTTTGCACCTTCGAGGTCGTTGTGTATCTCTAACAAGTGCACAACAACAGACTCTACGCGCATGACGGTCGCACGGTCTATTTCTCGGTATGATAGATGAAAGAACTAAGAGAAAGACGTTCTCTTACAATCCCCTCAAGTGTGAGTGGGAGATGTTGGATATGGAAGACGTTAGTACACCCTTGTAGGGGATGTACGAGGGAATACGGACCTCAAACGTCGCGTACACGAAGTCGTGCGCAAAGGGAATATGTTCCCTTACGGAGAGGATCTCTAGATTGATGGAAAAGTCGCATTATGTGTGCATAAGTGCATGCGACATATGGCTAATAAAGGGGTAATATCTTAAGCTTATATTGTACTATGCATATGGTACAACTTAAGCTTATAATATGCCATGTACGATGGTACACCTTAGTTAAATTGTTCCAAAGGAACAATTGCTCCTAAAATAACTACCTTGGGGGCTATAAATAAGACCCAAGGGTTAGCCATTTTCCTTACACTTTTGCATGGCATTCTTGCATGCATTTTCATTCTAGCGAAGCTCTGCCGAAATACTTCCTCTCCCTTTATCCAAGTTCTTAATCTAAAACTAGAGATTTAGATTGTGGATTTAGTAGCCTTACTCCGTTCGTGAGAAGACTCGATCCGTCGTGGCGAATCCGAAGGCGAAGTTCGTAGACTACCGTGCCGCATACGCAAGCGTAAGTCTCAACTTCATTTATCAATCCTAACTCTGTTTTGGCAGGATCCTACAGAGGCACCACCGGGCATATCAACGCCGTGGTTGCGGTTACTACGAGAGGCGGGAAGGACACCACCCCCGTCATGATTCCTACCGATGAGCCCGTGGTGGAGAGAGTAGAGCCAAGTGAGCCGGTCATTGAAGTTGAAAGAGAGAAAGAGCCGCAAAGGGAAGAAAAGTCCAGAGCGGAGCAATTGATTGAAGAGAGGTGTTTTATGCCCCCGATCACATTCCCTCAGAGGCTTGCTAGAGCAAAGATGGAGAAGCGACTAGCCAAGTTTCTCGAGTATTTGAGAGGGGTAAGCCTCAACATTCCCTTCCTCGACGCTATCGTGGAAATCCCGACATACGCAAAGTTCCTAAAAGATTTGATCACGGGAAGAAAGAGGAAGGAGAAAATCATGCTCGCTGAGGAGGGCTCTTGGTTCACAAAGAGAGAGAAGGAGCCCGCCAAATTCAAAGACCCGGGGAGTTTTCGAATTCCTTGCACCTTAGGCGGCGTTCCTCTACAAAAGGCATTAGTAGACTTAGGGGCTAGTGTTAGCCTCATGCCCCTCTCTATGTTCCTAAGGCTAAATACCGGCACAAAATTGAAGCCTACCAACATGCGGATACAACTAGCCGATGGTCAGATCACAAGGCCGGTAGGGATCGCAGAGGATATCCCGTTACAAGTCCTGGGGGGCATATGTTTGCCATGCGACTTCGTGATCATGGATGTCAAGGAGGAGGGAGATACGTCGCTAATACTTGGGCGCCCGTTCCTCGCCACCGCCGGTGTCATTGTCGACGTACGTGAAGGGACTCTAACATTGAATGTCGGCAACATCGAGGTGGAGCTTCATATTCCCAAGGCAATGAAACACATGCCTTATCATGAGGAGCTAGACTATATGGACATCCTTGACGAGGTTATTGAGGAGGCGATCCCCTATTCGATCGGCGCTCTATTCAAGGAAGATTTTGAGGAAGGTCCGGATTTAGGCCAAGAAGAAAAGATGGAGCATTCCCTCGACCTCTCCATGGAAATTGATGAAGGCGACGCTGATGTCGCAAGGATACGAGAGCTTTGCAAGCTCTCAAAGATGAAGACTCCAAGGAAAGCCCCACCGATACGGAAATCGATGTCACCGGTGAAGCCGAGGCCCGGAGCAAGCACTAGCTTGGGGGAGTCACCCCCCAACACTACCCGAGGCAAAGGAGCACCGAGGAAGAACGCCCTGCCACAACATCCAAATTTAAGCGTTCTTCCCAATAAATTCGACGGGTGCATCTCATATGCACCCAATATCCCGCATTAAATTGAAAATCAAAGGGGGTCGAGCTCAAGACCTTAAACGAGCGCTTGTCGGGAGGCAACCCGACGGTTATCGCTTTATTTTTACTTTTCCTTTATTTTTGTTTTAGAAATTATTAGTGTTTTGAGTCGTTTGCCCAAAAATTTCGTGATAATGGGTCCTATTTTTCTTTGACAGGAGAGGAGAAAGGGATATCTATCATTAGGAGGATGAACAAGGCGACGAGGAGCGCTCCAGGAATGTGCTCGATGCTTAGGAGGAAGATGAAATCGACTGGAGGAAGAAAAACAGAGTTTAGAGCCCAAACGAAGCCAAACAGCAGAAAACATGGTTCACTCGGCCGAATATACTAGTCACTCGGCCGAGCACATAAGTTCGTCCGCCCGAGCAGCTCACGAACGAGGGAAGTCTGATGTACCCAAATCTCTGTTTCTTTTCTTGATTTCAGCACAATTGCCACTCGGCCGAGTATATATATTCACTCGGCCGAGTAAAACCGATACGCTCCTAGGGCGAGTCTTGCCGAGTAGCTTGAGCCACTCGGCCGAATGGAATTATTCCACTCGGCCGAGGATGGCAAGGACACTCGGCCGAGTCATTAGCGGGGAGGAATTTTCCAAAATATTTCCGTTGTGTTCACTCGGCCGAGCGACTTAGTCACTCGGTCGAGTCGTAACTTTTTCTATAAAAGGGGGAGCGGGAGGGCGCGGTTTTCGAAACGAAAAAAATTCCCAAAATCGCGTCCGATCGTATTCCCTCGCCCGCTGCCTCTCCTCACTCGCCCGATCACTCGCCCCGCCGCCGCGCTCGGCCGACCACCGCCGGCCGACACCTCCTTCGCCTCGCCCGAGTCGCCGCCGGCGACCACCTTGCCGGCCAAGCTCCGGTAGCGTTTATTTCGCCTATTTTCTCCTCTTTTGTGTATTTTTCGACGATCCATGTGTTTAACGAGCCCCTAAACCAAATTAAATTCGATTTCTATCTATCATACCCCTAACCCCCCATACGTTTTGAATATTACTCGCTGATATCTTCGGTTGATGTGCATGGTAAATTGGGGAGCTTAGGGGAGCCCAGGGGAGCTTCTGGGGAGCGATTTTGGCTTCGTGGAGGCGTCGTCTTCGCACGCATCCACTTCCTTGCTCTCGCGGCGTGTCACGGTATACTCGTTCCATTTATTTTTGCACGCCGCATTTTTACTGCTTTTGGTGAGCACCTGGGGCCCACATGCCGCCCCGGACACGGCCTCGCACCAGGAGAGCTTCCGCCAAGCGGAAGCGGCCGGATGAGCCCGGCCCCTCCCACGAGGTGGAAGACTCTCCTCCGCCTACACCACCACACCCCGTTCACCCCGCACACCCCGCACAGCCTGCAGAGCCCATTCACCCCGCACAGCCACTCCCCGCCGTCCCACAGCCACCACCGGCTCCACTTGTCGGGCCGCTGGGGATTACGTTCCGGGACGACGCACACCGCGTCGTCTTCGAGCGCATTTCCCAGCGCTCGATTGTACCCTCCAGGTTTGCACACCTTGCAGACCTAGGACACCTGGGGGTACTTGAGGGGATTCTCACGTTGTATGACAACGTGGGTTGGCGAGATTTTTTCCAGGTGTCGGCGGACACGTTCGTCCGTCCGACACTTGAGGTGCTTAGTTCTATCGCCCGGACCGATGAGGGATGCTCGTTTAGGTTCATGGACTGAGAGTGCCAGGTCACTCTCAGTATGATGAGAGCTTTGTTTTTGTGGCCCGATGTCCCTGGGGCCGACCGTGGTTACGCCCCCACTCACATCCCCCCACCTTCCTTCGATTCCGGCGCTTTCTGGGCCCGGATTACGGGTTTACCTGCCGCCTTCGACCCTAGTAGGGCCAAGGCCTCGGCCATCGTCCACCCTTGCCTCCGCATAGCTCAGCGCCTTATGGCGACTACCTTTTTGGCGAGATATGAGCCTGGGACGATGTCCACGCCAGAGCTTTATATGCTCTACGCGATGACGCGCCCCAGAGCTCTATCTAGGGAGGGCGACGAGTTGGTCCCCGCCGTCGTGATTGATATCGCGAGCTGGTATTTGGATCGCATCATCGTATCGGTGGGCGCTCGCTCACCGATATGTTGCGGCGGTCTGATCACCCTGCTCGCCCTGATGACCAGCGAGGACTTTCCAGATGACCTGCGACGAGCCCCGGGCCCCACTTCACTGTCCTAGACGTCATGGCCCGGATGAAGATGCTACGTCCGCACGGTCAGCGGCACTGGGTTTGGTTGCACGGCCCCTACGGTGCGGATTACATGATCCTCCCGAGCCCAGCTCGGACACAGATAGCACCAGCACAGGTGGACTGGCTTCCGGCGATGGATCTCCTGATCCCCGCCGCCTACGTGCTTGAGGCCGAGGAGGCTGAGCAGGCCCATACTGCATACGCTGTACCCGCTGACCCCGCTGCTCCTGCTGACCCCGTGGCCCCTCAGCAGCCTGATATTTCTGATGCTCCCGACACCTCTGTCCACACTTCTGCCGGTGTCGGGAGTACCCTCGCTGAGCCCACCTCCACTACCTCCACGCCCCCCACCACTCCCACCACAGCTGGCCCTCTGTTCGTTGAGCCCGTTTCCTCTGCCCTACCCGTGTGCCCACCGACTATAGTTGAGAGCGAAGAGCCCTCTTTTGCTGCCGTCGTGGAGACCGTGGCTTCCCCCTCTGTCTCCACCGCAGCCGTTTTTTCTGAGAGTGTCGTGGCGTCTGTCCACACGTCTGTGTCAGCGACCTCTCTGGCCGCCTCGTTGCCACTTTTATACTCCACTTCCGCTGCTGCTGCTTCCACCTCTTACCAGCCTGCGCCCCGGCCTCGCACTGAGGCCAGGCCCACTCTTGTGAGCACAGCACCTTTCCTCCACATGCCTGCTGAGCCTATCCACTACACCACCCGAGTCCACCAGCCCCGTCCTGCACAGCACAGACATGTGCGTCCGCCTGCACCACCTCCCCCCGACACTGTACTTCAGAGCATTCGTGCTCTCGAGTGGGCGGTGAGTGCCCTCAGAGGCGACCTTAGGACCATGTCTGCCACCGTCACCGCTATGGCCAGTCGCTTCGACCTACTTCCAGGCATTCACTATTGCCTCACTCAGATTCTCGAGCGGCTTCCTCGCGTACCCACACCCACCCAGCAGGTACCCACCCCCACTCCTACACACACCCAGCCTGCTTCCACACCCACACCCACACCCACTCAGCAGACTGTTCCCCATCCACCACCACCACCACCTCCGCCTCAGGACGGAGACGGCGCAGCCCCACCCTCTTAGGCACCCTTGATGCCATTGATCCTTTTTGCCGTCATGATGCCCGTCTCTGCTGGGTCCTGATGATTTTTGCCCCCCACCCTCCCCTCGCCGTTTTTGGGTCCGCATTTTGTTCATATATTTCTATATCATTTTTGGGAGAGAGGGAGAGATTTTTGGTGTCACACTTTTATATCTGATTCACTCCTATATCTGCATGCATCATGTCCGCATCATATTTTTCATTTCGTTTTTTTTATTTATTTTCTTTTTCCTCATGCATGCATCCCACCTACCCCTCACTTTACACGTCTCTCGGTGTGCCACACTTCGCACATTGAGAACACTGTGCACTTTAGCTTGGGGGAGTGAGTTCTCACGTTCTTTTCGATTTACCACCTTTATTTTTAGTTTTTTCACGCCATTTTCCGCATTTGCACTCACTTTCATCACTTTTTCTTTTTTTTACCATGCATCACGTTTTTCTTATTTTCTTTGTGTGATGCATTGTAAATAGCTTTATTTTTCCCTCTTTATCTTTATTTCTTTTTCATCTCATGCTAGAGATGACTTTTCTGTGATGATGATGACGTGGAGTTCGCTTTCTCTATATGCAGGCTATATTTGTCATGTCTTAGATTTTATTTCTGATATCATATGATGTGATTTGCCTTGCATTTAGAGATAGTAACCCACACTTTTTCCGCATGAAAATGGATGAAATTTTATTATTAGCTGAATCTGAATATTCATATGTATGCTATCGCAGAAAACACACCAAGATTCACGCATTGGATGCTTATATCTGGAGTACCGTTTTCCTTTCCTATATCACTTCTATTTGCATGATTTGTACATTTCACTTCAGGATGATTGAATGATGTTAGCTATGATAAATCTGGATTAGTTTTGCTTTTTTGTGATCGAAACCGAGTAGATTAGATTACCCTGCTGAAGTTGTCGTGCACGTCCTATAGAGTGAACTGAGAGACATATTTATTTCTTTCTCCACATATCTTGAACATCAATTCTCTATTTTAAAATCATTGGTGAATCTCCCCTTAGCGATTCTAATATATGGCATTTCCCCCGTTATTAAAATCCTAGCTCCAAATTTCCCAAAACCAAAAAGAAAAAGAAAAATTCTTGTATATCCTTATTTCTCTTTGATTTGGGATCATTGTGTATATATGCTATTTAAAAAAAGAGAGAAAAAAAAAAGAAAAAGAAAAGAAAAGAGAAAAGAATTTCAATAAACGATCACATCTCATGTTCTCTCTTTCTTCCCTCTTTTAGTTTTTATTTTTATTACTTTTGGAGCTTCATAAAAATGGGGATGTAAATATTGTTTTTTGTGCCACCACGCTTATAGATAAGCTTGGGGGAGGGAATCCAATGATGTGTGAGAGAGTGACTACTTGACGGTGCACGACAACCTAGGCTAAGTAATATTCTATACTCGGTGAGGTCGTTTTAGCTTCACGAAATCCAGAAATCTATGCCTAGCACTCATTTCATGAAATCCACGCTTTTCTATTCTTTCTATTCTATTGCGTGATATTCTTATACTCCTCATAGAAAGCATTCAATTGAAAAGTGTGTGATCCGCGATATTGTATACCGCTTTAAATGATTCAAACGATGTTAATTCTAAAATTATTCCGTTTTTCATGCTATATCGATATTCTTGGGTTTTCTATTTCTATTTGCACCATTATACTATGATATCGAAATAAAAGTCTTTGACATGTGTTTTACGTTCGGTGCATGCTATATGATTAAGCAAAACCCACGTCCTGAAAAAAATGATCTAGCAGCTTCCCACTTCGCTTTCTTCTTCCTTCTTCGTTTTTCGTTTTTCGTTTTTCGTCGTTTTCGTTTTCTGAATCCACCGGGTTCGCCTTTTACTTATCTTCCTCGAGGACGAGTAAGAGGTAAGCTTGGAGGATTTTGATCACTCCATATTTTACACCTTTTTTCCGCATGATTACATGCCATTTAGATCGCTCAAATCACGCTTTTCGCGATTTATCGACAATATTGCGATACTTTTCACGATTTGTTGTTTTTGTCGTATTTCAGGAGATTTGGAGCGATTTGGAGTGATCCCGAGATACACCTACTCCAGAGTGTCACCGATGACTTCCCCGAGGGGTATTTTGCTATTGGAGAGGAGCGGAAGAAGAAGGAACGTCGTAGGAGCGACGAGGAGGCAAAACACTCAGAATGGGCATTTTTGGTGTCTCACTCGGCCGAGTGAAGGAGTCACTCGGCCGACCAGCGAGACCCCGCTCGGCCGACCAGATCGGACACGCTTCATGTGTGCACTCGGCCGAGCATCAGAAGCCACATCGGCCGAGTGACGAAACCCCGTCCGCCCGAGTGGCACTCAGACGACGCCCATCAAAAAGAGCCAACTTACTGTTTTTCGTCTGCCTGAGCATCAGAAGACCACTCGGCCGAGTGGAAATTGCCGACCGCCCGAGTGAATAGAAGCCATCGGCCGAGTGACGACAACCCACTCGGCCGAGCGACGCCCGAAGTGAAGACCCCCAAGACCCCAGACTTACTGGAAATTCTCATGGTTTCTCACTCGACCGAGCGACTTTTGTCACTCGGCCGAGTCAGCCGCGCTGCCTGTAGCGTAAATTGCGATTTTCAGGCTGCGCAGGGGCATTTTGGTCACGGATTTTTGGGCAGTTTTGGGGGGTATTTAACCCCAGTTTTTAACCTAGGTTAGAGGGCTTTTTCCCTTGCTTTTTGCAGCTTTTTAGATAAAACTTTTTAGCTTTTGATTCTTGCTATTGGAGAGGAGAGAAAAGTTTATTTTTGTTGGATTCTTGAAGAACTCTATTGGTTTGTCTCCCTCTTCATTAAAAATCTTATTTTTATTGCTTATTTGAATATTGTGATGAATTCTATTGTTATTTCGATTGATTATTTTTGCAATTGTGATATGAATTGTGAGTAGTCCTAACGTCTTGGGGCGTGGGGATGAACCCTACGAGCCCAATTTCCGATTTATGATGATTTGGTAGAACTATTGCTAGAATTGCTATTAGGGTTAGTTTGGGATCGATTTACTACGGATAGCTAGGTGTTCATATCGATTGGGATTTGCAAGAGATTGGATCCCAATTCGATAGGAAACCCTAGAAATCCGAATTGGGTTGAAATTGAGTTTCCGTAGTATCGGTTTGCAAGAGATTGGACCGATACTAGGGCTCTCGGTTGCAATTCCATACCGATACCCGTTTGCAAGAGATTGGACGGGTAGGAACTATCCCAACCTAGGTCGTGGCCCGAGTTTGCACGAGAGTGGGCTCGGGAGGCGATTGAACGATGATGTTGATCCTAATGCTAGCTTGCATAGGCTAGGGTTTGCAAGAGATTGGACCCAAACCTAGGATAGCTATAGACCGGCAACAGCGCGAGAGCGTGAGCTAGGTTTTACATTCAGTTGCAACTAGTTCATCCGAAATTCTACCCTAGCAATTGTGATACCAATGAATCACATTGACGAGATACGGTGAGTAGCGGGGATTCCCTATTCCCTAGGCGTCTTTATTTGATTTTATATCTCCATACTTTGTCTGACGATTGTGACAGGATCGCCAAAAGGCAAATTCCCTCTTTTCTGTTCCTATAGCCAGGTTGTTCGGAGAAGGCACTGTCATACGTCCTCCCTGTGTTCGATAACCCGCTCGCCGCTACACCGTGCGCTTGCAGTAAAACTACGCGGTCGCCCTTTTGGGTTACATTTTGGAGCGATCACTGCCTCATATAGAGACGATTGACATGTGCGTGAATTTATTTGTTGGACCCAGAACATAAAGAAATCATATTTCTTAAGTCTGTTCTTTAGAAGGTCATTTTAATGTCAACGAGAATATAGTTTTAATTCTATCAATTAGAATTCAACTTGATATTCAATTAATCAACCTAATGGACCAGTTAACTTATTCCATTAAAATATTATAATTTGATTCCTTCGGTAAACATAGTCTTGCCCTAGCTTAGCATATGTTCAATATTAAATATAGGTAGATTGGCTTTTATCTATCTATATCCTCCCACTATTTTTACGATCGTTTCAAAGCTTAATAACGGACGATTTAATCGAATTAAATTAATGGGTAAGAGGTCCAATCACCTTGAGCCTAACAACCTTGAGTGTAGCTCAACAAGTTGCTTGACTCTGCGATCGGAAGATGTCTCTTCATCGATCATATCAGATATGACTCTCTTAATCGGTTTTTACCCCTAGCCATTTGTGATCATGAGTGTGCTCATCCAAATCACAATGTCTAGTCTAGTCGGACCCTTGTTTTCGTGTCTAGCCTGACTTGCCCCGTCGCTCGGTGTATTCACGACACGTCAGTTTGGGTCAGGTCTTAGACTACATCTAGCCAGACTACATCATTGACATAACCTACGCCGGCGCATGGTGATACGACGGTTTGGGTCTAGTCAAGATTTCATCTTATGTATTAAAGGAGTTGGTTTCTATAAGGTTGCCATGTTACAGCTTGAGTGTAGCTCAACAACTATAACACGGGTCCTATAGTTGCTAACCCCTAAAATAAGGAGGGCTACGGCTAATCTTGAAAAAGATCATTAACGTATTTGACTTAGATATAGTCCAGGGTGTCATACAATCATGATTCGCGACATTGCGGTCCAGCGGAACACAGTCAGGAAATTGACTAAGCCAGGATCACTATCCCTTAAAGGGTGATCCAGAACTCTTAGCCAAGCACATTGACTGGATCATGGTCCATTGAATGAAGCTTGTCATTTTTGTATGTGTGCCATAGACTAAACAGCTTTTATTAACAACTAATTAATCCTATCAACTAGTTGCATCCTTAAATTCAAAATTTTAGGATTTGTTTAATAACTTTAATTAAGTCCTTATCAACTATAAGGTTCACGTGCTATCCTAATCGTTATTAGGATTTTAATAAATTATTAACAACGCTAAAAGCGAAGTCCTTTAATGAGAATTAATAATAACAATTAGAATTAAGATTTTCATTAAAAGGAGTACCCTAATCAGGAATTAGGTCTTGAAGTGTTGTTAATGTTTTATTAAAACATAGCATGTCATTAAGATTCAATTAATAAATTTTAATCATTTCTTAATGGCTAACCTAAAGGGTTGTCTTGTGTTATCAAATAAGGAACAAGATGAACTAGCCATTAAAATAAAGCTACACTAATTTTATAGCATAAAATGAAAGTGTACAACTATTTAACAATTAAATAGATTAAAGTTTATCGCATAAACAATTTTAGACTTTTAAAATAAGTTTTAAAAATATCTTATAAATTTAAAACATCATTTTAAAATTTCATGCTTAAAAAATTTTATCACATAAAATATTTAAACATCTAAATAATTTTAAACTTATCGCATAGAGTTTTAAAGCCTTAAAATCAATTTTAAATTTATCACATAAATTTAAAACACCATTTTAAATTTTCATGTTTAAAATTTTATCATATAAAAAATTTAAACATCAAAAATTCTTTTAAAATCATTTTTAAAAATATCGCATAAATTTTAAAACATTTTAAAATTAGTTTTAAAAATATCACATAAATTTTAAAACGTCATTAAAAAACATATTCAAAAATTTATCACATAGATTTTTAAACATCAAAAACATTTTTAAAAAACATTTTTAAAAATAATTTAAAAGCATTTCATGTGTTTAAAGAAATCGCAGGCTAGATCGTAACACAGACCAAGCTCTGATACCACTGAAGGGAATTCTGGGACCTTTAGGGCACAAAAACTCTATGCCCGTCCTAAGTCGGACGGAACATAGACAGAAAAGCAGCGGAAAAATAAACACGTTAATCTAATTAACATTTAACCCTAAAGTCCAAGACCCTAATCCAAGATCTATGCCGACTTGAGATGGGTCTGACCATCCCAAGAAGGATCTAGCCTACTGCGATTAAATTAAACTAATACTTAATTAAACACATACCCGGAATCTCAGCCCGGGGGCAGGCGAGATGTTCTGCACCGTCTTCCGAGCCACTCCCCGTCCCACGCCGAGCTGCTCCTCGAACCGCTCCCCGAACCGCTCCTCGAACCGCTCCGTATCCCGAGGCGATCAATCCCGTGTCGACGAGCCAACCACGCACCGAAGAAAGTTTCACACGAGTGAAACCTCCGCCTAGATTTCGGATCTAAATCCGAACTCCTTTGCGGCTTTGCTAGAGCCCTCAAGAGTAAGGCAGAATTTTAGGGAGATAGAGAAATATTAATTTAAGCCTAGATCCGAGCGTGCTCCAACATTTACGAGAGCCGCTCGGATCTAGAGCTTGGGACGAGTTTTGAGGAGGAGAGCAGACCCCTATTTATATAGGCGGCTGACTGCTCCCCTTTACTCAAAATCCGATGTGGGACTATTAATTGGGTTAATTAAAATCAAGTTAGTTTGCACTTCACAAAGTGCAAACTTCCGTGAATTTTAACTCACTCACCGTTGAGCTTCATGATTGATACAACCTATCAATACGAAGGGCGTTCAACGGTGAACGCATAGGAAAAAACCGTTCGTCAATCGGAGTTCGTTTGACCCTCCAATTGATCGCCCAAAGATCAGCCCAAGACTAGTTTTTCGCAAAAACTGAGCCGTCAAAACTACCATTAATTCTAGGGTTCTGCACCCTGAGGTGGGGCCCAGCCGGTGGGCCCCACCAGCCAAAAAGTGCTAACTGGACGCCTGCCAGACCTGGGCACGGATGCCCGGGCCTGGCGCGGGCGCCCAGGCGCCCAGGCCCGGGCGCCCAGCCTGGCGCCAGGCGCCAGACGGGCGCCTGGCGGGCGCCTGGGCCAGGCGCCAAAGGCGCCCGGCCCAGGGCGCCTGGGCTCCCAGGAGCCCAGGCCCGCCTGGGCGCAGGCCCAGGCACCCAGCGCCTGGGCCTGGGCCTGTGCCCAGGCCCTGGGCCTGGCTTCCTGGCTCAGCCAGGTCTGGCCAAGCACCCAGGGCAGACTTGGTCTGGCCTGGGTCAGCCTACCCGGTCTGATCTAATGGGCTGTTTTGGCATTAACTTGAGCATTTGGTGTCCGATTTGGACACCGTTCGAACCTGAGTTTAGACCGGGACATTCCCATCTTACCCGTGAACCTTTCCTTGCATTTAAATCATTAAATATTGTTTTAAAAAATTTAAAACACATTTGTCTCTTTTGCATCAAATGCAAAATAGTCCCTATCTAGGCTTAAATTATCATATTGCATCAAATGCAATTATTCCATCCCTTGCATCAAAAATGCAAAATATTCTCTCTAACTAATTTCTACCTATTACTAGACGAAGGTCACACTCTGTGTGAGACCCTACAGCCTGACCCTTACAACAGGTTGGGCTCGAAGCCCTATACGGCAGTGACCACTAGCAGTGGTTGCCGTCCCTGCTTCAGGAATCATCATTATGTGGTTGACTCATCGACATGAGTATTGTCGGAACCACCCTGACTGTGTCCGTGATGAATTCCGCAGTTATAGTCTTTTCGTCTTAACTATGTCGTGTAGATCAAGCCTAGGGTACGGTCAAACTGTCAACCCCAATAACTTGACTCCGGTTAGTTTCTATCGATCTTTAGTCAACTTATGTTGGACTTCTTCCAACATACTCTGCGCAGAGTTTTTACTAAAGACCGAACTAACTCTACGACACTAACTCCCATTGACCGGGAGAGACAAATCCTCTCTTGGTCATTACTCTTCTCGTACGCTTCAAGTGACACCCAATCAAAGACCTTTCGACAGGCCTTGCCTCGAAGCTAGGTCAGTTGATCTAAGTGGCACTGTTCACGCACAGGTTCATCAAATTGACCTCAAGTCAAAAGACCAACTAGCCTATCATCACTAAGAGTTATTATTGACAGATTGGTCAATGTAACCATATGATAACTCTTGTGGATCGTTCAGTGAACTCATTCTCTAATGAGCACCTGTGTCTCGTCTCCGACTTCGCCAAGTCGAATGATCATGAGATCATCGCCACCGCTAAACGGTGAAGACTAAGACACAATGGTCTATCCGATGTTTCGATATCCTTGTCTCGAAACATCTACGACCACGAACCCTTTTAGACTTATGCTACAGATGGTTAAACATTTCTCCATGATCGAGATACTCATCTCGATACCTGTTTGACCTTGCATAAAGTCTCAGGACTTTACCTAAGTTAATATCTAATGTTTACTACATTATAAAATAACTTAGATAAATTATTACCAAACAGCTTACTGCTATTTCGAACAAGACATTTGTGCTATTCACATGGAGATAAATAGCCTGGAGGGCATCATTCTCCTACATGAACAAGGTTCTAGTTCGTGTGCCCGCAATCCCATCTTCTCCAAGGTTGATATGAATAGGATGTCACATAAGCTTTCCGTATTGACGAGCAGTCGTCGGACTACGGACATGTCGACGACGGCCGAGATAAACTAGAGCGTCATCGTGTGGCAACTCGATCCCTTCCAGGTCCTCCTCGGAGAAGTAGATGGGTTGTGTGCCATCCACAGACTTCTCCCAGTCTATATTCATAGTCTTTGCTCTTCGGACGTTCGGCTCCCTAATCCGGAGCGGGCGTTTGCTAAACGTGGCCTTACCAAAGTTAACCTTGATAAGGCCCAGAGCAGGCGCAGCCGTGGCCGCTCTCCTGTGGTCGTTGGTGCGTGATCGAGTCATTTTCGGTGTGGTTTTTTGATGTGGGTATAGACTCGTTTCCCACAGACGGCACCAGATGTTACGGGGTGTTTTCTCACCATGGGTTGGTAATGCAAAGGTCCGAAGGTTGTCGCTGATGTGGATGACGAGGATGACCTTTGGACCGATTGGACGAGAATTCTTTGGGGCGAGATTGCACAGATCCGAGCGACAGCGCACCGAAAGGAAGCTTCGGCGTGGTGGTAGCCTCCGGGGTAGATCAGCCTAGCAGACTCTTGGTCGGGGATGCTCGAGGCCGATCGATCGGATGCCGAAGGAGAGCTTCGGCTGGGTGACGTCTCCTTCGATCTGCAAAACGAGGAAACTTATCGGGGGCCGGATCTTGGTTCTGACCAAGTCCCCTCCGATGCCTAAGTCAGTTCTTGACTAATAAGTGCTTCTGTGGAATTGAGCTTGGTCCACAGAGAGACCAAGCACGAGTTCTTAGACCGAGCTATGGAGGAGAAATGTAAAGTGTAAGAAAGATGTGTGGAGAAGGTATACTTAGGTGTCAAGTATCCAAGATTCGGTCCTTTCGTCTTCTATTTGCTGGGTTTCTTATATGAGTCCTGTATGTCAATGCCTTAATGGTGTTTTACCGTTCCTTCCTCCATGCCCGCCCACATTGATGGTCCTTTGAATGGTGATTAAGGCGAGCTTAATGGTGGCTTGAATGGTGATCAAGGAGGGCACGATCCGACGAGGGGTTTCCTCATTCGCGAAAAGTCAACATCCCTTTAGGCTGTAGTCTTGGGCCGAGACGGCCTGATCTGCTCATGGGGCCCTGGGCTTGAGCCCGGGATGGTCATGGGCCGAGTGGTCGGCTTGCTCCTCTTCAGCCCATTTGGGGGATTTTATCACTTTTCACTCACACTCTATACAAGCACGAAAAGTCACAATTAGATGTCGATGTACTCGTCTGTACACATACAAAGATGGTGTATGATGTTATAAGGATCAGATGTCACTTGATCAGAGGGATAAGCCATGCAAGTTTATTATATGTGACCATCATTCATCCCCTGAATGTGGTCACTCGGGCTTGCATACAACCATGCAACAAATCATGTGTGCCGAAGATATCCTTGAATGTGATGAGTTCTAAAGATAGAAAATTATTCGGCCAACCCTGCAGGACTTGTTCAACCATTATTGAACAAACAGAAGGTTTGGGAAGACATATGCATAGATTGTATTGACAATAGTGGATGCAAGTCATACATAATCGATTGACCAAGTGTGTGCACATTTCATGTCCATGGAGCATTCTTTTATGGCAAACAGAGCTGCAACGATTTTTTAAATACATCTTTAGGTTACGCAGTGTGCCGTGGAGTATTGCTAGTGATTGGGATATAGTTTTCCCAAATCGAGAGACAGAGATGGCCAAATCGAAATCGAGAGGGTGAACATGGCCTTGAAAACTTTCTTTCGATGTTATTACATCCTCCAGCCGAAAGAATGGATGAAGTGATTGCTTTCGGCGGAATACGGTATAATACTAATTGGAGCACTTCAAAAAAGATGACTCTTTTAAAAAGACAAACCATAACTATACTGCTCTCATATGTGACGCACACCGCCAAAGTTCAAGCTGTGGATATAGAACCCTTCTACTATAAACCTCAAGGTTTCAAGGGATGATTTATTAAAGGGTTTTTCTCATATTAGTCCCTTATATCTTTCATAACTTGATATTAATCCCTTAAATCTTTGTAATTTGAATTTAGTCCCTTAAATGTTTAACGTTAACCTAAATAGTCCCTCTTGGATCATTTACGTTAAGAAAATTAAACCGACTCAACTTTGTGTTAACATTGGACAAACTTGCCCTTGGGTTAAAGAAACATGTGATGGTCACATGGATGTGCATAAAACTCAACGGGTTAAAAGCTCAGACCAAAACATCCCACTACACATTTCTCTATGCATTTCACACGAAAATTTAACCTTAGAATTTCACCCTAGCAGCGCTAGCGAAAGAGGGAAGAAACGGTGGGAAATCAAGGGAGTATTTTTGTACGATCGAGTTCTAGAAGGTTGGATACGAAAGAGTTGAGGTAATAGCTAGGTGATTTTGATTGTAATTTGCAAACGAATCAAAAATTCCAATGTAGGCATCAATTTCACTGCTAGTTGATTTTGCTTTAGGATTTTGGGTTTTTGATGTTAGTTGGTGTTATAAGTGATAAGGGTTCTTAGAAGTTGTTGTTAAATGTGATTTAGGGATTGTATTGCATAAAGGTTGAATTTTTGTGTGGTAATGACATGAATATTAGGTTGAATGTATATGTGATGCATGCATGTATAGGTATATGTTGTGGCATGCATGTATAGGCATATTTAGGGCTGACTGCATGATTATATATATGTATATGAATGAGCCGCATCTTTTATTGAGTTAGGCTGGCTGCATGTATATGTTGAAGGCAGATTGAATTGATTTTGTGAGTTTGGCTGACTGCAAGTATATGTATATGTGAGTTTGGCTGACATGCATGCATGTTTGACAAATATACGTATATGACTGACATGCAGGACAAGTTGTGAATAAATTGATGCTTAACAGGATAAGACATGATGGAAGATGGTGTTGTGGAGATAGCCCTCAGATATAATGGCTACTGGAGAAATATACCAAGGACATGGAGAAAGAAGTATGAGTGTGGAAATAGAAAGACAGTGAGAGTGGAAGTGAGTAAGTTCAGTTTGGAATCTTTTTCAGATTATATTGGTGAGTTGTTGCCTCCTGCAAAGGAGTATATGCAGAAGTTATCGTATACAGTACTGGGATCAAATCCTGGAAGTTTAAGAGGATTAAGTCAAATGATGGTTTAATGAAGGTGATGAGAACACATGATGTGATGAAGAAGAGAGTGGAGATGTTTTTAGTGCTTGAGCAGAGAACTGATGATAGAGGCATGAATTATACATCTTATAGGAGGAGAAATCCTTCAATAGAAGGATCAAGGATGTCAACTTCAACATGTGAAATCACCATTGATGAAAGCTCCAGTTCCAGTGAGGATGAAAGTTACTCACCTGAAGATGAGGCAGATATTGATGGGTACAATGTGAACTATGATCAAGATGATGATGCAGATAACATGGTGGATGAAGGAGAGCAATTAGATGCTGACAATGAAGAAGTTGCTAATGATGATGCAGATGACTGCTTCTCTGAAGATGGATACCATTCTTGGAACAGCTCTGAAGAGGAAGACATGTCAGATGATGATGAAGTTGGGGAGGGTTTGCATGAAGAGGTGATCAAGGTTAATTGGGATGCTCCATTGATGGATGAGGGTCAGAAGTTTAAAAATGTGAAGGAGTTGATATTATGCTTGCAACAATTCAGCATAAAGCATAATTTCAATTACAATTATGTTAAGAATGATGCAATAAGAGTTGTGGCAAGATGTTCTAGTAAGGGTTGCAATTGGTATCTTAGAGCTAAGAGGTTGGTGGATGGGCAAACAATGGAGATAAGCAAAGTTGTAGGGGAGCATTCATGCATGGGAGTGAACACTTGCAGGACCTACCAGGCATCAGCAGCTTGGGTGGCCAGAAACATTGAGGCAGAGGTGAAGCAGAGGCCTAGCATCACTCCAAAGGAGATTATTTGAATGATGCAAAACAATTATGGAGTCACCATCAACTATAATATGGCATGGAGAGGCATGGATAGAGCAAGGGAAAACTTGTATGGCAATGTTGAAGATAGTTATAACTTGGTGGAAACTCTACATCAAGAGTTATTGAGGACAAATCCAGGCAGTCACATAGCAGTTAAGTTGGAAGAAGACAAGGCATTTCAGAGGATTTTTGTATCCTTTAAAGCATCAATAGTAGGGTTTAAAGAGGGTTGCAGACCATTTGTAGGACTTGATGGATGTCATCTGAGGTCAAAGTATCTGGGGACATTACTGTCTGCAACAGCCCTTGATGGAAACAATGGATTATTTCCAGTTGCATTTGCAGTGGTAGAAGGGGAGAGTAGTGAATCATGGTATTGGTTCTTACAACATCTACCGCATGCATTTGATGGAGAAGTGGAGAACTTGACAATAATTTCTGATCAGGAGAAGGGATTGTTGGATTCTGTTAGTGTGTTGATGCCTAATGCGGAGCATAGAGTATGCATGAGGCATTTTTGGAAATCATTAAAGAAAGATTACCATGGTGATTTCATTGAGCAAACAATTTGGGATGCAGCAATGTCCTTTTCTAAATCTGATTTCAAACTTCATTTGAATGTGTTGAGGTCAGTTTCTGAGACTGCATACACTGATTTGATATGGAGAGACAAGTATGTGTGGTCTAGGAGTCAATTTTCTGTAGTGTCAAAGAATCACTACATAACAAATAACTTGTCTGAGTCCTACAATGCATGGATCATTGATGCAAGATATCATCCTGTTGTTGATCTTGTTGACATGATTAAAATTAAGATTCAAGAGAAATTTTATCAAAGGACCAAGTGTGCAGTGAAGTGGAAGGGAGTATTGGTGCCATATGCCGCAAGGTACTGTCAAGACATCAGTAAGAAGGTGGGAGGGTATGTTGTTAGACATGTAAATGAGTTCATGGTGGAAGTGGAGAATGAAACAGGGAGAATGATCATCAATTTGCAAGAAAAAACATGCAGTTGTAGAAGGTGGCAGTTGACTGGTCTTCCATGTATCCATGCAGCATCTTACATAGCCTCGGTGAGGAATGCAGAGTGGAGCATGTATTGTGATGATTACTTTACTGTTGAGAGGTAGTTATTAGTAGAAATCAAATTAGTGTACTATATTAGATTGTTGGTAAATGTAAATATTGGGTACACTTTGAATATGCAGGTACATTAAGGCATACAAGTTGTCAATTAGACCTATGGCTTCTAAGGACCAATGGGAGGAATTTGTGAAGGAGTACAAGATAGGCCCACCTCATGCAAAGAGCCCTAGAGGGAGACCAAAGAAGAAACGAATGCGTGGGAAGGATGAGATTGATGTGAAGAAGGTGTCTAAGAGGGTGCACAAATGCAGTAGATGCAAAGGCCATGGGCATCACAAGAATGCTTGTAAGATGCCCATCAATCCCAGATCAGTTCCAACATCAACTGCTGCATCTACTACTGATATTGGTCCAGAACAAAGTCAACCAACTCAGCAAGCTTCTACTGATTTTAATGGGTAATATGTAATATGTCAATCTAATTTGCATTTATGAATCTATTATTAAATTCTTCTTTTTTAACATGGTAGCAGAGGAATGCATCAATATCATATGACTTCATTTGGAGCACTCCTACAATCTCAGGAATCAAGGTACATCCTCATTTTCAGTAGTTGAGATTGCATCAGTACACAGTGTAAACTCTACTTTTTGAACATGCTAGCAGAGGAATGCAGCAGTACACAGCGGAGCCATTTGGAGCACCCCTACAAACTCAGGAATCAAGGTACCCTATAAAGTTACAAGAATAATTTTCATATTGTTGTCTCATATATATGGAAGAATACTATTCATATTGTTGTCTCATATGTCGTATATTTACACTTGCTTACATGCCTACTATAGGTCTACACCCTCTACCGGAAGAACAAAACTGATAGCATCAAGAGGAAGAAAAGAGACCCATGTACCAAGACGTAGGAGTGGTGTCATTTTTGGTACTCTTAGAGGTGCTCAAATGTCAGGTACTGAAAAGAGAAGATAGGATAAGGGAATAGCAAGGGGGCATGCATCAGAAGGCAATAATCCAGCTGAAGGCAACAATCCAACATCTCAATTCAACAATCCAGCTGAAGGCACCAATCCTGTTGGTGTTATGGGATCTAAAGGATCTGAGCAGTCTTATACTGGTTTTCCTATTGGAAAGGTCATCTGGAGGTAGGTAGTATGGATCGGTGATGGGGAGACTATGGGTTATGGACATAACTCAGATTTTGTATGTATGGTTCTGGTTCTTATCAGTGATGGAAACAACTATATTTTGTATGTCTTATGATACAACTATGAGTAGGCTGACATGGTGATCAAGAACATGGTGATGACTGTTGTTTGAGTCTGTTGTCTGTTGTCTATTGTAATCAGCTTATGACTGTCAGTCATTTGTGGTTTATGAACTCATATATCTGGATTGGGTTTTGTTGAGATGAGTAATTGGTTCCATATGCTTGCTGTTGAGATGAGTTGTATGCAATGCAGCAATTCCAATTGGTTCCATATGTTTGTCTGAAGATGGATATATGGATTGAGTTTTGTTGAGAAGAGTAATTAGTTCCATATGATTGTTGTTGGCATAAGTAGTATGCAATGCATTAATTCCAATTGGTTCTATATGTTTGCTGCTAATACTCTCAGTTTTTGTTGCTATTACTCTCACTTCCATATGTTTGCTGTTGAGATGCAAAGCATCAATTCCAATTGGATACAAAAACAAACAACTCAAGTGCACTTTTTCTTCCCAGGATTAGAAAAATCATGTTGGCCATCTACAAACAGTTTAATCACAAGAAGAACTAATATTTCTTCCTCCTGATCACCTCTACCAATGCCCCCCTGGAATTACCTTGCAGGCACAATCTATCCCATTTGAGTTATTGAGCAGCACAAAACATCCATATGTACACAAGAGGACACATTAATTTCCTTAGCTATTTGCTATTTCATGATGCATTCATTCATGGATCAGTGACAAGATGAACATGCCTAATTTAAGGAACACATGGGTCCAAATTCTGCTGCTGCTGCTGCTGCAGTCTTGGGAGCTTCTCCTCCTCCTCCAAAACCAAAAGGCAGCAGCTGCTGCCAAGGGCCAGTTCATAGATTCCAGGGCTCTGCTGCATGTACACATCGAACCAGCTGCAAGGGAAAGCTTCTTCCTATTGGGCTTTGAGTTGGGGGCTGGAAATGGAATATGGGTAATTGTTAAGGTTGCTGATTGGTTGGTTCACATCAACACCAACATGATTTACAGCAGCACATTTGCATACTTCATATGAACCAACCATTCATATGAACATCCATAAGAATATGAAATACAAACAAAATGAACCAACCACATATGAACATCCATTCATTAGGGCATTTTAACATACACCTTGAGTTCACACCATATTCAATGTGGATTTCAATCAGTACACCTAGCCTACTCTCCCCAATATTGGAGATAATACATTTACTAACTACAACCATCCTCATTGCATTAACTTCCCAATTAAGAAAACAAAAACTACCAAACCAAAAATCACAGCACATTTCAAATACATGAGAGTTGAATCAATCTTCTCTACTAATACTCCTAACTCTTTCCTTAGCATCATTCTAACATTGTTCCTTGGATCTTCAACCCACTCAAAATACCCGCAGCCTTTGCCTGTAGGACCCCTGTATTTGGGGCAGCCGAAAAAATCCAACCCTGCATTATCTCCCTTCTTTAATTTCCACATCTTGCATACCAGTCCACAGTAACACGTCCTTGAGCGTGTGCCACTAGAGACAGCCACATCTGCATAATCATCTTGGTAGCCCGTCGTCATTGGAGTCTGGATTTTGGTTTAGGTTGGGGAGAGCTGAAGGAGAAGACCCTTGTCGCACTGTCGTTGGTGTGGAATTTGATAGACAAGAGAAGGGAGGAGAAGAGGAGGGTTTGGGTAATGTTGATGGCTGCTTGGTTTGATTTAGTGCCCGTTGATTTATAGGGAAGAAGATGAGGGGAAGGTAGCCGTTTGGTTTTTTAACGTTGGGGGATTACAGGGGTAAAACGGGCAGCCCGTATTAAAGTTTAACAGAGTTAAGCATTTACCGTTCAAATTTTGACTGATGCTAACTCGAAGGACTATTTAGGTTGATTCATTAAATTTAAGGGACTAAATTCAAATTACAAAGATTTAATGGACTAATATCAAATTATGAAAGATTTAAGGGACTAATATGAGAAAAATCCTTTATTAAAAGGCTCAAGACCAAATGCAAAAGTTCGCTGGTACTAAAAGAAGGGATTATGGGTGTGCTTGCAACTTCAACATTACAGACACTCGCCTATTGCATCCAGGAACTATGGGCCTTCTAAAATTATGAAGGTAAGATCAGTGGCTTATTTTGGCTCCTCCCTATCTTTTTCATTCAAAGGAAAGGGGAATGGAAGCCCTGGGTCGGCGTTTGTTGTTGCATGTACAACTTTCTAGAGAGAAATCGAGCAGCGAATTCTTTGCATGGATTGTTGGTATTTGACTACCGTTAAGTTGTGCCAAGTCTCCTCTGCTCTTTTTTTTCCCGTTGCAAAAAAAAGAAAAAATAGATCCCTTATCAAAGTACTGTACTGGTTGATTCAATCCAATTTGTTGTTTAAGCTTTGTCGTGGGTTGTTTACAAACCCAACGGCAAAATGGCAATCTCAAAAGTACATGCAGGAGGCCAAGAGCTTAGTCGTGCAAAGATCCAAGCTAGACAACTCATAGGTTTTAGGTATCTCATCTAACAGTGAAGGTTGGAACAATGGTTTAGGGTTCATGAGGAGCAAGAAGAGCTGAAGCCAGAGAATGTCCCGAGATGGAAAGAGAAATGGAACATAGCTCAAGTAGACCTGGTAATCAAAAGGAAGGGAGGATCTAATTTAGACGCACCTTGGGAAGACCATGATCAGTTCAAGCCTCGTTATCCTGAATTATGTGGACGGCCCAGGTGAGGATCGCCGGCCGGAGGGCACTCAAGCGGCTGCTCCTCCTTGAGAGTCACAGCTTCACCGGGGAGGAGCAACGGCAACAGATATGTATCAGTTGGGATTCTAACTGAAATATTGTTGAATGTCTGGTGAGTAGTTAGAGAGTTGTTAGATCTGTTAGCTGACATGAATTGTATAAAAGCAATTGATTTGTAAACTCCAATTATCGAGAATTTTAATAGAAAGAAACTCATACTGAGTTCTTCCTCCTCCCCCAAATTTCTGACTATATATCTTCTGATTCTTCTTCTTCAACCTCTCAATTCGTCTGAATCTTGCATCAATGGCCAACAACAACCGACGACAAGAGCCAAAGACTCCTCAGGCAGCGGCGCAGGAGCTGTGGAGTCCACAATTGGTATCAAAGCATGGCTCGAGCCATGGGAGTGATCGACACAGAGAAGACGTTGTTGCGGGTGACAGCCAGTTGGAGACTGACAACTAGTTGGAGATGAGGCTTCATCAGCTCAAGTTTGCCATGGAGGGATCTGCGGATTTTTGAGATGGTCAACACCAACAACAGACTTGTGCAGTTCGTCGACAAATGGGAGAATCAGTATGCAATGAATCCACCTACGTGGGAGAACTCTCACCTCAACAAGAACCCATTTCTTGGAATTTCACCAGAGGACCCGAGAAAGGGAGTATTGGACATGGGGTTGCTCCACTGCCGCTAGTTAAAGAACCATTCCATGTGAATGAGCCAGCAAAGTTGCCTAGTTTTCAAGCGAAAACATTAGAGCCAGAATTTCCAATCTCCAAGGGAACGGATGAGAGTAAGGTTAGTACTCAAAAACTTCCTCTTACAATCACCTCCTCTTCAATCACTATTGTTGCCTCTAAGCCAAGAAATTCAAGCTCTATGTTAATGGTGGATCGAGTGCAAGCAGCAGCAGTGAGCAAGGACCGGGTCGTTCCTTGTTGCGCTACAAGAATTAAGGCCGTCTTCCACTCCAAATCATACAACGGCTCTGTCCAGATCAAGGCTAGCCAGTGTGACACAGTGATCCCACAAAAACAAGATGACAGAGCTCAGATTGTTGGCTGAGGTTCACATCCCAAAACTACAGTGAAGGGAAAGATGACGAAGAAAAGAAAGAAATGGATATCTAGTCAAAAGACTGTTTCCTGGAGGAGCTATAGGTAGAAGAAGGTTGGAAGATAAAATTGGAAGTAGTGTCAACAACGTGCCTTGCCAGAAGTTAGATCATTTCATGGTGTCCTCATTTGATCCTAAAATGTTCAACTAGCCTATCCTGGGGAGTTTAAAGAATAAGGATGCAGCAGCAACGAAATCCAAATCGAGCTTCGCACAAGAGAAGGATGGATATTCTTTGACCTTGAGGACAATGTCAATTTTGGGGGAAGCGATTGTTGACAGCGTTGGAGTAGCTCGTCGGAGCCGTTCAATTGCTATGATGTTGCCCCAGCCGTCCCAGACTCGTGTTGCAGCCACGACTGCTGCTGAAAACAAGAAACCCGCGGAACTTGCTGCTGGAGTAGTCAAAAAGGCACACGCTAAAGAAACCAAGCTGGAGGGTACGGCAGTCAAGTCCAAGAACAAAGTTGACTTTGATAGCAGCCCGGAGAGCGAATAGTTTGTGAAGGTAAAATCTACAGAGCTGGAAGGTAGAAAGAAGAAAGATCACACAAAGAGTTCTGTTTTTTTTTGCTCTTAGTGATGCTAATTGCAGTATCACGGGAAAACCCAAAGTGTCTACTTTCGATCTTGATGTATGGACTGTTGGAGATCAGCTGCTTGATGTCGACAGTGATAGTGTGCAAGAGGCATGAAACATTCCAAGAACTGTGCAAGTGGATGTTAGCTTTAGTCGACAGCTCAATGCAACCAACAACATCATGTTGACCTGCCGAATGATACTAATGCCAATAATGGTTCACATCTTCAAGGAGAAGTTATTGACGTGGGTACATGAGACAGATATGAAAGAACATAGTCTCCAAGTTCCTCGCAAGCTGCCATAGAGTGGTAGGATGACATGGAAGAAGCTTGGTTATGATGAGGAGGATTCGTTTTTCGCAGAGCGGCAAAATCTTGCAAAACTTGAGGAGAATGAGAAGCTTGTCCTTGCTCCATTTGGAAAGAACCTGGATATCTGGAAACCTCGTTGGCGAGTGCTTGGGCAAAGAAATCTATTGATAATGGTTGTTGATGCTCGAAATCCATACCATAAGACATGCTACAAGGAGTTCAACTACTTTTCCCTTCGATCAAAGATGAATTTGAAGTCCAAGTATTTTTACAACTTGGAGCTGAGCAGAACGAATGTGGTGGTTCGCACAGCCCCTACATCTGATATTGAGAGCTTTGATCCTGGAGGAGATATTTTCAGTCATCCTCAGCCTCATTTCCTCCCAATGTCTAGCAGTGCATTCTTCCAACTCATCGAGCTAAGATGCGGTTGATTTTGATTGTCCATTATCATCGGGAGAAAGGATGTCATCCCTTGACCTTGAGACAAGGTCAAAATTAGGGAAAGGGTTTGTGGACGGTCCAGGTGAGGATCGCCAACCGGAGGGCACTCAAGCGGCTGCTCCTCCTTGAGCCACAGCTTCGCCAAGGAGGAGCAACGGAAACAGATATGTATCAGTTGGGATTCTAACTGAAATATTATTGAATGTCTGTTGAGTAGTTAGAGAGTTAGATCTGTTAGTTGTCATGAATTGTATAAAAGCAATTGATTTGTAAACTCCAATTATCGAGAATTTTAATAGAAAGAAACTCATACTGAGTTCTTCGTCCTCCCCCAAATTTTTGACTCTATATCTTCTGATTCTTCTTCTTCAACCTCTCAATTCGTCTGAATCTTGCATCAATGGCCAACAACAACCAGCGACAAGAGCCAAAGACTCCTCAGGCGGCGGCGCAGGAGCTGGGGAGTCCAAAGATTAGATCTTGTGTTTGAGGGAGGGAGCATTGCGTGATTAAATTAAACAAAAAATAAAATGAAGATTAGAAGCCACATCTCTGAAGGATTACACGCGCGTGCACGTTCCGGCTGCGTGAATTAACAACACAAGACCCCCACCATCTTTAATATGTATAAGCATTCGTAAACCGTCAGCTCTCAACAAAACCAACGCCAAAGCGATTTACTCATCTGTGATTGAATACACATAAATATATGGGATCGACTGGCGACCTATTACTTCTAACACAATCACTACAGAAAACCATCAAACCCCAAGAAAAATTACACGAAAAGTAAAATGTAAAAAAAATTTACATATAGTAAAACCTCATAATGGGGCATCATACCAACGGCCCCAAAGAATCTTAAATCAGATGATTTTTCGTATCACATCATGAGCTTGAATTTCCACCGACAGCCCTCTGATCCGTGACAGCCCTCTGATCCGTCTGATCATCTCCTTGTGCACTCCCCTTTCATGCATCTTCAGATCGTTGTTGGGGCTACGCGGTGATGCAACCCTTAGTAGTATGTTGAAGAATAAACCAGCTACGTGGTGATGCAACCCTTGGTAGCATATTGAAGAATAAACCAAACACCAAACCGAAGGACTTTAAAGTAGACCAGCAAGCAAGGCACCAGGATCATTGTATCCTGCCCCAGCGACCATGGATGCTGGTTGTACAGGAGGCACCGGGGCGGGAGCATGAGTAACAGGGATTACTGTAGGAATGTCAATCAGATGTTCTTTGATCAACTCCTTCAACCTATAAGAAGAAAAACAATGCTTACTGAAGATTCCTAATTTGTGATATAATGTCATCATATACAGTGGATAAAGGCTCACTCCAATGTCAATGTTGGATCCCCTGAAGCGATTGTTAACCTCAGCTGTGTTCTGTCTGCAGGATCGGTTTCGACTCTCATCTGAAAAATTTATTTGACAAGCTATGACATCAGATATCTATATTTTGTTGGGTCTGTAAATATTTAACAAGCTGGATCGGTTTCAACTCTTATCTGAAAAATTTATCTGACGATATAACAATGATAATGACTCTTTAATCCCAACCCAAACAAGAGGTTGACGTGAAAATCATGGCTTCCATAAAAAGTCCAAATTTTCTAGTTAAGCTAAGGTCTGAACCAGAATTACTTTGGATGTGATCCAAATTCTGGATCCTATCATCCTAAACTATTTAAACTCCTTATAAATTAAAATTTAAATGATTTTGATGTGTTACAAACTCATTGGTTCAAAATTGCCACAAAATTGATTAATTCCTTGTCATATGATGCATGTGTAAAAGTTAAACACATTAAAATCGTTTGAATTATCATTTGTAAGTGGTAAATGTGTTGGATCACATCCAATGGAATGGATTTCTCATTTGAGTTGCCAATTTTATAAATTCGGTTCAGTGGAAGTTGCATCTTGGATCCTACTTCACACACGCGCGCGCGCATGCACACAAAGCAACCACCCCCACCCCCACAACACACACACACAAAACAAAACAAAACAAAAAGGTCAGAAAGTCACCAACCCACACTTAACACTTTTACATAACTTCACACAGAATTAATCACGTCGCATGGAAACAGATAGTCTGGAAACCAGGTATTGTGCTTGAATCTAAAGAGCATTTCCACCGGTGGCAACAGTACGTGTAAAATTTGGTAAAAGTTGAACTACACATCAAAAAGTTCTAGCCATGAAAATCAGTATTCTCTCTCTTACCAAGCAGAGAATAGCACGAGTACTCTCAGAGTAGAATGTTGTGCTCGCAACCAGATTATTTGGGTTTGTATCCTGAAATGCAGATCAAAAATTTAAATAATTTGAAAAAGCATATATAAATTTATGAAGAAAATCAAACTGACAAACTTACAATCCCTGGAGTAATTCCCAAGTGAAGACCAGTGAACAGATTAGCCATTTCAGGGAGAGAGAATGGTTTTACACCTCTAACCTGGCCAAATAGACGCACATTGTTATAGTAAGGTCATGACGATATATAAGTTCTATATTCCTGGGTAGAATTCAAAAGCATATATCTGTTTATTTTAAAACTTGAAGTGTAAAGAAATACTACGTTTGTCTGGGAATGCTACAGGTACACAACAAGAAGAGTCAGCACATAACTGAATGAGAGTGTCATCCGGCTATTGTTGTTAATTAAACTATTGATGAGATAACTTGCAGAGAAATAGTACTCTAGAAGTATATGCATATATTATACTATGCTTTTCTTGGATGTGGATGTTTATCTGACATCAGCACGCCGAATTCCTGATCCCATATTTAGAATTAGCAGGTCAGAATATGTACCACTTCTTGCAGCTTCAAAGGTGGACCAGATAAAGATTTCCACTGAGAAAAAAACTCCTCAGCAGTGACAGCTAAAGGTTGCAGAAACTTGTTCAAGACAGCTGGAAGTCGTAGCTTGACATTAACCTAAATGCAGCAAAAACATAGTCAGACGTGTGACTTTTGGCGTCTCTTGGAAACATATTTCTACAGAATGAAAAATAAAAAATAAAAAGTCAGGAAAATACTGCTGCAGTTGCAAATTTGTAGGAGAAATCAAGAATAGCGACATCTCTGCTTGCTTGCAGATTTACAACTTCAAGAGGGCATTGCACCTGGATCATGTAAAGAAATGGAAGGTGATAGAAATTAGAAAATAAATAAAAGTTACAAACATGTAAGACGTAACATATTCATATCTCTTAAACCTGTGCTCTTGGAGGAATGGTGTCAGGCACCAGCGAGAGTTCCATTTTTAAATGGGTTGGCGGCAATATAACAGCTCGCACTGAAAGTAGAGGAGATGTATTCTTGTTCCCTAAAAATAGAACAAGACGACCATGATGGGCTCGCCAGTCGGCCTTTACTCCAATCTAAAATGTAACCGCAAAACAAGAGCAACAGTAAATGTTTCAGTAATAGATAAGCATGAAATATACAACACTGATTCTCCACTAACAAAAATGGAATTACTACTGCTTAGATACAATATTTTAACCAAGGAAAAAAAATGAAAATATTGTGTGGTGGTAAACCTGAATGTAAGGGTCCTCGTACAGCACCCCACTATCCTTCAGACATAGAGCAATAAACCTGTCTGCAATATTACCAATTGGCTGCATATTTTTTGAAAATTGGAATGCCATCAATAGACATACGGTTGATGAATTTAGGTAGACAACCAAAAATATTAATAGGTAAGAGATAAGAAGTACAAAGAAAGGGAACTAAAATTTGATGACACGTGATAATACAGCACATAATGACATGAAGCTATCCAATAAAACAAGTTCAAGTTGAAGAACAGAAGAATAAACTGAAATGCACCTGAACTGCATTTGATTCTTCACTGACGGTAGCTAGTGCTAAAGCACCAACTGTATCAGGAGCAGCTTCTATACCAGGTATCACATTTTGCTCTGCTGCAACAGCACCAGACAATGGGCCCTCAATTGCAAGTGGACCCAAAAGGTCACCAAGGAGATCCGGTGAAAGGACATGATCTGCATCTACTTTGCCCACGGTTCCATTTTCCTTGGACACATCTTGGTCCCGGGAACTAGCTTCCTAATATCCATCCAAAATCATTATTACCAAAGGTTTATATTTGAAGCAATAAGAATTTAAAAGAATTAATCGCAGTTCTAACCATATTTTGGCTTGGCATCTGAACAAGTTTAAGCTGGTTCGCTGGTAAAGATTTATTAGTAGGCTGTTGGTCTGTTACAACCAGAGCATTTGATGGCTGCTGTTGAGTTCGTAACTTTATGGCACTTTGTTCTGCTGTGTCAACTTCTGTATCTTCAGCCTTCTTTAGTAAAGCAGACTGTCAACAATGTTGTGACAAGTTAGCTTGGACTAACCATCAAAATGTGATGACATTTCGCTCCACCAATGAGATACTACCTTCAAAAAGGCAGCTTGCACATACCTGGCGTTCTGGAAACTTGGGCATTTCGGATAATATGTCCATTAGAGCCGCACCTTTCCTGCTCAATGCAAAATATTCGACTGCCCTTTGCTGTATCTCAACGTCAATGTAACTCTCATATCTGATGCACACAAGGGTGGAACATAGTATCTAGTTTACTTATGTCAAAAAGCCAAATAACGGAAACTTTGGCAATAAACTAAATCTGAGAGAAAAAAGGCCCAACTTACTTTCTGAATATTGACCAAATTTGTTCCTGTAGCTCAGGGTCGGGAGGTTGAGTATGCATCAAAATCTTGGCAAATGTTGAAAGAAGAATGGCAACTGTATTTGTCCTGGATAATGGCAGCTTTAATGTTATGAACAACCAACCTCACCGCTGCAAACAGTTAATTTAGAGGATGAAAAGATTCATGCTTACGATACTGTTGGGAGCTTCTCATTTATGATAGCAAAAATTTCCTTAGGGCTACAGCCAGGTCTTCTAGATAGAAGGTGACTGTATTCTCCAAGTATATATGCACTCACCTGTTGCATGAACAAGAGAAAATTAAGGATGTCTACCTAACATACAAACTAAATCAAATTTAAATAACACAAAACTGTTGACAACTCATTCTTGAAAAAACGTAATGTTGAAAAATATGAGATACGCTGAACTAAAAGTATGTGAAAAACGAATACCATTTAATATACTGCCAAAGGGGGACGTGTTAAACATAATGATATAAATTGCCACCATAATATCGTGTCATTTTTACTTTAAATGATCTTGCTGTAAAAAAGCGTTAATTTTATGTTCTATAAGGCTGCTCCATAATCGTCATATTGATAATATTTGCAAAAGCTTTTGTTCTATTTCTGAAAAATAGCTCGACAAATATGTCATGTAGAAAAAGAAGGCGATGTCGGTAAGAACAAATCAAGATAAGTTATTATCCTCTTTGTTAATTAGTAAATTATGGGCATTTTGAACAATGACAAGCCCAAAACGAAACTACGCACCTAGAGAATTAGTAACAGTCTCACCACCTCATTTCAGTGTCCCACATTATAATTTAATAGCTACAGCTTTTAGAGAAGAAGAAATTTAGGAAGAAGAGGAAAGAATGGAGAAGATATGGGAGTTTAGCCTTTTATCAGCTGATTATTTATTCAACTTTCAACAACCACAATACCTTCCTTTCATTCTTTCCTCAGACAACAAAAAAATTCTGATGGAACCAACCCTCGTGTAAGAGAGTTTTTGCTAAAAGGTAAACACCACCAACATCACAACCAACAGAACCAAAAGCTTTCCCAAAACATATGCTGCCAGCTACATGAATCTACTTTTTGCTTTCAGTTTGGTTAAGGGCCATCTCACCAGCTAAATTAACGCCATATCCTTTTTTAATTGCCTTTATGCTAGTTCATTTACGCCTCGTCTCTAGCTCTACTTGATCCAATGACTACAATCCTATCACTTTTCTTTATTGGCCTCTGTTGCATATGCCCCAAGTCTATCGGTTCATAACCGTTTTATCCCCTAACTTCTTACAAGTAAAATCCTTTTTCGGTCTATCTATAAGTGCATTGACATTCATCTATCTCAAACATTCTTTATTTCTTCTACAATCATTTTTCTCCTCTCTTTTGTGTGCATGTTTCTTCATTTCCATACAGTTTGACACAAAAAGTGTTCAGCCTTGCACATTCTTAGAGAATTTACCCTTAAAATTCCATGGGAAACCAGTGATCTCATTGAATAAGCATTTCTTCACTTCAATCATTTTTTATATCCTTTTTAATATATAGTGATGTCACTCCAAGACAACTGATTAGTTCTCTCACCAAACTTGTCACTTCTTGGTAAGACCATGCCAACAATATTCACCGTATACCTCATTTTCTTGCACACTAATGCAAACAGTATATTCATAGATTCTGTTTTCATGCTGCATACTCTAAATTGTTTAGATTCTAAAGCTTCCCTCAACCTTTCTATTTTGCAACTATGCCTTCTCTAATCTAACTACATTATCATCAGAAAATAATGTGCTAACAAAAAATAAACATAAAAAATGAAATTAAATCTCCACTCAAACAAAATCTCCCAATGATGCATAGATTCTAACATAAAACCAAAAATAAGATACTGAATAAAATAAACCCCAATCAAAATGGCAATATAAAATATAATCCAAGTAACCTCAAGGCGGAATTTTGGGTTCAAATGAATCATTTGTCGTTATCACATCTATTTCACTTTTTTGTTTGTGTGCACTACCTTTAATACGCCCAAGTAACTCTGCCTCAACAAATCAAACTTGCTCAGTCTTCACATAATGCAAAAAGTGTAGAGTATTGTGAGCTGAACTGTTTATTATAACTTGATATTCTGCCAATATTGCACCTTATGAACAAAAGGTACACACACTGCATCGTCATAAAAAATCACTTTCCATCTAATTATTAGAGTAATACAAGCAATTGTGCCTGCAACTATTTGTCATAGCCCTAATTAGCTCCAGTAGATAATAATAAAACAACAAAAGAACAAGTTAATATCTGCAGAGGGGAAAAAAAGTGAAGTAGAAAGTGAAGAATGGAAAATGGGAAAAACATCCATGTGGATGAATAGTGGCTGTTAGAGCTACGCAGTAGGAAACTCATCTACAACCTCGTCATCACCAATCTTTAACTACTTACTCGGTCACATTAAAGCAGAATATGAGAATATTTAAAAAAAGTTTAGTTGATCACGTTGTCAGATTATGCTGATGATCATTACAAGAGGGAAGAATCAGTAAAATTCATACCTTGACCATTGTCTCATGCAAAGCTGGCTTGTCAAGATACTCTCTAGCCTTTACTGCAGCATATGGCTGAAATAAAAATAGGAATCAGTGCCTATAAGAAAGAACACAGTTATATACTTTATCAAGCCACACACACAAAATAAACTATAAGTTTTCAAGTGAACACCTGCAAATCTTCATTGTTGGTGACAAATTGGACTACACGATACCATATGTCATCACTAACAAAATCTCCTGCTTTGTCAATTAATTGAAGAATAACATCAACATACCTGTAAGTTGAAAATTATGATCTAGTCAAGATGTTAAAGGAATTGAAAATTTTTGTTTCAATTTAGAACAAAATTGTAGTAGAAATATTAAAATATTCACTAAAAGTATTATCAACATCATGCTCGAAACAAAAACAAAATAATATATAGCATATACGCACTACTACATGAAAATAAACTGGACATAAAGAACAATTAGTACCCCCTATAAATCTTATTTAGTAAACAATATATTTAAACATTTTGCCAATCATTATAATTCATGAACAAAGTCTTTCAATAGCTATTTCAACACCCATTCATTAAGTATTATATTATATCAGAGATTCCATCTTTCCCGAACATGAAACAAAGTAAATGTTCCCATTTAGAAGATACCCATAGCTAAATGTGTTTCATTTATACCTCCAAAACCCCATGTTCTGGATGTTATCCCAAAACCACAATACCTATATTCCACTGTGATTTGGATTTTACAGTTCTGTTTGGACTGCAATTAACAATTGATCACGTTGCAATGTTTACGTCAGAAATAAAATAAAACTAGTTATATAGAGTTGGCATGGTTAACTGGACGTAAAATCAGAAAAATCTCCGTGTGCAAGCCATGTGAGTTGGAAATCGTCAGATCTCCGGAATGCAAGATCTGAAAATTTATTTTCTAAATTTTTTCCTCGTCAAATATCCGCAACAATTTCTCATTTGCCCTGCGTCATATTTGAAATCAGGGCCAAAACCTGATCTTTTCCAATTTTTTCTTCTTTTTCTTATCATCACCACCTTCTTTTTCTTATCATTTTCTTATAGTTAAGCTTTAAAATCAAAAATATCAAAGTTCAAAACGTTCAAAAAAATGAGAGAAATTCAATGAAACAACGAAAAAAGGGAAAAAGAAAAGAAAAGAAAATATTGTAATGTTAATCTTCCCCCATCATCTCAAGCCCTAACCTTAGCCTTAGCTTTCCGCCACCAACATCACCACCCCCAGTCCACCCGCCTTCACCTCACTGGCAGGTAAATGACGCTACCACAGCCAATTCCAGTGTCCGGAACCATTACCGCCAGTAGGGGTGGCAAAATGAGCCTGACCCGAACCCGGACTCTTTAACCGGGTATGAGTAGGGGCCAATCCAGGTCAGGTAGGATCCGGGTTGACCCGACCCCGATAAAATCCGGGTCGATTATGTGTTTGGCATATCAACCCGAATGACCCGAATTCAACCCGGTTTACTTTCTATATATATATATATATTTATATAATAACTTCAACACAGTTTCAAGGAGAGTTGTGCTTATACGGTTTGAATTGTTGTCCTCTTCTTTAAGAGGTCTTGGATTCAATTTCCTTTACCAACAACTTTTTAGTTAATTTTATTACGTTCGTTAATAAAATGTTATAGTTAATTATACTTTTCCACTGTCATCAGTAATGTTTAAGCAACGAGTTGCTGGAAATCATGCAACACTCAATAAATTGCCCGTGACCCTTAATAAATAGTCGGACATCGAAAAAGGAGCAGTTACGTGTAATTCAAATATTAACCCGACGGGTTAACCCGAACCCGATCCGGGTATTTTCTGGGTCACCCGAACCCGACCCGAATTCAATCCGGGTCGGGTTAGTGTTTACCCTTATCTGGTTGGGTCAAACCTGACCTGGCCCGAACCCGACCCGACCCCCCGTTTGCTATCCCCAACCGCCAGTCAGCCACTATCGACGTCATCTTCACCGACCTTCGACGACGTCACCGCCTCTGATAACAGCTACCCATGTCGCCACCACAATTAGGTGTGTCACATCAAGGCAAGCAAGAAGCACCTTAAGTCAATGATGAATGCTTGTGAAATCGACCGAAAAATCAATGGCTCTGATCAACTATAGTACTAGCTCCGACAAGCTGGTTCTTTCATCGAATCGAGCTGACGTCAACTGACAATGTTCTTTGGTTTAGTTGATCCAATCGATCTGAAGCTAAGATCAATCAGAGCCATTGACCAAACAATAGCTCGGCCTAATTGTTATTAAGCCGAGCCGTTACACAGTGTGGCTTCACATTATCTGGAATTTTCTCCAGATTTTCAGTATTTTTTCAATATTTCAACATTTTTGAGCAAATTTTAACAAATTTTCAACAAATTTTCAAGCTTTTTTACATCAAATTTTCGGTTTTTATCATCGGGATTAAATCCCTACAAGTTCTAGAGGCTTTATGGGGTGCTATAAAGCTAATATTCACTCCAATAATCTTTAATCCGATCAAATATTTATTATTAAATTTCAAAAAAAAATCTTTATTAAATTTTGTTTAGATTAATTGATATCACTGATAATTGGCACCATTTAATAATCTCCATCGGTTTTACACCATCATGGTTAAGGTTGCATTTGAACCTTAGGATTTTTTTTATTTATTTATAAAATTAATAAACTCATGTTTAGGATCTTGCATCTGCATTCATATGACCGATTGACATTACATGCTATTATGTAATGGTTTGTGACATTGAAGATAACTCAATTCAGAAGCTAGAAAATCAACTACAAAAGATATACATAAAACTTAAACCTAACATAACTTGAATTGGGGATCACCTGGAAGCCATATAAAAGAAGTTGACAAAAGAAACAAATTTAAAGATGAAGCGCAAAGTACATTTAACGAATCAGATACTTGAATGATTAGAAAGGGAAACAATCAAAATCAAATTAATACATGGCAAGATATGTTTGGTGATAACTTCAGCCGAGATAACATCCCATGTTGGATTAGGATATATCTTCACATCTTTAATTGAACATATAATCCTCAAACTTTTTTAGATTGACTAGCAAAGAGGAACGTTTATTTGAATGGTACCAGTTATCGAGCGAACGGAAGATTCAATTTGTTAAGATAAAACTAAAATAATTTGCTAAAATTTTCTACACATCAATAGAGAGACAATGAGAGAGCATTTACGACCTGTACAGTCATGGAATGAAATGAAAATCAAACTCGGAGAAATATCTGCCTCCTACATGTAGAGATCACCTACCAGAAAAATTAAATGACCTACGTTAAGGAAGCATGACACGTCGGTTGAAAATCAGAAAGCAATCTCTATGGCCAAATAATATCATGACTAAATATAAAACTAATACCACTAAAGATGCAAATGAAAAGATTTAAGTTTATAAATAATTACAACAAAAAAATTAAATGTGTACAATGTTTCAAACAAGTTTAGAAGTCAGTCTTAGTTACAAAAAATTTTAGGTTCCGGTCAGGTTTCGCCAGTCTCGATGGTTTCGAAGTTTCATTTTGTTCCATCTGTATTGGTAGTTTCCTACCTTCCGGATACATCGATATAAGCATTCATGCCCTATAAATAAATATGGAATGTGTAACATGACTAGCAATCACCGATTACAAAAATCCCAAAGGGATGGCAAACTTGTAAATAAATGTAATACGGTTATCAAAATGTGTGATGTGACTAGCAATAGCTGCGACACTCAAAAATCCCCGCGTGATTCCCACATGATCATGCTTCCCCATGTGCATTGAGTGTTAATAATTGCACCACAATTTTTAAATTTTTTTCCTTTTTGAAAAGAATAATGGCAAATTTGTAAATATTGTGGCAACAGTTTAACATAATGTGTAATGTGAATAGTGGCTTTCAGCGTTGAAATTGCCTTCTGACTCATTCATCCACTGTACCTAGGGCTAAAGGCCTAAAGCTATGTTTCATCTACGTGTTCCTTCGTCCACCTGTCTGGCTCAATGAAAAGCTGCAATCCATGGAAAAGATCATCGAGCGAACAAGCGCTTGATTTCAAATAAATTTGCGCTCGTTCATTGTCGGTTCTCTCCGTCGATCTCGCCAGGAAAAAATTACGATCAAGTTAGAGATTGTTGTCGAGATCTACGTTTGCATCATAGAAACATGATGAGATATAAAAATCAAATTTTTCTATAAAAATATATTTAAAAAATTTTCAACACTAGCCTCTAATTTTTTGAACTTCTGAGCATCAACTTTGAACTGGATTATACTTGATTGAAGTGAGACGTGAGAACAAATCTATATGAAAAGTCCCGGTTTTTTTTTAATTTTCTAGTTTTTCTTTTTTGGATTATGCCGGATGTTCGTCTTCTCTCTCTTTTCTATTATCGTACCGCACGAAACTACACAATTTTGGGAGATACCGATAAATGTTGATGGTAGCATATTTGTAGCAGTCGAAACCGGTACGATACGGCCAAAACCACAAGTTTCGGCCGATACCTCATACCTTAGTTTTTTTAATATTACAACTTTGGTCATTTTGCTAGTCAGTGTCACAATAATAGCCTACTTGTGGGAGAGGTTAGTAATAAAAATAGATTAATTCAGAAAGAATATATTTCATCTAAAGATACTGTTAAGGATGATGATGATCTAGATGTGTCTATCGCCCGCTTATATGTCATCAAATGTCTACCTATCAAACCTAGGAGTGAGGAAGATTGATGAAAAATAAACATTTTCTTTATTTACATCAAAATTAAAGATAAGCCTTTTGAGTGATGATTGACAAAGATAATTGTACAAATTTAGTCGTCAAATCAATTATAAAAAAGATAAGACTAAAAATTGAACATTATCCATAATCTTACAGTGTTACATGGGTTGATAACTCGCATTCTATTACTCATCATAGTATAATGCATATCCAGTTTCAAGCCATCAGATATGATGTTGAATCTATGAATGCTACATATATTTTCTGCTAGGTGGGCATCGGTTGTATGACTTAGATGTTTGCTTTCTGGGAATAGATATCCATTTATATTTGGAGGAAAAAAATTATGTTGACCCCATATAGACCCAAAAGCATAGTTGAAAACAAAAGGAATGGGTTGATTCATAACTCAACTATCTCATCATATGAAGCCTAATTCCTTAGAATTAGTCTTCGTTCATATCCTTAATGCCCTAGTACATTTTCTGATCATTTTTGCATATGATTTAAGTGCTCTGCATCTTGAGGTTTATGAAATTCAAGCAATTAACAATGATACTCGCACGTTTACTACAAAATCAAAAGAAATTTGTAGAAAATTGATGTTACAAATGATGAGATGTATAGAGTTTACCTGAAAAGGTTCGTCCTGGAATTAAAGAGGATTTACAAGCATCATACAGGTTCTCAACGAGTTCTAACGAGAAATGATCCTAATACGGCTGAGTGAAGTATTTCATAGGAGCTTGAGGATAGACATTTATCAACCGTATTCATTATTTGTCATTCACCTATCCCACCATAGTGTTGATCGTTTTTTTACACAATTATGCTATTCATGTCACTATTCATCAAGTGATGACGTTCTTAAGTTGGGAAGAATGATGAGTAGCATCTATCCAATTTGAACTTTAGATTGTCTTTTTTTAGATTTTAATTGAGATAGAATTTTGAGTTCTTCGAGTCTTTTTAGTTATTTTATTTGAGAAAGAGTTTGAGTCCTTTTAAGAATTTTATTTATCGAGTGTTTTAGTTATTTTGAGATTTTAATCAAATTGGATGTAATTTTTAAATGTCAAGTAGTAATCCTATATAAAGGCCACAAAATTACTTTATCTTTGATGAAGAATTGAATAGAATTTGAGAATTTTGATGTAAACTTTGTGTTTCCTTAAAATTAAATCTTTTACATTAGAATACGAAAGTGTGCTTGTTTGCTTAAACATGACATTCAAAATATCTTCATATGTGAAGTATGTCTCGATGATCTTTAGATTTTCAGGATGTGTTGCCTTGCCTGAAAATTTATTAAATTTCTAAATTTTATTCTTTCCTAAATCCCAACCATAATTTCTCCTTTTCCTTCGTGCGTCAGTAGACTTCCTACCCACCCATATTTCAGGTCATAAGCTTGTCTAATACTACAAATTCCCTTGCATATATGGTTTGCCAGTATTGCAAATGACTTGCATTAACATGATAAAGAAGCACATTATGTGTAATGATCTCTTTCTTTTTTCTTTTTTTCCTCCTCTTTTCTTTCTTTTCTTTTTTCTTTCTTTTTCTTTTGGGCGGCTGATGCGGAGCGGGTGGCTTCAACATAAGAGGGTGCGGGTCCACCAATGGTGCGGGTTTATTCAGGCGAAGGCACGGGTCCATGGACCCGTTGGCAAACTTGTAATTCCGAGACTAAGAGGTGGGCCGCTTCGTAAAAAACTAAATTGCAACTAGTCCCCCCTTAAGCAAGGGCCGGCCGGCCCTAGAGGGATTACCGAAAAATTGATTTTGTGAGTTTATTTTCTCTTATTCTCTTAGATTAATTCCAAGTTAATTGTCCTTTAACTTCATAGTTGTTATTTAGCTTTTGATCAATGTGTAGAAGCTATTCTATAATTTTCATATCTGCAATTAACAATAAAAATCCTATTTTTATTGTTCCCCACCATAAAAATCACTCTTTTAGTCCACCAAAAATCCATATCGTATCAATTTGATATCAGAGCATGTGATCCATGGCGAAGACGAGATCCAAGGAGCGGATTGCTTGTTGGAAGAGAAGACGAAAAAATTTGAAAGCAAAATTGAAGAAGGATACGTGAGATCAATTGGATCGGCGAATCGCGCAATTTATGGAGGCCATCCAACAAAGTACGGCGGCAAACACGGCGGCGATAGCGGTAACAAATCAAAATTTAGCGTCTCTTGGTGAAAAGCTAGATTCGGGAAAAAAGACAACACCTTTGACGAAGGGGAAGTAGAAAGACGATGTTTTTGAACGACGCCGACAACTACTTCGTGGATGAAGAGGATGCCGCGAGGAAGGAGCAACAGTTGTGAAACCCCGGGGGTCATCAATCAGTTCGTCCGGGCTCTTGGACTTGCCAGAAGGGCCAGCCGACTGCTCCTGGGCTCCGACAGCAGCCGTCAGAGCCACAAGAGGCCGGGGAAGGGATGCCGAGCTAGTTTAGGAGCCGGCCAGCCCCGTCGGGCCAACCCAAAGCCCCGTCGGGCCTTATGGGGGTCGGCGTTCACTACCGCACCCACAGGAGGTGTCGCCGGGCCTTTTCGAAGGCCAACAAGGGCCGCCGGCCTGTTCTGAAGCACCGCCAGCCCATATGGGGGCTGACGATCCCAGCTGCAGCCCCAGGAGCCTCTGTCGAATAGTTTTGGGGCCCACTAGGCCCTTTTGATCTCCGCCAGCACATACGGGGAGATGACGGGTTCCTCCGCACTTCCAAGAGGTCCCGCCGGCCCAGTTCGGGGCCTGACAGACACAGATGACGGGGAAAAAAGGTCGGCCGCCACCGTTTCAACCGCAGATTAGGTCCGTTGGAGCTTTCCAGCCACCCGCAGCACATCCAAATTTTTTTGCAGGAACATCGACGCAGCCACCGCCTTTCAGAGGAATGTCAGGAGATTGAAGAGGGCATCGGGCCCACATAGAGTGCCCCAGGAGAACTACGGTCGATATCATAGGGATGATCGGGGTGGAGGAGTAGGTTGGGGCGATACGGCGTGGGATGGTGTATGGGAGGAGCCCGGAAACCGGCTATAGGGTATGTGCACGAAGGACCACATCCATTTCAGCAGAGGCGCCATGACCATCCACAGGAGAGGGGAGGACCATTAGGATTTGATGTAGAAAATCGGGTGAGAAAGCTGAAGATGCCCGTTTTCGAGTGAGAGTATCCCGATGGCTGGTTATAATGTGTGGAAAGGTATTTTGAAGTGGCGATGGTACAGGAGGACTCGATCAAGGCAGTGGGAGTCTGCTTGGAGGGAGATGCACTGGGGTGGTTCAAATGGACACAGCAGCAGAGGCCTTTCCGTACTTGGGATGAGTTCACTACCCTCTTGATGGAGCGTTTCGAGGAGGTGCAGGCTGGGGATGTTTTTGAAAAGCTGTATAGTCTGAGGCAGGATGGTACGGTATTGGGTTACGTCAAGAATTTTGAGGTGTTCTCTAGTAGAGTTCGCATGGTGTCGGCGGAATCCTTAGAGGGGTGCTTCATGAAGGGGTTGAAACACACCATTAGATCTGGGCTGAGGATCCAGAGGCGTGCAGATATGCGGGAGAGGATGAATCTGGCGAGGATGGTTAAGGATCATCAAGATTCAAAGAGGATGGCACGCAGAGCGTGTAGAGGCTCCTCTTTTCGAGGGCAAGTACCGGCATAGGGCAGAAGACGACCACCACCACAGGAGTCACAGCAGCCAGCAAGGAGAAGATGGTGGAGCTACGACCTGGAGGACATATACAGATGATGACAAAGGCAGAGATTCGAGACAAGTGTGCCAAGGGTATGTGCTTCAAATGTGACGAGAAAATCACACCAGTGTATCGATGTGGGGACCGTACCATTCAGATTTTGATAGTAAATGATGATGATGATGTGGTGGTGGAGCTCGAGACTGGTGAGGATGAGAAGCAGGAGCCCCTGCACTTGGACGTAGTTGAGGTTTCCCTCAATTCTGTGGTGGGGTTCACACTGAACCGCCCCATGAAATTAGTAGGAAAGGTGGCCGATCAGGACGTGATTGTGTTAGAGGACAGTGGGGCTACCCACAACTTCATCTCCCGCAGACTAGTAAATGAGCAGAGGCTGCAACTCAGTGACACGGAGAGACATGGAGTGGTGTTAGGCACGTGACAGGTGGCGCAGAGTAGTGGTGTCTGCCAAGGCGTGGTTGTGACGATTCGGGGGATACAGATTATCACAGACTTCCTCTTGGAGTTGGGCAATACGGACATCATCCTGGGGATGAAGTGGTTACAGACACTGGGCGAGACAAAGACCAATTGGAAGTTGTTAAGATTGGAGTATCAGGAGGGAGGAAGGACAGTTGTGTTACATGGGGACCCCAGCTTATGTCGTTCCATGGTGTCCTACAAGGCCATGTCATGCGCTATTCACATGTCAGGAGGGTACCTAGTAGAGCTACAGGAGGTGTCACTGGAGGAGAGCACTGTGGACCGGGAGCAGGAGATGACACCGGAGTTAGAGCAGCTACCGAGTCAGTATGAGGATGTCTTTCAGACACTGCAGGGTAGTCTTACGAGAGGGTGTCACCCATCAGCGTTCGGCCATATAGTACCCCCAGGTGCAGAATGATGACATCTAAAGGATGGTGGGCAATATGTTGAAGGCAGTGTTGATTCAGCAGAGCATGAGCCCATTTTCTAGCCCAATCATGCTTGTGAAGAAGAAGGATGGTAGTTGGAGATTCTACATTGACTACCGAGCACTGAATAAGAAAACTGTGCCTGATAAGTTTCTGATTCCAGTGATTAACGAGCTCTATGGGGCAGCGATATTCTCAAAGATCGATCTGAAGTCTGGGTACCACCAGATCCGAATGAGGGCGGCATATGTGCCAAAGACGGCGTTCAGAACTCATGAGTGGCACTATGAGTTCCTCGTCATTCCTTTTGGCTTGACGAATGCTCCAGCGACTTTTCAGGCATTGATGAACAAGATGTTTCGACCCAACTTACGAAGGTTTGTCCTTATATTTTTTGATGAAATACTTGTTTACAGTGGCAGTTTGGAGGAGCATGTAGGGCATTTACATGCGGTGTTACATGAGCTGCAGGAGCAGCAGCTATTTGCCAACAGGTAGAACTGCCTTTTGGACAGCTGCATGTGGAGTACTTGGGACATGTGGTTTCAGCTGAGGGTGTGGCGGTAAACCAGAAGAAGATTCGGCGATGTTAGACTGGCCGCGACCCACGACACTACGAGGCCTACGGGGCTTCTTGGGCCTTACAGGATACTACAGGAAGTTTGTCCAGGGATACAACACGATAACGTAGCCATTGATGGGGCAGCTCAAAAAGACAGCTTCCAGTGGAGTGAGGATGCTACCAGGGCATTTGAGGCCTCAAATGCCCTGAAGCAGGTGGTGACAGTGCCAGCGTTGGCATTACCAGACTTCAGCAAGCCCTTCGTAATAGACACAGATGCTTCAGGATATGGATGGAGGGTTGTGCTGATGCAGGACCAGCTGCCAGTAGCATATTTCAATTAGACTCTGTCAGCACGAGCCAGACTGAAATCAATGTACGAGAGGAATCTGATGGTAATTGTGCTCTCCATTCAAAAGTGGCGGCCATATTTACTTGGGAGGAGATTTATTGTGAGAACCGACCAGATGAGCTTAAAGTACCTATTGGAGCAGCGCATGGTCACCGAGGAGCATCAGAAGTGGCTTCCCAACCTGGTTCACTACACCTTTGCGATACAGTACATGCTAGGCTTGAAGAACAAGGCAGCAGATGCTCTGTCACACAGAGAGGAGATAGCAAAGATGGCGACAGTATCGGTACCAGTCCTTCTAGACTGGAAGCCCTTGGGGAGGGAGATTGAGGCTGACGAGTGACTGGTAAGATACGAGAGACACTACAGCCGGGCTCAGAAGATCATCCCGGATACACATTGAGTGGACATAGGTTGCGATATCAAGGGAGGTTGGTGATACCCAGGGAGTCTACATGCATTCCCTTGATATTTCAGAAGTTCCATGGCAGCTCAGTAGGAGGGAACTCGGGGATACAACAGACATACAGAAGAATGGCTAAGGAGTCGTACTGGCTGGGGATGAAGCATGACATTGCTAGGATGATAGCAGAGTGCGACGTTTGTCAGCGTCACAAATATTTAGCGATGGCTCCCGCAGGACTACTACAGCTGCTGGCCCTGCCTGAGAGGGTTTGGGAAAACATTAGCATGAACTTCATTGAGGGGCTTCCGCGTTCAGAGGGCTTCACAGTTATACTTGTAGTGGTTGACCGCCTCAGCAAATATGCACACTTCATTTCCTTGCGGCATCCTTATACAGCAGTCACTGTAGCTACAACATTCATGAGGAATGTTGTCCGCCTGCATGGGCTCCCTCCTGCTTCGATAGGTCAGATCGCGACAAGGTCTTCATGAGCAGCTTCTGGAAGGAGTTATTCAAGGTACATTGAACAAAGCTAAAGATGAGCACGACCGATCACCCACAGACAGATAGCCAGACAGAGGTGGTGAATAGGAGTATAGAGACTTGTTTGTGGTGTTTTGTTTCAGACTCACCGAAGCAGTGGGACAGGTGGTCGGCATGGGCGGAATACTGGTACAATACTTCGTACCATTCGGCAGCACAGAGCACACCTTTTCGAATTCTCTATGGCCGGGACCCTCCCCATCTAATCCATTACAGTCGTGGCATAACTCCAGTGTCTGAGGTAGAGGAGCACTTAGAGGAGAGAGATAGACACTTGGAGGAGTTGAAGGGACATTTATTGCGGGCCCAGCAGATTATGAAGGCTAAAGCCGATGAGCACATGAGGGATGTGCAGTTTGAGGTGGGGGATAGGGTATACCTCAAGCTACGGCACTATAGACAGAAGACACTGTCACATAGGAGCAATAAAAAGTTGACGGCCCGCTACTATGGGCCATTTGAGGTTACTGCTCAGATTGGGAAGGTGGCATATCACCTTAATTTACCTACTACATCCACCATCCATCCAGTATTCTATGTTCGCAGCTACAACGGGTTATTGGGAACCACAAGCTCTCACCTACTCTTCCTCCCACATTGACAGAAGACATGGAGGTGTTGCTGGAAACACAGGAGCTCAAAGGGGTCCGACAGACTGTCGGGGAGAAACAAGTGCTTATCAGATGGCGGGGGCTACCGGATTATAAAGCTACTTTGGAGGCCCGCATAGTGATACGAGACCAATTTTCAGACTTCCACCTTGAAGACAAAGTGGCACTTTTGGGGGGAGTAATGATGTGACGCGGGTGGCTTCAGCAGAAGAGGGTGCAGGTCCACCAATGGTGCGGGTTTATTCAAGGCGGAGGTGCGGGTCCATGGACCCGTTGACAAACTTGTAATTCCGATGCTAAGAGGGGGGCCACTTCGTAAAAGACTAAATTGCAATTAGCCCCCCTTAAGCAAGGGCCGGCCGGCTCTAAAGGAATTACCGAAGAATTGATTTTGTGAGTTAATTTCCCTTATTCCCTTAGATTAATTCCTAGTTAATTTTCCATTCAATTCATAGTTGTTATTTAGCCTTTGATCAATTTGTAGAAGCTATTCTATAATTTTCAGATTTGCAATTAGCAATAAAAATCCTATTTTTATTGTTCCCCACCATAAAAATCCCTCCACTAAAAAGCCCTAATCGTATCAACGGCCCACCAAGCCCCAGCCCTAGCCTGCTCGTGCTTTTATTTCTTTCGCATGTTCTTTTCACAACCGATCCAAAAATCGCTCGAGCTTTCGATCGAAGAGAAAACGAGCGATTGCCTTCGAGCGACAAAAACCTAAACTGCAATCGTTCGAAAAACTGCCACCACCTGGCCTTTCGGTTACGCACGGAGATGTCGCCACGACCCAACGTATTGATCCCTCCACAGTCTCTCTCCAACTGCTCCTCCTAACCCTATATCTTCACATCTTCTTTCTTCCTCGAGTTTCATGCGAAACAGTAAGTCCTCTCTAAGATTTTTGGGGCTTTCAGTTTATTTTCTTTGACGTTCGATTTTCTTTGGCGTTCGAAGTTATTTTCTTGTGGATATTGTTTGGATCTTGCTGGGGTCTTTTGGTTTTCTTGGATTTCTTTGGCATAGTCGATGCACGGTAGATTCTTATCTTCACATGCTTCAGTTAAATTTCGGTTTTATTTTGCATAAATTCTGAGATGAAATTGTTGGTAAATTTTGTGTGAAAGTTGGATTTTTCTCGAGTATGCTAGGGAAAATGATTATTTGGGAACAATTTAGGGTTTGATTCCCTTTTGAATTTTTGTTGTGGTGTTGGCTCCCTTGCTTGCTTGTTGTGGGGTCCCGGGTTACTGTGCTTGGGATGCACTGAGGTTTTGGTTCCTTACCTTGACTAGCCGTGGGATTTTGGCTAGCGGATTTGTATTGTCTTGGGGTTTCAGTTGTCCCCTTGCTGTGTTGTGGGATCTCGGTTCACTGTTGGATATTTTGGGAGTTCGGTTGTCTCCTTTACTTCCTGTGGGGCTTCGGCTTACTGTCTAGGCTTCTCAGGGGTGATTCGACTTACTGGTTGCGTTGTTCTAGGGTTTTGGCTTGCTGATCTGGGTTGTATGGGGTTTCAATTCCGTCCTTAGCTTGCGATGTTGGGTTTCGGTTTGTTGCTGGTGTTGTTTAGGTTTTCAGATACTTGCTGTTTTGGGTTCTTGTGTGGCTTGTCTGGACTATGGGGCTCCCCATACCCCGCTGTATTTGGTCTTTGGCCCTGCTTCATTGCTTTTACGGACCGTAGTCCCTGTGGATTCTGCCGTAGGCTCGCGTCCCCTCCACAACATGATGAAACTCCCAAAATCTGATCCCTCTGGTCGAAAATTTTCAGAAACATTATGGTTGCAGCTTTTAGCTTTTCTTTATGAAAATGGTTGCTTATGTTTTTCTGCATGTTATGGTACATTTCATAGAATAATGTTTGTTGATAAACTTCAACTCAAATGTGGAATCTTATAAAAGTGAATATTTATGTTCATGTTCCTACCTTTATGTTAATGGCCATAAGACTGAATTCAATAGCTTCGTGAAAATTATCATTATTATTATTATTAAGCATGCAAGGAGAAGGAAGTATAATGTTACGTTTAAACTACGTAGTTAAGGGATTGTTACGATTAATGATGCTGAAAATAAATAGCTTGCGGAGTGATATCAGAAATTGACTCATGACATGTCTTGTTACTACATGTACGTAAATTTGACTTATTGCACGCGAACCCCTAATTACGTAGTTTAAAGTAATTTTAAACTTGGACAATCTCTGATAGATATAATAGTGCTTGACATGACACTGTTGACATGCAAAACTAGAGATAACTGAACATCTAGAGAACATTTCCCGACATGAATATTGCACATGACACCAAACTGTTAACTAAACAACTTCACATGACTCGCTGGAATTTTGGAAAAGCTTATAATTGAGAGAGTGTGTGCGAGAGCGATTGGAGCCATGCTTTCGGCCTGTATTTGAGAGAATTTACGTCTATGGCTCTTGACTCCCTGCCACAGTTGACCACTAGACTCGGCCCGGGATAGCATCCCGCGGTCCACGATGGTCTCCGGGTTGCACATCGCACTTTACATTATAAGTCACGGCCTAAGGTTGGTTAAATGAACCCTAGGCCGTATTTAAGAGAATTTACGTCTATGGCTCTTGAGTCCCTGCCACAGTTGACCACTAGACTTGGCCCGGGATAACGTCCCGCGGTCCACGATGGTCTCCGGGTTGCACATCGCGCTTTACATTATAAGTCACGGCCTAGGGTTGGTTAAATGAACAACAGTAACTTTTCTTTGTATTTGACATCTTCGTAGCACATCCATGACCTGTGTTACTTTTCTGCAGTATAGTAGTATACTTTTCAATCTCTGGTATCATTTCAATGTTCCTAACAAGTTACACTCCCACACTCCTGTACCATAGCCACTATACCTGCATGTTACTATATCTCTTTCGTTCTGTACCATTATTGTTGCTTGTTAGATATAATATACTCTACTGAGTGGTGGTACAATTCATGTTGTCCCCGCTAGGTGACGTACAGGAATATGCAGAGGCACCTCCATACAAGGAGTCGGAGTTTCCGATCCATGACGCTGAGTGTTGAGGACCGGTTGAGAGTGAGTGTCATTGGTAGTTTCATTTACATGTATTTACGTTTCAGCTTTAGAATGAGATTGTACTTTTATTTCCTTGTACTGAACTTTGTAAACCTGCTGATATTAGGGATGAGAATGGGCATGCCCAAAGCCCGATTGGGCTTTCATTTGGGCATGCCACATCATCATTCCTACTCACCCCTTCACTAATTCTTCTAGAATTAGTGAAGGGGTGAGTAGGAATGATGATGTGGCATGCCCAAATGAAAGCCCAATCGGGCTTTGGGCATGCCCATTCTCATCCCTAGCTGATATGAAGGTAATGATATGAAATGAGTATTTTAATTCAATTAATTGTTGCTCTGCTCTATATTGTTTTCACGGGTACCTACAAGACCTGCATTTAATTGTACAAATGTGACGGCACCTGGACACGAGGAGTTACAAGAGGTTGCCCATGCAGGTCCGTATAACCACCTTGTGAACTGTGTAGAGCATGTAGGAATTACGTATTTAAGATACTCGGTTGACTTAATCTTACCTTATGAATATATGTGTATGAAAGTTTACGTACGCAAAAGACGTAGAATTAAAAAATCGACTATGGACGGAAATGCTTCAGGATCTGGATTTGGATCTGGATCAGGAACAACCAACTCTGGTCCAACTCAATGGTGCATCAAATCTCGGGCTAGGCACTACGAGAGATGGTCCAGGCTATGCAGAACGAACCCAGGCAAGGAGTACACCAGTTTCGGGCACTCCACCCGCTGACTTTTACTAGACGAGATGACCCTCTGGCAGCAGAGGAATGGCTGCGCTCCACTGGGGATGCTAAAAGCAGCACGATCACCAGCAGATTCATGGGTAGACATGGCAAAACTGCAACTGACCAGAGAGACCAGAATATGGTGGGATTCAGCAAAGGTCCAACTAGTGCAGCCGATCTCCTGGAACACCTTTAAGAAGACATTCAATACTCAGTACTTCTCACCAGAGGCACAGATGGAGCTGGAAGCACAATTCGTGAGTCTGAAGAAAGGCTCCATAGCTGTAAATGAATATGACGCTGAGTTTTCTAAGCTCGGTACGTGTGTATTTTAATGCATGGCAGTTAACTATATTGTACATGTAACAAATTGTTATTTCATGTTTGCAAAGGAAATGGTGTCCACCCCTTTGGCTCGGGCCAAGAGATTTCAACAGTGCCAGAACATCGATATCCGTGAAAAGCTGGTTGGGTTCAACTTGAAAACCTATGTTGTCGTACTCTCCATAGCTCGAGAGTACGAGTATATACAAAGAGAGCGGAAACGAGAACGACAGGCGGCAGCCCCTCCGAGACGACCACCACCACCTTCTATAGCAGCTTTCGCGGGGTCCAGTCGACAGCCACATGCCACCGCCAGGCAGTTACATCGACCTATCTAGCAGACTCAGTTCAAGAGGCCGGCGTCACCGCAGCATCATCGTCATCCTACCTCAATCTGCCATTACTACAACAAGACCGGACACATCAAGCCAGAATGTAGACTGTTCCTGAACTTGTGTCTCATTTGTGAGGCTAAGGACCATACTACCAAAGACTGTCCACGGAGGGGACAAAGCCTACAATCCCAACTTCGATGACTGCACCAGCTATTGCTTCAGCTGGGGGCACTCAACGTGGACACCCACTTCCACCTCAGTGGAAGGTCTTTCAACAAACGAGATCACATGCCCCACCTCCGGCGCTAGACATTCAATGTGACCGATGAGAAGGCCGAAGCAACTGAACAGGTTATTACAGGTGCGACTTTATTATTTTCAGTATTTATTTTATTCCGCGCACTAGTTGTATGCTTAGACGTAATGTCTATTACCTTAGGTATCACGCTAGTAGCTAGCAGACCTGTCCTTGCATCATTTGACTCAAGAGCTTCCCAATGTTTTATGTAGAGGCGATTTGTCGACCAACATAATATTCCTGAGTCACCACTTACCTCCAGTTCGGACATCAACACGGGCGGTGGAGTGCTGAGGACGTCTAGCGGGTGTTTATCTTGCCCCATAGTGGTATACGAGCTAGAGCTTTATGCGGATTTTCTGCTCATTGAGATGTCGAGTTTCGAAGCTGTCTTCGGGATGAACTGGTTAGGAACATTTTACGTCACCATCGATTGTCGGTGTAGAGCGGTGCTGTTCGAAATGCCTAATCATCTTAAGTTTGAGAACGTCATAGGGAGGAGGTCAAAAGGGCCGATCAAGTTCAGAGCCAGACCCACAGAGGCAATGGTGACTGCCATGGATGTTGAGCCAGAAAAGTCGGAGGTTGCGCAAGAATTCTTGGATGTGTTTCCAAATGAACTTATAGGTTTGCCTCTGGATCATAATGTTGAATTTTCCATCGAACTAGCCCAACCCATATCCAGGAAACCCTATCGTATGGCCCTGTTTGAGTTAGAAGAAGTGCGGACCCAGTTGGATGATCTTCTACTGAATGGATGGCTACAACCCAGCTGTCATCATGGGGTGATCTAACACTGCTAGTGAAAAAAGACGGGAATACGCAAGTGTATCGACTATAAAGAGCTGAACAAGTTTACGGTGAAAAACAAGTACACTCTTCCCCATATCGATGACTTGTTTGATCAACTTGGTTGGTCAAGTGTTTATTCGAAGTTGGATCTCAAAACTGGATTTCACCCAGTAAAGGTTAGGATGGAGGATGTGCACAAGACTGCATTCAAAACTAGGTACGGACACTATGAATGCTTGGTGATGCCGTTTAGTGTAACCAATGCACCGGCAGTATTCATGAGTCTCATAAACCAACTGCTATACGAGTTCCTCGACAAATTCATGGTGCTCTACATTGACAGACATGAGCATGCGGAGCATTTGAGAAAGGTTCTAAAGGCACTAAGGCGACACTAATTGTATGCCAAATTCAGCAAATGTGAATTTTGGCTACGCAATGTGACTTTTCTTGGGCCATGTGGTGTCCGGAGAAGGTATCAGCAGTTCAAAAGTGGCCAATTCCTAAGTCGGTGCTTGAGATTCGGAGCTTCATAGAACTAGCTGATACTATCGAAGGTTCATTCAGGACTTCTCGAAGAGCCGATGACGCGATTGACGAGAAAAGACGTGATGTTCGTTTGGTCCAAGGCTTGTAACGATGCATTTGAGGAGTTGAAAAGGAGGTCGATTGCATCGATTGTATTGATCATTCTCGATCGGATTGGATGATTTGAAGTAATCTGTGACGCATCTGGCAAGGTTCTCGGCTGTGTATTATACCAGCATGGACGAGTCGTAGCATGTACGTCCAGGCAACTAAAGACCCATGAGAACTACCACACTCGTGACCTTGAGTTGGTGGCAGTCATTATTACCTTGAATATCTGGAGGCACTTCTTGTTGGGGGACATGTGAAAGTGTTTGCAGCATGGATTAAGGTTTCGGCCGTTTCGGATCGGTCCCGGAGGGGACCGGTCCGAAACCGTCACGGGTTTCTCGGTATCGGCCGAAACCGTCCAGTTTCGGCCGGTATCGGCCGAAACTGGACGGTTTCGACCGATACCATCCGATACAGTAACAGTAAATTTAAAAAAAAATAAGAAGAAGAAGAAGACGTATCCAAATCAAAAAAAAGAAGCCAACATCAGAAAATCAAAAAAAAGAATAAGAAGAAGTCAAATATCAGAAAATCAAAAAAAAAGAAGAAGCAAACATCAGAAAATGAAAAAAAAGAATAAAGAGTCTTGGAGGAACTTACCCGGGAGCCTCCTGTCGCTCTCCGAGCTGCTCGAGAAGAGAGGGGGCCGTCGCTCCAATCTGCAGAAGACAATAGAGACCGCGCGAAACACGTTGTGGGTGAAGCGATGTTCACGTGGGTTCACGTGGTGGGCTGCTACTCACATCATACGTTTTGCTAAACACATTGCAGTTATTAACAAGTTTGCCATTCTCTTTCAATTTTCATGGCAAACTTGTAAATAAATACAATATCTTTAGCAAGACGTGTGATGTGAGTAACTGCAAATTCAAATAATTAAGAAAAATTAAATAAATGCAATAGATTTAGCAAAAGGTGTGATGTGAGTAGCAGCAAGTTCAATAAATTACGCAAACTTGTAAATAATGTGTGATGTGAGTAGCAGCTGGTTCAAAGAATTAGGCAAACTTGTAAATAAATGCAATATGTTCAGCAAAATGTGTAATGTGTGCAAAGTTATTTCTGGTTATAAATAAATATGAATACACAAGTATTTGAAAACAACCGATACCAACGAACCGAAACTTGCTTCTGAAACCGCCGAAACGGACGATACCGATACCGATACCCAAATTTTCGGGAGACCGAAACCGATACCGATACCGAGACCTAAAACCTTGGTTTGCAGATCACAAGAGTCTGAAATATCTTCACATAGAAGGAGCTGAACATGGATAGCGCCGGCGGGTCGAGCTTATGGCGGACTACAACATTGACCTTTAGTACCACCCCTGAAAATGTCAATATTGTGCCTGATGCGCTAAGTCGTCTTCCAGCAGTGATGATTCTTACGACTCAGTGAAGGCTTCAGCAGGAGATCATGAAGATGTAGATATAAGTGATACTATCAATGATTACTACTTCTCTAATGAACCTTCAGGTACAGACGACTTTGGTAGACAAGATCAAAGCCGCTCAATCAGGAGATGCGAATCTGTATAGGATCAAAGAGTTAGTGCTGGCTGGACAGAGACCAGAATTTCGGATTCATGAGGACAGTTCCTTAACGTACGGCAGTCGGATCTGGGTACCGTCTGAAGACATCAGAGAGGAACTGTTGAAGGAAGCTCACATTTCCCCGTATTCCATTCACCCATGCGGGACAAATATGTACAAGGACATGAGACAACATTATTGATGGCATGGGATGAAGAAAATCGTTGCTCGGGATGCATAGTGTGCCAGCAGGTGAAGGCTGAACATCACCGCCATGTCGGATTGTTACCACCTTTGCACATAACAGTTTAGAAATGGCAGCACATCACAATGGACTTCGTAACTGGATTACCTCGGAGTACGAAGCATAATGACGCCATTTAGGTAATAATTGATCGGCTGACCAAGTCGGCACATACCATTCAGAGTAGGCCAGCCGACTGAGATACTTTCCAAGAAGTATATGGAGGAATTTGTGAGATTGCACGAGGTTCCTGTCAGCATTGTTTCAAACATGGATATTCGGTTTACGTCAAGCGGCTGCGAATGCTCGCTGAAGGGAGGAGATGAAAACTGAAGCAAAACAAAGCATCAAACCCTAGATATAAACGCAATCAGAAGAAACCCCAAAAATATAGGTGAAAATATTTTTCTTTTGTAAGTAACCCCTAAAACCCTCAGAGGAAAATATATAGTGGGGAATGCAATCTCAAAGATGTGCTATCGCAAATAGGGATGGGGCGAGAAGCGGACTTACAGCGGTCGACTGGCCCTTGAGTGGGATAGCTTACCTCTGAGGTGACGAGAGAGCATGTAGGTGGAAAGGACAACCAACAGCGCCGAATCGCTTTGCGTGAAAGAAGTCAACAGGGCGGCGTCTCATAGAGGGCTGTCAGGTGAGTGAGGGGAGCGATCTGTCGACTGAGGGGTTGTCGGGTGTGAGCAGGCGTGAACATGCAGAGGTGGAGAGATTTCTTCTAGGGTTTTGTTGGGGTTACACATGTGCAGGCTGAGGGTTAAGGGGCTTTAAGAGGGTGGTGGGCCATGGGCTATGCTATCGAGGCGTCAACTAGTCGCCGACTAGTCGCCGACTAGTCGAGAGTCGGTGGATGACCGACTTGAAATTTTTCAAAAGTCGGGAGGTGAGTCGGACACCGACTAGGCGTCGACTTGGTCCGACTTTTTGACCGATTTGGTCCGACTTTTGGTCCGACTTGGTCCGACTTAGGCCGACTTTTTCAGCATACTTCTACAATCAAAATACAAGAGGAAAAATTGTTTGTCTCCCGTTCTAACTTCGTGGTAATCAAAACATTCACAGTGGATCGAGTTGAATTCCAAGAGGAAGCCAAGAAGGCCTTGAAACTCTCCCCACCAAGAGATTTTCAGCAGATGACCAGCAGTAATGAACTCTAGACAATGTTCACTCTTAAACTACAATTGGCCACATCCGTTTCCATGTAGAGATCTCATTCTTGGCGTATAGTTTCCTGATTCTACCATGAATTCAACTATCCCATTGCATGCTTCCCTATGATCCTTTCGGCTGATGGTTGTTTGCCTCCATCGCGAACCAGGTGTATACTGATTGAACTCTAATATGACAGTATCTGCAATAATATGCAGGAAAAGATTTAAAAAATTGTGAATTTTCAAAGAATTTATCTAAGCTGGAAAATTATATGCCCAGTACAAACCTAAAAAGAAGCAACATCTGTTACATGAAATAAAATATGTTAACATTTGGGTGCGACTAGTCGTCGACTAGTCGCCGACTCGTTCGACTAGTCATGAGTCGGTACTTGGCCGACTCGTTGCCGACTCACCGACTTAACTGCATAGTCCATGGGAAAATGAGAATGGGGAGAGTGGGTAAGTGGGCTGAGGGATGAGAGGAAAGGGGTGGGACGGGGTTCATGAGCTGCAATTTGTTGGGCTATGAATGAAAGAAGAAGAAAGGCGAAGGAAAAGAAAGAGGATGGAAAAATTACATAGCCTGGGTCAAGGGAAGTAAAGAAAAGAAAAAAAAGAAAAGATATTAGAGAAACTAAGAAATGTTTAAAACTTTAAATTAAAATATATGAAAATAATTTCTAGAATTAATATGTAATATATGAAAATAATTTCTAGAATTAATATGTAAAAATAAGGGGTATTATAAAGATGTCTATTCCATATTTCCTCCAAAGTCAGTCATTTTGAGCAAAGATACATGATGCAAATGACAATTATAGAATTATAGGAACTGTTTGTGATCTTCATAACCAACTTGCACATGGAAAAAGTAACAAAAAATAAAATACAACCTAACAAATCTATACCAAATTGATTATGACATTTATGAAATTTCAAGTTTGTTTGGAACAACCAGTAAATAATAACACCTTGCAAGCATCTGTGAGCGTAGAAATCATAGTTTGTATGATATACGAGTCATATCATATCATACGTTATGCTATGGGTAGATTTTGATACGAATCAAATGTCCATCATAATAGAAGAAATATCGTATGACATGACATCATATCGCATGATATAAATATCATCCAATATGATATTTTGATGATTTTTTTTTGTTTGCGTATTTAAAATATTAGTTTTTTGTTTAAATCGTCCTTATTTAGGGCTAAAATTGGTTTAGATTCCATCACTCGAGCGAATCGACACTCTCATGTGGCCTTCGACAATGACATCCATTGACGAAATCAACAATGATCTCGACAAAGACTTCAACCAATGACCTCTCGACAGCCACTTTTGACTATGAAGATATGCATAACATCAACGAAGAACACAGTGACTGACTGCACCAATGATAATCTCACTGATAACAAGGACATACTGCTTTGACTGATGATGTCGCTTGTGAAGCATTGATAAATTTTTTATTTAACAGAAACTAGATGTTATTGTTTTTTGTTTAAGACTATTAACTTTTAAAGCTTAATAAAATAATTATTTTTTTTGAAATTATTTTTAATGTTTAGTTTATGACACTTTTTGTTTAAGAATTAAGAGTAATTTTAATTAACATTGATTTTTAGTTTTTGGCTCTATTAGTTAACAGTTTTTATTTAAAATGTTTTAAAATTGAATTTGGTTTAATAAAGATTGATTTTAGTTTAATAATTAAAGATCTTATGATTTTTGAGTAGTTTTTCATCAATTTTAACATTGTAGTTTATTTTATGTGTGACTATTAAGATCCCATTTAGTTCCACATTGAAAAGAACAAATGAAATGAAATGTTTAAATATTAAAGAGCCTCTCCATCTAATACCAATTGGTTTTAGATTGGATGCTCACTAATACTTAACAATTGGGGTGTACGCCCAGTGTTAGGGGCGTAGTATGGGATGGGTCCTTAGCAATGCTAGTGTTAGGGGCCTAGTATGGACTGGGTCTCCACCAAATAGACTAGTATTAGAAACCTAGTATGGGATGGGTCTCGAACAGTGACATTATGACATAATTGGATTTTATATTATAATGTTTATGTGATTTGTCTATGTTTAATTGTTTATAGTGAAAACTTTGCATAAGCATTTTTAGCGTATCTCATTATCCATAACATGTTCCATGCTTAAATTTCATGATTGGTTTTGTGATATATTTAGTTATTTGAGTGATTTGCTTAATTTTCTTTAATTTATCAAATATCTTACGATACGATATACAATACAATATTTGATCAAAACAATATCCAAATACGATACACAATTCAACAACTTTAATAGAAACTAGAACGAATGTGATTCTTTTTTAAGTAAAGGTGGCCCACCTATTCTGATCCCTTGTAATATTCAGAAAATATGATTGCAATGCTAATAAAACAATAAAGGATTGTAATTCTAATAAAACAATAAAATATAACTTTTTAACACGCCAATGAAATGCCATACAAAATTGATTGTATTATTTCTGAAATTTCAAGTTCGTTTAGCCCTAACCGTATATGCTAACGCCCTATAACCATCTGTGAGCATAGAAACTAGAAAGAATGTGGTTCTTTTTAATTGAGGGTAGCCCACCTATTATGACCTGTTCGTAATTTGTAAAAGACCAATTTTTTAACGCGGCCCAATATCTCTCTTTTTCTTTTTCTTTTATTTTCCACGGCCCAGGCCACCGGCCCACTTCCCCCTCCACTTAATCCCAGACAAGTGCAACGCACATGTCCCACTATCCACTTCTCTCTTTCTCTCTCGATCTCTCTCACGCAATCTCACTGAGGCAGCGATAACCTCTCTCTCTCTCTCTCTCTCTCTCTCTCTCTCTCTCTCTCTCTCTCTCTCTCTCTCTCTCTCTCTCTGTGTGTGTCCTTCGCTTTCTTCAGCAAAAAGGAAAGGAACGCGAATGTTCTGAGGCTCCTCTCCCTCTCCCTCCACCTCACTTGACAGCTCTCCTCTCCTCAAGAACTCTACATGCCCTAAATCTATAGGATTTCAACATGGTTTCATCTTGATACAAGGCCGATCAACTTCGTGGGTGATCCACAGCCTCCCCTACCCTTTTCCAAGTACCACATGTCTCTCTCTTCCTCTGTAAAAGCCCGATTAAGTTTAGGATTTCAGCTTTACGCGAGAAAAATTATTTTTCGAAAAAAATTTGGTTTCTCTCTTGTTTATGCTCGGTTCTAGTGTTGGGTTGTCCTAGTAGCTGTAACCACCCACTGCGAGGCTTGGGTTCACCGTTAATTTTCGATTTCTGATATCTCACTTCAATTCTTTAATTTTTGGTTTTAAATGTGTGATTTTCGTTTACATACTTGCGATTATGGTTCTGGGCAAGACTCAGGTATCCCGAGGCTTGGCAGCAACCCTCGCCATTGCCTTTAACTATGCCATGACTGTTCCATGGGCTTTTTGTTTTGGCTGACTTTTTGGGACTCCCTCACCCCCCTGTCCGTGATTTTTTTGGGGTATTCCCCATTGCCGAGATTGTTCAGCTTCATTATCCTTCTGACATAACCTGTGGACTGTTAGGAACTAGCAAGATCTGAAATTAAAATGAAAAAAAATTCCCAACTTTATTGATAAAAAAGCCGAATGAAGATAATTGGATACAAAAAAGGTGTATCCTCCTTCCAAGACGCCGATAAGAGGATGTATGCACTCTCTAATCTAGATCTACCTAAGGATGCTCAAGAGAAATATCAATCATCAAACATGCCTACAAATGACGGCTAGCCCTAGATTAAATAAGAAACCCCTCTCCTAAACAATAGAAAATACGAAAAGACCAAAATGCCCTTAAGTCGGCTCCTCCCCCTTGCGCGCGTCCCCCCTTGCGTGCGTCGGCCCCATGGGGTCTAACATAGACCCATCTAGCCCTAGTTGTGCCTTCCCTTGACCAGGCCATGACGGATTCTGGGCACCATGCTCTAAGATGTGACTAATCGATGGGTATTTCTCTGTCATGACTGTTTTTATGCTGATTTCCTTGAATGGTTGCTATAGGTATTGTTTTGGTGATGTTTTGGCTAGTGTCGAGGCTTGGTGGTGGTCGTAGGTGGTATAAAAACCTTGGAGCTTTGCCCTACTTGTCGGAATTGGCTTAGGTTATCCTATGAATGTAAATGAGTGTTTGGCCACTAAAGGCCATTGAAATTATAGGATTCACTGCCTATCAGATCATACATAAGGCTACTGCCTGAATGATCATAATTTACCACCTGTAATGGTTGCAGACTCCCAACTTTAAAGTTGTGAGTATTTACAATTCCCTCTAATATTTAATGAAAATTCCATATAAGTATGTTAGTATATCTCTGACATGCTCCTATTGACATGACCGAATCATGTGTTTCGACCGGACCGCATCATGTGTTCCGGCCGGACCGCATCATGAATCTGATGGACCCCTATTGGTATCATCGGACTTAACTGTTGAGTCTCACCATATTACTCTTTTGGACTCATGGCCTATACTGTTCCTACTTTGGGTTGGCCTGGGTGAACACCCCCGTGGTACGAGGTGGACTCATGGTTGCTTACTGTACTATCCAATACGATTCACAACCTAGAATTGACATAATTGATAGATCCATATTAATATAGTTTTAAATTATTAACTAAGTTGCATGTTTGTCTTACTTTTTAGCGACTGTCAGTTAGTATTAATTAATCTGTTACATGCTCTCAGTTCTTGATTGTTAATTAGTTTTACTCTTGCTCACGTGTTATAATTCCAAAGTTCTAGAATTAATGTGATTACCTAGTGGTTCTTCGTTTTTGTTGCACCACTATGTGCTGAGACGGAGTCAGCGAAAGGCCATTGTATTTGTTGACACAAACTTTGTCGTAGTGGCCGCGGACTCCCGACTTTAAAGTTGGGTATTTACACTTCGCCGTAATATTTAATGAGAAATTACATTTGAGTATGTTGGTATATCTCTGCTCGTAGCTAATATTGTTTTAACTAGTAACTAGCAAGACATGATCACATGTGAAAAACAGGAATGCCTCAGGAAGCAAGGAGTGACATAATTCGAAAGGTTTTATGTAATGCTAATAAAACAATAAAACGTACACTCGATAATGAAATGCTCTACAAAATTGATTGTAAAATAGCACAAACATTAGATAAACACTCTACTACCATCTGTGATCATAGAAATTAGAGCTGTTATGTTCTCTGTCAATTTAAGGTCCCTACTTTAACCCTTGTAATTCGAAAGGTGATTAAAGTAGCCCTCCAACAGCTCATCGTGCCCCTTTGGATTGAAAATGAAATAAGGGGTGGCATCCAAAGAATATATATTATTTTATTCTGAAAGGGAGATATTTTGAAATTGATTTACATATTTTTTTTATTTGATATGCATTACTTTCATATCTTTAATTGGACATGTAGAAGCAGAGAAAGTGATGTGTTTGGTAATTTTGGCCCACTGGTGGCATTTTCATAATTTTTGGATTTCTAAGGGTTTCATAATTTTCGGATTTCTAAGGGTTATCATAATTTTCAGTTTTAGGTGTCTTTTTATAATTTTGTATTTTCACTTTATTATTTATAAGGGACTAAGGAGATTAGGAATTCGCATGCTTGATTTGGTGAAAAAACTTGTGAGAAGTTGAGAGAATTCCCTCTTTTCAGAAAATTGTGGTCGTCCTCTACAAGGTTTTAGGTCTCGATTTCGTTCTTCCAAAAATTTAGGTTTCGGTATCGCCAATTTCGGTGGTTTCGGATGTAAGTTTTGTTTCGTCCGTATATACTTAAAACATATCATACTCTCAAATACTAAAACATCAAATACTTAAAAACTAAAGTATTAAACAAATACTATCAAATTTTTGCACTAATATGTATTTACAAATTTATATAATATTATAAAGAATTAGAAATACGTATTTTGCAAAATATTTTGCTTATATAATGGTAAACTTGTAAATACTAATATCCTCTTTCAATTTACACTGGGAAAATTGCTATGCGAACAGAACTATTGCTCAATTCCCAAAACTGTTCACTGAATAAAAAGGTCTGTTCGCATATCAACTCACCTTTGTGCTATCACACACATTTTGCTAAACATATTGCATCATTTACAAGTTTTCCATTTAATTGTCAAAAGACAATAGCAAACTTGTAAATAAATGCAATTTGTTTAGCAAAAATGTGTATGTGACTAGCAGCACCCACTTAAATTTAGGGCAGCATGCACTTCTTCGTCATCTTCAGCGAGACGAGGCGACTGGAGGCACGAGCAGCGAGACGAGGCGACTGGAGGCACGAGCGGCTGGATGCAGCAGGAGCAGTGGTAAGTTTACCTCTCTTTCTCTCTCTCCTTAGTTCTTCCTCATCCTCTTCTTTTTCGTCTTCTTTTCTCTTTTTTGTATTGTAGAACTTGATGGGTTTTTTTTCAGTTTTTCTTCTTGCTTTCATGTCCTTCCTCTTTCTCTTCTTTTTTTCTTCTTTGGTTTCGGCCGAAACGTGGCCGTTCCGACCGGTTTCGGTCGAAACCGACCAAAACCGGCCGGAACGACCAAGTTCTGATCGAAAACAATACGTGTAGGCCAGTTTCATCTCGGTTAGCTCCGAAACTGAGAAAACGGCCGAAACCATAGGGTTTCGGTCGATACCTAAATCATGGTCCTCTATAATTGGCGACTTGGTAGAGTAGTCCACCTCTAGAACTGTGACCACTATCTTAATTATTTTCAATTTTTCATCTATAAAAATCCCTTCTTTCCCCAAATCTTCTCATCCAACCCCTTAAAAACACATCTTTCCCTAAAAATCTCACCTTTATACCAAAACCATTAACCGTCTACATCAAAAACCTAGAAAAATCCTATCATATTCGAGTCGGATGATCACTATGGCTGAATCTACAAAGATGAGAGGTATTTTTCGGTGACACGCCAACAACAGGACCCCGACGACCATCTTGGAACAGCGATGTCCTTGGATTTCATGCACCATCTTGAGGGCAAAGTGGATTTTCAGGGACGGAGTACTGATGAGTTCGGCAATTTTGGCCTAACTGGCGCATTTTTTAATTTTCAGATTTCTAGGGAGGTTTTCGTAATTTTCATTTTAAGGGGGTCTTTTTGTAATTTTGTATTTTCAGTTTATTATTTATAAGGAGCTAGGAGATTAGGGATTCTCATGCGTGATTTGGTAAAGAAACTTGTGGGAGGTTGAGAGAATTCTCACGTCTATTAGAAAGCGTGGTCGTCCTCTATAATTGGCGGCTTGAGAGAGCGGTTTACTTCTAGAATTTTGGCCACGATTTTTGTTATTTTATGTTTTTATCAAAAAAAGCTCACCTTTTCACCAATTCTTCTCATCAAAACCCTAAAAATCCCACCTTTGTCACAAAAATCCCACCTTTCCCACAAAACCCCTAACTTTATCATTAAAAACCTAGAAAAATCCAATCAGAAATTTTTGAAACAGAATGCAAATGCCCAATTATTTTCATATTTGGACGTGCATCAACATCACCTTGTGCTCTTACCAAGATAGATCTGGAGCAAATTTCTCTGCTAAAATGGCTGCCTTAAGCGCCAATTCTTCACGCATGGCAAACTCTGCTGTACTGAGGTACTGGAAGGAAAAAGAATATGAGAGAGCTCAAGTGTAGTTTTACATAGAGGCTACTCTCCAATCATTGGTCCCATGATTCAGATAAGATGCATTATAACATTAATCCATACCTGCAACAACTCTTCAACTATATCCTTTGCATTTGTAACATCACACATTCCATAAAGTAGATCAAGCGCACGTCTTCTAATACTGCAGAGAAAGGAGATAATAACTATATGCGGAATGGAATTAAAGATAAGTTTTTGGGAATTCATCATGGAAAATGATGAAACAACATTCAATATTATGACATTTTCCACAATACAGTAAGCTTTTTGGTTGAAACTTCTTATATGTAAGGCGGCTTGTGCAACCAAAGGTCCATCATGCATTGGCCGAAAAGTTTTTCTAGTTATGCGAAAAAGACCTCAGTGGCAATATTCCATCCTCTTAATAGCGAGACTTAATTTAAGCTTGCAGAAAAATTGAGTCATCAAATTCTTTGATAAGATGGGAAGTGATATAATTGAATTATCTCCCTTCTAGAAGCTTTCTTTTGTCAAAATGTCTACAATATACAAATGCAAGCTCTTCCATGTGAATTTGCAATTTGATTGTCAATCTCATGTCCACTTGCATAACATACATCCACAAATCAAAAGATACAAAGAAAATGTTTCATATAAAGACCGCCTGATTGTGAATTTACGTCATCTTAATGGTGAAACTCAATTAAAGCTGGCAATGGAATTGGATCGGCCAACTTCTTTGTCAAAATCGAAAGTGATATGATTTCCAAGTAATATATGAAAAAGACCTTGTTAGTGATTATACATTCTCTTTATGGTGAGCATCGATGAAAAGTTGCAGGTGGTTTGTGTCAATAGCGTCTTTGTCAAGATTCTAAGTGATGACTTCAATTATTCCCTTTTCTAGTTGCTTTTGTATTACAACATATATTTAACTGGATATGACATTTGATTTCTTATCTCCTGTCACATGCACAAGTAATATTTAACATTTATCTAAAGTAAATATTTAATTTGCATAATAATGAATTGAGATTTCTTTCAAAATTTTATTTGATTCACATAGTTTGCTTTAATCTTTTACATTTTCATGGCCATTGAATCCATAAAATTTCAATTTTCATGTCCATGTGGATTTGTGCATGCCACTGGATTATATACCAATAAGCTGCCAAATACTTTTGATTTTTATATAGAAGATATAAATCAGAACATCTATCCATTCCCTTTTACTGATACAGCCATGTACCCTGTTGAAATTAATCTCTTATCTGTCTATTATCTTTAACTACAAAAGGTTTTAAGCCTTATTTTACATAAGTTTTTTTGTACTCATCTTGCATAGGTGCAGTTGTACTATTTTAAAATTTTATAATTGCTATTGATTCATCACATGTTATTCAAAAATCTTGCCCGTGCGAAAAGGCTAGTCATGTATAGTCTAGACCATAAAAATACCTGATATCGGGATCTTTCAAGGATGTGATAATCTGGGCTTGATGTCTTTTGATAATATCATGCACATCTGTGACTAACAACATCCTTGTCATATTTTCCTGTGACAATATATTAAATCACTTGCATAAGAATTCACGTTGGTTGATAACTGGACAAATGCAGCAAACTTCCATCATATACTAGTCCATTTAGGAACTACCACAATCACACAGTTTTCGAAGCCTTGCAAAAACCTACTACATTAGGAATGTAAATGCTTACTAAGCCAAGATAACGAATATTTGGTTCTCGAACAGCAATAAATTTGCCAAGCAAAGCCACACATTGAGACATCATCTCCTTCTCAGCATCAAGATGCATAACCTGCAATAGGACGAAGACAAAATTGTGAGAAAACGTTCTGCCTTCACAAGATTGTCTTGGTAATTGCTATATTTGTCACTGTTAATATTGTTTGATACAGATTGTTGGTCCACAACCAATTATCTTGGACCTTTGGGTGTGTTGGTTAGTAAACATGGCGCCAAATCATGTGGTCTCAAGAGCTCCGGTGTTCAAACCCCGCATTAACAATTTAAATGTATTTATATTAGTCCTTGTAAACTACTATGAGATTCCTGAAGAAGTGTTCCACATGATGCAATGCCAATGGCCCATGAGCGGGAGAAAAACTCAATGTTCATACGTGTACGTGTACGTTCTTGTGCCACAACACATTAACTTAAGCTTCTGGGTGTAGCATTAGTCAGACATCAGTGAAACATGGACACATGTTTTGAATATGAGTTATAACATCTCATATGAAACTCTGGTGACCAACAGACAAGTAGAGTGATACAAGATAGAAGCAAACTAGCAACAACCCAGGACCGTGACAAGCAAAACAGTCAAGACAAACTGAATTTAAGGTGTTCTCACAAATGCAAGCACCGGAGGCATCATGCAGAAAATGCACTGCCAATGCATGCAAAATGGTGCAGCTTAACATACAAATCTGCACAGGGATGTAAGCCAAATAACAAAAGTCATTTTGATAGACCTAATATCAAAATATTCATCAGCACAAGAAACACCAGTAATAACAAAGAAGCACAAGTCAATGGTTTATGCTTGTTTTTATTTTGTCTTTGTTTGTCATTTTTTGGGAAAAGCTGAGGGTTTCTCATAATTTTCCGATTGCAGGTACGGATCATTCTAAGGATATAAGATGTCCAAGTCACTGGCATATTTCCCTAGATCATCCATGTTATTAAAAGTCGATAACAATTGGAATCGGGCCCTAAATCACTGACAGTCATTACAAATAAGTATTTACTGATATTGCAACATAGGCCATTATGGGAAAAACTTGCCTGATTTCACATAGATAACCGTCACGGGGTTTGAATAACATAAGAAAACATGAATTGATACCAAGCCCTAGAATATTATTACATCTGAGCAGCCCTAAGCAATGCACCGAAAAGAATTCTCCATTTACATTTTGATGACCAATCAAAACAGAATGCATCTCATCAATTGACTGGTAAAAAAATAGACCTGAATTTTATTCTTTTACATGTAAATGTTGCAGCTTTTCACATGATAAATTTACAAGGAAGTTCCAAGCTTACCAGAGCAAGGGCTTCAAAAAGAACAGCATGTGATGCGTTATTTTTGTTAACATTTTTTACCACATCAGTGCCCATTAGAATGCGTTGGAGAACCTAGCAAAGTGAAGGAAAATTAGAAAAACTAAATCAGTTAGTATTATTGCGACTTAACCATTTTAAAAGAAGTGATACCTCAAACAAAGCTCTTCGAGTGTTTGGATCCTCAATTGTTGGGAAATACTGGAGAACCCTCATTGCCTTAACCTGTAACAAGTAAAATTTGACCAAGGTAATGTATAACATCTGCTAATTTTTGTTCTGTTTTATGATACAACCACTGAAATATTGGAATAGAATGAAGCTGTCAAATAGGGTGTAACTTCATGTCTATACATTATAACCACACCTGTATTTAGGGTTAGCACATTAAGAAAGGGCAAAATTGAAGATAAAAATTGAACATAGGTTTCATGTGAGGATCCTTGCTGTTTTAAAATCAAACTACATCAGAACTAATTTTAAAGTTTATTTGGTAGATGGGTCAGTCACCAACAGTGCTAAAGAAACCTTAATCAGACGAACACTCCAACTAAAGATGTTATGATATTATGTTAATTTCAATTCATTCTTTTTAATGATTCAAAGGCGTGAGTAAATGAAACAAATTCAGATATCTTATGCACTAACAAGGCTCCAATAAAAAGATGTGCTTCGTGATGCAAAACGAAAACGGGAAGAATTGTGATGGAAATTTGGGGGGAAGAAGACAATTGAGAATTCGATAACTTTTCGGGCCTCGAATTTGATAACTTTTCGGGCCTCGCATTCCGGGAATCTAACAATCACCAACTCTCAGGCCTCTCACGTGGAGATTTTTCGGACATCTCGCTCAGTTTCATCAGACCAAGAACATCTGTGGTTGAATGCACGGGGTGCATTGCGACATCAGGAAGGCTCAACCCACCATTCCCCAAACAGTTTCTAATCTCTAACCTGGTTGTCGATGTAGCTTTACATAGAAAGTCACTAACTTGTTCGTTGTATATCTATACCATCTTAACTTGAATCCAAGGTTTTAGGTCTCGGTATCGGTCTCGGTCTCGGTCTCCTCAAAATTTAGGTTTCGGTATCGGTATCGCCCGTTTCGTCGGTTTCGGTAGTGAGTTTCGTTTCGTTCATAACGGTAGTTTTAAATACTTAAATCATATCAAATACTATCAATTTCTTAAAAACAATGTATTAATCATATAACTATCAAGTTTTTATCAAATTTTTATTACTAATATGTATTTATAAATTTGTACATATATATTTATTTACAAGTTTGCCATTATTATTATTATTTAATAGGAGTTGCTTTGTGCACCCACCATTTTACACTCCCCCAAATAGAGTTACTGTGCGCACCCCCCATTTTACTTTGCGCACATACCACTTATTTACAAGGTTGCCCAAAAAAATCAACTAGGACTGGGAGTTGATTTATGCACCCACCGTTTTACTCCACGCACTACCACTTATTTACAGGTTTCCCTTACAAAAGAGCAAATCAAATCATCGATGATCTCACTTTGCACTCTCTCCCTCTCGCTTTGCTCTCTTCCTTTCACGACGACGAGCTTCCCTTTCATGGCGGATCATCGAGGCGAGGCAACAAGCTTCCCTTTCATGACGGATCATCGAGGCGGGGTGGCAAGAAGCTCATCGAGGCGTGGTGGGGAGAAGCTCAGCGAGGCGACGGATAAGTTATATCTTCTTCTTCCTTTTTTTTCTTTCGTCTTCTTTTTTCTGCAATATCTTCCCATTTCTGCCTCGTCTTCTCTTGTTCTTCAATTTTTCCAGCCAAACCCCTAGGGTAGGGGTGGCAATTCGGGCCGGCCCGGTCTTATCGGGCCGTGCCGGCCTGGTCCGGTTTTCTTAAAGGACTGGGCCGGCCCGGCCTGATAAGACTTCGGGCCATTCTGGAGAGGCCCGGGCACGGTCCGACAAAAATTCGGGCCACCCGGCCCGGTCCGATAGGGTTGAAAGAATTATGTATTGTGACGATATTTTATCATATTGTTAAACACAAACTTGTCCCATATGCTTAAAGATGCATCGAAATGGAGCACGAAAGAAGAGGATTAAGTGGGTTGTATAAGGTGACGTGTCCTGTATTGTTTTCATTTATTTGGCAAGATGAAGTAACATGTTTGGTTGTTCTTTGTCTCTTCTCGGGAACTGAGATCAACCCCCAAGATCCGAAGACATCAAAGTTGGCGTTAGCAGGAAGTTGTTAAAAGCTATGATGTTTGGACCTTGATCTGATAAGATTCTTGACATTGAACTCAACACCATAAATAAATGCACATTACTTAAATCCGCTTTAGATCAATGTGTGGTCAAATTGAAGTGGGGTGATCAAATGCTTTTCGTGCCGTGCCGTGCCGCCCATGGGCTAAAAAACTTGGCCCGGGTCCGGCCCGAAAATAAACCGGGCCGGGCCGGTCCGATAAGGATTTCGGGTCAAAATTGTTGGCCCAAGCACGGCCTTATCGTGCCGGGCCCGTGCCGGGCTATCGTGCCGGGCCAAAAATTGCCACCTCTACCCTAGGGTTCCGACCAGTTTCGGCCGAAATCGAGCGAAACTGGTCGGAACCCTAGGGTTTCGGCCGATACCTCAAACCTTGCTTGAATCTCATACGTAAAATCACTCCGGATACAAGATGCTCAAATAGATCATAGAGTGCCATATAATTCATTCAGGTGTCCTTATTAGGTCCATCTGGCGGGCCACACATGATGTGTGTTCTCAAAACATGTCTTACCATAAGCGAATATGCATACATTATATACATCCATGACATATCTAATTAAAGACTGTGTATCTTGTAAACCTCCTTTTGAGAAGCATTGAGGTCAAAAACTTTGTTAAACTGGAAAATTTTACATGTATTTTGTGGCTTTAGTGGATCAAAAATCATCATTGAACCATCAGTTGCAATGTGATCGAAAGAAAACCTAGCTTTCAAGCAGAAGCTTGGTCTGACTTTATAAAATATTCGAATATTTCCTCTTAATTCTTGAAGCAAATTCTATATTGTCTATTTTCTTTCACAACCTAACAATATCATGCAGCAACGGATTGGGTTCCTAATTATTTTAAATCATCTTGCAGTTGGGATTGTAAAGTGCTGAAATCCACATTGGTCCTTAATAGTAAGGCATTTAGTTCCACAAGTTTATTTTCATGATATACAGTGGTTGCAAGTACCTTCCTTTGGCAAATGTGAATTCCAGCCCTTCTGGTCTCGAATGATAATTAAATTATTTATTTGAGTGTTTACTTCCAAGAATGGATCCTTCTAAATTAAACTTGACGACAAACTTGTTACCATTATTTCCTGGCATCAAGAATATAAAAGATTTTTATCAGTATTTTTCTTCGAATAGAATATAACATCAGAATAGTACTCTCACAAGACAATCTGCTTTATCTCTACTCTTTTGATCCTCATTCTTTGTAGAATTCCCTTTCTCAATGTTGCTTGACAAGTCTAATCATCTAACAAAGGAACCCAAATAATCGATATTCGATTGGATTTCACTCGTCAATTGCGGAACCAACGGAGACCTCATAGCCTTCCAAGGCCCGCCTCTTTCATTGGACTGCTTCCACTCGTAATAAGACTTCAATCCAAGAATGTAATCCACAATCATGGCAAAAGATCCGGCCTCCAAAGTATTCCCTTCGAGGTCTGAAGCCTTGAAGCTCGACGGCTTCAACTCCTCAACTGCGATGAGAAAGTTACGCAAGTTTTCAAAGAAGCGGGCCATGGTTGGATTTCTAGTGTGAGCCAAACCGATTGATTCATGATTATCGTTGGGGCGACCACTGGCTTTTTGTTGTTGGTGGCTTTGCACAGCACGATGATGTTGCACAAGCAAGCAATAAATCCATAAAATCGGTCCACATATTTCTACAGTTCTACAAAGGAATTCCTCGCTCGCTTGCGCAGCGACATCATGATGTGCAACGCCATCAATAAGATAAAGCCATGGGTCGTCCCAAAGATCATCATGAATCAATCTGCTGAGCTCGTGTTAGAAATCCAACCGATGCCCGCTTATCAATACTTTGAAAAGATCTACAACTTTCTTGTCGCAATCGATGAGTTGAAGCTGTCAAGCTTCGAGGCTTCAGACATAGAAAGTGATACTTTGAAGGCTGGATCATCTGCCAAGATTGTAGACTATATTATTGGATTAAAGTGTTATTACAAGTGGAAGCAGTCCAATGGAGGATGCATGCCTGGGAAGCTATGAAGTCGCCATTTGTTCTGCAATCGACGAGCAGAATCTAGTCGAATATCGGCAATCTTGGTACCTTAGGTAGACGATTAGACTTGTCGAGAAATATTGAGAAAGAAAATTCTACAAATAATGAGAATCAAAAAAGTAATAGATTATCTTGTGAGAGTGCTATTTTCGATTCGAAAGAAAGTATTGATCAAAACCTTCTAAATTCTTGGCGCCGGGGAACAGTGATAACAAGTTTGTCGCCAAGTTTAATTCAAAAGGATCATTCTTAGAAGCAAATACACAAATGAATAATTTAACTACAATTCAAGTCCAGAAGTTCTGAAATTCATATTTGTCAAAGGAAGATATTTGCAACCACTAGAATATCGTGGAGGTTCATGAAAATAAACTTGCAGAACTAAAGGCCTTACTATTGAGGACCAAGGGAGACTTCAGCACTTTATACTCCCAACTGCAATATGATTTAGAACAATTAAGAATGCAAATACAAGAACACTCTTCCACTGCTATAGGATATCATCGGGCTGTGAAAGAAAACATAAATCTATACAAATTGTTTCAAGAATTAAAAGAAAATATTCAAGTATTCTGTAGAGTCAGACCAAGCTTCTGCTTGGAAGCTAAGTCTTCCATCGACCACATTACAAATGATGGCTCAATGATGGTTTTTGATTCACTAAAACCATAAAATACACGAAAAAATTTCCAGTTCAACAAAGTTGGCCCCAATGCTTCTCAAAAGAAGGTTTACAAGGATACACGGTTTTTATGTCAGATCTATCATGGATTGCTATAATGTATGCATACTCGTTGAGAAAACACACACCATGTGTGGCCTGCCATATGGACTTGATAACGACACCGGAATCAATTATATGGCACGCAATGCTCTCTTTGAGCTTTATTGTACCCGGAGTGAAATTAAGTATGAGATTCACATTCAGCTGGTGGAGATATATAACGAACAAGTTAGGGACATTCTATTTGAAGATTACATCGACAACCAGGTTAGGGATTAAAAATTATTCAAGGAATGATTGGTTGAGCCTTCCTGATGCCGCAATGCACCACGTGCAATCAACAATAGATGTTCTTGGTTGGATGAAATTAGGTGAGAGGTCTAAAAAATCTTCACGTGTAAGGCGAAAGTCGGTGATCGTTAGATTTTTGGGGTGCGACGCCCGAAAAATTACCAAATTCTCAACTTTCTTCTTCCCCAAATCCTCATCTCATTCCTTCCATCCTTCATCCTACGTCGAACTTGATATCAGAGCATAGCTTCAAAAGCTAAATCCAGATTTGCTCAAGTAATATAACAGCCATCAGACCTTATACTTGTCAGGGCCGAGTTCTTCACATCCGGGGAGAGTTGATGGAGACATCAAGGTCTGCATGCGAAGACGGTGACGTGAGTTCAATCCTAGTTCATTGTCGCAAGGTTCAAGCACAAGTGGAAGTTGAGTCGAATTGATTTTGTACTTGATTAGGATTTGATTTTTGTATTTTTATTTTCTTTTCTTTTCTTTTTAAGTCATAAGTCAGATTGGGATAGGAGAAGGTTGTAAGCCTACATAAAGGCATGGCCTTAGATTGGCTTATTTTGATAATGAAATCTTGAGAATTAAAATTTCCCAAACCCGAGAAAGGTCCACATTGGTGAAAAGCCTTGGAATCTTTGGTGAGTAGCCTTGGAACCTTAATTTCTATTGTTCCTCACCAAATTTCCCCCCAAATCCCTAAAATCGTTCGTGTTATGCATCACTTTGTAGACACAACTTCAACATGGATATAGTTGCCATAAACATCAAGTTTTACAAATCATACACACGAAGACAATGTAGGATAGATGCTTATATTATGAAGCTTTGTCCATGACAAGCACATGTTGAATAAGGCAAGCCTTGGACAAAATTTGGAAATGTGTCATGCATTTATCAATCATGATCTTATTTTACAATACCTTTTAATTTCTGCCACATTTCTTTACATTCCTTCACTGCATTGCACACATCAACATGTGAAATTCCTTCCGTCTTCACAATCAAGTCTAAATTTAAATGAAAAAGAATTTAATTTATAATTTCCTTTCCTTTTTACAATAAAGTTTATAATGTACAGTTCATAATTTAATTTGGACAAATTTTTCACTCTTACACTGTATTGCACACAACAAAATGAGAATCTCCTTTCAGTTTTTGACTTTCCGCAAGACAATCTGAAATTTAAATAAAAAATATTAACCTAATACCGAATAACTACTCAATATTAGCTGCATACTTTAATAGGCATACATGAAGATACTACTGTGGATGGTGAAGAGACAAGAATTGGCAGCCACATACAAAAATATGAGGTTAATTAGTTCATGTTGTTCAATAGCCTATATCAAAATCATATATATGGGTAAAGTGTTCCTAGGGTGACTCCTTAGATTAAATCTAAGGAGTCGCCCCCATTTTCTCCCATATCCCACATTTTTTTCGATTTTATTTTTCATGGGGTTGTTGTTCACCTTATGGATGATCAACATACCAAAAATCAAGCCATTCCAATACTTTTAGAGCCCCCATCTACCCCGTGCAACTTCAACGGTCTGAAAACGTGTTGAAAAACACATGAAGTTGCAAGGGGTAGATGGTGGCTCTAAAAGTATTGGAATGAATTGATTTTTGGTATGTTGATCATCCATGAGGTGAGCAACAACCACATGAAAAAAAATTCCGAAAAAAAATGTGGGAGATGGGAAAAATGGGGGCGACTCCTTAGATTAAATCTAAGGAGTCACCCTAGGAACACTTTACCCTATATATGCTATTCCTGATACTAATTCTGTTGGCATATCCGCAAGTCATGACCAATTGTTTTTAAAGATTTACGAGATAAGGATGTCTTGGTCATGTCATGTCATGTCCATGTCCATAGTTTCTGAATCTCAGGTTTGAAATATCCAGTCTCTATTACACAAATGAGAGATGTTTTTGAATGGGTTTGCTGACTAGGACAAAGATGCGGATAGGAAGACGGCTGAATTTTAATCTTAAGGAATCAATAGTTAGGGTGAAAGTTTGGGAAAAGTTTGGGAGAAACCCCTGAAATTTTGAGTGGAATTAAATCTGGGACGAATTAAATTTTGGACAGAACTAAAATTTTAAATGTTGGAAAAACTAAATCTAGATAGAACTAAATTTTAGAGTGAACTAAAATTTTGGGGAGGAATTAAATTCTCTGCGGGGATCTAAATTCTAATTTAAAATTTTGGAGGAAACTAAATTTGGATGGAACTAAATTTTAAGGAACTAAAAATTTAAATTTTGGGAAAACTAAATTTTAGGTGAACTAAATTTTCGAAGGAACTAAACTCTCCGGGAGGAACTAAATTTTAGTTTGAATGTGATTAAAATTTTCACAAATGAGGGATGTTTTTGAATGGAGTTTACCAACTAGGACAAAGAGGTGTGTAGAAAGACGGCTGGGATTTAATCTTAAACAATCAATGGTTAGGATAAGAATTTATGAAAATTTTAGGAGGAAAACCTAAAAATTTTGGGGGAAACTAAATCTGAAGAGAACTAAATTTTGGATGGAACTAAAATTTTAAATTTTAGAAGAAATAAACCTGGATGTAACTAAATTTCTTGAGGGAACTAAAATTTTTTGGGGAACTAAATTTTCTGAGTGTAGCTAAATTTTTAATTTAAAATTTTGTGAGGAACTAAATCTGGATGGAACTAAAATTTGAAAGAACTAATTTTTCAGGGAACTAAATTCTCTTGGGAACTAAATTTTAGTTAGAAAGTGGTTAAAATTTTTTGGTTAGCAGATTTTGAATGGGTCCAAATTTTTCGATGGAATATTTTGAATGACACGTGACCTATGGTCATGGGTCATGACTAGTACATCTCCAAGGAAGAAATAGAATTCATTCCAAAAAAACATTGTCTTATTCTAGGCTCGTTGGCTGCTTATGCAAAAGTGCAATTATTTCATTGAAGTTGTGAATAAAACTGCAAGGTCATAAAACCTGCATTTAAGGAAATTAAGCACATCTGGTTATTTATTTTCATCATTATTTTCTCATTGTGGACAATCTTCAAGGATCTTAAGATTTGGCTAATATGTGATTAGGATCAAGTTCTGATTAGTTAGGTTTAGTTAGTGTTATTTTGATTTTCAGTTAGGATTCTATTTGATTTTTCTGTTACGATTTTTAGTTAGAATGTTAGTTAAGATTTTATTTGTTTTTATTTGATCTTATCTATTAGGATTTTATTTGTTTTTAATTATTTGGTTGTAAAGCCTACAAAAGGCCTTAGACTTGTTTTCAATGAATGAATGAATAAAAGAAATCAAAGGAAAGTTTCCGTAAACATGTGAAAGGTTGCCTTCTTCCTTGGTGCGAGCTGAATGATTCCTTTCTTTTCTGAAAATCTTCCCCCAATTTTCCAACAACAAAAAATTCAAAACACTAACCCTACTCTTCATATCAGCCGCCTTCCTCCACAAAAACAAAACATTAAAAAATTTCTGCACCTGCTACAGTATTCCCGCACTGCTACCGTACTCGTGCTGCTACAGTACCCACGCTACAGTAACATTTGGTCATTTTTTAGCTATTTTCGCAGAAATTTCTGCGCAGCTTTTGTATTTTGACGATTCTGTATCCGTTTTGAGTTCAAATTCAGTGTCGTTCATGCCGGTGGATAGCTGACTCAACCAACTACACATCGGTATCATCCGTACAAGAAAATCAGCTCTATATTATGGGATACCACACTGATTTCTATAATGAAGACTACAAAGGCTATTCTCCTAATGCAATGTATGATCGGGTCCCCTACTTTTATGGCTTTGAAGACATGTATGGATATGATGACTGGGAATCACAAAGAATATTTCTTCTCCAAATTTTATTTTTCTAAAGAGCAGAAATATACATATGCATATCACGCATTCAAAGGAGAAGCGAGATCTTGGTATAGGCATCTTCTACGCATAGTCGTCGATGGTCAGTATTCAAATTCCATCTTCAAGATTGCTATTCTTCCCAGCATCAATATATTACACAGGAGCCCCATCATTCTACAATTGCGAAGATAGAGATGTGGTCAGCAGAAGAGTTAAGTGAGAATAACAAGCAAATTCTTCAAGCAATCGAAAAATGGGAAAGAGAACAGAGTAAAATCAAATCAGATCTTGATCCAGAGATCGAAACAAAGCTAGAGTAAAATCAAATCAGATCTTGATCCAGAGATCGAAACAGAGCTTGAGCATGAACTTGACTTGGAGCCCGAGCCAATATTAGAGTCCCCGCAAGAGCCAGAATCGGATCCTGAGCTTGAAGTAAAGTCTGAGCATGATTTGGAACCAAAGCCAGTTTTAGGGCCACAACGAATGCCCAAGCCAGAGTTAGAGCTTGAACCAGAGTTTGATCTTGTGCTACATTTCGAACCTGAGTCGGAGCCTTGTCCACAGACATCAGTTGAGCCTGCGCCAGAATTAACGAAAGAAGAACTGCTAATTCTGATCGAGCATATAGAGTTTGATGTCCCAGATTCTCCTATCCTGACCAACAAACAAGTGCTGAATAGTTTTCTATCTTTCGTGATTTGGGAGAAATTTTTAGAAGACGTCCATCAACAGGTTTGTATCCTGTTATACTTCAGAGTTCGTGGACGTGTATTTTCCAACTGCAGAGGACTACTGATTTCGGCCCAGCTGTGCTTTTTCAGCCTACCTTCACCAAGAGGTGAAGTTCTCAAGCAGTGGAGAATGATGAGGATCTAAACTAATTAGTTAGGTTTTGTTAAATGTTATTTTGATTTTCAGTATGGATTCTATTTGATTTTTCTGTTAGGATGTTTAGTTAGAATTTTAGATAAAATTTTATTTGTTTTTATTTGATCTTATCTATTGGGATTTTATTTGTTTTTAATTATTTGGTTGTAAAGCCTATAAATGAAAAGAGAATTTTCATTTATAGCCTTAGCCTTAGACTTGTTTTCAATGAAAGGCTTAGACTTGTTTTCAATGAATGAAAAGAGAATTTTCTCAAAACCTGTGAAGGTTCCACTCCCCTCCTTGGTGTGAAGCCTCGAAAACCCTTAGGGTGAAGCCAAGAAATCCCAAATTATCTATTTCTTTCCCAAATCCTCCACCAAATCCCTAGATCCCACCACGTCCTACATCAATATGTGATGGACTCAATGCTTCTAACTGGCCCATTGATAAATGCATTCCAAAATACAAGCTTCTGATACGGCCTGTTTGTTAAAGCATCCATTTTCCCATACCTATAAAAACTTACGGGGTCAGGTTGTAGCTTCATACAGTTTCAAAGATACTCTCATAACATACCAGGAAGGTGTCAGTCATTTGGAGTTGGGCTGACTGAAATGGGATGTTTCTTTCCATGTTTCACTGAGCTTTTACAATATTCAGGGCTAGTATGCCAAAATTTCAAACAATAGTCTAATCCGGATCAGAAAAGATTAAAAAGTTTCAGCAGTGACAGGCGTTCGAAAGGTCATTATCTTCCCGTTAACCGTATGCTTCTCAGGTTTCTACCTTGATATAATAATCTCGTAACTTCACCTGTACAGCTATTTCCGATATTTTTTTTAGACCTCTTTTTTCTCTCTAATTCAATTTCTATGTGGGTGCCACCATTGCCATAGCCAATGTTTTAGTTATTGGAAGTTTTGCATGGGGACATGAACTTTGCCTTCATTGAATTTTATTGGAACAAAGTAACCAACCTATCATTAAAACACTGTCTCAAGTGGTTGGAGTTGTAGTAGTTATTCATTGTAAAAGAATGAATTAAATAATTAATAACATTAAAAAACAAGATGATAAAGATTTGGTTCAGTTCTATAAAAAATGGGTTATTGCTTATTTACTTTCAAAAATTTATGTGCGTACCAGAAATCATTTGTACATGGAAAAAACAAAATTATATTAAATTAAATTGTATAATAATTAGATCAAAATGTTTTGAAAGTCATGAATGTAAATAACAGTATGACATAAACAACTCAATTGAATATTTTGTCAACTTATAGTTTCCTTCAATTAGTTTATGTTTCTCTTACAACATTATTCTATTCTTCCATTTGCAATTGGACAGTCCTGCTTCTACTGCCACGAGGATATATGGCCAACATCTCACACTACTAAGCAGTACACAGTTATTGCATAATCCTCAGTCTGCTGGTATTAACTTGATCTGACGCATCAAGAACCAAATTTGAACAACAATGTAACAAACGTTACTAACCTATTTAACTCATTACAAGAAACTCTACGAAATACTAAAAATAAACCTCATTGAATGAACTTTGGCATTAAATAAGTAAACAAATGACTAAAATTTTAAAAACTCTCAGCATGACTCAACAGATGTACTCATATTGTGCAAGACAATTACTTTATTATCCATAAAGCTTCAAACAGTAAATGTCAATGTTAACAGCATGATCATAAAGATCGTACCAGTTATCTTTTCAAGATGGGTTTCAGCCATGAAAATTGGAAACTATTTTAAGTTGCTAACTGATCTGAACAGACAAAAAAAGAAGGGTCCTTAGAACCTCTAATTCTTTAAGAGTTAGATACAGAAGTATCATCTAAAATCAACCAAGTGGAAAGTATAACAAGTCACGAGTCTAAGGTAAGACACATAGGGCCTCTCATTCTTTAAGAGTAAATATCCATATTAACTTTCTCTAAAAACCTCACATGAAATATAAAAGGTCACCGCAAAAGGTGATCTAAATATCTGAAGTAAATGAAATTGTAGCCTGAAAGGACATCGTTAACATTCTAGCTAACAATGATCATTTTATTTGGAAAAAATGGCAGGTTAATAAGTTAACACTGTCAAACAAAATAAAAGAAACAAGTGGTAGAAAGCCAGACAGCTGAGCTCATGAGCAGCACAAGGGTACCCTTCTGTCAAGGAAAATTTTAAAGTTATGCCAACAGTAAATAATACATGATTTGGTAGTACTCCACAGACAGAATACCAAATAAAGAGGAATGTCACAGACCTGAAGCCAAGGAGAAGGGATTCCATAGTAAGTATACTCTTGCGGTATGTCCTGGTTTCTGGCCAGCCTTTCTAAAATTTTCACGCATTTAGGAAGACAATTCCAATATGCATCAATATTATTTGAAACTAAAGCAACAAGAAGACTCATGACGGCTGTTAGTACTCCCAAATCACGCTCATCAAGAAGTTGTGACATGCGATCTGACCTGCATATTAAAAAACATGTATATGAAAACAAAGAAATGGACACTGATAATACATGTAAAAAAGATTCGAACTTGCCATCCATCTACATTGACAACATCCGGATTCTTCCTATATAATCGCAGAAGGCATAAAGCAGCTTTTTTTCTCACAAGAGGTCTACAGCTGCTTGAAATCTGACATAGCAAAACCACAAAAATCCTATTAGTGAATCTTTAAGATATTGGTATTTGGGATTGAGAACTTCGTTGCTACTTACAAGAAGTCTTTGAACATCAGGAGCAAGTGATTCAGCAAACTCTCTGCCACCAATATTTCCCACCTGCATATTACAAAAAAGAATGATATATGGGCATAAGAACTTCTGATGATGTTCAGAGCAGTAATTAGTTCCATAAACAACTAATATTAATAAATTTATTAACCTGCACTATCTAAGAATGCATCAACTTTAGATGTTATTGTTTTCATAATCAAATTTATATGTGAATTAGAGCTGAAGTAATACCATGTTAGACTACATTCTTTGATAGTCTATTTAGTACTTAATTTCCCTTTAGAGTGTTCCGTTAAATCATACGCAGCATGCTTATGCTACAGGTGATACATTGATAGACTTATTCTTTTTTTAAATTCATCCCATAGCCGTTTTAGCCGATGATTTACCTTCAGTTCCATTATTCACCAACAAAATTTTTGCCAGAAAACTCCAAGATAATAACCACGTCTCTGGTGCCATCTTTCATCCCACAATACAAGTTCAAAGGGCAAAAGTTCACAGCATTAACATTGACTCATCAACATTCAACAAGGTTGTATTTTCTAGCATAATAAATGATCGAGATCCAACTTGAGCCATTTCTAAACTTGTCTTTTATTTTAGCTTATTTTGATTTATTTTTTTAGTTTCATAAGTTGTGCATGTGCTTCTTGTCTTAGATTTTCAGATATTTTAGTTATTTTTATTTGCATGTGTCCTTGCCTTTAAATAAGCAAGTACTGTAATTCTTTTAATCATTGAATTGGAATGGATTATTTTGAGAGAAATTCTAATTTGGTACATGAGAAATCCTAGTTTTCTTTTAAATCTCTTTCCTCGAGAAGAGTTGAGACTTGAGAGTTGGTGCGAGAAGTGCCTTGGCGAGAGCTCTCAATTTTATCATATCCTTAGTTCTATAATTAATTCCTAATTTATTTCCCAATTTTTTGTTTTTTCCCATCACCAAGACCCTAGATCCAAAACCCTAGATCTATTATTGCTTTTGTGATGTGTCAAATTATTTATTGAAGCAAACTGAACCAAAAGATCCCAATTTTTTCAATTAAAAAATCTTTCATTAGATTAAAAAACCATAACCACTAACCTTCCTCTCCCCAAAATATTTCTTATAATTTTTCCTGAAATTTCACATTTTCCTATTTCCTTTAAAAATAAAAAATCATTAGAAAATTGAAAATTACACTATTTCATCCTCCTTCAATTTGCCTGTAACCGTAGCCATTGATCCAAACACTAACCCTAATAACAACCCGACCCAAACCCTAACATATCCGTGTCGTCACCCAAGCGCTTGTTGGATACAACGCGTAGTTGGATACAACGATCATTTATTTCTTGTTTGATGATAACAAACCTTCGTGAAAATTTTTGATGTATTTATTAAGTGTTTTCAGGTGGAAATAAATATGGGAGTAATGGCAATAACGTAAATTCAAGCAAAAGATGGAGAGATAATAATCTCGTAAATTGCGAGAATTGGACTTGGTCATCATGATGTGGAGTGATAAGAAATTAAATTCAAAAAGAGATCAAAATCAAGTCCAAATCAATTTGGATTAAGGGGATTTGACTTGGTCAAATTTGATTGAATTTGGATTCAAATTAGATCTCATTTGAATACAAAAGGAGTTCTATTTTGAATAGGATATTGACCAAGTTCATTGGACCAAAGAGATGAGATGAGAGCAAATCAATTTGGAGATATCAAATCAATTTAAGGAGTTTTGATTCAATCCAATTACTTGAGTCCAATCACTATAAATACAATCCATATTTCTACGAGGAAAACCCCCAAAGAGAGAGAACAAGCAAATAAGGCCAGGCCTAGACTTATTTTCCTTCATCTTGGCCGAACTTTTTTCCCTCCAAACTTCAATAGATCATCAAATTCGTCGAAAGAAGGAGCTCGACGGACGACGCTGAAAAGTGCATAACTCTCTCCACAGAGCTCGAATCGACGAACCGTTTGCGCCGGGACGATCACAACTCAGCGCTCTACAATATGATGATATTATTTTGATTTTAATCTCTGTATTAAATCGGTAGTATTTATTTTAGTGTGAGTTGTATTCTGAAAAGCTTCATAGTCTGCATCATCTCTTAGGCCAAAGGTCTACATCATCTTCAAGCCTTGTCGCAAGCATAAGGAACCATCCATCATCAAGCTACATCTCCAAGCACAAGCCATCTTCAACCTAGAGGAGCAAGCAACCAAAGCCACCATCTTTGAAGAAGCAAAGTCCAAGAGATCAAGTTCCAAGCATCAACCTTCAAGATCTGCAAGTCACGGCCAAATCTCCTTAACAAATCTGTCCTTTATTATTTTTCAGTTGAAGAGGATGAGCTTATGATTCCAATGAGTATTTATTTGGATTTTTCTGAGCTCGATGCGATTTACTGTATTTTCTGGAAGACATGCTATCTGATTACTTTATGCACAGACTGCTGTCGATTCTACAGAACAGAGAATTGATTTACGCATAGACCAAATTCGGACAGATTTGCGCAGCGAACTTCGGAGGGCTATATCTTGAGATTCAGACATCAGATTGAGACACCGTTTGGGCCAGCGCGAAGCTGACAACGAGCTTATCGACAAGGACTATTCAATCTTCACAAACTGAGCGCTCTAAACTCTTCATCATATTATTATTTGTGATTGAGTTGATAGATCTTTGTATTACACTTTTCATTTTTGGGTTTTTGGGGTCTTGACTAGTTGGTGCTAATCAAGAGAAAGCTTGAACTAGATTTGTAATGTTTGGCACGTTGGTGAGTGTGGTACAGTACTTGGTGAGCATAGAGTTGGGGCTCGTAGCTCTTTATAGTTTGTACCATGATACTATTAAATATAGTATTTGCTTTGGGGCTGGAGTAGGTCGTTGGGGCGACCGAACCAAGGTAAATAATGTGTGCACTCTGTGTCTGATGCTGCTTTATTATTTTTGCACCATATTTGCTCTGTGATTGTTTGATTGAGTATGCCATTGTTTTTATATTCGCAAAAATATTTTATAAGCCTATTCACCCCTAGTCTTAGATCACGATCCAACAAGTGGTATCAGAGCATGTTAGAGGATCTAGTCTAGAAAACATGAATACCCCCATAGATATGACAGTGATGTCCAAATGGTTTGATCATTTCAAAAACCTTAATCCTGCTAATATTTCTTTGGATCAGAATATTTTTGCTAATTCAATTTGTTGTTATCATTGCAGGAAACGTGGACACTTTATGAAAAACTACCCAGTAATGAAAACGAATTCTTTAGAGAAGAATGATAAGCCACGTGCAGTCACAAGTGAAGATGATGATGATCTTAATGAGGAGCAGGCACTGATGTTTAAAGGATTCAAAAAATACATCAAGACTACTCGAGGAAGAGCTGTAATGACAAAAAGGTTCAATCATTCCAATATATTTAATCCTGCAAATAATTCTTTTGAGCATAATACTGCTAATTCAGTACTTTGTTTTAAATACAGAGAGAGCAGGGAAATTTCATGAAGAACTGTCCACAAGCGAATAACAATACTGCAGAAAAGAAGGGAAAATCGTTGGCAGTTACGTGAGATGACGATAGTGAGGATGAGGCTCAGGATGAGACTACCCACTCCTCCCTATGCTTATTAGGAGATCTCGATAAGGGAAAAATCATGCACTGAAATTGAGCTCCTGAATATTTGTGAACAAATGCGCAATGAAATTGATGGCCTAGAATCAGCTGTGAAATCCTTTAGAGATACTAATTATGAATTGCAGCAAGATAACTATAATATGTCACTAGATGTTGAAAAAAATAAAAGCTGAAAATGATGCATATAAAGCTACCATTGCTAAAATGAAAAAGGAAAAATATAGTGTGCATAAGAAGATTGAATGTAAAACATGTCCCACACTTGTAAATGAAAATGAAACGAGTAAAGAAACATTGATGAAGCTAGAAGCTGAAAAGAAAAAGCTAAAAGAAAAGATGGCTATAGAAGAAAATGAGAATAAAGAGTTTAAAGAAAAATTGATCAAGAGTGAGATTGAAAATAAAAATCTTAAAGGAAAATCCATTGAAATAGAAAAGAAAGCTGAAAACTAGAAAAAGAACGAAGAAGAAAATAAAAAGGCTTTCATTAGTAAATGCACCTTACTTATAAACGAAAACCTTTATCTGAAATCCAAAGTCACAAATCTAGAATTGACCATAAAGAAATTCGGTGTTGGAAAACAATCATTGGACATTATTCTTGGTAATCAACTATATGGCAATAATAGGCGTGGTGTTGGATATGGTTTGAAAAATGTTGAAAAGCCAAAAAATAAGAAAGTTCACAATGAGCCTATGAAAGCTAGAAACACTAATGCAAAATGCTTTACTTGTGGATGTGTTGGGCACACATGTAATAAATACCCACACAAGAACATGAATATTAAGTTCAAACAAATATGGGTTTCTAAAGATACTATGAATTACTGTTTAAACAGGAGCACGAAAATAAAGTATAAACAAGTATGCCTTCCTAAAGATTTTGTGACTAACGCTGGTGGACCTTGTTGGATTCCAAGGTCACACATAACATCTTCCGTGTAGGTAAGATAGAGTGGCAAGGAACTATGGATTGGACGTTGCATTTCATTGAAGTTACTTAGCCAAACGACAACGCAAATGTATGATTTCTTGTTTGAGCTCATTGTGTAACTTCATAGGATTTTTTTTGGTATGTCCATTTTTTGGTGTGATTTATGAGTGATTTTTTGGAGTGTATTTTTTTCTGGTTTTCATTTTTTGTGAGATAAAACTTTGAAAACATTAAAAACATTAAAAATTTGAAAATAAAAAAATGAAAAGGTGCAAAATTTACGACGATGGAGCTTTATTGCACGCCGCTCTTTTATTTATCAAAATTGCATTTTTGAATTATATTCATATCCATGTAGATATCTTGTATTATTGTCATGACTATAATTGCATATTAGACTTTCTAAATGATCATGAAATGTTCAATGATTTGAATAAATTTGATTTTTACACCTACATTTTCCACTTCCACACGAATTAAATGTTGTTGTACATATGGAGACATCTTTCATGAAATATTGGTAAGTGGTTGTAGGAGGATAAATTAACTGAAATTCTACATGATATGATGTGTCTTGCCTTGGATAAAAATTAGGGCTCAAAAGAATTGTATTAAAAGGATATAAATGAAAAAGAAGGAAAAAAGCTTCGTATGAAAAATGGATACGGTCCATGGCAACGATACAACCCACGGGTATCCAACATATACTTTAAGAGTAAACTTTAGCATTGGTGTTATATCCGTCAAACAATGCCAACCCACATCTAAGAGTCCTCATAGGCCATGTTTTGGGTGTAGTAACTTGAACTCATTATCAATGAGGTGGGGACAATCAATCCTACATGATGTCATGTTACAAGGAAAATTGGATTTGCTTTCGTTGATTTTCTTGAAAGTTCTCCCTATGTACTTTAATGTTTATTCTCCACATGTGCACAATGGTGTAGAAGTCTTTGTTATAATTTTCATTGAATATGACTTGTTTATTCTAAGGATGTCTACATGCAATTGTTTGTTATGATTTATAATGCTCCATTCTTTGCATGGTATATGACATTGACTTCGTTAGTGCTCTTTTGATGATAACAAAAGGGGGAGAATAATGTATAGATTTGATCATGGTATAAGCACATTGATAGGGGGAGCAATTTAGTAGGGGAGCATGTCAATAGGGGAAGCATCTTGCATATGATTTATATCATGTTGGCATGCATCACCACACTTCACAAAGACATATCACGATGACATCTTATAAAGCTTATTGATCAAATCTTATTTGTGGTTTGTCATCATCAAAAGGGGAAGATTGTTGGATACAATGCGTAGTTGGATACAACGATCATTGATTTCTCGTTTGATGATAACAAACCTTTGTGAATATTTTTAATATATTTGTTAAGTGTTTTCAGGTGGAAATAAATATGGAGCAATCAATGGTAATGATGTGAGTATTAATCAATGGCAATCTGGCAAATTGGGAGTAATGGCAATAACGTAAATTCAAGCAAAAGATGGAGAGATGGCAATCTCGTAAATTGCGAAAATTGGACTCGATCACCATGATGTGGAGTGATAAGAAATTAAATTCAAAAGGAGATCAAAATCAAGTCCAAATCAATTTGGATTAAGGGGATTTGACTTGGTCAAATTTGATTGAATTTGGATCCAAATTAAATCTCATTTGGATACAAAAGGAGTTCTATTTTAAATAGGATATTGACCAAGTTCATTGTACCGATGAGATGAGATTAGAACAAATCAATTTGGAGAAATCAAATCAATTTCAATGAGTTTTGATTCAATCCAATTACTTAGGTTCAAGCACTATAAATACAATCACTATTTCTACAAAGGAAACCCCCCAAGGAGAGAGAACAAGCAAATAAGGCCGGCCCTAGACTTATGTTTCTTCATCTTGGCCGAATGTTTTCCACCAAACTTCAAATAGATCATCAAATTCGTAGAAAGAAGGAGCTCGACGGACGACGCTGAAAAGTGTATAACTCTCTCCATGGAACTTGGATCGATGAACCGTTTGCGCCGAGACGATCACAACTCAGCGCTCTACAATATGGTGATATTATTCTGATTTTAATCTCTGTATTAAATCGGTAGTATTTATTTTAGCGTGAGTTGTATTCTGAAAAGCTTCATAGTCTTCGTTATCTCCTAGGCCAAAGTTCTCCATCATCTTCAAGCGGTGTCGCAAGCATAATGAACCATCCATCATCAAGCTACATCTCCAAGCACAAGCCATCTTCAACCTAGAGGAGCAAGCAACCAAAGCCACCATCTTTGAAGAAGCAAAGTCCAAGAGATGAAGTTCCAAGCGTCAACCTTCAAGATCTACAAGTCACTGCCAAATCTACTTAACAAATCTGTCCTTTAGTATTTTTCAGTCAAAGAGGACGAGCTCACGATTCCAACAAGTATTTATTCGGATTTTTCTGAGCTCGGGGCGATTTACTACATTTTCTGGAAGACGTGCTATCTAATTACTTTACGCACAGACTGCTGTCGATTCTGCAGAACAGAGAATTGATTTACGCATAGACCAGATTCGGACAGATTTGCGCAGCGAACTTCGGATGGCTATATCTTGAGATCCAGACATCGGATTGAAACACCGTTTGCGCCAGCGCAAAGCTGACAACAAGCTTATCGACAATGACTATTCAATCTTCGCAAACTGAGCGCTCTAAACTCTTCATCATATTATTATTTGTGATTGAGTTGATAGATCTTTGTATTACACTTTTCATTTTTTGTGTTTTTGAGGTCTTGACTAGTTGGTGCTAATCAAGAGAAAGCTTGTACTAGATTTGTAATGTTTGGCACTTTGGTGAGTGTGGTACAGTACTTGGTGAGCGTAGAGTTGGAGCTCGTACCTCTTTATAGTTTGTGCCTTGATACTACTAAATCTAGTATTTTCTTTGGGGCTGGAGTAGGTCGTTGGGGGGGACCGAACCAAGGTAAATAGCGTGTGCACTGTGTCTGATGCTGCTTTATTATTTCTGCTCCATATTTGCTCTGTGATTGTTTGATTGAGTAGCCCATTGTTTTTATATTCGTGAAAATATTTTATAAGCCTATTCACCCCTAGTCTTAGATCACAATCCAACGGCTCTAGCCCTCTCTGTTGCCTCACTCTTTTCAACTCGTTCTCATTAACCAACTCCTCCTTCGTAACATCTTCATCACCAATGTTGTCTCCCTGATATCGTCAATAACTTCATCTATCACCGTTATCCTCTTCTTACACCGCAATCGACATCGCCGATCACCACCGTAATCACCTTCAACGACTTCATCTTCATCAACATCGTCTTCTTCCATTATGACATTCCCTTCTTCATCTTCTCAGTTAAACATGTCACCATAACATTTGTCATGAAAGACTAAAACAACACCAACCTTTTTTGTAATACACTGATGGCAATGCTAAGACAACCACATGCAACCATTTCCGTCCTTGAAAACCACATGTCACATCTTTATTTTCGATCAGCTCATGTCCCACTGCCCTTAATTGAATCTATGCAAGCCAACAGAATCAATCAATTCGGGCTGAGCGGCCCAAACCTGCTCCAAAACGAGCCGATGAGTCGTCAACCAACTTGACGACTTTGACCAAGCTATTGATAGAGCTGATCCTTTGCTCCATGTTGCTGCTACATTACAATTTTCTAATTTTGAGGGTATCTCCTAACTACTTTTAAAAACCATATCATGATGCACAACATACTTTTCACTTTGGCTAACTTCTAATCTAATCTAATTCCTTAGTCATTAAATTTGAAAAATTTCTATTCTTTTGCTTACATTAGTGGTTATATTATTGTTAATTAAAAATAATTTCCATCTCAACTTGTGTGCATGCATCATCTAGGATTATGGGTTTGTTTCAGCATTTAGATTCAAGCTTTTAGGATTATTTTTTATTTTCATAATTAGTGCATGCATATAGTTTTAAGTTCTATTTTTAAGTTTAGAATTTGCATATTCATCATGTGATTGATTGTTCTGTATTATAGTTGCTTAGTTGGCTTGTTGTATGCTATTGCATAATGGAAAATTTGTAGCACTTGACTTGACATGTCTGATAAAGACATCTAAAATTTTAAAACCTCCAATAGGGCTATGTTAGAGAACATTCGAAAATATTTCAAACTCGTTAGGAAGACAACATGAAACCTTAAGCGATTTGCAACACGTATAGAGGCTTTAGAGACATGAGGTGACACACGCGCGCGCGAGTTGGAAATGGGCAAGAAAATGATGAAATCCGAAGTAAAGGTGGAGGTAGGAACCAAAGGAGATGGGATGATTATAATGATGACATCGATGATATGTATGACTGAGACAATTTTGCATGTAAGATCAAGATAGATGTTCCCAATTTTCATAGCATTTATGACCCTCAGATTTTCTCATATTGGTTAGATGATAGAGACCATCTTTTTGAGTGACATGGTATGTTCGAGGGATATATGATTAGCTTTACCAAACTAAAATTGCAAAGATCAGCAAAGATATATTGGACCTAATGAAGAGTCAAATAAAGTATAAAGACGAATGAAATGAAAACTAAGTTTAAGAAAAAAATATACATTATCATGTCTTATCGAGACCAATTATTTGACCAGTTTAGAATGCTATGACAAGATAGTATGTATGTGATGGAGTATAAAAATTTTGATGATTTACTAGTTCGGTAAGATTCACGAAAAGACTCTTGGCTTATCTTGTTTAGATTTCATTTTCTCCAAAACAAAATACGATATTAGGATTTTTGTTGAGGTTCGATACATCTTTTCTTTCTCGTTTTTCTCCTCGGTCCACATAGACATTATGTATGACTATCAAAGCTATTAGCACGGGATTCACTTTTAGGGAATATAAGTCGAATCAATAACTAAAAATATGTCTAGTGAAACATCTTTACAATCCCTAAAGAGATGGTTCTCTAATAAGGTCCTTAAAGTCCTTGTTTACTAGAAGATCAAAAATATGAAAACAAGTTAGATCCAAAGTTATCATTGTGCTCCTAGGCTGAGGCCTAAGCTCCAGCACAATATGCTCTACATGCTATAAACACTCTATATGATGTGTTTTAATTGATCTAGAACCTTGAGTCTTGTTCAAACATGCATGTTTTCCATTCTAACACAAGTGAACAGCCTAAACAACCACTTGAAAATATGACGAAACCTGAAAACACGGCTGCTACCAATTTAATGGTATGATTAAAATTAGATATTCCTTATGGCAAAAACTAAGTGCTCAATATTTTAGATGTCGTGATTATAATCATTTTGTTGGTCAGTGTGTAAGTAGGAGCTTACATGTTAGAGAGTCATGATGACAGTAAAACCATAGAACCTGTTCCACATAAGGCGCTAGTCATGCAGATGATTACATCTTGACTCTAGCCTGATTCAATACCATTAGGTGTGGAGTTAGGAAGATTGACGAAAATACAAATGTTTTCTTGTATATGATAAAATTAAATATAGATCTTTTAAAGTGATGCTTGACGAACATAGTTATACTAATTTAGTCGACAAGTTAGCTTTAGAGAAGATGTAACTTATGCAACTCACCCATGGTCATTGTCACTTGGGTTAACAAGAATTCACATGTTACCTAATATTGTCAAACGCTTATCAAGTTTCTGAGGTATCAGGATCGCTAGGTAACATCCGATATAATGTCCTATTGTTAGATGTTGCACATATCTTGTTAGGTAGTCGATGTATGTATGAACTTGATATTACACAATATGAAAGATCCAATACATATTCATTTGTTTTTGAATGAAAAAGAAGATTGTGTTGACTCTGGCCAACCATAGAGTGTAGTTGAAAACTAAAATTGGACACTAACACGATACATATGAAATCAGGTAATCTTGTGATCCCTAGTTCACTTGAGTTAGACATTAATCATAGACATATTGCATTCCATAATCATCATGCATATTATATGAGTGACATGCATCCTGACTTGCAAAATCATTGCTAATAATAATAAACACAAATTTGTTGCAGAATCAATAGATGTTGTAGAAAATTACCATTAAGCATAATAAGATGACTAGAGCATGTCAATAAAGATTTGTTTTAAACATATAAGAACACTATGCATGCATCATACAAGTACTCATCAAGCTCTGCAGAGAATTGACCCTGATGCGACTGAGTTGATTTTGCACAAGCTTGATATTAGCACATCACATACAGTTTTGACTCATCGTCTTCTTCATGTGCCACCATAAATTTGATTGTTTAATTTTGCTGATTGTACACTTTCTATCGTGCTTCATCTGGAGGTGCATCTTCAAAATCAGTGAGATTTATGGAGATCTGACTTTAGCTATTTTTAAACTTAGCTATTACTTTAGCTTATTTTGATTTTAGCTTATTTTGGAGCATCATATATTATGCACATACTTATATTTTTAGATATTTTTTTATTTTACTTACTATTGATTTGCACATGTGGTGCACGTAGATATACCTTTATATAAACATGTACTGCAACTCTTTAAATCGATGAATTAGAATTGATTATTTTAGGAGAAATTTTAGTTTGGTTCAGAAGGAATCTTTATTTTTATCTAAACTTCTTTTCTCAAGAGGAGTTGAGAGTGAGTGTGAGAGGTGCATGAGCGAGAGGACTAAATCTTATCTTATTCTTAGCATTCTATTCATAATCCCTATTCTTCTCTAATTTCTTACTTTTCCTATCACTAGAACCATAGATATAGAACCATAAATCTATTATCGCTTTCGTGCTGCGTCAATAAACTTGTCACCTTAATTGAATTTGGGTAACACCAACGATTTGTATACATTAATAATTTCTATGGAAATAGAAGACAAATTATGTCGTTCATAATTCCTATTAGTTGTAAAGAGCTTTATCACATCAAAAGATGTCTTGTTATGCCAATAAGTTTAGCATGTACAGGAAATGTTTTAAATGTTAGCATGAACAAGAAAGATAATGACTAAGGTAAACAAGTAGATTCACTTAAAGCCATAGAAAATAGGATGGTTTGCAAACTTATTTCTGCACTTTATATCTGGTTATAATATTACTTTTAAAAGGGCTAATAGCTGTAAACATACATGGAACAGCTGTTATCATTAGATGTAGACAAACCAAAATTTTGTACATATGATTGAGAAACTATCTCCCTCCCTTCAAATTTATAATGCTAATACCAATGAAAATGATCCCAGTGATAAATGTGATAATTGCTCTGCTTCACAGCATGATACTGACTTCCTCACTACTTAATTAGAAGCATGACAGTTTTGGAATTCCTTTATTTTTTTCCCTAGCCATCAATGTACTCTACAATCCGAATTACAATCTATCATATCTTTTACAATTCTTAAACATCTATTTTACTAATATTGCATCAATGTAGGCATATCAATCAATATAGTGAAGAGTGTCCAGTTGATGTATTTGTCTCAAATATGAAATATCAAGTCAACTTGCAGAATGGCGCATGTACATGTAGACAGCAAATTGGGCAGGGCAAATATTACATGGACCTTAATTGGTCGATGAGGGTTATAAATCGAGTCCAGATCAAATGTAGATTGAGCAGAAAAACATTTTAAAATATCTCTACTTATGAAATGCCAAAATGAGCATCCTGGACTCAGTCTAAAATGTTTAATGTGAAAACATTAAGCCCACACCATTTCCTTATGAGAGAATTCACTGTTAATATCAACCCAGTAACAACTTTCCAGCTGGATAACTAAGAATATAGAATAGAAACAAAGCAATCGTTTGTATAGAAATACACAAAAAATCATTTGTATGGAAACCTCATCAACACATAAGAATATACATGGAATAGCATAAGCTGTTGGCAAGGTGTTTGACTATTAAAATTTCCAACAAAAAACCATTGGTAGCAACAACGGAGGAAAATACAGAAAACATCAAATCTTAGAAGGCAAAGCAATACCATTGTTAGTGCCAAGCATTGGAAGGTTTCATTCCGCCCAATTATGTCATTGCGTACAGTATTTATAACCATTCTTAAGAATTCATTGTTTTCATTGAGCAAGGAAGACGTCACAATATATCCAACCTGCAAATCATTTGGCACATAAAATAAGAAACGAGTAAAAAATTGTGTGTATATACATAAAAGAAATAATTGTATCATTGGCACAAGTGAAATGGACACAAAACAGAATGAAGAACAACAAGAAAACAAAGTGGACAGATCTCTACAAAAAATGAAGAAAATAGGACTCTGCAAACAAACATCATGTAAGAATTTGTTTTAAAAATACACGACATACCATTTGCCAAAATTGGAAATTTTTAACTCAAAATGTTATTACTTTACTGATGGCTTAGTGTTATCTTTTGATACTGTAATGAGCAACTAACTGGAAACCCAATTAACAGAGTGGCGTCTCTAGTAGTTGGTGTTAGGGTGTGGCAGTTGGGGTTTTTGTGTTATGAATACTGGTGGGGTTGAGTAGTAGGGGTCAGTAATATTTTCGTATGTTTGGTAGTAAGAGCAGAGGTTAGGGGTAAGGAGAGAGAATGAGAGAAATGTAGCTTTTCCCAACTCCCAGCCACAGCTGGGGTTGGTGTAAAATTAAAACAGTATTGTTGGTGTAAAATTAAAACAGTATTTTTGCTGGTTCCAAGTCAACTCTTATCACCTCTAACCCCAGCCTCTTTGCCCATTTGGCTGGGGTATTTTAGTGGCTAACCCCACTCAACCTCTACAACAAAACTGAACCAAAGATTCTGTCGTTCCTTTTCAGTTGTACGAGAATCCTACACGTGTGTGTGTGGTCATAACTCTTTATCACATGTCACATAGCATTCAAAATAAACCCGAAAAATTTCAACACATTCAAAATCTCACCCACAAACAAAAAAAAATTTAACCACGTGCAAATTAAAATTTAGTTCTCCAAAGAACTTAGTTCCCCCAAAAATTTTAGTTCCCCACAAAATTTAGTTCTCTCCAGATTTAGTTCTCCCAAAATTTTAAATTAAAATTTAGTTTCCCAAGGAGAATTTAATTCCCCCAAAAATTATAGTTGCCACAAAATTCAGTTCACTCTAATTTTAGTTCCCTCCAGGTAATGACCCGGAAATTCTATAGGATTATTGGGAATTTTCTACAATTTTCCAATGAATTTTTTAATTAATTTCTTAAATCTTTTTGCTTTTCTTTCTTCTTTCTTCTTCTTTCTTAACTTTCCTTCCATTTAAAAGCCCAATAACCCACGGCCCGTGTAGTTTGTCCCTTCGGTGTTTCTCTTATCCCATAAACAAGAAGCCGGCCCACTTAGATTTTCCTTCTCTCAATTTCCTATTCTGTTTTTCTTTTATCCTCCGAACAAGCCCGAAGGCCCACTTTCGCTGGCCCAACACCTCCTTTCCCTTCTCTTTTTTTATTTATTTCTTAATTATCCTTCTTTAATATTTGTTGGGCCCAGCCCAATACCTCATTCTCCTCTTCTTTAAAACACATCACACTTCCAATCTTCTTATTCTCTTTTTCCTAACTTAAAAAGCCCATCGGCGCAACCGAGAGAGAGAGCCCAAACCCCTACTCTTTTCATCAGCCCACCTAACTCCTCCATTCTTTCTCTCTTATTTACTTCTTTTCATTCATTATTTTAAAAACAACCCAACGCCCAGCCCCAACCTTTTACAATCGGACCCAACTCCCATTTATTTTCAATTGGCTACCCGTCTCTCCCAGTGAAGGAAAAACATCAGCCAGCCTCCTCCATTCTCTCTGTCCAAAACCCCTAGCCGCCTCCTCGCAAGGAATTCCTCTTGGATCCGAACTCATCTCCACGTTTGCAACGAACACGACTTCCTATCTTCCCCCTCCTATATATATTCTATTAATTTCTAGGGTTTTATGATACAAACCATCTTCCTCTTCTTCATCCTCAAAATTCTTTTCATTTCAATTGTTTGGATTTCTTTTGGAGATATAGGATTGTTTGTATTTCTTGGCCTCTTTGATTACGGTAGATTATTTCTAAATACGAAATTTTCATTTTATAAATTTTGTTTAATTTCTTGAAATTGATCTGAACTTGAATGATGGTATTGGTCGCATAGTAATTTTGGGGTAATGGGGACATGATAATTCACAAGAACTCTATGGGATATTTCACGTTGTGAGATTGCTCTCAGTAGTCCGAGGGCTTTGCGGCGACTGTCGCTGCCAGCTTCTTCTTCTAGTCTCGATTGCGTTTTTGTTTTGTTTGTAAGTTGGTTGCCTGGGAAAAAACAAGACTCGTCACCGCTTAACTTTGCTATGAATTATCTTGATGTTACCTCCCTAGAGAAAATCCCTTCTACGACATGAATTCCTCTACGGCGCCTCACCGCCGTTGCTTCGCAGATGTTGGCCTACAAAGTTCTCCTTTCAGGCTTGGGCTTGCTGATTAATTTTGGAGTTGGCTTGTTTATTTAATTAGCTAGGTGGGCTACTTGATTCGTGCGGGTTCTGCCCTCTTGGTTTGTGGCTGTTTTCTGCTGTTGACTAGCCATGTGGGCTTAGGCCCACTACCTGAAATTATGGGTTCTAAACTGCGTCTATGAGGGATCTGGAATTCGCTGCTTGGAAATTAGGCTTGTTACTGTTTCTACGTTATTTTAAGGCTGTTTTTCCCCTAGTCTGGTAAACTGGAGGTCGAGAATTGTGAATCCAATCCCAGATGTTTTCTGACTCTTTCGAAATTATTTAACTTTTAGTTTAAAAAATAAAGTTTGTTTTAATATGCATGTTTAAATTGTTGTGTTAGATTTAGTTAAACTGTTCCAATAAGAAATTGCTTTCGAAACGACAACATGATTATTTGACATGCAAACAAACACTTAGACATCGTTAGACTATTAAATTATGTAATTAAGGGTTGTGCATAAACATATACAACAGATTCACGTGTGACTTGATTATAGCACTTGAACACAGAACTCATATAGTCATTGTTAACATGAGTTGGAACACAGAGACTTCATGTGTAATTTAAGACAAGATGAAACAGACACCTTGAGAATAAATAGACAACTAGAAACAGTTATAATTCTCTGACAAACACTTGATACGTATATAGAATCTGAACAACCATATACTTGACACTGCAACCGTATAGCCACATGCTAGTACTTTAATGTTTACTTTAGATAATTCGTGCACTGAATGATATCACGTTGAAAAGATCATGTTATGGTGTTCATGTATAATCTGTTCATTAACTGATGACTAATGGCATGATCCAAATACATGACGTTGTCGTAACGGATGGTATACCATGAATTACTTGCTTGAATATCGTACACTCATGCATGTTTTCTGTTTATTGATTACTATACACAAATCACAAATATTATACACGTTAATTATTGGAAACTAACGAATACATGAAACAAGATGCCACGGTTTCATCAAAGGCCACTTCTTGAACCCATGGAAGCCACCACTAGAATCCCTTCCACAGTTTATAATGGAAATCATCACAGTACTAGATAGAATATTGTTTGACATGACACTGAACTTGACATTTATAACCAACACAGTACTTAGTACACAGATTTCACTAGGATTGTGGTAACTCATATTAGAGTGTGTACGGAAGCGACTGGAGCCATCTTTATTACAAATAACAGTTTATCATAGATCACAATGTCATGAAAGATTCTATCACAGTTTCTCGATTGAGTCCATTTTACAGTTTGATGTTTGGTCTCATGTCCGGGGTAACTCCACGTGGTACAAGATGGTCTTCTGGTTACATATCGTGCTCTCCAATATGAGTCAAAGCACTAGAATAGAACATCACAGTTTAATATACAAGACAACACTTGCATAATAGTCTATCTCGTGCTAGGACTATTACTATAGTTTTCTTGTTGACATAATCTTTATTTGCTAGCGTGACACTTATTTAACTTTGGCCATGTATTCTCTGTCAAATTACCATTGTTGCTCTCTTGCTCAATAATAGTAATACTGTCTTGTACGCTTGTCATTTAGTATTGTCATACTGTTAATTTACTTGTCTTTTAATTTTAATGTTATATTGCACTTGTTCAATAATTTACTTGCATGTATTTGATCATAACTGTTGCTCTTATTCAATAGTTACTTTTTCGGCCTTGCATTATTATTACAATTTTGTTTTCTACATAAATCGATTGCTTGGTTTAGATATAATCTACTCGGATCCAATATTACATCCCTCAGGTGTTGATCATGTCTGCTAGTGAGTTTAGAATTTTAGGATTAGCTTCCCTTCCTTTGAGCCATGCATCAAGATTCTGAGTCTACTCATTCAAATATGTTTTCGGTATATTTTCATTTCGTCTATATTTTTTTCACTAGTAACCAACAAGACATGGAGATTCTTGTAATTTGTGATGACCACCGAAAAGCGGGTCATTACACTCTAAAATTTAAATTTTTAGTTCCCCAAAATTTAGTTTTCCCCAAAAAAATTGGATTTTCTCCCAAAATTTTCACAAACTCTTATAGCAAGCATTTATTTGTTAAGATTAAATCTCAACTGTCCTTCTACCCACCTCTTTGTTAGGTCACTTGACATTCAAAATATTTTTCCAAAAATTTTCAACACATTCAAAATCTCCTCTCCAAAAAATTCAGTTACACCTAGAGAATTTAGTTTTTCCAAAAATTTTAGTTACCAAAATTTAGTTCCATCCAGATTTAGGTCCCCAAATTTTAAATTAAAATTTAGTTTCCCCAAGAATTTAGCTCTCCAAAAATTTAGCTCATTCCATATTTAGTTTCCACCAAAATTTAAAATTTTAGTTCCCCCTAAAATTTAATTGCCTCCAGATTTTTATCCCAAAATTCTAGGGTTTTCCACCCAAAATTTTAACAAATTCTCATCTCAACCATTAATTCCTCAAGATTCAATCCCAGCCATCCTACCCACCTCATTGTACTAGACAGCAAACCGATTCAAACGCATCCTTCATTATTTATTTATTTATATAACTTAGCTCCAAACTTTGTTTATGGTGGTGGTGTCACCCCCATCTCATTCATTTTATTTGTGGGCGGGTTTTCTTTTTCCTATCCAACACTTCCCAGAAGATTTCGGCACTAAAAATGCGGCAAAACCATGCAGCCTAATGGTAGTCTTTGCGACGAAGCTCATCTGTTCAGCAAGCCAAACAGCAAACCCATTCAAAAACATCCTTCATTATATATATATATACACACTAGAAATTGCTCATGCACCAAGTGCACGGAGCAAAAACAACCCCCCACGAACACGGCGCGGTGCACGCGCGCAACCGAGAATGAGCGAAAAGCGTGGGTGTGTGTCGGCAGCGTCGGTGGATAAAAGGAGAGCAAGAACACAAATTCGAATGCCAAAAGGCGTAAAATGCAAAAAAAAAATAAGTGGGATGTTGGGGTTTTTTTGCAAATAACCGGAAAGCTAGTACAATTTTTTTATATGTCAGTGGGGGCTTCCCCCACAGTTGAGGGGGACGTTGCCACGTAGGGACAAGCCCGTGGCAAGTCTCCCTCAAATGTAAGAAGAATACATACATACACACACACATATACATACATCTATATTATATTTGAGGACTTTTTTTGAATTCTAGGTCTGACTAGAACAAAAGGGTTGATAGAAGAACGGCTGAGATTTAATCTTGAGGAATGAATAGTTGAGATGAGATTTTGTATAAAGTTTTGGAGGAAAAACATTTCTGGGGAATAGCAGAGTGCACGCAATTAATGCATTTGGGAAAAAACTTTAACTTGCACTTAATGCTACAGATCGAATGCTGCTGCAGATTGAATGATCTCTTAGTCAATACGAGGCTCACCGTCTCTCGACACACCTCTCCGAGGGCGGCCGCTAAATTTTTTTACATTAATATGTTGTTCCACGCCGAATACGCCGGCGCCGAATTTGTTGTTCCGCGCCGAATTTGTTGTTCCGCGCCGAATGCCCCCACACAATTTTTTAACGCGAATTTGTTGTTCCGCGTCAAAGACGCCCGTGCCAAATTTGTTGTTCTGCGTCGAATTTGTTGTTCCGTGCCGAAGGCACCTGCGCCAAATTTGTTGTTCCACGCCGAAAGCGCCAGTGCCGCTAAATATTTTTACGCTAATTTGTTCCGCGTAATTTTGGCTGTGGAAATATTTTTTTGGGGAACAAAGATTTCGCGGGGGAAAATCTTAAATGAACCCTGCCCGCGGGCACGGGTTATGACTATACATATACATATACATATACATATATAACTTAGCTCCAAATTTTGTTTATGGTGGTGATGTCACCCCCCCATCTCATTCATTTTTGTTGCATGTGGGCTTTCTTTTTCCCATCCAACACTTCCCAGAAGATTTCGGCACTAAAAATGCAGCAAAATCATGCAGCTTAATGGTAGTCTTTGCAGCGAAGCTCATCTGTTCAGCAAGCCAAACTGCAACAGAGAACTAATACCCCCTGTCCAAAAAAAAAGCCCGGCAGACTGAATGAATAAATTTAATGATGGAAACACTCTCAATTCAGCATCAACTTAGTCAGCCTGCGTGCAATTCAGGCTGACCAATAGTAGGCCAAATGGCCTGCTTCAAGGCCATATAGACCAGCCACAAATCATTGTGCATGTAGGTTAATAGTCAGCCAGATTTTGAAATTTGGTGAGGAACAGTTCTGTCTGGGAATTTGGCTACTTTAAATCCGCTAAGGTTTTGAAGAGAACTTTCTTAAATATGGGATAGACTATGTAGTCATTCACAAGAAAACTTGTAACATTTAATCCTTTATTCTTAGCCACTCTAAATGATAAAGGTCAACTCTACCGTAGTGGACTTTCAGTTTTCACGGCCTACCATAATAATTAATTGGGATGGATTTGGTTCCAAATTGTCTGTGCATGTGTTTGTGAGCAGTGAATTACATACGGGCTTGGCTACACTCTATTTTATTCTTAAAAGAAAATTTGACAACCATCCATTCATTGGATTTGCTTTACGTTTTGCGCATGTGCATTTACTTTAACACGCATAGAATTTGTTGGTGTAAGGAATTCAAGTACACAAACCTAAAACTGCATTAAATTGGGTTGAAAGTGGCCAATCTTATTACAAAGGTCTAACATAAACTCTCAACATATAAGCAAGCAGATGTACGTGTGATTATGTAGTTAGCTCTCTGTTTATATATTAAAATTCTAATATATAATTTACATAAACCATCATAGTTAAGATAAATATCATGTCTGACACTCTGCCTCAAGCTAGAACACAAATTTCATATGCTTCAAGCTTATTACAAACTTATAATTGTATTTTACTCTAGGACCTCACAGCACCTCTGCAAACCACTAGTGATCGTGTGAAACTGCAAATACCATTGAATGGCCTTCTCCATGACTATCTCAAACAAAATGACAATCAATCTCAATGTGCATTTTTCTATCATGAAAGACGGAATAAATGGTGTCTTGATTATCACAACTTAAGATCATAGGACACTAAGACAAAAGCCAACTTCTTGCAATATATACTTCGACGCAAGCTTCCATGTATCATTTCCACGGCCTTATATTCATCTGTTGTGCTATATCTAACCACAACATTTTGCATTTGTATTGCAAAACACAATATTTCCCTAAATACATCATACCTAATGGCAGATCTATTGTCTAGTGTCCAGCCCAGTATGTATAACAATCTCCAATGTTCTACTTTAATATATATCAACGTGTCAATCACAAAGGCCAATAAATAGTACATGAAGCTTCAGGAAATTAACAAACTATGAAGCCTTCATACAAGATAACTGGTAGTAAAAAGATAATTTAACAACTTCCTGTAACTTTTGGAGGGGGGGGGGGGGGCAAACAGGCTTACATCCTAATATCCATCCTAATATCCATGTTTCACTTAACAAATCAAGAGTATATTTCCGTTGTGATAAATACCATACCAGACCATAGGAACAGTATGCCCAACATAATGAAGTAGGCCCAACAAACTATGATGGAATTTGCTTGATATGATTGGAATCTATATTGACTCAAAAGGATTAACTATTCAAGCCATGAGTCGAAATATCCATTATTTTATCCAATGTGTGATTAATCCCTTCTCTAGCTCCTTCCACATGCCATAAATTTTGACCATTGGAAGGATGTGTAACACCAAACCCTGACAAAACTCCAGATTAGCTCATACTCGATCGAACTAAGTAGAGACCTATAGGAGTTATCATCAATAGACATCACCAAACAAATCAAAGTAACACCAGCAAAGCACAACAATGCATGCAACAAATGACGGCTAGACCTAGACTGTTAAAGCCCAAACAATAACATGTTAATAATAGACTCTCAAATCAAACACACAAGAATCCTTGTGAATGACCGATTTGAACCATGTGCTCTGATATGAATTTAGAGAACAAAACTGTAGAGATGTTGAATCATCCATTTTCTTTTATATTAAAAGATAATGTAATTTTGCATAAACCACCCTACTTAATGTAAATATCATGGCTAACGGTATCTAAGATAAGGCCAGTATGCTAAACTCACATGGTGACCATGCCATGGATGTGATAGATCTGCATTTTTGACCCATTAGGTGTGTTTTGGGAATTTTAAGATCCATATGGGTGTTTTGAAATTTTCGGTCTTTTTGTGTTTTTCTGTTCTTCTGATTAGTATTTATAAGCCATGGGTGGGGAGGGATTTTCTTATGCTTATTTTGAGAGATTATTCATATGAGAGGTGAGATTATCCCTTTACAACGGGAGAGTGCAGACGTCCTCTTTAATTGGCGTCTTAGGAGAGCGACCATCTCTTCAATTGTGATCATCTATCGTGTTTATTTTCAGTTTCATCAAATAAAAATCAGATTTTTCATTGGTTCCTATCAATTTGGTATCAGAGCGGTGAGATCTATGGCAGCAACGATGAGATCTAAAGACAAGTTCAACGCTTTTGAAGAGATACAACGGCAAACTTGACGGCGTGAAGCAAACCCTAGCGAAGCACGGATAAACCCTAGCTAAGGTTGAAGAAACCCAAAAGAAATAATGAAAAAACCTAGCGCAAATCATACCACAGCTCGCGCGCATCACGATGAAGTTGGACGACGTAGACAAAAACCCTAATCAAGCAAAAAAGGTGGAGATTTTGGAGAAGAGTAATGGCAAGGCGACAGAATACGAAGATGAAAGACTCACGGATGTCGAGGACGTCTTCAACAGCAGAGGAAGAGCTTTATATGGCTGGCAGCCCTAGCCAGCTCCTCAGGAGGTTGCAACAGGGCCGTGCAGCCCTTGTGGCTCACCCGCAGGGTCACGCGGCCCCCAGAGGGTTGGCAGGGTCGGCCGACCCTTGCAGTTCACCCGCAGGGGCATCCAGTCCATGCCGACAATAGGAGGGGCTTGACGGCCCCTGTTTGCCATCGACGGGGCCATGAGGGCCTTCCTGGGCCCCGACATGGCTTAGCGGCCCTTCCCCAGGGTTGCCCAGGCCCTACTGTAGCCCTACAAGGCCGCCATGCCCCCGCAAGGCCTGGGCAAGGTTGCCACACCCCAAACGACTTCTGGCCGAGCTCTGGCCACCTTTTGGCAGCCCGACGAGGGCCCCACAATCTTCCGATGGCCGTGCGGGATGACGACTACTTCCGGGATGTGTTTTGGAGTACGGCACCGACGGCAATGAGTTTCGAGGACCCCACGGCCCCTGATATGCTGCAGAGGGACGACGACGTTCACCCCCGGCCTATAAGGAGTACCCAGAAGATTACTGCAAAGACATCGAGGAGGAGGATCGGGGTTCCTATGTTGGCAGAGACGACTGGGAGATTATGGGAACAGAAATGGAGGTCAACGGAGGGGCTTGGAGGGACACAAAGACCGTTGGAGACACACATACTAGCCCCACCTCCAAGACACTTCGAGGGGCGAGCTAGGCAGGGCAACTTTGGGGTGGACAGCCGTGTACGGAAGCTGAAGATGCCCATATGACTAGATTTACAGGACGGAGAGATTTTTTTCAGTGTGTTTGGAAGGCGACGACGGTGTGTTTGGAAGGAAGGCCCTCTATTGGTTCCAGTAGAGAGAGCAACGACGTTTTTGTTCTTGGAAGGAGATCAAGGATGGCTTGGTACAGAGATTCCGTGAGACTCGGGGAGGGAATTTGCAGGAGCAATTACTGGCTCAGGCAGGACGACTGTTCAAGGCACTATCAGGACGAGTCCGGGGAATTTCTAATGAGACACTAGAGGGAAGTTTCATGACGGGGCTAAAGCCCACAATTCGTGCAGAGCTACGCCTGCAAAGGCCACAGGATCTGATGGACGCAATGGAGTTGACCCAAATGGTGGAGAATCATCTTACGGAGAAGAGGAAATCTAGAAGGCCTAAGGGCGGCTCCTCTTTTCACAGCCAGCCTGCGATAGGAGAACAATAGAAGACGACAATATGGACAAACGCGTTTAGTCAGGAGAAGAGCGATGTGCCATGGCCAAAGGACAGTTCAGAAGAATGACATATGCGAAGATGTGAGAGAAGGAAAAGAATGGCTATGCTTTAGATGCGACGAGAGGTTCACCTCAGGGCACCATTGTGGAGTGCACAAGCTTCAATTGTTGATAGCGGGTGAGGACAAGGACGACATAGTAGAGAAAGAAGAACGGGGAGGAGATGACCATCTCCACTTGAAGTAGGGCTGCCGTAGACTCTATGCACCATCTTGAGGACAATGTAGTTTTCGGGGGCAGAGTAATGATATATCTGCATTTTTGGCTCATTAGGGACATTTTGAGAATTTTCAGATCCCTAGGGGCGTTCACAAAATTTTCGATTTTTTTGAGCTTTTCTGCAAATTTGTATTTCTTCTGATTAGTATTTATAGGCCATGGGTGGGGAGTGATTTTCTTATGCTTATTTTGAGAGTTTATTTATAGGTGAGTTGAGATTATTCCTCTACAACGGGAGAGTGCGGACGTCCTCTGTAATTGGCATCTTGGGCGAGCGATCATCTCTTCAATTGTGGTCATCTATCTTATGTATTTTCAGTTTCATCAAATAAAAATCATATTTTTCTTGGTTCCTATCAGGATGTCGATGATGTTTTTCTTTATATCCTATGCCAAAACATCAATGAAGACTATAGACCCTATATTGATGTTTGTCGTCGATGATGTTTGTCTTATATTCTTATGGTATCTGTGACTAGTTTGATATCTTAGTCAAACTTATATTTATAACCATATATAACGCTCTAATCCTTTTCCAATGAAACTGTCCATCAAAGGGGTTATATATGGTGCACAATCCATGAAAGATGTAGTAAATTATACGACTAGGTGGCATGCAAATGTTAGCCAGATAATCTAGTCCCAAATCCCCAAAGCATACTACGGATAAAAAGCAAGATGTACATAATGTTTGAAGGTCATACGACGAATAGAAAATCCTACCTTATTATCAATATAGTTTAAGCCAGCGCAGCCAAGCAGCAGATAATATTAGAAAGGAAAAAGATAATAGCAAATTATCAACTAGCAATTTGTAATATCAGTACCGACTTTATTGAAATTACCAATTAATACGTGCTGTACGTATTGAATTTTAGGTGTCAATTGACTTCAGTTCATCTTGGTTATTAGTTGAGATATATCTTAATCTTCAATCAGTATTTCATCTATCTACGGATCTTTTTCATCTAGAACACTATCTTTTCTTACTTTAATTCACTCTATCAATGTGGACATCTTCATGAATGATCTAAATCAACAACTGATCAATTTGTTTTTGTTTTATCTTAGCATTGTGGTATAGCCAAATCAGCCGCATACTAAATATGTATCCATAAAACTTGAAGAGATTCTGTTGGGAATGGGGTGCGGCCACACGAGTGGCGATTTTGTAATGTTGGGCCCGAGAAACATTTTTGTAAATATGGCAAATCAGCCCTACATATAGTGAGTGAGGGGTTAGGTTTAAGGGGAGTGTTGAAAATTGTAGAAGAATATTGAGTAGAGAAGAATAGGAGTAGAATAGGTTACATCTTGACAAGATTTAGGCCTTTATTTCGAATCAAATGCTAGGAGAGTTGTTTTTTCTCTAATTGGAACCAATTATCTTGCATTTCATGTTTTTATCTATAAAAATCACATCCTTCTCCAAATCCTTAAATATCTTACATCAAACCCCTGGAATTTCCTATGACAATATATTGCGGTCTACTTTTACCTATACTACAAATCCTATCCGAAATGGTTGGCATATATGTGGGCACTAATCGATTTTTTGAACCTTGATTTCGACCATTAAAAGAAACTTTTTTCAACCATTACATAAACCAAAATAGTCAAATTTTCTTCGAACCTTGAATCGCATCTTATAGTAGGTGTTGTTGGTATCAATGTTATCGGCCACTTTCAGATGGATCGTATCGGCATATTTGAAATCCAAAATGATACATGTGATACGAACCGATTTCCATATCGCTTGAGAATTCAGACCTTGGATAATAGAATGTCCATATGGAATTGTATTCAACTACTAAGACACAAAATATGTAGAAATGATCATTATTTGTTGTGTTGTGTGAGTGGGTATAGATTGAGGGTATGCAGGTGTGTGGGTGGTGGTAATCCGTTTAGGGAAAGCGGTCGCAAAAGACAGTCAAAAAAACTTTACGGGAATTAGGGAATCGAAGTCTAACTTTTGTTTCTGACTGATTGGCATAATTCTTATATTTCTAAACAACTTTCTGATACAAATTACCACTTAAAAAACCATTACAAGAGGATTTGCTGAATCCTGGGATATCCATAAAAGAAAATCATGCCCAATCCTCTAGATCTGCATGCATCCAAACATGGGAAATATGGAGAAGATTGCATAGACATGCACACATGCACACAACAAAACACATTGGCTTAAGCATGCAAGAAATTGTGCATATGCAACACAAGTACAAACAGATCTGATTTAATACATATACTACAAACAGAATGTTTTCACTTTTCAATATCCAATGTCTCGATTATAAGTAACAAAAACATTTTCTTGTACAGAAAAACAAATAAGCACGCGAGAAAATCATCGGATAACGATGCTCTTACCTGCTTCTCTGGATATTTTGGTGCAGATATTAGAGAAATAGCTTCCATATGACCAAAATCAACATCATAACCCAGCATATAAATGTAAAGCATTTTCCATACATACTTCTTTTTCTCATAAGGTGTCAAGCCCTGTCAAAGAAGGTGGTGCCGTCAGTATAAACAGGAGCTACCCAAAAGGAGCGTTAAGACGAAGCCAAATTTTTACTGTTGGCAATAGCCACATAAGTGTCAAATGCTTCACTAAGATAAAGAAGTGAACAAACAAAAAGATAACACTCATAACAGTGTTATTTTTTCTATTCACTTTTTTGCAGTTACTGGATTAGATTAAATCCAACATTGATTGTTAAAGCATAGCATGCATCGGCCTGTCAGGTTTTCCTATAATTTTATTCACCACGCTATTCTAATTGACGAACATAGTGAGATGGTTAAAAAACTATACAACAGATTCCTTTGGAGGCAACATACTAAGCAATGATTAGGTAATCAATTAAAATTATATCACAATATGACACTATAGAAAAATTAGGTTTCGATGAGATGAGATATGTAAAATTTAAAAGATTATTGGATGATAATGAAGGGTTGCATAAACAGATAACCAACTATGTTTTTAAAGTTCAGTTTCCACCTTGTCCATTAAAGCTCTTTTCTTGATTACTATCAATAAAGCTGATTCCCAGTATCTAATATCAAAACCATTTAAGTGGAAGAACCTATGACAATGCTAACATAGATTTTCTATGTTTTATTCCATATATAACTATTTTGCCATCGTAGAGCCTACTACTAGTTTTACCCAGGAACATCGAGCAAACAACGCACAGTGAGGAGCCTAAATCAGTTTTGGTGAAGTTTAAAGCAAACATCGAGCAATGAACACATTGCCAGAGAAGCATGATAGACAGCACTAAGAGGGAAGAGGGAGAAAACAGCACAATTCACAAATTTGCAGAAATAGTCCCCATAGATATACATTACTCAAAAGTCAATAATTAAAGAATATTGTGAAACCATGACACCAGATCCCACCCCCTTCAAAAAATGACTATCCTTAATAATCCTGAAACTAGGCATATACTACATACTGGAAAGTTCCAAAAGAATATAGTATGTCGGCAATTGGCATTGTCACTAGAATAATAAGAAGACCACACTGGCTATTGGAAAAAAAATAACTTACCGTGCATGGTTCACATAGAATGAATGACAAATGCTACAAAAAAAGGTTTACAAAGGCATCAGGAGGTCTCTAGCTGAGGAAATGAAGAAATGAAGAAGGACATTACACTGTACATATCACAGGTTTAAAGCCATCATGTAACCATTAAGATAAAAAGATTTGCACAGTGGAAGGGTTTTAGACAAGGAAAAGTACCCAACAGCTTCACATATGTTGCCAAGTAGCTTCAAATACCATCTTACTTCTACCCAACTTGCCAAATAGTTTCCAAGACTATCTAAATTCTACCCAACTTTTTCCATAATAAAATTTTGCACTGGATCAAAAATGTTTGCTGGCCACTTGTAGGTTATCTGCAAGATTTCAACTTCCTAGTTTGACCATTTGTGCTAAGTTAATTAAATAGAAGGATGTGGTGCAAGCTTAATCTAGAAAACACAGCATTTTTCCCTGACATTAGAATTTTTCACCTGATATCATTAGTTATACAAAAGTTATATAATTACAAATAGTCACTCACTTTCATGTATGAGCATGACCTAGCCAATCGCAAAAGCAAACAACTGGAGTTCTCTTCGATTATCAACACCATATCAAGAATTTTCTTCTCACTTTTTACATTTGCTTCAGAGTGCTAGGAATAGTTCTGTCACATACCTTCATATGCAAACATCAAAAACATATAAAATATAAAATAAACTAAGACACATGTGCATAAACAAGCTCATAGGAGGGAAACAGAAAAGGATGATCAGCTAGGTCTATAAGCTGTTTGATCCTCATAAATGGATAAAGAAACAGCAAGAAAGGAAGCGGATGGCCAGAAGAAATGCATAAAATTAAAGATGAAAAGAGATAGAGAAAAAGTATACTAGAGAAAAGGCAACCATAAACTAATATCATTGACGGTAAAACATAGTTTATCCCAATTTACTTTAGAGAGCTTTTATCTTAAAATAACTGACTTCGCTATATTACAGGGACACTTGTTCCTTTAATGGTTTCTGCTTGTATCCCCCTTATACATGCTCTCAGTTTATATATTTCTTCCGTTTCTCTAATTATCCTCTAAGCAGCTGCCCAAGCTTACAACTAGTCACAAGGCACCAACCATTAAAACCTTGAGAGCGGGATCTAACATTCTTTTTTAAGCTTCATATCCTCTTTCTTTAAATTTAGCATGTTTAGCCATCTATCAGGAGTTATTACACTTACGATGAATCAGCAAAGTTGAGTGTGTAGGATCTGAAACTATAGGGAGAAAACACTAGAGGAGAGGGTGAATAGTGCTTTATAAGAATAATAAGGAAATTACGCAAAATTAAAGATTCCTTATGCAACCTTAGTGCAAAATAGAAAGAGATAGCAACAAACACAGACAAGCAAATGCAAACAAAGGATTTACTCTGGTTCGGATTCACCGAGTCTCCCCGGCTCCTTTGAATCCTACTCCAGCAACCCACTAGCAAACCCGCTAGTGATTAGTGATCCACTAATACCCACTTGCCAAAACCTGACAAGTGAAAAACCATTACACTTCCTTCCATTTCCCACAACTCGGGAATGGCCTACTCTCACAACCGAGAGGAACTTCTCAAGTATCAAGAGAAAAATAGAACCGAAATATGAAACAATTTCCACAACCTATGTCTTGAATAATACTTTTTAGAATGAGGCAATAAGGTGTGTGTGTGATGTGCTCTAAATGATGAGAGTATGAGCACTTAATACTTGTCTCAAGAAGAGTAGTAATGAATGCTAAAAGCTTTGGAGACAAGTTGAAACTTAAAGGTTGAGCTTGAATGCTCTTGAATGCTCTAGTATAGAATTGATGACTTGAATTCACTTGAGAGTGTATTGAATGAAATCTTAATAGTTTGGATAACTTCTCAAGTCAAGACATTAAAGCCCTTTAAATAGCTCACCAAATTCTGTCCAAAATCTGTTAAAAATCCCAAGCAATAAATGCTGGAAACGGCTATTAACGGGCAGAAATCATAGTCATCAGTCGCCTGAAGAAGGGCGACCAGGCGGCTGATGTACTATTCTGATTAGGTCATAAATGTAGTCTAACGGACACTAGGCAGACATCTGAATAAGACTTTTAGACGTCTGGTCCACTGTGCAGTCGTCTGGCTCAAAAGGCGACAGACATCTGATCGTACAGACAGTGAGGGACAGAGTCACTTTGGATAAATTGGTCCGAATACCCAGATGTCTGATGTTCATCATCCAGACGTCTGATCGACTATATAGACGTCTGGAAACACAGCTTCAGACGCCTTAATCAAGACTTGATTGCAGAGTTAAGATACTGGAAATTTTGCTCGTAGTTATCCAGACATCTGATTTATATCATCCAGGCGTCTGATACAAAGTGAAGACGTCTGGAAACATAACATCAGACGTCTGATTTCTGTCAGTCAGCATAGGCGAGCTACTGGAAGTTCGGCTAGAATTAATCAGATGTCTGTAGTTCTTCATCCAGGTGCCTGACACATTGTGCAGGCGTCTGGAATGAGAACCTCAAACATCTGTACTGGGTAGGGTTTTGGAGAACTGAATATGCATGAGCACCAGGCGTCTGGAGATCAACTACCAAGCGCCTGGGTAGGCTAAAAACTCTATTTCGAGTTTATGCAAGTTCTAACCATATGACACTCAATGATATATGATCTAGAGTGTTGTGAGTGTTATGAGTGATATTCTATCAAGTCTATTTAAGGCTTAACATGCAAATTCAACTAAGTAGTAAATAAAGAAAGATATACATATTTATCCTCTTCACTTCCTATTGAATTCCTTGAAGACTTCTGTTGAGTTTGTTGAGTCCAACGCTTTGATATTCTTGCATTCACTCCTTAATTTCTTTGCTCCATTGATTGAAGTCCTTGCATCAATGGTCCGAGTCAACATCCTCATTTGATATTCTATCAAGTCTATTTTGACGATACTTTCATTAACTATAAAACATGGGGATTAGTCACAATTGATTATGTTTGTTTATCATCAAAACCACATTGAAGAATCCAATATTCAACAGTGGTGTTACTTGTTCTTCTTTACTTGATATTTATTGACATTAGTGTATTAAAAGTTAGCCACGCCTGATTCAATGTTATCACTCATTTTGTGGTGCTCATCGAGCCGAACAGTTCAAGTGTTGGCTCGAGATCAGCTTGGTAAAAGCTCAGTTGGGCACGTTTAACAACAAAGTGAGCTAATGTTGAAAATATATGTTTGCTAGAAGTAACTAACAAACTTGAGCATCACAAGGCTTGATTCGGCTTGAGATTAACTTGATAAGGGCTCGTATAGCCTCCTCAGACTGGCTCGAATCCAAGTTTGCCTTATTAATGACTTGATTAATTAGAATTGAGATTATACTGGAATCTTATTTTGTTCAGCTTAGTTCAATTATTAATATTTAGGCTAATTATTCAACTTGGTCACAACTCCATATTATTATATGATTAACATTATATAATAGAATGATGCAATAAAAATTGAGTCCCATGCCCCAAACCCAATAATGCACGAGATCTGACACAAATTATTCTGCTTTCAAAAAAGAAAAAAACAAAGGATGCCCCAAACTCTGCTTTGCAAAAGGTAATTGCGATGAGAAGAAAAGTTCAAAACGCTAAGTTTATGTTCTTCTTCAAGTTGAAGACATCTCTCTCTACAAAAACCATCATCTTAATCAACCATAATTTTTTATAAACTTGCAGATATTGGATTCTTCTATGCACAATAAGGTTCAAGTAGTAAATAGAAGTATCATAGAGTTTCTGCTTAAAGGTTAAAAAAGTTTAACGACATATGTATGTATCACTAAAATTAAAAAATTCTTGTCACTAAAACTAAACTAGGCATTATAATTTTTTGGATACAAGAAAAATTGATTAGCATATATACTTAATACTTTTAAATGCTAATATATGCTACTATCTATCACCTAAATTTTGGTAGCCGTATTTTTAAAAAAAATTAATCTTAATTTATATGGTTTGAACATGTATTTTGAAATCAGTTTATTCCTGGATGAGATTGCAAATAGGCTCAAAAAGCTCGATGTTCAGCTCAAGCTCGTCGAGAGCTCGCTCGGGCTCATGTGATAACCCAATGAACCAAGCTTGAATAAAACTCTGTGCGTGCCTAAATAATTGAATAACATGAGCACCCCTTCTCATTTATGCTCTAAGGACATTAACATATACATCTAAATCCTACAAAATCCAAACATTTGCCACGACAACCTCTGGCATCACCTAAAATCAAGTTATGGTGCAGCTTGTCAACAATCGGTATGCTACCATTTGCATTTCATACATTTGACATTTTCCACAAGCATTGGGCTATCGCAACATGGCAAAAATAACAATCGAAAACACATTTCAGCTTATAAATACTAGGTTAATTACAGAAAATACAACAATTAATGAGCGAATTCTGTGGTTTAAGTGGACAAGATCTGCTGATTGAAACTGAATCGGAATTTTTTTTCATAGACGGGTGGTTTCAATGGTCAAATCCTACTGAATCAATATCAGAAAGAAGAAAGGGGATCCAGCTGCTGACCTTCTCATTCTTAAAACGGGTACGGATGTTGCCGAGTTCCTTGTCGACCCGAAGCCGCTCCTGCTCCTTGTTCTGACAATTCCGAACGTCGCTGATAAAGACGGAGAGGCCTCTCATCCCCGAAAGCGCCATCTCCCCTAATCACGCCGGATCGGATCAGCAGCGGCCTCGACCAGACCGGAACCCCTCAGATCCGAAGAAAATCGAGAGAGATCTGCCGCCGAAGAGCGGCGATTGGCTCCGTCCCCGCTCGAAAAAGAAAACCCTGGGATGATCGCGGAGCGAAAGGGAGGAAACGAAGAGAGATCGGTGGAATTGTGGAAATCTTCCACTTTTCTAATTCCCTCTTGTCTGTCTCTCTCACTCTCCTGTGTTTGCTCTCCTTTTCGCTGTTTTTTTTTTATTTTTTAGGGCGGGGGGTCGTGTGCGTGCGCGGGTAGGAGGGCGGTGGCCCAGGTAAAGGTGTCCAAAAGGCCTGTGGGCCCGAGGCCCGGCCCACCCGGCCCGGTCAACGGGCCGGCCTGGCCCGTGCCCGGTGCCGTTGACCGGGCCTGGCCCGGCCCAGAGCCAGGGCCGGGCTTCCGGGCGCCCAGTCGGCTTGGCGGGCCGGGCCGGCCCGGCCTGGCAGCGGGCCCGGGCAAAGCCCGGGCGTTTGTTTCTGCGGGCCGGGCCGGCTCAGCCCGGCCCGTCTGCAACGATCTTATGACTGTTGCAGTATTTTTTAAAAACAAAATTAATTAAAAGGGACTTTTGGGGGGTTTTTTGGTAATTTCTTTGGCTTTTGACCAAAAATACCCCTCACAACGGTCATAAACGGCTATTTTGGAGGGCTATTTTGGGTATTTTCACCGAAAAATCCATATAAATATCACCCCACACCTCTCATTTTTTTCACAATTTTCATACTCTCAAATTCTCAAACTCTCTCAAACTCTCTCATACGTTCAACTGTTCAAGCAAGCAAGATCAACCTCACTCAAGCAAGATCAAGATTCGCGGCCCAAATCGTTATTGCGCTCATCTTCCTCCGCTGTCATCATCATCTCAGTTCAATCCGCGGTCAACAAATCAGGTTCCTAAATTTTTAGAATAATGTCGGGACCAAACCGTAGGGGACGGCCTCATACTTTCTACCTCAACACTGAGGAGGAAGATAACTTTGCCATGATGAGGGATAACATCCCAGAACCCCAAAATTATGACCATTTGGAAATGTCCCAAAATGAACGTACTGAATCGTATCAGTACCCAAATATGCAACCTGTCTATACCATATCTGCACAAACCTCTTCTGTACACGCTGCTACACAATCACAACCTATTCCTTCTGATGTTTCACCTACACAAGTAACACCACCAACCCAACCCAGATCAACAAAATCTGCGGTTTGGGAACACTTTTCAATTGAAACTATCCCGGGCAGAGGCACGCGGGCAGTTTGCAAAATATGTAGATCTGATTTTACTTGCAAACCTTCTGATGGCACAACCCACCTAAAGAGACACCATGCCTCTCACTTAAAAAGGACCTTAAACAGACCACACTAAACTTATCTGGCGCTTCTTCCTCTTTATCTAATTTCTCATACTCTACTGAGACTTTGAGAAAAGAGATGGCACGATTTGTAATATGTCAAGAATTACCATTTACTTATGGGGAAAGTTCCGATTTAGAAAGATTTAATCAGTTGGCCCTTAACCCTGCCTTTAGAAGAGTGACTAGAAACACTCTTCGAAGAGATGCTATGGCAGCTTTTGAAGCTGGTAAAGCTAAATTGATTGAAACTTTTGCTAGTTTAAAATCTAGAATAACGTTGACTTCTGATATTTGGACCACAAAATGGGGTGCATCATATTTATGTGTTACATCTCATTATGTAGATAATTCATACTTGCTGAATAAAATGATTATTGGTTTTAGAATGTTAGCGGAATCACATTCTGGTGGTGCTATTGCTAATGTAATAATGGATATTATTCATGATGTTAATATTGCAGACAAAAAATTTTCAATTACGTTTGATAATGCATCTAATAACACTAGTGCAATTAACGTTTTAAAAAGATCTTTGCCCCTTGATGTGGTCGGGTTGTTCCATCAAAGATGTGCATGTCACGTCTTGAACTTGATAGTTCGCGATGGACTTGCCACTTGTTCACTGTATATAGAAAAAATTAGAAATCTCATGTTGTTTATACATATTTCTGGCCCTAGACGACTTCAGTACAAACAACTATGTCGTACTAGACAAAAACCATACCTGTCATTTAAATTTGATGTTGCATCAAGGTGGAACTCAACTTACTTAATGCTGCGATCCATGCTTAAAAATAGATAGCAGATTACAGATTATGCACTTACATATTTTTCACATGATCCTGCTTATGACATTACTGATATAGAGTGGTTAACTGTAGAGCATCTGCATGACTTTTTGGAAGTTGTTTTTACTGCTTCAAACAAATTTTCTGGGGTTTACTACCCAACATCTTATTTAGGATTAGAACAATTAGTTTTAATTTCTCATCAGATATCTACGCATAGAGAAAGTACACACCCTGCTATAATGCCTATGATAATTGAAATGTCTGCAAAACTTGCTAAGTATTGGTATCTGGTTCCTCTTCTTTACTCTTTATCTAAAGTTTTTGATCCTCGTTTTAAGGAGGATGCTGCACTAGGTTTATTAGAACTGTATTCTGAAAACATGGGATTTTCCCATGTTGAATATGTATCTGCTGCTAAAAATAGCTTAAGAACTTTGTATGCATCTTATGAGGCTAAATATGGTAATGTTTCATACCATTCATCTGTCTCTGCTAGTGCTTCTGCTTCGGCGTCTAGTAAGATTCGCCAAATGTTAGGAAAGAAGAAACAAAAAACCGTTAGTTCGGATTGTTCTACTAGTGAACTATCCAAATATTTAGCTAATCCATTTCCCTTTTCGGAGGAAGCCATGGATGATGAGTATTTTGATCCTCTTGCCTGGTGGAAAGGGTATGAATCTGTTTATCCTATTCTTTCCATTATGGCACGAGATTTGTTATCTGTACCTATTTCTACAGTTGCTTCTGAGTCTGCTTTTAGTGCAGGTGGTCGCGTTCTGAGCAACAAGAAATCGCGGCTGAAGGAAAACATTGTTGAAGTAGCGGTATGAGCGAAGGATTGATTCCATGCTGAAAGCCGCTCACAGAACAAGGACCTATCTGAAGATTCCGATGAAGAAGCTGAGTGATAAATTTTTATTGTCTTAGTTGTATTATTTTTCAGTTTTGGCCATTGTATGAATGGTAAGGTTGGCTGATGTAATCCCCCCTTCTAAAAAGTTTTTAAGTAATAAAATTTAAAGGTTCAACCCGGGACCTTAGGAAAATTTCGGGCTTAATTATCTACTTCCAAATAAACTTGAATGTTAGTTATTAGGAAAATTTTTATTACTTAATTATCTACTTGTTCACATTATTACTTATTATTTTAGTATTTAAGGGTTATTTATCTACTTAGGGTAAGTTGTAAATAAGTAGAATATTTTAATATTTTTTAAATATTTTTTAGATTTTTTTACCAAGTTTCAAAAAATTTTAAATTTTTTAAATTTTTTTAAAACATCGGGTGGCCCGCGGCCCGGCCTCTGCCGGCAGCCGGGCCGTTGGACACCTTGAGGCCGAGGGGTGGTGTTTCATGGTAGGCAGCCGTGGTTACCCAGCGCCGGGGTAAATGTCGACAACAAAGCTCCGGGATGGATCAATCCTACGGGTCAGTCTGGATTTTTAGGTCCGCATCCGACCCAGTTGACTTTGAATATTTAGACGCATGAACCACGTAGGCAGTTAGGGTTAAGTAATCTGAATAGCTTTTGCTAAATATAAATAAGCTAGAAATAACCAGTGCACGGTTCGAAAAAAGCCACTCACATGATGCGGTCCACACGCAACCGAAGGAGTGAGTAGTTTGGTTTGTGTGGGGGGTATCGTCGGGGATAAAGGGGAAAAGCTAGGGTTCGCTGTGTTATTTGAATTTGGGGATGCGAGCTTTTGGGTTTTTTGGTGGGTTTCAATTTTGGGAGGTGATATGGCAATCCATATAGCGATGTAATATTGCCATATGAAGCACATCAATCACCCATCATTTGTATAAAGGATAAATAAATCTTGTTACGACATAAAGATCGTGATACTTCGACCTTCCATCCAAGTTCGTCAGACACACGGCAAGCTTGCCCGCCCTCCGAAGAGTCCGCCCCGACTAGCGGAAGAGCGCACTTCGCCACGAACCTCGCCAGTCGGTCGCCCGCTTCCCTCCAAGCTCGCCAAGCGAACAACCAGGTTGCCCGTTATCCACCGGGAGCGACCAAGTGACACATGTGCGGCCCCGCTCCTCGGACGCACCTCGACGATCCCTCAGCTTATCGAACACGACAAACGCCCTCGTACGAGAAAGTCACTGACACTTCCGTCTCTCGACAGCCTGACAAAGCACCCCCTGGCCGCTGCGCCGTCTGACCGTTTGGTGCTTTCGGCTCTGACACTCTGACAAAGCACCCCTGGTCGTTGCACCGTCTGACAAAAGTATGGCTGACACGCACAGTTCTGACATCCTCGGCCGAACCTTCCGCCGTCTGATACGCCAGCTCAGCACGCCAGGTCAGCCTTACCTAACCGCTTCGCTCGGCTATAAATACCCCTCCATCTCCATTGTGAAGAGGGTTAGCTAATTGATTCTTAAACTCTCACTCACTCACTAGAGCAAATATCGTCCATATATTTGTTCTTCAACCCTAGCTCACCACGTAAGGTCGGCCTACATCTAGCTCGGCCTACGTGTCCGATCCACGTTCCCAAACCCTCATTTTGACTTAGGCATCGGAGAGGCTGCGGGTTGGAACCCAACCCGGCCTTTTTGACAAGCTGCTCTTTGTGCAAGTGAGCGCGTCCAAGCAGCGAGCAACCGGCGTCCAACGCAAGGAGAGCGGCGAACAAGCAGCGAACTTGCAAGAATGATCCAGAGATCGACCTCTGAAGTACGCCCAGCTTCAACACTCACCCAAATACATGTAAACGACCCATCAAATCACCCTCAACTTGTAACCACCGTGCCCTTGGTTCTCCCTCCATATAAATTAATTGTACGCAGATCTTACCCCGCAACAATTTGCGCCGTCTGTGGGATCGAAGGGTGTAACGACCCGCTCTCGGGGGGCATTACTTATTTGATTTTATTTGAAAGTCCGCAGATTACCAGTGAAATCAATATAGCCACAATCCCGAGATATACCATTACTCAAACCAGCGTACATTATTACAGTCCAAATTTAAGATACAACAGCAAACAACACTCTCTCACCAAATACATAAAGGAAGAACAAAAAAGAAATGCGAAAAGGAAATACATAATATAACACGCACACCAACTCAAACAGCTAGAAGACAACCGCCTCTGGTCGAACTCTGGCTCCTCAAAACTCAGGGGTCACTTCCTCGATCTGGTCGTCGTCTGTCGGTGCCATAAATGGAACCGTAGGTAAGTCACAATAATTCTAAACATAGAAAAGAAGCAGTGCACAAGTATGACAAAAGTAACTGCGTATGAGCAAACCAGAGTGGAAAGTAAAGTACTGATCAGCAACAACTATATATAACTGAGTAGTAAAGGTAACCTGAACTGAAAGAGCGAGAACAAACTGTATTGTGGTAATGCAAGTGTAAAGCAGGCTAAGCAAGTGAAGTATGCTACCGCTGTAGATATAAGTATGACAAGTAAAGTATTGGTGACTGCACAAATGTGCACGTAATGCATAAAGTAAAAGGTGGTCGTGCAAGTACAACAAGTAACGTGTAAGAGCAACCATGGTGACAGCAATGGTGAGAATAACAGGCATGAACTGTAACGATAATAAACATGCAAAGTACTGAATAAGACGTACAATCAATGGTTATATAGGTGTTGGCAGTAATTAACTAAAACTATGTTATGTGACTCGCGTAGGAGAGTATGATATGCAACCACGGGTCACCTCGTTGCCATGGGGAGCAAATCTCGGGCATCAACCACAACATACTTTGAGAAAAACGAGACGAGACGAGAGAGGTGACTTCGGTCATAACACCCACACTTTCTCTACAATGAGTTAACCCAAACCCAGTGTCGTGTGTATCGATTACATGTTTCTTACAAGATGTTCCTCAACGTATTCTACGGGATATTCCACGAGACATTCCATAATATATTCCACAAGATGTTCCATAAGTTGTTCCACACATGATGTTCCATACGACAATTCGTTAGCACACAATTTACCCAAGTTGATGGCTGTGTGTTACACACACCAAAGTTGAAAGTTGGCAAAGTAATCTGTAGTTGATTACGTTCCTATTGATTAGGTCTCTAGTTTTGGTTCAAGTCAAATAGCCGTTCTGAGGCTATAAGTGGTGTTCTAAGTTCGTACGAGTACACTAGCTAATTTTCTAAATCTATAATTTATCGTGACTTACTGATTTCGAGGTTGTGGTAGAAAGCTGAGACTAGATTCAGAGCTTCCACTGGAGTTGGTGTACGAGGATTTGTACCTACAGTCACAAGAAATACTCAGTTAAAGAATACACTATTTTCTATTTATTTAACTTGATCGTTTTGATTTTTATAAACGATTGAAACGGTGACGAAAATCATTCTAAATTTTTATATAGGCTATATATGAGGAATATAATTTTCCATAAGGAGGAAATATTTTTCTGAAGCCTCTGGTAATTTTTATAATTTTTAAAGCTCAAAATCAATTTAAAAACTATTTTTAATTAGTTAACGTAATTGTTCAAACATTTCTTCTGGGTGCAATCTGCATCAGAAAGTTTCAAGTGAGCTGCAAAACGACCTTCTCGAAGAGTACTACAACATATTTTTTTTTCACACATCAGTTTAGGTGAAAATAACAAGTTATGCTTTTTTAAATGAAAACAACGTATTTAAGTTTTAGGCTTAAAAATTTATTGTGGAAAAACTATGCGTCTGATTGAGATGAAACCAACGCCATTAGGTCCAGAACGTCATTTCTAATTTTCATTGTTGTGATGAAACCAGCGCCATTGAGATGAAACCAGCGTCTTTATAACTAGCACTATATGTTGGAAATAGACAATCATTGTTGTGATGATCACAACAGTAAAAATCGGTCCAGATTGTAGCGGGATGGTCGCCTTTAGGTCGATCCTCTACCTGCTAGATTTGAAAACCCTTCACAGCTCTCAAACGTAACGCCTGTGTCCACATTCATCACTAAGGATCAACTTTGGCGATTCCAAGCTCAAAAGCAATTTCAGATGCAAAATTGCAAAGAATGCTCAGTCAATTTCTTCATCAGCAACGTCATCATCAGCCAAAGCATGTCAATCCAACTATGAATCAATCTCCTTTTGACCAAAATCTCCCACATCCACATTGGCCTTTCCTACATCCTTCGAGTCTCGCACATCAAAATTAGCATGATAATGGCTCACCATACTTAAATCATTGTGACATTCAACCAATATTCCCTTTGCTAGTGCAGCAAAATCTAATTATCAATAAAGAGGAAGCACGAATAGATGGGACCTACATGATGCAAGAAGTGTGAGGAGATATTAATCTTGATGATATGAGAATGGAGCCTACTCATAGCATGGCAGACTCAACCCACTTCATTCATTAGGATGATATGGGAGAGTGTGCTCCTTTCTTTTCGAATCGACTCGATAATATGAAGAAAGGAATAATAGTAATGGTTGAAAGTTGAAACCAAATCCCATTTATCAAGAAGGTCTTTAAGATTCCACCCCGCTGACTTCTGCCTACTAAGCTTGAAAAGTACAATGGTGGGTAATCCATTGGATCATATGCATCACTATCAACAAATAATGAGCCTTATCGTCATTCGGATGTGATGATGTGCAAAGCATTCTCAACTACTCTTTGGAGATCCACCCAGTATTGGTTCAACAATTTGAAGCTGGCTCCATCTTCGCTTGTAAACAAATATCAATGTAGTTAAATCAGTAATTCATTGCAACTGGGAGAAAGAAAAAGCATTCTATCAAAAATGATGGTCGTTAAGCAAAAAATAGGGAGAGTCCATCTGAAAATATATGTAGTTGTTGTGAGTTGAGGGAGGGCTTTGGCCCCCCCCCCCTCAACATCTCACCATTACTCCCCACTAAGTTAGTGGGGAGTCCCTTGGACTCCTATGCTCTAATTGAATATATAGAGAGCCATGGCTTGTGCCATGGCTACTCCGAATGAGAGATTGTTTACTCTCTTCTCTAAAAATCCTTCAACACGTTATCAGCACGAGTAAGCTCTAAATTTTTTTGAGCCACAAAATTTCCTCTTGCGAAGGAATCTTATATTTGAGGCAAAGCTTTTGCGACGACGATCGACTGATTTCTTTCACGGATTGCGTGAACGGGGATTTTTATCTACGGATTTTGTTTGTTCTTCCCTAGATCTTTGATCTAGAGGTAAAATTCTATTCCTATAGATATATATTATGGACCATCTTCTATTACATTTGTATGTTGATTGTTTTACTCAAATCGACATATCAAAAAAATATAGAATTAAAACCAGCTACTTCCCCTCATTTGTGGATTATAACAGATTTTTAATAAAAAAACAAAAAACAAAACAAAGAAACCACTTAGATTGCGTGTGATATGTTTGGATCCCCTCTAAAATTTCATATGAGAATAATAAATGTCAAATGATTTGAGAGGATTTTGGGTTTTTGATCTCAAAAACATTAGAGATGGTGTATTTGCAACTGATTCAGACCGTGAATCATCAGGCTTTTGTAGTTTTGTCTGCAGTTGTAACTTCAGACACTGGCATTAGCTCTTTGTGTAGTGCATCAGTATATTGCAAAATTTGATAATGGTCTTCGAGGACAATTTTTTGAAATCTTGGATGCCCTTTTTTGACATTTTTCCACATGGTATTTGAATTTATTCAATTTCATTTGAGATTATTGCTGGACTTGTTTCATGAACTTCAGACTTTGCTCGTTGGCCTCAATGCCACAGCATATGCTTTAGAAATTGGAAGAAATTACCAAAATGTTATGGGGCAGAGATCTAAATCCAGAATGAGATTGCATAGGGAAGATGACGATGTGTTCCGGCCCTGTCGCCCCAACCCCCCAACCCCCCCCCCCCCCCCCCCCCCGCCCCAAACCCCCCCCGAAGGGGGGTCTTCGGTTGACAGCCCCGGGGGATTCCAAGCGTCGCCCGATGATCTTCGGATGAGAAGCTTCGGTTATCAGGAGATTTAAATTTTTGGGCACTGCTCCCCCCTGCAGGGGGTGCCTTCAACCCTAGATATTGCCGTTGTCATTTCCTACCGGCGGCGGATGGGGATACAAATCGTCGTTGTACCAGGATTTCGATTTGCGTATATAAATTGGAGGATGAGGGGGTTTTTGGGGGTCATCAACACTAAATTTTGTTTTGGGGTTTGAGTTAAAATAGATTTTAATTTTTAAATCCCAAAACTGTTTAAAAATTTGTTGGGCTGTTTCTTAGACCTTAAGCCCACATATTAATTTTGGCTTATTGGGCTAGAAGCTTATTTAATACAATTCCTTATTAAATTTATTAATATTTTATTAATGGGCCAGCAGCCCCATTTTGACTTTATAATAAATTTTTGTCTACCAAAATTGGGCCTGAAGCCCAGTAATGTGTCAATTAGAATTTTGAAACTGGGCCTGAAGCCCAAATATTAACACTATTTTAATTTGACTTAGGGCCTGAAGCCATATTCATTCAATTGCAATAATTAATTTGTTAATTTTTGGCAAATGGGCCTGCAGACCAAATATAAATAATATATTAAAATGATTAATATTTATGGGTCTGTAGCCCCTTTCAAAATATTAATTTATTTTAATTCTTTATTATGAGCCTGTTGCGTCATATTGCTAAAATTATAACACTCTTGTATTAGTATTAATTTATGGAATATTACGATTTTTCAAAATATAATTATCTTAAGGATCATGCGACCGCTCTACCGTTAGTCAACTAACCTAACGGTGTATGACGTCTCACCGTGGTCCGAGAGATTATTATATTTTATAGTCTCTTTTTCCATATTATATATGCCTGTGTTATATAAACTGTGTGGTTGTTACTTTTGTGCCTGTAGCATATTATAAACTACGTGGTTGTTTATATAAGCTAAAATGTGATTTTTGGGATCGGCCAATTTGATACCCTTTATATTCCTTGCAATTTTATTTTCTTTTTGAGAGAATTTTGTAGGTGAGGATTAAATTTATTAATGCCAAAGATCGGTGAAAGACCGGTACACCAGCAAATGAAGACGGTGGCCAAAATTGGAAAATATAGGGACCCATTCTGGGTTTCCAAATTGTATTTTTCTTTTGTTTATGGACTGTATATTCGGACTTTGGACCTTGTATTTCTTTGGGTATCTGGCCGATCCCCACATTTTACTTATTTTATTTTTAATGCGTGAATTTCAATTTTAATTAATTCATGCTTATTTTAAATTGCGTAGATAAAATGGCAAAATTGGCATGCGTCGATTTCGAAGTCCTTGACTCTGCATGAAAAAATTACCTGAGTTGGCGTGTGGAACTGACGTTCCACTTGCGTTCGATGGCCCTCCTTGGCTCAATTTTGGCTCCTTCATCGGCCCCAGCAGTGGCCGATGCTTCTGCTACATCTAGCAGTAGCACTCTTACCACTGTCTCCGATGTGGATAAGGCGAAAGCCATAATCTACATTAGGAAACATATAGATCGGACCTTAAAGACCGAATACTTAACGGTAGAGGACCCAAAGGAGCTGTGGACAGCGCTGGAGGCACGGTATAAACATCAAATTGATGTAATATTACCGCGTGCCAATTATGAGTGGGAAAACCTCAGACTTCAGGACTATAAGTCTGTCGCTGAGTATAATTCTGCACTTCATAATATCACCTCACGCCTGAAGTTGTGCGGTGAAGAAGTGACAGAACAACGCATGTTGGAAAAGACATTTACCTCGTTTCACGAGAAAGATGCAATCCTTATGCAGCAGTATCGTGAACGCAACTTCACGAAATTCTCTGATCTGATCTCTTGCCTCCTTAGGGCAGAGCAGAATCGAGATTTACTGCTCGCAACTCATAAATTACGTCCAGCCGGCACTACACCTATCCCTGAAGCCCACCACGTTTCTCCCCAGAAGTGGAAAAACAAGAAGAAGGCTAAAAATGACAAAGGGAAAGCTGTGATGAAGAATGGACGAGGAGCAGCACTCCCGTCCAACAACAACAATAAAGGAAAGAGTAACTTCACATGGAAGCAAAAGAACATTGACCAAGTGTCACTTCCTAAGAAGAACTGGGATGATAAATGCCATAGATGCGGCATGACTGGCCATTGGTCCAGAATCTGCCGCACTCCTCGCCACCTCCAAGAACTATATCAGGCGAGCCAGAAGTCTCTGCCTGAAACAAACTTGGCGGCTGTTCAGCCACCAACGATGTTCACTGCAAAAGACTTCGAGAACGACGACCTGCTCGATTAAGCTTCATCTTTTATCTATGCATTTAAAATTCAATGTTGCTTCATCTTTAATTTGCTTAAGTACGAACTTTTCTTTTGAATGTCTTTTTCATTGACTTAAATAAAATTTCGTTTTAATTATAGATGAAGTATGGAATATTGTGGACGGTGCCTCGTTGCACTGATGTAGCATTGATATTGCTCCACATACAACGAGACTATAAGATGCAAATTCTCCTCTTAAACATATAGGAAATCTCCAATTTTCAAGGATATTTCTTTTAACGAAAATAACTTGAAAATTGTGGATAATATATATTGAATATCAATATGTAACTCGTCAAGAGCATGGCCAGAAGACCATCTACTTACGATTTCATTGGACCCCCGTCAGGCCCCTATAATTACAGATATTCATCCTATAGAAAGCCAACTCGACTGAGCACCAGAAGTGCCTTTCTATGACATATTTTTTTAACTCTGGCAAAATGGACTTGGTCATCCTGGATCAGCGATGATGGACACATCATCAAATGAATCCATTGGAGAACCTAAAGATTCTTCAAAAGGTTGAGTTTCATGTCCCCCTTTGTCATAAGGGAAAACTAATAGAGATACCTTCCCTCCTGAAAGTGGGTTTAGAGTCTCATGGCTTCATTGAGAGAATACATGGTGACCTTTGCGGGCCTATTCACCTCGCAAATGGCCCATTATCGGTACTTCATTACTGTACCGATATATACATCTACTAGATGGTCTTATGTGTGCCTTTATATTCACTCGCAACCTAGTTTTCTCAAAAGCTTATAATGTGGGTGAATTAACTACGCATATCATTCAAGACTTCTGCCATGCAACTGACATTAAAATTGAACATCCTGCAACATGTTCAAACTCATGAGTCTCTGGTAAAGAGACTCCAATGGATTTCACGTACGTTATAAAATCGCAGTTGCCTGTTGATGTTTGGAGACCATCACACTGCATTCCGCATCGCTTATCACGATACGGCCCGATTGTTGCCATATCTTATTGTTGATGCTGCTTGCTTATGGTTTCCGACCAAGTCTTGATAAATGTGATTTTGATGAGAAAAATCTCATTGAAATAGGCACGCAGAAGCCTGAAGCTTCTGAGACCATATCATGAGACACAAAAGTCCTCATCTCGTTATGATCCGCATACTTTTTCTGTGTGAAGTTGAGATCCAGAAGATCCTTCACATTCAGACTAAAGTACATCAATTGACGGATAAATTTGCGGACAACCAGAAGATTGTTCGTTCACATGTCCCTGCTGCCAACACGCCAGCTAGGATTGACATTTCCAAAGATGGATGCAATCCACAGACAGCAGAATTGGCTGTACCTCAATTGAAAGAGGACGCCTGCCAGGTTCAAAATATAAAATTCCTCATAATAGGAAGATTCCTGGATGTATCAAAATGATCCAACCACAGGATGCTGAGCTCAGACCAGCAACCTCTTCCCTCCTAATTTCCCCTGCAGAGGAAACAACAGGAGAAACATCATTATATTACGTACATACTGGAGAGGTACTGGTCAGATATAGCACAGTCGTCGACGACGGTTTTGCTTTCGCTATTGCCGTTCACGTCGCTGAATACGACGATGACGTCTACCCACTTTTCTATAGCGTAAACGCATAGATTGGCCAAAGTGGGACGAGGCAATAAGAGTAGAGCTGGACTCACTCTTGAAAAGCAAAGTCTTTGGACCAGTAGTCCATACACCTGAATGTGTAAAAACCTGTGGAATATAATTCGAATTTCATAAAGAAATTTAAATGAAGGAAATGTGATCATTTTCCTACTAAGCCTAAACTTCTCTGAAAAAGCCAATACATGCAGCTCATGGACGTTGTGACTGTATATATATACTGCAATATAGATATAGAGATCTATATAAAACTTCCAGAAGGGTATACTCTACCCCCAGAGATGAAAGAGAGACGTAGCTCTCCATAAAGGCTACAAAGATCATTAGTTGATCTTAAGCAATATTCGGCCTGTGTATCTTTTTCGAAAGATCGTTGACAGGATTTGTGATATTCGCCGTATATGTGGTCGACTTAAAGCTAATAGGATCTCCTGCAGAGACCATTTAGAAATCAGATAGCTTTAAGCATACCTTGTAAATGAAAAACCTAGGTATAACAATGTATTATCTCGGCATATATATTTAACACCTTCGTGGTGGAATCCTTTAATATCCTTCATACACCTGGAGTTTATGAAGAATAATGTCCACTTGCATCCTATTAAAAATGTATGCTTATTTATGACACCTTCCAGTAGCTGGAAGAGGGGGAGGACATCCTAGGTCCCGAAGAGCCTAACTTTAATGTACTTGTTACACTTCTTTATCTGGCCAACTGCACGTGTCTTTGATAGAACGTCTGCAGTAAAGTTGTTAACCAGATAAAGTGTTGCCCTGGAGAGCACCACTAGACCAAGGATAAGCTGCTTCTGTGCAACTTCCATGGGTCAAGGAATATATATCGCATATGCAGGTTTAAAGATCATCGCGATGACTAAAACACAATAGGTCGGCCACCTCCTAAATATCTACACATCATCCTCCAATGTCTACATCTTCTGAGAAGCTCATCATCCAAGAAGCAAGAATTGAAAACGCTCAACCAGGTCCAGCAGTACCTCGCAGACACACTAAAGACTGATTCAATGAATACTTTAGTGGCGTCATCTACCAAACTTCGAAGAGCATTCCACTCCAGAACTCCACTACTTTACTATAGCCGCTAGATGAGTGAAACTTGTATAGATGAGTGATGATTGTATTTTCTTTCAGAACATGATGGATGTATAGATGAATAGGAGATGATTGTATAGATACATAGGAGATCTACAAGCCTGAAGCTTGTACAGATCAGGGGGAGTCCCTCGATAGTTATACTCTTTTCCCTTAAGTTACTGGTTTTTCCCACTGGGGTTTCCATAGTTAAGGTTTTAACGAGGCAACCACAGTGGCTCTGGATCCAGAAGTATCCACCCCATTAGCATACTGAATCCTGAAGTATTCATATGCTTAACCCAAGGTAATGGAGAGATGAGGGGGGAGTGTTGTGAGTTGAGAGAGGCCTTTGGCATCCCCCCTCAACATCTCACCATTACTCCCCACTAAGTTAGTGGGGAGTCCCTTGGACTCCTATGCTTTAATTGAATATATAGAGAGCCATGGCTTGTGCCATGGCTACTCCGAATGAGAGATTGTTTACTCTCTTCTCTAAAATCCTTCAACAGTAGTGATATAATAATGTGATGTTAGACACCAAAAAGGTCAGTATAAAGATTACGATGGCCTTAGTAATAGCCAAAAGTCAAACAATGATCTCATTAATGATGGGCAAATCATTCTCAACAGCTCTTTGGAGATCCACCCAATATTGGTTTCACAATTTGGAGCTAGCTCCATCTCCACTTGTAAACAAATATCAACATAATTAAATCAGTAATTCATTGCAACTAAGAGAAAGAAAAAACATTCTAGCAAAAATGATGGTCGGTAGGCAAGAATAGGGAGAGTCCATCTGAAAATATATAAGGTGGTATGATAATGTGATGTTGGATGGCAAGAAGGTCAGTATAAAGATTACGATGGCCTTAGTAAGAGCCAAAATGCTAAACAATGATCTCCAATCTTAGAAATGACTTGCGAGCTTGAAAGGGAGAAGAAATTTATGGAGAAAGGAGGCAATTAGAAAAGGATGCAAGAGGACTATAAGACGATAGGGCCATGTAAGCTGAAACCTCTGTTGGGAAATATATGCCCATAAGACAATTATTTTAATTGACACTTCTTGTTCAAAATAATAGTTTACAATTTGGTATTCTTTACCTTTGTAATGTTTTTATATGAACGTGTATATTTGTACGTTGAATATATAATTGAATTAATAAAGTCATTGGATTGTGTGTGGATATTAGAATCACAATGAGATTATGATAATGAGGCCTAATTGAACCACATAAGCACAATCCAAAATGTATTTGATCGATGAAATATCAATACGAGACATTGCTATTTCGAATAGACTAATGGGTTGTAACGCCCCATACTTGGGTGTCGTTATATAGTCTATACAAGTGCAAGTCTTTGCAGTTACCAGTGAAATCAGAATAGAAGCACAACAGAAAATGCTATATAAAATAATACACAATATCCGTCATTACAAAAGCTCACAAAAACAGTGAAGTAGAACTGAAATCCTCTCACTCAAACTATAAATTCAAGAACAATCTAAATAAAATAAGCAGCTCTTCTGTAATCCGACCGCAAAAGTTAGTAGTTTCTATTGGAAACACAGTCTCTTCATTGGTTGTCACTTCCTCGTAGGTTGGATCGTCATCTATAAGAAAACCACAGTATAAAAACTATGAAGTAGACAGTATTTAATAAAACAGTCAATCAATACATAACCATGCAGACCTATCAGAGTGGTAAAAATAAAAATATAGAGGGCAGCCGAGTTAATGTGTAAAGATCAGGTCACATTTCTTTAAATTAAACAATTAGTTAATAAAACTCATAGTTAAAATACTAGAGGGAGATCAAAGAAGCCACCTTATACCACAGCCGAGCTCACCCGAGCCAACATGTCATGGTCTAAACAAGTTCAGTAAGGATCACCAAGTTCAGTTAGGAGCATGGTCTTAGTCGCCTCGGCCATCCTTTAATTACGAGCTCCCAAAACCACATGTGTTCAGTATGTCGGTCTATGTCACTTCATTAGTTCAGTCATATTCTGTCTATCTGGCCTAAATTGTAAGTAGGGTCGTGTGTTCAATAGATCGGTATCAGTGAAGAATCAATTTCTTATATCAGTGGCTCAGTAGTTCAGTAAATCGGTATCAATATCAATCTACACGGCCTTCCTACATAACTTAGGCATTTATATCTGTTCGTTTGGTTACAATTCAGTCAATTCTACTGATCAATAATTAATTGACTGATCAATAATTGGTCGATGGTTAAAATCTAATTGCATTATCCCTTTCAAAACAGTTATATAACAAATAGTCTTAGACAATGCATGGCTAAAAGATAACTTTATCAGAAAAGAAAGAGTAAACATAGTTCGGATCAGATTCAAGGTTGGCACTTAGTCGGTCAACATTACTGTTCTGCCTGGTCTAGAGACTAACAATCCATTAATAATACCATCACTAAAAATAGGTTGGTAGTCCATGTATAGATTGGTAGTCATTGGTTCATATAAATGTCGACAAACAAGTCGGTGACTAACCGAATGGCAAATGACACAAATCAGAAAGAGATCAACTCAGTAGTAATAGGTCGAGTCAACGGTTTGGTCGGTAGTACAGTTTAATAACAGAAAAGGTCGGCCAACTGAGAAAGTCAATGCAACATTCAGAACAAACCCACAGACAAAATTGTTCAGGTCATCAACATGGAACAGGTCTATAAGTTGCTCGGGCTTCTTGTCGTCGGAGGGAACGGCGGCGGACGCAGAGGAGTAGAAGACGGCAAGCGGCAGCGTTGAGACTGCAGGCGGCATCGACAGTGGGGAGCTGGGGGAGAGGCGCTCGGGGATGTTTGTTCGTTGTTGGAGGAAGGCGAGGGCGGTCTGATGGACGGAGGTGGTGGAGCTCGACTGCGGTGCTTCAGTCGACATCGGAGGAGTGGAGCTACGACGACAGTCTCGAGTGGGTCTCTTCTGATGTCAACAGGGTTGAGGTGGAGGTGCGGAGCGGGGAGGCGTTCGATGTCGACGATGGCAGTGTCGTAGGGTGTGGGGCGACGAACAATGGTGCTGCGGCTTCAAGGCGGCGCTTCAAGGTGGCGTGGGTCGGAGACGAGGGAAGGCGGTGATAGTTCAGGGCAGAGCGAAGGTGATAGCGAACGAAAGGAGAGATAGGCACGTGCATGGCCTTGTAGTGGTGGCGGGGTGTTCGGTGTGACACCAGCGGTGGGGGAGCGGACGTGGGTAAGGGAAGGGGTGTTTTCGAACGAGAGACGAGAGAGGGTGAGATTGAGAGCCTGGGTTTGAGTTTAAAATGAAGGGGGAGTAGGGGTTTTGTATGCCTTTGAACGAGAGACGAGAGAGGGTGAGGTTGAGAGTCTGGGTTTGGGTTTAAACGAAGGGGGAGTGGGGTTTTTGTATGCCTTTGAACGAGAGTGAGGGGGAGGGTGTTTGAGAGAGAGCGGTTTTCGGGGGAATGAGAGAGCCTGGGGTGGGTCGGGGTGGGTCGTCGTGAGGGTTGGTTCGGGCTGAGCTGACGAAGGCTAGGGGAGGGGTATGGGTTGAAGACGAAGGGGGGCTTCGTAGGTGATCCTGGGTAGAGGGAGAGGGGAGAAGCATGGGAGGGATGAAGTGGGTTGCGGGTTGTTTTTTAAAAACAGAGTAGGGGAAGACTTATATAGGGTTCTTAGAAAATGAAAAACAATTAATAGGATTTCAAAATAACCCAAATATTAAAGGGGGAGGTTGAGATCCGAAAATTTTGGATCTCAACCAGCTCATTTGATAGATTAAATGGGGGTGGATGGAGGATTAGGGTAAAAAGGTAATTTGTAAAAGTGATTAGTAAGAGTAAAAAGTCATTAGTGATTGTAATTAGTAAAAGCGGAGGAATACAACCCCGTTTACGCGTACGACTCCGAAAAATTACGAAAACATAGCCATGTGATCGTATCGTCGCGAGGATCGCGAATACGAGATCCATTTCAGGGTTTGGGCTACGGAGATTCGAGGTTTAGGCCAAAATGTTTAGGATGTGGGTTGGCGAGTTCTAGGTCGATTTGATTTCAGAAAATTACGAAATTAAAATGGAGAGCCCTAAATGATCATAGAATGATACTGTAGAAGTTTGAAAACATTTTTATGATGTTTATATAGAAAATTAATTCATTTAGCTAAAACAGTAACAATTGAAAATGAATATTTATAAAAATTATTTAGAGGTATTTGATGAAATTCGAACTTGCTGAAATACATCATAACTAGTTTGGTGCTGCAGATATTTTTTATAAAGAATTTTGAAATCATTTTTGATGTAAAACTCCTGACTAACCATCATAAAATACCTCTGAAATGAGAAAATACGTGAAATACGTAAATAAATGTATTGCCGAATATGGGTCATTACATCCCACCCTCCTTAAAATAAATCCGTCCTCGGAATTCAGAAGACCGATTATTGCCTAAGCAATTTAAATGATCGAAAGGAAGGCTTGATGAACGACTATGATATAGGAAAATAAGTTGTTAATAGCATGAAATATAATGTGATATCATAGCATCAAGAAAACAAGAGATGTTATATATACATACTATTGACATCACCATAGCTTCTATAGCTAGTCTCAAGTCAAATAGGCTCAGATAGAGGAAGGAGACGAGTTCAAAAAGAATGAAGAAGTAGCGGCAGCTTACACGTCCCGGTTTGGTTCGTCTCAATTTGTCTCGCACCGTCCTCAAATGCTTCCGAGCATCATTCGATCTGCTTCTGCACCGTATTGTCGGTTATGTTGACGTTTCAAAAAAGAAGTCAGGGATTCAGAGGGGACAGCATGGATGTTAATGAAAAGGTTACCGTGAGGCAACGTGTAGCTAATGAGATAGATAAAGTAAGGATGGTATACCAACTACCTACCATGCAAGAGTCATGTTTAAAACATTAAGGGCTAAGTATAATATTAAAAGCAATAACTTATACCTCTAATCGCCTGGTTGATGGATTCAACATCTTCTGTGATCATTGTGTAGGCTTGTCATCTCGGTGGTGGAGCCGGTTGTTGCGCTTGTTGGAACACCTTCTGTTGAGGGGGAAGCGATGGTCATTATGGAGCATTCCTCGCAGGGGCATCAACAACATCTCTATATCTATCTTCTGGGCAATCCCTTGTCCCATGGTCCTTGGATCCACAGATCAAGCAAAGGTTCAGGCACGATCGACATTCTGCTTTGATGTGTCTAGTTTTACCACAATAGAAGCACTCTCGATGTTGTTGCGGTGCTGGCCTTTTGAACTGAGTCTGCTGGACTGGGCGATGCAGATTGGATGGTGGTCGATGACTGGATCCAGCATCTGATGTAGGAGGTGGCGGCTTTCGGGGAGGGGCAGTGTCACGCCCCGCTTCCCAAAAATGTGGAGGCGAGACGTGAGAAGGTCCGCTCAGACTTGAAGCTGAAAAGCCGCAAGTCCGATAAGCGTCAAATAGAACTATTAAATAGCAGGTCCTTGCAAGTGCGAACAGAACAACAATAATAATAAAGGGAGAGACAGATAAAATTATCTCAGAACGTCCAAAATAAATCCACACATCCCAGAAAATCCACCATGCTAAAAGAAGAAACGAAAAGAAAAGTACAAGAGACTGAAAGGAGGCCTAAGGCATGGCCGACATAATACATAACATCAACAAGAAAAGAGAGGTGCTACGCACCGACAGCTTAACAACGACTAAGCAGAAAACAACAACAGCTAGAAGGAACTCTAGGACTGGTCTCCTATGTCCTCGAACTTTCAACACCTGCAACCTGCTCGTCCTCAACGACCAACTCTGGCTCACAATCTAACATGTGACACCCAAAAGAGAAAAGGGGCACATGTCAGCAAGTCTAAAAGACTTGGGCAAGGAAACTGAAAGTAAGGCAACTAGCAACCTAGCAGTTTAGTATGCATGACATGGCAGTTATAACATGAGTGCACAATTTAAGACATGGCAAGACAATTTGTACAAGAGAACATTTATCGGGACACGACAAGAGTAGCCAAGCTACTATCAATTCAATCAATTCACATTTTGTAGGTGTTTACGCCATTCGCTGAATGGCATAGCATTTCAGACCGATCGGCGCTAAACACTACCCAATATTCACACGATATGGAGCCTGGGGTCCCCGCACATTGAGCTCAGCTAGTGAGCCTGAGGTTGCCCCGCACATTGAGCTCGCATTCTTAGTTCACAATTCAATACATCGAGCGTTGGGGTTTCCAACTCATTATGCTCGCTTCTGGTCACGAGCCAGGAACACAAGTATGGCGTAGGGAACACCTAGCCGGAACACGCAATTCGGGCATTGGCTATCAACCAACACATGGCCCGCTTCTGGAACACGAGCCAGGAACACAACATTGTAGCGAAGCTACGCAATCACAGCAATACCTAAAGAATGCGAGGTCATGACAATTTATTTGCGTACAGTTAATTAAATTAAACGTGACAGGCGAAATGCAATGACATGAACATATTCGCGTACCGCTAATGGAAAGTAAACATGACAGGCAAAGATGCAGTGATGATATGAACAGATAATTGCATACCGTTAATTGAATTTAAACGTGACATACAAGCATGATGAGGGTGACGGATCTAGCTTCGTTGTCAAGCTAGATCAAATGCGTCTAGGCAGCTATCCTTTCACTGCCTAGTCTCTTTTACGCTAAGCAAGGTAATGGCCTGAGCACGGCCTAAACAACAAGGGTAGCAAGTTTCACTTGCCTGAAATACGTGCCGGTATCACAATACTCAAAGTCCAATCACATATTCACAATTTCCAGAGCTCCCACGCTCGGTCCAACAATCAGCCTACAGTCCCGTATTATTAAGTTGGATTAGTGAGTTATAAAACATTAAAACACAGTTTTTATCTTGTTAACATGCGGTGTGGGTTCCTACAGTTAGAAATATACCCTCACACGACGCGAGAGCTACACTGACGTCGGGTAGCGACGTCAGGGGTTGGAATAAATAGAGCGTGCTCCAAATCCAGATTCCAAACAAGATGCCACGCTCACCAATCCTCGGGCAGCGTCCAGATCAGCGATTTAGTTCCCAACAGCGAGTAGGGCGTCGGTAAGCGTTTCTACGGCTTCCAGGATGTCGTATCAATCAACCGGGACGACCGGCTTGACGCACGCAAAGTCTACGACGTTGAGCATCGTAGGGGATGTCTGTGACGTCGGAAAACACTCCTAGGACCAGTAGGGGACTGCCGGAAGTCTCCAACAGCGAGGGAATGCGGTGAGAACTTGGCGACGCGTCGGTACGTCGAAATACACGTGCAACAACGAGATTACTCGCTGTTTCGTGGCTTGCTGCGGCCTGGGGCTGAGACAACAGCGCGGGGGTCAGAGGGGACCCACGGCGGAGGGGGAGCGGTGGCCTGCGGCGGAGCTCCGGCGGTGGCGACTGCCGCGATGGTTTTCAGCGGCCAATATGTGATTCCGGCGACTTAGGAGGAGCCCACGACGGTCGTGTGATAGAGAGGGGGTCGGAGGAAGGGAGGTGAGGTTGTGGGCGTCGTCGTCTTGGCCGGAGAAAGGAGTACGGCGCCGGCGGGGATGACTGCAGCTGCTGCGAAGGTTTTCAGCGGCTGCTGCGGCGTTTCAGGCGATCCACGACGAGGGTATGGCGCCTGCGGCGACGTGGGGGATCGGGGATGCTGACGGGGTCGCCGGCGACGATGCTTGGCCGGAGAACAAGTGAAAAGGCTGGGTTTTTGGGTGTTTGCGTGAGTTTTTACGAAGAGGCGGCGGGTTTCATGTTTGCTGTGAATGCATTAAACCCTAGATCGTTTTAATAGGCTATGGGCTGTGAACATGGGCTTGGCTGAGCGTGGGTGGGCTTCAACTCGGGTTGATGTGTTAAGAAACTTGGTATAGGATTGTTATAAAGGAAAAGCCCAAGCTTCTCTCCCACCCTCATGCGTGAGCTGTGGCCTAGCTAATGTGGGCTGGGCTAAGACAAGGCAATAGGATGTAATCTATAATAGAATTCTTTAGAGACAAAAGCCAAAAGAAACTTAGGGTTAAAATACAATGGGTTGGGCCAAAAAGTGAAAGTAGGTCAAACGAAGCTCAAAAATTGTGAAATAAATACTGGGGCGACCGGGGAGACGGGAGAAAGAAGACAGAGAAGACGGATCACAATTTCGACGACGAGAAACGAAACTAAAAATAGAAAGGCCTCACGACAAACGTGAAAATCGTGACGTCTCTTCAAATAAGATCAAATCGTGGGAGAACGACCCGTGAAATGGTGTTCTCAATTAACACCACAATTTTAATACTCTCAGAGAGGGTCACAACGGCATATCACACTATAGGGTTCGGATACAGACAACGCCTAAAATGAATACGTGCACGAACAAGAATACGTGCACGTAAAGCGTATAAAGGGTACGGGGTCCAAATATGATCGTAATCAAAGTTGGAACACGTCGAGGGTGGCTTGCTAAGGATGCAACCAAGGTGCTACGGCCCTATCAACTCAACGACACGACTCGCATACCAAGCACAAAACCATTCGGGTACTCGAAATTGCTATACGCACAGCCGTATGACGAATAGCGAGTACCGGCCGTTACATCCTACCCACCTTAGGATAAAGTCCGTCCTCGGACTTTCTAACACATCTAGTCGATCTAGTGACTACCCCAACCAATATCACATCATCATTCAACCATGTATAGTCATGTCAACCGCTTATACATATACACTAGGTAGTCAATCATTTATTTTACAATCATGTATTTACTTACGCACATTATACTCCTATACCTATCATAGCCAGACAATTTCATACACGTATTTCAATCATTCATATAGTCACAACATCCTTATAGAACTATTAAACACTTATCACCTACCATGGTGCATATACTCACAAACAACCAAATAGTTCACGCCACATTTAGATAACTACCTATGAACCAAATAATAAGGATACACCACTCCCTATATCTCCTAGTGCACATCCAATACCAAACAACCAATATGTGTAATCACACCATATCATTATTAAAACAAGTTCACTACATCTAATATACATTCACCATCATTATAATTTCACAATTTATAGTCATTCAAATGCATGCACACATTTCACCATATTATCACTTCATATATAGTCCTATAGCTATAATCACGACACACCACACATACCATAGTCACCAATTCCTATAACTATCATATACTTACCCGTGCATGGTGCACATCCACGCACGCTAATGTAACATTCATATATACTACTATATGCTCAGCACATATACACACTTAGTTTTAGCTAGCACACATATATTCACGCAACCAAGTCCTTAGTGAATAACTATACTACAAGACCAACTCATATAACTATATATATTGGTATAGCCACCCACAATCGTGTGCGTGACACAACCAGGCACAAACAATCCAAACATCATACATACATACATCATCCATCACTATACACCAACCACATACAATACACCAATGTACATAGAGTATACCCACTCAAGCTTGAGTGAGACTCAAATCATAGCGGAGTATTCTATATTCATAACACAACATCCATACATATATCAATACCAACACACATACAACTTCATAAGCACCATGAAATTAAATACACTATGACGACATATCAAATTACACTAATGGGGCCCACCAAACTATATTAAGGTTGATACGGCAACGACAAGCTCTATTGGCTAGACAACAGGTTGGAAACCGAAATCAAAAGCGTGACGAATGGAAAGATCGAAAAGCACGAGTTCATCTAGGACGAAGGTAAGGAGCCAGATTGGTTAGATGAACTAGGGTAAAACTGTGATTCGCTTAGGTGGGAAGAGTAAGAGGTAAGGATACTCTTACGGAATAGAGAAAATAGTATGTGAAAGTTTTAAGTTAAAATACGAAAAGTTGGAAAACTGTTGTACTTCAAAAGTTGATGCCCCTTTTCGTATAAAAATATTTAGAGGTCGATAAAACAAATTGTTCGAAATAAGCTTGAGTCGAATATACATGATAGGAGAAAACGGCTTATTGGTTTATATAAAATCATTATAAAAGGAAGTAAATCATTTACACGAATATTAAGGTCGTAGTTTAGGAAAATATTACACGGTAGTAATTTAATAACGTTTGCAAAGTTTGAAATGAAATTAAATTAACTGAAGAATTTAAACTCAGGTTAAACGCTTTCAAAATTCTTAAGCCAGTGAAAATTTAAAGTAATCAATATTGAAACTACTTTTAGAGGAATCAGGATTTGCCAAAAAGAGACTGCTTTACACAAGGCTCTTAACATACGAGCACCACGAGCCTGGTGCTGATATAAAAATAATTGAAATTCCATTTAGGTTAGAAATTATTCTAAAGGCATGTATGGTGAACGGAAAGATAACACTAGCTATTAGTAGTATTATCAAAATTTGTAGTGAAACTTTAAAATCAAATTTATGGAAGGTCTAGATCAGGAAATGGTTTTGAAAAGTAATTTTACGGAAATCGGAACTAGGAAAAACGTTGAGCTTAACATCGACTTGCTGAAACCATATGCAACTTGAAAAGTATATTAAAGGAAGCGCGACGAGTCATTTGAACCGCATAAATAAGAAAGGAAAATTTATAAATCGAATTGGGAAAAATAGAAATACGGCTCAGAATACAATTAATATGTGTGAAGGAACAAGATATTTAAATAGGTATGAAAAGTATAGGCTGGAAAAAACATTATAAACAGTAATCAAAATCTCGTCAAACTTTTCGAAATTTCAAAAATGAATTTAAGTCAACGGAAAAGCATGAAGTCCAAATACATATATTAAAAGTTTTCGAATGAGTTTATACCTTGCGAATAAGGGAATCGAAAATACTTCCAAAGATTCAGCATTTGCGATAAAGAGATTTTAAGGTATGTACGCTAAACGGTTAGAATAAATCTCATAGTTTAGAAAAATGGTATATCGAATTTTCAAAATAGTGTTAGAGTCCTTAAACCAAAATGCGAAAAATATAGATTAGAAAATGGTTACAAGATAGTAATTTAAAATTACAACTATTACGCTCTGAATCTATAAGGAATCTTGACTCAATCGAAAAGTGAGAAATTTAAGGATATACGTAACTGATTTAAAACAAAATTTAAACTTAGCGAAAACTTCAATAGGGGAATCGAAAAATAACTTTAGAAGAAATTAAGCTTGTGAACGGGGACATTCGAAGGATCAACGATTATCGAAACGTGGTGGTCATGGGGGTCGAGGCAAGGAATTTGGTCGGATGGTCAAAACATATATACGCCTAGGACATGAATCAGGAAAGTCTACGGGAAACTCCTATAGTCGACCAACCAAGGATTTAAGAACTAAGCGCTGAGACTTTCTAAGGCTAGACGGTAATGAGATGCGTCCAGCTTGGTCCGAAATCGATGAACCCAAGTGAACGACTAACGAAATTCTAGAAGTCCAACATGGTCAGAGTTAGGCGAGAACCACTAAGGTGACTCCTAAGACAATTAAATCAATTCCTAGCAGGGAGTTTAACTAACAATCAGGGTCCTCTAACTAGCAAGTATAGACGTCTAACTAAGTCTTCCTATCATCTAGTGACAAGGAAAACGATTAGAACTAGACTCAAGACTTGTGACTCAGATGTTTTAATTTATTTAATGGACATTTTGTTATTATTATCGTTGTTCCGGTTATTCACAGTTGCAAACGGACCTGCATGTGTCACCAATAAAACCTGTCACGCCCCGCTTCCCAAAAATGTGGAGGCGAGACGTGAGAAGGTCCGCTCAGACTTGAAGCTGAAAAGCCGCAAGTCCGATAAGCGTCAAATAGAACTATTAAATAGCAGGTCCTTGCAAGTGCGAACAGAACAACAATAATAATAAAGGGAGAGACAGATAAAATTATCTCAGAACGTCCAAAATAAATCCACACATCCCAGAAAAGCCACCATGCTAAAAGAAGAAACGAAAAGAAAAGTACAAGAGACTGAAAGGAGGCCTAAGGCATGGCCGACATAATACATAACATCAACAAGAAAAGAGAGGTGCTACGCACCGACAGCTTAACAACGACTAAGCAGAAAACAACAACAGCTAGAAGGAGCTCTAGGACTGGTCTCCTATGTCCTCGAACTTTCAACACCTGCAACCTGCTCGTCCTCAACGACCAACTCTGGCTCACAATCTAACATGTGACACCCAAAAGAGAAAAGGGGCACATGTCAGCAAGTCTAAAAGACTTGGGCAAGGAAACTGAAAGTAAGGCAACTAGCAACCTAGCAGTTTAGTATGCATGACATGGCAGTTATAACATGAGTGCACAATTTAAGACATGGCAAGACAATTTGTACAAGAGAACATTTATCGGGACACGACAAGAGTAGCCAAGCTACTATCAATTCAATCAATTCACATTTTGTAGGTGTTTACGCCATTCGCTGAATGGCATAGCATTTCAGACCGATCGGCGCTAAACACTACCCAATATTCACACGATATGGAGCCTGGGGTCCCCGCACATTGAGCTCAGCTAGTGAGCCTGAGGTTGCCCCGCACATTGAGCTCGCATTCTTAGTTCACAATTCAATACATCGAGCGTTGGGGTTTCCAACTCATTATGCTCGCTTCTGGTCACGAGCCAGGAACACAAGTATGGCGTAGGGAACACCTAGCCGGAACACGCAATTCGGGCATTGGCTATCAACCAACACATGGCCCGCTTCTGGAACACGAGCCAGGAACACAACATTGTAGCGAAGCTACGCAATCACAGCAATACCTAAAGAATGCGAGGTCATGACAATTTATTTGCGTACAGTTAATTAAATTAAACGTGACAGGCGAAATGCAATGACATGAACATATTCGCGTACCGCTAATGGAAAGTAAACATGACAGGCAAAGATGCAGTGATGATATGAACAGATAATTGCGTACCGTTAATTGAATTTAAACGTGACATACAAGCATGATGAGGGTGACGGATCTAGCTTCGTTGTCAAGCTAGATCAAATGCGTCTAGGCAGCTATCCTTTCACTGCCTAGTCTCTTTTACGCTAAGCAAGGTAATGGCCTGAGCACGGCCTAAACAACAAGGGTAGCAAGTTTCACTTGCCTGAAATACGTGCCGGTATCACAATACTCAAAGTCCAATCACATATTCACAATTTCCAGAGCTCCCACGCTCGGTCCAACAATCAGCCTACAGTCCCGTATTATTAAGTTGGATTAGTGAGTTATAAAACATTAAAACACAGTTTTTATCTTGTTAACATGCGGTGTGGGTTCCTACAGTTAGAAATATACCCTCACACGACGCGAGAGCTACACTGACGTCGGGTAGCGACGTCAGGGGTTGGAATAAATAGAGCGTGCTCCAAATCCAGATTCCAAACAAGATGCCACGCTCGCCAATCCTCGGGCAGCGTCCAGATCAGCGATTTAGTTCCCAACAGCGAGTAGGGCATCGGTAAGCGTTTCTACGGCTTCCAGGATGCCGTATCAATCAACCGGGACGACCGGCTTGACGCACGCAAAGTCTACGACGTTGAGCATCGTAGGGGATGTCCGTGACGTCGGAAAACACTCCTAGGAGCAGTAGGGGACTGCCGGAAGTCTCCAACAGCGAGGGAATGCGGTGAGAACTTGGCGACGCGTCGGTACGTCGAAATACACGTGCAACAACGAGATTACTCGCTGTTTCGTGGCTTGCTGCGGCCTGGGGCTGAGACAACAGCGCGGGGGTCAGAGGGGACCCACGGCGGAGGGGGAGCGGTGGCCTGCGGCGGAGCTCCGGCGGTGGCGGCTGCCGCGATGGTTTTCAGCGGCCAATAGGCGATTCCGGTGACTTAGGAGGAGCCCACGACGGTCGTGTGATAGAGAGGGGGTCGGAGGAAGGGAGGTGAGGTTGTGGGCGTCGTCGTCTTGGCCAGAGAAAGGAGTACGGCGCCGGCGGGGATGACTGCAGCTGCTGCGAAGGTTTTCAGCGGCTGCTGCGGCGTTTCAGGCGATCCACGACGAGGGTATGGCGCCTGCGGTGACGTGGGGGATCGGGGATGCTGACGGGGTCGCCGACGACGATGCTTGGCCGGAGAACAAGTGAAAAGGCTGGGATTTTGGGTGTTTGCGTGAGTTTTTACGAAGAGGCGCGGGTTTCATGTTTGCTGTGAATGCATTAAACCCTAGATCGTTTTAATAGGCTATGGGCTGTGAACATGGGCTTGGCTGAGCGTGGGTGGGCTTCAACTCGGGTTGATGTGTTAAGAAACTTGGTATAGGATTGTTATAAAGGAAAAGCCCAAGCTTCTCTCCCACCCTCATGCGTGAGCTGTGGCCTAGCTAATGTGGGCTGGGCTAAGACAAGGCAATAGGATGTAATCTATAATAGAATTCTTTAGAGACAAAAGCCAAAAGAAACTTAGGGTTAAAATACAATGGGTTGGGCCAAAAAGTGAAAGTAGGTCAAACGAAGCTCAAAAATTGTGAAATAAATACTGGGGCGACCGGGGAGACGGGAGAAAGAAGACAGAGAAGACGGATCACAATTTCGACGACGAGAAACGAAACTAAAAATAGAAAGGCCTCACGACAAACGTGAAAATCGTGACGTCTCTTCAAATAAGATCAAATCGTGGGAGAACGACCCGTGAAATGGTGTTCCCAATTAACACCACAATTTTAATAATCTCAGAGAGGGTCACAACGACATATCACACTATAGGGTTCGGATACAGACAACGCCTAAAATGAATACGTGCACGAACAAGAATACGTGCACGTAAAGCGTATAAAGGGTACGGGGTCCAAATATGATCGTAATCAAAGTTGGAACATGTCGAGGGTGGCTTGCTAAGGATGCAACCAAGGTGCTACGGCCCTATCAACTCAACGACACGACTCGCATACCAAGCACAAAACCATTCGGGTACTCGAAATTGCTATACGCACAGCCGTATGACGAATAGCGAGTACCGGCCGTTACAGGCAGCTAAAGCTTGTTCTCGCTTCTCTTCTCTTTCGATGAACTTGTGCTCACGAGCTGCAGCTAGAACCTCAGTATGGGTGCAGAGTTGGCGTCCGACCAAATTCCGTTGAATCTCGATGTTCAGTCCTTGCTTGAAGCATTGAGCTCGGGTCAGAGGGGTGTCAACCATCCCTGGAGCAAACCGGCTAAGCATAATGAACTGAGCATCATATTGTTCCACTGACATGGAACCTTGCTTCAACCCAACGAACTGAGCTTGTAGTTCCATCTGAGCTTCAGGTGAGAAGTACTGGGTGTTGAAGTGGTCGGTGAACGTCGCTCAGTCGATAGGTCGTTGCAGGCAATGTTTAGCTAAGCTCCACTAAATCCTAGTTCTGTCAGTTAGTTGTGATTTGGCTGTATCCACCCATGCATATACCGCGATCTGGGCTGCTCTTAAGTCATCCTCGGTGCTTCGTAACCTTTCTTCGTCCTTTAGAGGACCGTCCAAACCATTCCAAGGCTTTGGGCGGAGCGACCTGAATTGTTGTATACCTCCTTCATGCTTTTGCTCTCCTCGTATAGCTTGAACCAGTTCTCGCAATGCGATATCAGAAATTTGATGCACAGTGGGAGGTGGTCCGTTGTTGGTCTGGTTGCTAGCTCCGGATAGATCAGCTCTGTTGGGACTCTCAGAAGTGTTTCTGTCCATCGTTTGAGTGTCACACCTGCATACATAGAAAATTGTCAGATTCGTTGAGTATTATATATAGCACATCCTGATTTCACTATACTGTTCACGAGGTATTTAGCGCGGACATGCATGGGCCACCAAACTTGTAACGACCTGCTCTCGGAGGGGCCATTACTTATTTCATTTTATTTGCAGGTCTGCAGATTACCAGTGAAATCAATATAGCCACAATCCAGAGATATACCAATACTCTAACTAGCGTACATTATTACAGTCCAAATTTAAGATACAACAACAAACAATACTCTCTCACCAAATACATAAAGAAAGTACAGAAAGGAAATGCAAAAAGGAAATACATAATATAACACACACACCAACTCAAACAAATAGAAGACAGCCACCTCTAGTCGAACTCTGGCTTCTCAAAACTCAGGGGTCACTTCCTCGATCTGGTCGTCGTTTGCCAGTGCCATAAATGGAACCGTAGGTAAGTCACAATAATTCTAAATATAGAAAAGAAGCAGTGCATAAGTATGACAAAAATAACTGCGTACGAGCAAACCAGAGTGGAAAGTAAAGTACTGAGCAACAACTGTACATAACTGAGTAGTAAAGGTAACAGAACTGAAAAGGAGAGAACAAACTGTACTGTGGTAGTGCAAGTGTAAATCAGGCTAAGCAAGTGAAGTATGCTACCGCTGTATCTATATGTATGACAAGTATGGTATTGCTGACTGCACAAAAGTGCACGTAATGCATAAAGTAAAAGGTGGCCATGCAAGTACAACGAGTAACGTGTAAGAGCAACCATGGTGACTGAAATGGTGAGACTAGCAGGCATGAACTGTAACGATAATAAACATGCAAAGTACTGAATAAGACGTACAATCAATGGTTATATAGGTGTTGGCAGTAATTAACTAAAACTATGTGATGTGACTCACATATGAGAGTATGATATGCAAGCATGGGTCACCTCGTTGCCACGAGGAGCAAATCACGGACGTCAATCACAACATAATTTTGAGAAAAATGAGACGAGACGAGACGAGACGAGACGAGAGAGGTGACTCCGGTCATAGCACCCACACTTTCTCTACAATGAGTTACCCCAAACCCCAATGTCGTGTGTATCGATTACATGTTTCTTACAAGATGTTCCCCAATATATTCTATGAGATATTCCATGAGACATTCCATAATATATTCCACAAGATGGTCCATAAGTTGGTCCACACATGATGTTCCATACGATAATTCGTTAGCACACAATTTACCCAAGTTGATGGCTGTGTGTTACACCCACCAAAGTTGAAAGTTAGCAAAGTAATATGTAGTTGATTACTTTCCTATTAGATTAGGTCTCTAGTTTTGGTTCAAGTCAAATAGCCGTTCTGAGGCTATAAGTGGTGTTCTAAGTTCGTACGAGTACAGTAGCTAATTTTCTAAATCTAGAATTTATCGTGGCTTACTGATTTCGAGGTTGTGGTAGCAAGCTGGGACTAGATCCAGAGCTTCCACAGGAGTTGGTGCACGAGGATTGGTACCTGCGGTCACAAGAAATACTCAGTTAAAAATACACTATTTTCTATTGATTTAACTTGATCGTTTTGATTTTTATAAACAATTGAAACGGTGTCGAAAATCGTTCTAAATTTGAATAGCTTTTGCTAAATATAAATAAGCTAGAAATAACCAGTGCACGGTCCAAAAAAATCCTCTCACATGATGTGGTTCACACGCAACCGAAGGAGTGAGAAGTTGGGTTTGTGTAGGGTATCGTCGGGGATAAAGGGGAAAAGCTGGTGTTCGTTGGGTTATTTGAATTTTATGGAGCGAGCATTTGGGTTTTTTGTTTTTGATTTTGGTGGTGATGTGGCAACCATGTAGCAATGTAATATTGCCACATGAAACAAAGCACATCAATCACCCATCATTTGTATAAAGGATAAATAAATCTTGAAAAAAGTCACTTTCATCTTGATTTAAACCTGATTCATCACCGAGCGCCTTTGGCGCATTGGCACCCGGGTGAGAACCCAGGACCTCAGGTGTGAGTTCCCGTGTTCGAAACCCCTTTCCCCCTCCCCCTATGTGTAATCCCCCCCAGTGTAGCTAGTGTAGTGGCTCCCCAAGCTCTTGCGTCGGGCTGCCAGCCGGCCTTCGGGCACGGTTTCCTGCTTTCCGATGACCAAAAAAAACTTGCTTCATCTGTTTGTTTGCACCAAACAAAGGTTATTTGACTCTAAAATAAAGGGACAAATCTAGCCGATGGCCTATAACTATTCAGTTCAGGAATTTTTTTAAAACTTATATGTGTTAATAGATATAAAGTTCAAAAGGATTAGCTATCCAGGTTAGATATGCGTTTGATGTATACTCTTAGAAATCTTGCTGGATGCTTCATCCAAGAAAATAGACGATGTGATAAGGGAAGCCCGTTGGGGCTCATATGGAACCGACTACAAATGCACATAGGGACCAATTGGACATCAGGCCAAATACCACTACTGTCCAATAAAGAGAGCACATCACTTGGAGGCTAATTATTAGTGTGCTCCTCAGAAGTGAGTTGTCATAATACTCTTAGTCTCAGCATACCCTATAAAAAGGACACAGCTCCCAAAATGGAAGGTTTGATTTTTCACATTTATCGCGGTCCCTATTTGTATATTGCATATTACACCTCTCCCTTGGAACTAACTTAAGCATTAGAGGATGCAAGTCAAGTCCCGAGATCCTAATTTGTCTCGGCTAATATCATTGTTTTATCCTGTTGGATATGGACGACATATATACACCCATGAGGGGATGTATGATGGCCTATGGACCTCAGATGCCGCGTGCACGAAAGTGTGCACGAAGGGAACATTTTCTCGTGTGAAAAGGACCACTCGATAAGTGGAAAAAATCACTTTATAAGTGCAAAAAGGCACTTGATAAGTGAATGAAGAAGAGGATAAGTGAATGTGCTAATATATGCTAATAAGCTTATATTTAGTTATTTCCTACAATAACTACCCCTAAAGCCTATAAATAGGACCCAAGGGTAAGGCATTTACACCAATTTTACCATGCCATAAGTTTGCATAAGACAACTTGTGTTCTTCTTCTCCCTTCCATTAAAATCCTCTTCTAAATAGAGATTTAGGCGGTGAAACGCTGCTTCGATCCTCCGTGACGAAGTACTGACCGTTGTGACGAATCCGAGGGCGAAGTTCAGAGATTACGGTGCCGCGTACGCAAGCGTAAGTCTCTCCTCTTCATTCGATCCTAACATCATTGTTTTGACAGGATCTTACATTGGTATCAGAGCAATACGGGTTCGCCCCGATCTAACCATCGCCCGAGTCTAACCGATGAACGAGGCGTTGTCTTTTTCACGAATGAGTTTCCTACCATGATGGATATGGTAGGAGCGCATCGTGACGGAGAGAACACAGCCGTTGTTCTTTTCACGTTAGGGTCTTCTGCCATTACGGATATGGCAGGAACTCTCAGTGACGGGAAGAACTGACCGTTCATATAGCCAAACTCGCACTCCTCATGGATGCTGAGTCTCCATTCAATAGGGAATGGGTGCTCTCTTCATGTAGAGCGTGTAGTTTGCGAACTTGAAAGTGTGTTATTTTTTTTGGCACACGTCCATTGAAGTATAACTACTTTCTCGACGAACGAGTGTCTCATCGGAGAAGAAGATGGCGGTTGCAAATTCTCATCGGAGAAGAAGATCTCTTTGGTGCATGATCGCTATGGCCATATGGGCCATGGAGGCTATGCACCCCCCCTCCCCATGCAGAGGGGGTTGGCTACGGCCAATGACCACCAAGGCCACCACCCCTCCGGGAGGGGGGGATGTGCAAACCAGACCCAAAGGAAGGGGAGACCGGCCATGGCCAAGGGGACATGGCTGGCATGCACAAAGGCTGCCATGGCCGGCCTGGCAGAGGCCAGGGCAGGCGCCCTGGCCGAGGCCAGGGCCAAGCCAGGCCACCCCTGTCCTCGGCCAGGGCCAGGCCACTGCCGGCCCTTGCCCTCGACCAGGGCCAAGCCCCGGTCGACTCTTTTCAAAAGGGGGGGCTCGCTTGAGCGGTGGCTTGCATGGCCGTTCTCTATGGAGCCGGCGGCAGTTGTCTGCGGCAAAATTTCCCTATAGAGAGGGAGCGCCTGGATCCATACGGGAGCTGGCGACGATGGCTTGCAGAAAACTCCCAAAAGGGGGGGTACGACCTAGGCCAAGTTGCAATGGCAATTTTTTTTCTTCGGGGGAAGAATACGGCCTTAGCCCGGCCACGACACGACCCTGGCAATGGCAGGGGAATTGTCAAAATATTTCGGCTTTTTCACCCTATCAGGGGGGTGTAGGCCTTGTCGAATATTTGCAAACACGACAAGGGTAATGTTAGTACCATAAGGGTACTAAGATGAAATTTCCTAATTTTGAAAATTACGTTTTCAAAATCGCTTTTTCTGCTGCAAGTACTATAAGAGTACTATCGTTTGATAAGTGAGGGGGAAATATTGAAAGTTGTTCTAGATGGTGATTGGAATCGTAGAGACCTTTCCGATTCTAGAGCAACATCTTCAATATTTTTCGAAAGTAACTTATCAAATGTAAAAATATCATTCCAAGTGGGATATTCCAAGTGGGAGTGATATCTATGTATAAGAATTTTATGCAATGATTTTTGATTGAACCTTCGGTTTTGTGTCTTTTGCAGCATTTTAAAGTTAAAATGTCTTCCGCTTCAAAGAACATCATCACTGAGTTAAACAAAGGTGAAAAACTCAACGACGATAATTACAAACTATGGTCCATCAAGATACAATATGTTCTAGAGGAGCAAGAAGTGCTCGAAACTCTGAAGAACATAATGATTGAACCAGAGTTGGGCACTACAGCCCAACACAGAAGAGACAAGGAAGCTTTCGATTCTTGGTCTCGGAAGAACAAGATTGCACGCATTACGTTGTTGTCCAGTATGGCCGACGACAGAATGCGTATCTTCCGAGAACATGACCTAGCCATGGACATATGGTCCAAGCTTGAGGAGAAGTTTGGTGGCATCTCGATGTCCAAACTTCGTTCTTTAACTATAAGATTTGATTCATACAAGAAACGTCCAGATCATTCCATAGGGAAACATCTGCGACATATGGCGAATCTCATCTCAGAGTTAACGGATGCAGGTCATGTGCTCACTGACGAGCAACAAATCCAAGCAGTCATACGTTCCCTACCAAATGGGTGGGACCAAATGAAGATGCATCTCACTCATAATGAGAGCATCAAGAACTTCAGCGATGTTTCTAAGCACCTCGAGTTAGAGGAAGAGCGGCTTGCGACCGCCAAGCCAAGTGCAGAAGTGCACATGGTTGCTAGTTTCTCACACGGGGGAAAGAAACGAAAAAATCGTTCGAAGTATACTAATGAACGTAATAAGCAACCAGAGTCTACCAAGAAACCCAAACATAAGGGTGTGCACAAGAAATGGCACAAGAAGAAGGACTTGAAGAAGATCAAGTGTTTCAAGTGCAACAAGTTAGGTCACTATGCTCGTTCATGTACGAGTGGAGGTGACGAGGTAACTTGTAATAATACTAGTTACATATGTGTTTCTAGTTCAATATTTATTGTAGAATCTAATCCCTTTTGGATAATTGATTCAGGTGCCACCGACCACATAGCAAGGGACAGACGGTCCTTCGTAGAGTATCACCGGATACCCCAAGGAACGAAGTAGATCTACGTAGGAAACAACACCAGTGTTGAAGTGAAAGGCGTTGGGACGTGCAAGCTCGTCTTGGACAACGGCCGCACTATCCTACTTCATGATGTTCTCTTCGCTCCAGATATTCGAAGGAATATTATATCTGTGGTCGTGTTAATGGGTCTTGGTTATAGCTGGTTTTTTCATAATTGTAAAGTGGTCTTGTCTTGTAATAATACTCTAATTGGTTCTGGGTATGTATTTAAAGGATTTATTGTATTAAATACAATGTATGATTCCTCTAATTTTAATGAAAATTTCCTTGTTGCAAATTCATCAAATTATGACTCAGATGTAATTTGTTGGCATGCAAGGCTTGGTCACATTGGACCAACACGAATGGATAGACTTGCCAAACGTGGCCTTCTATCCAATGTTTCAAAGGTCGAAATGTCGACTTGCGAACATTGCCTTGTAGGAAAATCTTGTCGCAAGCCATTTGGAACCGGCACAAGGGACGAGGTTCCATTACAGCTCATCCATTCGGACATATGTGGTCCGATGAATGTCAAGACAAGACGTGGAAAGTCCTATTTCATCACTTTTATTGATGACTTCACCCGATTCGGTCATATCTATTTGATATCCCACAAAAGTGAAGCATTAACATGCTTTAAAAACTATATGAGTTTGATGGAAAATCAATTAGATCGCAAGATTAAGGTCTTGCGAACCGATAGAGGCGGTGAATACCAATCAACAAGTTTTAAGGAACTTTGTGATGAAAAAGGCATAGTTCATCAGGTTACTATGCCTTATACTCCGCAACAATATGGTGTTGCAGAAAGGAGAAATAGGACTTTAATGGAAATGGTCCGTTCAATGATGGCGCAAGCTAACTTGCCAATCACCTTTTGGGGTGATGCATTATTGACGGTCGCTTTCATTTTAAATCGCGTACCCTCGAAATCAGTTAGCTCCACTCCTTATGAGTTGTGGAACCAAAGGTCTCCTGACTTAAGCATTTTAAAACCTTGGGATGTGCATCCTATGCACATATTTCCTCCCATAAGTATGGTAAACTTGGGCCAAGGGGGAGGAAATGTATCTTTATACGATACGCAGAAAACTCCAAAGGTTATGTTTTTCATTGGTCAGGAAGACAATGGAGGACTAATTGAATTTGAGTCGAGGGATGTCACTTTCTTGGAAAACAAGTTTCCAAGACAGGGCGAGATAAGTCAGGACTTATCTCTATTTGAGATTTCTGATCAGGAAGGATTACCTCATTCGAGTGGGAGAATTCTTGGTGAAGACAAAAATACGTTTCAACCTTCACCAATGGATGATACGAATGATGCTAATCCTATTCCATACGGGAATAATGATCCAAGTGGGAGAAATTCTAACGACATTCCAAGTGGGAGTGATATTAGAATTGATCTAAATTCAAGTCAACAAGGACTTGAAGAATCTCAAATACAACGTAGTAGTCGTACAAGGTTAGCTCCTCTAAGATTTGAGGATGAATTTCCGCAAACCTTTATGACTTTACTACAAGAAGATGACGAGCCTGCTACTTTCAAACAGGCCGTATCATGCCCTGCGAAAGATAAATGGATGGAAGCGATGAAGGAGGAATTAGAATCCATGAAAGTTAACCAAGTCTAGGACTTGGTTGACTTACCCAGAGGACGTAGAGCTATTGGGAACAAATGGGTTCTCAAGATCAAGCATAAGGCTGATGGCTCTATAGACAGATATAAAGCTTGCCTTGTTGCGAAAGGTTTTACGCAACAGGAAGTGATAGACTACGAAGAGACCTTCTCACCTGTTGTTCGTTTTACCTCTATTCGCTTGATTCTGGCTATGGTAGCTTGCTTAGACCTCGAATTACATCAAATGGATGTAAAGACCGCCTTTCTCAATGGAGAATTGGACGAGGAGATCTATATGGAACAACCAACAGGGTTTGTAAAAGAAGGAAATGAACATAAGGTTTGTAAACTTAGTAAGTCCATATATAGACTTAAACAATCCTCGAGGCAATGGTATATACGATTTCAAGAAGTTGTCTTATCAAATGGTTTTACCATGCTTGATGAAGATAACTGTGTATATATCAAGAGGATTAAAAGCAAGTATGTTATCATGTCTCTATATGTAGATGGCATTTTAATAGCCGGAAATGACAAGGACTTTGTGATGGATATCAAGGCTTGGCTTTCATCAGTTTTTGAGATGAAAGATATGGGAGAAGCCGCATATATCCTTGGAGTTAAGATTTCAAGGAATCGTTCGAAGAAACTTCTTTCTCTTTCACAAGAGACTTATATAAAGAAGATTCTCAAACGTTTTAATATGGAGGACTGCAAGTCCATTGATACTTCTATAAGCAAATGCAATAATTTATGTCTGAAATCGTGTCCAATGAACCAAAAAGAAAAGGAAATTATGGAAAAAGTTCCATATTCAAGTGCAATTGGTAGTCTTATGTACTCTATGATGTGTACACGACCGGACATCTGTTTTGCCGTTGGAATGGTAAGTCGTTACCAATCCAATCCAGGGCAAGTACACTGGAAAGTGGTTAAGAGGATAATGTGGTATCTTAAAGGAACTGCAGACTATGCTTTATGCTATCAAGGAGATGCCTTGAAGCTCGAAGGCTACACTGATGCTGATTGGGCGAGTGATCTCGATGAGCGACGATCGACCTCAGGATATGTTTTTCTACTCGGATCTGGTGCAATATCCTGGAGTAGCAAGAAGCAATCCTGCATCGCACTTTCAACTATGGAAGCTGAGTATGTAGCATTTAGCATGGCAGTCCAAGAAGCTGTTTGGCTTAGGAAGTTCTTAGACAGGCTAATTGACGCAAGTGACTCAGGTGCTGTACCAATACACAGTGACAGTCAAGCATCTATAGCATATGTCAAAGATCCAAAATTCCATTGTAAGACCAAACACATTGATATCCGCTACAAATTTGCAAAAGACTATGATAAATCAAGAAGGTAGACATTAGGTACATATCTTCGCATGAGATGATAGCAGATCCGCTTACGAAGGCGATCCCCAGAGATGTGTTTTACAAACACTTATCATCTCAAGGATTGCGTAAGAGCTGAGTTGTACCAATGTATATTCCCATGTCTATGAATGATCAAATTTAATAAAAGAATAAGTTCTTTTCGACATTGCATATGAGTTTCTTGAAAATGTTTGTGTACATTTCTTATATCTCAGCTGAATTTTCTAGTATGTCGGACAGATTGAGGTTGGCTCTCTCACATGAGCTACCGCCTTTATTCTATCAGACAGATAAGATAAAGATGAGACCTGTTTAAAGTCAAAATCGTCAGATGGATGATTTAGAGTCATGCCTTAAACAAAATGGTCGTATGAGAGATCTGCATCATATGGATGCTAACAAAAGATCTAAAAGGATTTTTTTCCTATCTGTCTTATGCGGGATGTGGGTCCAGGAGATTAAAGAGTAGTAAAAGGGACTCAAAGTCAGACATTGTGGTGTCTGATCATCATCCTTTCAACATCATTAAGACATACGCTCCCTGGGAAAGGAGTGATGTTGTAATACGTATTCATACTACGTATGCATTTGACCATTGGGTTAGAATAGTAATTGTGTTTACTATTATGTGAGACCCAAAGACCACATGGGTCTTAACTCATTACCCTTATGGACTCTAATTGGTTCCTTTAGATTTGACTGGGTGATTGCTATCTTAGCATGTTACTTATGGACTATGGTCAATTCGGTCCGGCGGGGCATGTTAGAAAAGCAAGTCAAGTCAAGATCGAAAGGATCGCAAGAAGAGGAAGATTAATTTCATATTCACATTTGGACTTTAAAGATTCAAAGCTGGCCAGCCAATTGTAATCCAGATGGGATTCAATTGTTGAATATAAAGTATAAGAAATGTGAAGAAATAATCTAGGGTAAAGCATGCGTTAATCTACTCAACTTTGCACCTCGAGGAGTGTTGTGTATCTCTAACAAGTGCACAACAGCGGACTCTATGCGCATGACGGTCACACGGTTTATTTCTCGGTATGATAAACAGAAGAACTAAAGGAAAAGATATTTCCTTACAATCCCCTCAAGTGTGAGTGGGAGATGTTGGATATGGACGACATATATACACCCATGAGGGGATGTATGAGGGCCTATGGACCTCAGATGTCGCGTGCACGAAAACGTGCACGAAGGGAACCTTTTCTCATGTGAAAAGGACCACTCGATAAGTGGAAAAAGTCACTTTATAAGTGCAAAAAGGTACTTGATAAGTGAATGAAGAAGAGGATAAGTGAATGTGCTAATATAGGCTAATAAGCTTATATATGGTTATTTCCTACAATAACTACCCCTAAAGCCTATAAATAGTACCCAAGGGTAAGGCATTTACACCAATCTTACCATGCCATAAGTTTGCATAAGGCAACTTGTGTTCTTCTTCTCCCTTCCATTAAAATCATCTTCTAAATAGAGATTTAGACGGTGAAACGCTGCTTCGATCCTCCGTGACGAAGTACTGACCGTTGTGGCGAATCCGAGGGCGAAGTTCAGAGATTACGGTGCCGCGTACGCAAGCGTAAGTCTCTCCTCTTCATTCGATCCTAACATCGTTGTTTTGACAGGATCCTACATATCCGTGTGTGTATGCCTATGGTTTTTTCATTAATAGGATAGCCCAATTAACTCAATCCATTTGGAGATATCATGTCTAGTCATATTACCTAAATGCCCGCCAAGGTCAGAGTCACCTACCCGATCTTGAGCCCACCTACAAGCAATGCACATGTACACTTTATAACTAACACTATATGTAGGAAATAGACAATCATTGTTGTGATGATCACAATAGTAAAAATAGGTCCAGATGGTAGCGGGATGGTCGCCTTTCGGTCGATCCTCTACTTGTTGGATTTGAAAACCCTTCACAACTCTCAAATGCAACGCCTGTGTCCACATTCATCACTAAGGATCAACTTTGGCGATTCCAAGCTCAAAAGCAATTTCAGATGCAAAATTGCAAAGAATGCTCAGTCAATTTCTTCATCAGCAACGTCATCATCAGCCAAAGCATGTCAATCCAACTATGAATCAATCTCCTTTTGACCAAAATCTCCCACATCCACATTGGCCTTTCCTACATCCTTCGAGTCTTGCACATCAAAATTAGCATGATAATGGCTCACCCTACTTAAATCATTGTGACATTCAACCAATATTCCCTTTGCTAGTGCAGCAAAATCTAATTATCAATAAAGAGGAAGCACGAATAGATGGGACCTACATGATGCAAGAAGTGTGAGGAGATATTAATCTTGATGATATGAGAATGGAGCCTACTCATAGCATGGCAGACTCAACCCACTTCATTCCTTAGGATGATATGGGAGAGAGTGCTCCTTTCTTTTCGAATCGACTCGATAATATGAAGGAAGGAATAATAGTAATGGTTGAAAGTTGAAACCAAATCCAATTCTACTGATCAATAATTAATTGACTGATCAATAATTGGTCGATGGTTAAAATCTAATTGCATTATCCCTTCCAAAACAGTTATATAACAAATAGTCTTAGACAATGCAGGGCTAAAAGATAACTTTATCAGAAAAGAAAGAGTAAACATAGTTCGGATCAGATTCAAGGTTGGCACTTAGTTGGTCAACATTACTGTTCTGCCTGCTCTAGAGACTAACAGTCCATTAATAATAACATCACTAAAAATAGGTTGGTAGTCCATGTATAGATTGGTAGTCATTGGTTCATATCAATGTCGACAAACAAGTCGGTGACGAACTAAATGGCAAATGACACAAATCAGAAAGAGATCAACTCAGTAGTAATAGGTCGAGTCAACGGTTTGGTCGGTAGTACAGTTTAATAACAGAAAAGGTCGGCCAACTGAGCAAGTCAATGCAACATTCAGAATAAACCCACAGACAAAATTGTTCAGGTCATCAACATGGAACAGGTCTATAAGTCTGATTGGTATTATAACCGTAGACATCGTCAAGCAATCAAGTTAGGTTGACAATAACCGTAGACCAAATTAGACAAGTAGCACAGACCGAGTCAATAAAACTAGTTAGGTTGGTGTCTGCAATAAGTTATGGTCTAAACAGTTTAAGATGGTAGCAATTAAGTCGGCCGACAAATAAGAACAGATCATATCGGCAGTTTGTAATACATGACATCATGAATCAACAGATAATTACGACCGAATAGATCGACATATGTAGATAACTTAAACAATAATTACGACCGAGGTATAGATGGGTTGTGGTTGATCGTCTAAACGGTACACAGTGATCTCAGACCAAGTAAAATGTGTAGATCAATGGCGAGGGTGGCTGGAGAACATGGGGTGCCGATAAAGGAGTCTCAAAAGATAGGTCTCTCATGAGAACTTGCTTGAATCATCATTTCCATAAAATCAATCAACGGTTCTCAATTTCAATTCATAGTCCGATCTAATAGCAGTATGAATCTAAATAGTATTCTAACATGGATGAAAATGAATTAACTAAAAGCTAAGGCAAATAAAGTAGTTCACTGATGATGGCTAATCCTATATTCTCCTTGATAAATCCTTTCAATCAATGTTGGTTGCTTGAGGAAGAGGATGAAACTCGAACAAATCAGAACAAATCAAACGCTGTAAGCCCAAAGAGAAATGAAATTGAAACTCAAGAAATATTTTAATGGATAGTTGGGTTCGCATGAAGAATGTCACGAAGAAGAAGAAGAACGATATATAAACACTGGATCGTGTCGTTGGAGGAAATCGTGGTCGTTAACAGGAGAAACCATGGCAGAGAACCCGTGTAACGGCTGACGGTGGCTCAAGTACAAAAGCTAGGTTTAGGGTTATGGCTAGAGTCTCTGCTAGCAGGAAAAGAGGAAGGCCGTCTGATTAGATGGGATAAGTAGAGATCAAGTTAGGTATATCGAAGAAGTGAGTCAGCATGCATGCACATAAGAAGAAGTCAGGGTGGGCCAAACTTCCCAACTCGAAGAGAGATGCAAGCAGTGGGCTTGCAGTTTGGGCTACAATGATGGGCCAAATGAACAAAATTGACATGCAAGAAAAGAGATGAGAAAAATCAAGAAAATACAATGGAAATCTTTAATAAATCATGTATAAAAATACAAGTTGTTACATCCTCCCCCTTACAAAAATTTCTGTCCTTGAAAATCATAAGAGCTATATGATCACTCCATATTTTATACATTTTTTCTGCATGTTTGTATGCCGTTTTGATCGCCCATATCGTGTTTTTCATGATTATTAGACAATATTGCGATGCTTTTCACTATTTCTTGTTTTTGTCGTATTTCAGGAAATATAGAGCGATTTGGAGCGAATTTGAGATCAAGGGATTTGCAAGAGCTTAGGAGTGTTACCCACAGCTCATTTGAGGGCTTACCGGCAATGAAGGATGAGCAGAAGAAGGAAATCAATAGGAGCGACGAGGAGGCAAAAAGAAGAAGAAACAGGCATTTCAGCACATCACTCGGCCGAGTATAACAACCACTCGGCCGAACAAGAAGTCCCACTCGACCGACCAGAACGGATACGCACACGGAGTTTTCAGCGTATACTCGGCCGAACGAAGAAAGCCTACTCGGCTGAGTGAGAAAGCTCACTCGCCCGAGTGGTACATGAAAATTGTCCAGAGAAAGGCCAGAGATACTGGAATTTTCAGAGATCCCGATGAAGCCCCACTCGGCCGAACGATATAGCCACTCGGCCGAACGAATAAGTCTACTCGGCCGAGCCATCCCCCGAAGACAGACCCTGAAACATCCGAAGTTACTATTTTTTACAGGGTTTGTCACTCGGCCGAGTGACCCGCTCCGCCTGCTGTTAGGGTTGCGATTTCTGGGCAGCACTGGGGCAGTTTGGTCACGATTTTTTGGACGATTTTAGAGGGTATTTAAACCTAGTTTTTGCCCTAGTTTAGGGAGCTTTTTGAACAATTTAATTTTTAGACTTTCTTTTAGGATTTTGACGGCTACTCTTTGTGAAATCTCAGCTGGAGATCGTCGGCGATTACATTGGTTTGTCTATTTCTATTAAAAACTTGATTTTTATGCATTATTTCTCTTTTGCAATGAATTGTGCCGAGATTATTATTGATTTTTCTGAGATTTTCCTGATGTCTAGTGAGTAGTGCCGTCGTCCTAGGGCGTAAGGATAAACCCTATGGGCCCTATTTCTAAATTGTGATGAATTTGTAGAATTGTTGCTATAATTGATTAAGGTTAGGTTGTGATCAATTGATTACTGTTAGCTAGGAATTCATATCGATTGAGATTTACAAGAGATTGGATCCCAATTAATAGGAAGTCCTAGATATTCGATTTATATTGACAATTGGATTTCTCTAGATTTGGTTTGCAAGAGATTGGACCAAAGCTAGGATTTTTAATTGTGATTCTCTACTAATATCTGTTTGCAAGAGATTGGACGGATAGGAACTATCATAACCTAGGTTGTAGCTTGAGTTTGCACGAGAGTGGGCTCGAGATATAATTGAACAATGATGTCGTTCTTCACGCTAGCGGCTTAGGCTAGGGTTTGCACGAGAGTGGACTCTATCCTAGGTTTGCTATAGACCGGCAATAGCGCGAGAGCATGAGCTTGGTTCTACATTAAGTTGCGACTAGTTCACCTATATTCAAGCTTAGCAACAATGAAACTTATGAATCACAAGGATGAGAGATGGTCCGTAGTGGGGATTCCCTATCCCTATACATTTTATTATATTGATATTTCTCTTGATATTTGAACGATTGTGACTGCCATACCCAAAACTATTCTTGATTCTCTTGATAGCTAGGTGATCAGAAAAAGACACAGTCATTTGTCCTCCCTGAGTTCGATACCCACTCGCCGCTACACCGTGCGCTTGCGGTAAGACTACAGGTCGTTTTTCGGGTGTACACTCGGACACGATCAAGTTTTTGGCACCGTTGCCGGGAATGCGACAGTGTTTTATTTTCCTTACTTAGCTATTTCTTTTTGTTTTATTATTTTTCTTTATTTTACTCCTCTATCGTGCTAACAATTTCATCGATGAGTAAAACTTCTTTGAACATCAAAAGCGTCTTCTTTATTTTATTATTTTCCTTACTTCGCTATTATGTATGTTGTCAGATGTATCCATTTTGATATATATATATATACATCGTGTTGACATTTACTTCCGTGTGCACATTTTATATATTTTTGTCTCTGATGTTGACTTCGTCGCTCAACGATTAAATTTGATTTAATAGAAATTAATTCTATGAAAACATAGAATTGTTTTCCATGCACTAAATTCATCAAGAATGTTGATATTGGAGAGTATATTCCATAACTCAATACGTGAAATTAATTTGAGTTTTGATGATTTTTTTTTCGTTTATCGACTATGGTTTCGTTAGCACGTATTGATTTACTTCGTATTTTCCTTTGGTGTCATTTGGACCGTGGTCGTATTCTACGACTCCCGTGCTTTTATTTGTAGCCATTGTTGTTGTCGTTGATCTCCTCCCACTCTTTTTGCTTATGCCAAAGGGGGAGAGAATTAATAATGACAATGTGCTAAATGATAATTTAAAGCAATTTTCCAAGAATCTAATTTGATATGTTAGATTCAAGGGGAGTTAAGATATAAAAATGGATTTCAAATCCGATATTTCAATAATTGAATTCTCATTTTTTACTTTCCTCGTCTGCTTGATGCGTATGATTATTATTTAATTTGGAATTAACGTGTCATCAATGCAGGGGGAGTAAGTAAATTTCATTTGAATCATTATTTTTGATTATTATTTATGTTGGTTTGTCATCACCAAAAAGGGGGAGAATGTTGAGTATTGACTCCCCGGATTTGGTTTTGGATGATGAACAAACATAAATATCGTGAACTAACTCTTTGTGAGCGCAGCTATGGAGATCGTCACCAAACTTCTTTGAACATCAAAAGCGACGTCTCGAGACTTCTCAAAGCGCGTGATCGTATGCTTGAAGCTTCGTTGAAGCTCAAGGACCATTATTGAAGTCAAGAGATTCGGATCGAAGCGATTGAAGACGGTTCGTCAAGTTTTATTTATAGTCTTCTAGCTTCGTTTCGCAGATTGTTAAGCCTTGAGTAGGTCTTACGTTTTAATCTTCATAACGCTCCTATCTTAGAGCTAGGATCTTATTAAAAGCCCATACAAACTTTCCCGAAGCTTCGCGCTTCATTTCACGGCTTTTTGTGCATGTTAGTTGGTTCACGAAGAAGAACCAACCGACTAGATGGCAATCTAGTCGGTCGACAATGCTTCTTGAACCGACTAGAATGCCTTGTCTAATTTCAGCTCATTCACTGTTTACAGTTAGTCGGTCCAAGAAGGTTCACCGACCGACTAGTTGTGAAACTAGTCGGTTAGGAATCCTTCTTAGACCGACTAGTTCTGTGTTCAGTTTTTCAGCCCGAGCTACTGTTTATCATTAGTCGGTCTAAGAACGATTGTCGACCGACTAGTTGAGAAACTATTCGGTTGGAATTTGTTCTCAGACCGACTAGTTCAACTTGATTTCAGCCTATACTATTTTGACTCTTAGTCGGTCAAAGAACACTCACCGACCGACTAGTTGTGAAACTAGTCGGTTGGCAAGTCTTCTTGGACCGACTAGTTCTCTATATTCTGAACTTCACTTTATGGCTGTTCTTCAGTTAGTCGGTTCATGTTGATTCACCGACCGACTAGTTGATGAACTAGTCGGTCAGTGATCCTTCTTTGACCGACTAGTCTGTTTTAGAATAGAGCCGTTGGAGCATTTAATGCCACGAATTTTGCTCTCTTTCCTCTATCCTATATCTACTTGGAGTGCTGCTTTCATAGCATTCAAGGCTGATATTTATTGAAGTTTAGATATCAAAGAGAAGCAATTAATTCTCATTCAAAGCTCATTCATTTCTCACTTGAATCTCTCCCTCACTCTTATTTCAAAAGAGAGATTCATTGATTGTGAGCCTTCCAAGCCAAGAGCTTGATCCAAGGTCACCAACATCCTCCTAGGCTTCCATAGCTGATCTACATCCTTGGAGCTAGGATTTGGTGCCTTCATCTTCCCCAAAATCCTCTTTGCCCTAAATCGTAAGTTTTTCTCAAGCATAGGTTTTTGTGGTAAGCATTTCGTATTTCATTTACTTTGAATATTGCAAGTGTTTTACTCTCGGTTGTGAGAGTTTGTTTGTGATCCCGGGTTGTGGGAGTCATAATTTCATTTGTGTATGATTTGATCTTGTAGAGGTTTCTACAAGTATTTCATAGTGCAAATTTGAGTTAGAGGGTTCTAACTCAAGTATCCGGAGGGGACCCGGGTGTTTGGGACGTAGGATCACCGGGAACAAGTTGGGGAGACTTGGGTGGATCCGAACCCGTTAATTCGTTTGTTTGTGATTGCATTTCTTTGTTGTCAATATTTACATTTCCGCATTGTTGGTTGAGTTTGCAAGATAATTAGGAATTATCTTCTTAATTATTTTAAAGTACTATTCACCCCCCCTCTAGTACTTGTGCAGTAGCTTCGTAGGGCATTACATTTGGTATCAGATCCAAGTACCTAGCTATGTCTTCCAACGACAAAAAACCGTACGTCCACCTTCAGACTATAGCACCTTCAGGAACCGTGAAGGAGCTTCTTCGGTAATGGAAGGACACTCCTCGACTAGGCCTCCTTTCTTCAACGGTACCAATTACGGGTACTAGAAATGCCGGATGGAAACTTTCCTTCGGAGTGCTTCACTATGGAGAGCCACGTTGACGGAGTACGTCGAGCCCGAAGAAGAAGATTTCGCGAAGTGGACTACCGCGGAGGTCACCGCGGAGGTAAGCAATGCCAAGGCAATGAATGCCTTGCAATGCGCTTTGGAGCCCGAGGACTTCAATAAGATATGCACATGTAAGAGTGCATATCAAATCTGGAACTCTCTCCTCATCTTGCATGAAGGAACGAGTAGGGTAAGAGACTCCAAACTCGTTGTTGTAAATAAATATTTCGAATTATTTCATATGCAACAGGGTGAGAAGATGAAGGAGTACTATGCTCGCTTCGTCGACATCACCAACGAGTTGGAGGCTCTTGGTAAGACCTACACCCAAAAGGAGAAAGTCTCAAAGATAATTGACGGACTTCCTTCTTGTTGGAAAAAACGTACCTTCGCCATCGAGGAAGGTAATGATATGAGTAAGTATACCGTTATCCAACTAATGGGTACCTTGATGTCTTATGAGGTACGCAAGGATAGCAAACTAAAGTTGCAGGACAAGATGAAGTCGTAATTGAAGCAAGACGAGCCAAAGAAAAAGACGATTACGTTTAAGGCCGCTCCATCTACATCTACATCTACCGATGATGAAGAATCGGAAGAAGAGTTGGACTTGGAATCCATTGCCCTCATGGCAAAGAAGTTCAACCGGTTCTTCTGGAAAGGTAATTTCAAGAACAAATCAAAATTTAGTTCTTCTAATGCCTCCACTCCTTTGTGTTTCAAATGCAACAAGCCAGGACACATGAAAGCGGATTGTCCTCAAAATAAACACAAGGAGAAGTGGAAGGCGCCAAAGTTCGACAAGTCAAAGAAGTACAAGAAAGGGTACAAGAAGGGGCTTGTCGGGTCATTCACCGACTCCGACGAGGACTCGTCAAGTGGAGAGTCGGACGATGAACAAGTGGAGCAAGCACACATGTGCTTCATGGCTAGAGAGGAACATGATCAAGGATCTTCCTCTGATGATAGCGAGGATGAAGGCGATGAGGTAACCATGGATGACCTTAGATTAGCTAACGAGCAAATTTGGTCTAAATATTCTAAATTAGTTAATAGATATACTAAGACCAAAGATGAGTTAGTTAGTCTCCAAACCTCACCTAAGCCTATCGTCATCAACAACGACACCATTGTTGAAGACTTGAGAAATGAGATCATAAATCTCAAATCTCAACTTGAGCATGTTCACATTGAGGATTCGGAGGAACACAAGGTAACAGATTTAACTTCTCAAAACTCAACTTTGAGTATTGAGAATGGAATCTCAAATCTCATGTTTATGTGCTCACATCGCAAGTGTCCACTTTGGATGCTTCTATGCGTTCTCTCACCGAGAAATATGAGTGCACATTAGGCCGAATTAATAAATTCAATAAGGGTAAGGACCATTTGGATAAAATTCTAAATGACTTACTTCCGGCCAATCATCACATTGGCTTGGGGTATAAGATGAGAAATTCATCCAAAGCGGCCACTACCTTTGTTAGGCCAACTTCCGATGCCTCAACGAGTGGGAGCAAACACTCCATCGGTAGTTCTTCTACCGATGGTGCTTCCACTTCGTACACACCCTCGTTTGGAAAGAAACCCACTTTGGGTGGACCTCCAAAGAAGGGTCATGCTTATATGTACACTAATACCATGCCACGTAGGAACACACATCCTACTCCATATGTTCACACATATGATGATTTTTATGCACCACATCCACGGGCACGTGCACACTAAGTGAGACAACCTCACGCACGTGTTCCTCCACATGCATATGTTCACCCACATCATCATATGAATAATTATCATCATGCACCATTTCATCATGTGCCATATGCCTATCCACGACATGCATCACGTAGAAATCAACAACGCATGCATGCTCCCAATAGGAATAGGGCTCCCAAAATCTTCACTATTTGGAGCCCGAAGGACACAAATATGCATGAAAAACAAGTTTACATGAATTCTTATTTCATGAGTGTAGTGCATAATGATGATTATGTGGAGAAGTCTAAGTCCAATTGGACTTGGCTTCCAAAGGTCTAATCTTTAGGACCCAATGACCTTGGGTACCATGAAATGATATGTTTATCCTTAGGTACTCAAGAAAAAGAAACGGAGCAACAAATCCAAATTTGGCTCCAAGAATAATTGGATACTCGATAGCGGGTGTTCAAAACACATGACGGGTGATGCTCAATTGCTCTCCGGAGTGGTGCACATTGCTAATGGGAACCGGGTAGTCTTTGGAGGCAACGAGAGCGGAACCATCATAGGTGTTGGTAAAGTAGGTAATCCTTCTAAACCACTAATAAGTGATGTTTACCTTGTTAAAGGATTAAACCACAATCTTATTTCAATAAGCCAACTTTGTGACAAAGGTTACAAAGTTAGCTTTGCAAAAGGAATGTGCCATATTTTGAGAAAAGATAATAATGATTTATTATTCTCCAGCACACACCATAAGGATATTTATATATTAGATCTTCCAAAATCACATGAACAATGCCTCATTGCCAACACAAGTGAACACCACTTATGGCATCGACGATTTGGTCATGTGAACTTTGGAACACTTTTTAAGATTTCCAAGTTAAATTCTATTAGAGGCTTTCCTAAGCTTGTCTTTCAAAAGAAAAGCTTTTGTGACTCGTGTCAACGAGGCAAGCTTCCTAAATCGTCATTTAAACCTAAGAAAAGCATTTCATCTAAGCGGCATCTAGAGCTTTTACATCTAGATCTTTTTGGGCCAACTAGAGTTGCTTCATTAGGAAATGCACGATATGGACTTGTCATCGTTGATGACTTTTCTAGATTTACTTGGGTATTTTTCTTAAGTAATAAAAATGATGCTTTTGAAAACTTCACAATATTTGTTAAGAAAGTACAAAATCTCATTGGAACCACCATTGTCACTATTCGTAGTGATCATGGAGGGGAATTTGAGAATGAGTCTTTCTCAAATTTTTGTGATGAAGTTGGTATTACTCACACCTTTTCTTTCCCTCGCGCACCCCCTCAAAATGGTGTTGTTGAGAGGAAGAATAGGACGCTAGTGGAGTGTGCTCGCACTATGCTTGATGATAGCCAACTTGGCCATCAATTTTGGGCGGAAGCGGTACATACGGCTTGCTATGTGTTTAATAGAATACTTTTGAGGCCCGACACCAAACAAACTTGTTATGAATTGTTGTTTGGTAGATTGCCTCAAGTTAAACATTATCGAGTTTTCGGCACGAAATGTTTTATTAAAAACACGTATGGTAGTTTGGACAAATTTGATCCAAGATCCGATGAGGGGATATTTGTTGGATATTCCTCCCATAGCAAAGCCTACCGGATATACAACAAACGAACCTCAACGATCGAAGAATCACTTCATGTTTCATTTAATGAAGGTTTTGTCCCTACTAGAATTACTAATGATGATGACTCCATGGATGTTTTATATGATTCTATTGGTAATTCTAATTCTATTGATTCTATTGATACTAACCCGACTAATGAATCTTTTGAGAATGTTCCTAGTGATCAGGGAATTCCCAAACGGCTTTATACAGTTCGTGCCCATCCCCATGAGCAAGTCATTGGCAACATCCTTGATAGTGTCAAGACGAGATCTCAAGTCAACTACTTCGCTCATTGTGCCTTTGCCTCCTCGATAGAGACAAAGAATATTAACGAAGTGTGCGAAGATAGTGCTTGGATCTTAGCCATGGAGGAGGAACTCATTCAATTCGAGAGGAATGAGGTTTGGGAGCTTGTTCCATTGCCTTCGAAGAACCACACCGTTATAGGAACGAAGTGAATTTTCAAGAACTAGACCGACGAGAACCAAATCGTCGTCCGGAACAAAGCTCGGTTAGTAGCTCAAGGCTACCGGCAAGAGGAAGGTATAGATTTCGAAGAATCCTTTGCTCCGGTAGCTAGATTAGAATCTATTAGATTATAGTTATCTTTTGCATGCCATAAAGATTTCAAACTCTTTCAAATGGATGTAAAAAGTGCTTTTTAAACGGAGATGTTGTTGAGGAAGTTTATGTTTCTCAAACTCCGGGTTTTATAAATGAAAAATTTCCAAATCACGTTTTCAAACTTAAGAAAGCACTTTACGGTTTGAGACAGGCTCCTCGAGCTTGGTATGACCGTCTAAAGAACTTTCTTTTGGATTTGGGTTTTAAAATGGGTGAAGTTGATTCTACATTATTTGTTAAGTATTCGAATAATGATATTATTTTAGTTCAAATTTATGTTGATGATATCATTTTCGGTTCTACTAACTTCACTCTTTGCGAAGAGTTTTCTAATGTTATGAAGGATCAATTTGAGATGAGCCACATGGGTGAGCTCAATTATTTCTTAGGTCTCCAAATTCGCCAAATGAACGATGCAATCTTCATCCACCAAACCAAGTACACGGTGGAGTTGCTAAAGCGATTTGGAATGGAGAATGCCTCAGGCAAGAAGACTCCAATGAGCACGACTACACATCTTGATAAAGATACGGGCGGCAAAGATGTAGACATTCATCTATATCGAGGTATGATAGGAAGTTTATTATATCTTACTGCTAGTAGGCCCGATATTATGTTTGCCGTATGTGTATGTGCTCGTTATTAGTCTCAACCTAAGGAATCTCACTTAGTAGCGGTAAAACGTATTTTCCGTTATTTAAGTTACACACTCGACTTTGGATTACTTTATCCAAAGTCTAGCACATATGAGTTAATCTCATATAGTGACGCAGATTATGCGGGATGCAAATCCGACAGGAAAAGTACTAGTGGCACTTGCCATTTTATAGGAAATTCTCTTGTCTCTTGGTTTTCCAAGAAGCAGAATTCCGTATCACTTTCAACCACCGAGGCGGAATATATTGCCGCCGGTGCCGCGTGTGCTCAGGTTCTTTGGATGAGACACACTCTTAAAGACTTTGGTATAAACTGTGATACTTGTCCTATCATGGTGGACAATCAAAGTGCAATTTGTCTCTCTAAGAATCCGGTACACCATTCCCATTTTAAACACATAGATGTCCGTCACCATTTCTTAGATGATCATGTTGCTAAAAAGGACATCATTTTAGTGTACGTTGAAACCCAGAAGCAAATCGCCGATATTTTCACGAAACCACTCAAGGAAGACTCCTTTGTGTGGTTGCGTCGAGAATTGGGGATTATGGGTGAATTCGAGATTTAGGATTCATTTTGTTCAATAATCTTGCATGCTAATAAATTTCGTTTATATTTGCTCATGCTAGAATTATTGAGATTTTCTGGATTTTTGGTTGAATTTTCGGAATTTATGCTCGATTTATTCATGAACGTCAAATTTAAGATTTTCGATGTTTAATGGGGTAGTATAATGATATATGAGAGTATTTCGATGTTTCGTCCAAGTGCGATTAGGAGAGAACTCAAAATTTCTAATTTTCAAATTTTTGGACTCTTTTAGTCGGTTCATGTTCATTGACCGATCGACTAGATTGCGTTCTAGTCGGTCAGTGAATGAACACAGATCGACTAACTCATGCCTAATTTTTGGCCTCAGTTACTGTTTGCACTTAGTTGGTCAAGCTTATTGGCCGACCGACTAGATCGTCATCTAGTCGATCATCGCTTGAACTGTGACCGACTAACTGCTCAGGGACTGATGTGTCTTTTCGAATTCCGATCGTATTTAACTCTCTCCGCACCGACTAGTTCTCTTTCTAGTTGGTGCGAAAATTTCTTCTCAGCCAAAAACCCCCGAAACCCCCGTTGACTCCTCTTCCTCCTCCGACGATTGCGTCACTTTCTGGCCATCTTCTCTGTCGATCCCTCTCCTCCACCTAGGTATCACTCTCCTCTAGCTCTTTAGGGTTTGATTTCAGCTTCTAGGGCTAGGTTTCTGCTTGATTTCAATTTCAGTCCGTTCCTAGGGGTTGAGCTAGGGTTTCAGTTTTTTGATTTCGTGCATTGATTGCGTTGTCTCGTCACGATTATGGCGAAGACACGAATACCCATCCGTCCATCAAGTCCGTCACCCATGACTATAGAGTCGCCTCGTACGGACCCCCCGCAACCTAAACGCCGATCAAAAACGACCCATCCATCGTCTTCTTCGCCTCCTCTTAAGAAGAAGAGGACGACGCCCGCTAAACCTAGATCTCAGCCCAAGCCTAGGAAGCAGACCGTGTCTCCAGCTTCATTCCGTGCTCCCTCTCCTCCTGATGACTCCGACACAGAATATATTCCAGAGATCGAGCATACCGCTAGGGATCCTACTCCTCCACCTCGATCTAGCACTCGTCAGCCTAAGGGGAAGGCTCCCATGCCAGTGGGCGGTGTAGATATATCGTTGTGTCGCGATGACCCTATGTGTCTTGCGGCTTACAACCGTATTGAGCATTGTCCTCTGTTATTGGAGCAATTCGTTCAGTTCTCCAATTTCCCTCACCTAGCCGATCTTCTGTCATACAGCGGTCTCCTTAATTACCTTCGCCATGACCCTAAGGCGAACCCACACCCGTACCCCCCGTCTTGTCAAGCTTTTCTATGCGAATCGTATCCTGGGTCAGTATGACGAGACCCATTCCATTGAGACGACTGTCTTGGGGACACCGATCGTCCTCACGACAGAAATCTTAGGGGATTTAATAGGTGTCTCCTCTTCTGGCCTCCTCCCTGCCGATATCTCTGTCGATGACATTTCTGATCTTGACCAGGCCATGCTCTCTGAGATATTCCATGTCATCCCTCCCGCCATGATTGGCGTCCCATCCAAATCTTTCAAGCCGAATGCCTGGGTTCTAAATCTTATCTTGAAGTCGTGCCTCCTTCCGAAGTACGGATCATCTAGCTTACCCTTCCAGCCATTCCTCAAACTCATTTACGCTCTTTTCATGGGGAGCGAGATTAATTGGGCACTGATTATTCTTGATAAGATGGACTCCTTCGAATGTATTCGAAAGTCCACCAAGTCAGCCCATATTCCATATCCATGCCTGTTGACTCTCGTGTTTCGTCGTTTCAGTGTCCCTCTCCCTCCCGATGATGAGCATCCTCTTGGTCCCCCTCTGAATGCGACGGCCGTCAAGAAGTCTCTTGTGGCGCTTCGTCACGTTCAGAGGACGACTCCTTCAGCTTCAGCTGCTCCTCTTACTCCTACTCTCGCTGAGATTCCACGTTTGTTGACACGTGTGGAGTCTCGCTGTGCTCGTTCTGAGGCGATGCTTGCTCGCATCTGCTCTCACTTGGGCATTGAGATTCATCCGTCTGTTTCTGACAAGGAAGAGATGGATGAGGATGAGCTCCAGGAGCTCGTTGGATCTGCTGCTCGTGCCCCAGAGGGTACGTCTGCTGCTGCTGCTGCTACGTCTGCTGGTGCCCCCGAGAGCACACCTGCTGCCACCATACCTTCGGTGGATACTTCATCTGGTGCTCCCGAGGCCACTCCCGTAGCGAATATTCCGTCTGTGGACACTCCTGTTGACCCAGTGACCACCACTCCTCCTGTAGAGCCTGCTGCTGCTGCTGACCCTGCCTCCACCTCCTGAGCTTGCTTGGAGGACTCTCCCTATGCACTTTGGATGATATATCTAGTAGTGAGAGTGTGGGTTAGGATAGTTTGGGTGGTTATGACTTTTGATGTATTTTGGATGTTCATTTTGATGTATGTGCGATATATGTTGTATGATGTGCCCCGATCTGAGGATCGCTATTATGTATGTTGTCAGATGTATCCATTTTGATATATATATATATATACATCGTGTTGACATTTACTTCCATGTGCACATTTTATATATTTTTGTCTCTGATGTTGACTTCGTCGCTCAACGATTAAATTTGATTTAATAGAAATTAATTCTATGAAAACATAGAATTGTTTTCCATGCACTAAATTCATCAAGAATGTTGATATTGGAGAGTATATTCCATAACTCAATACGTGAAATTAATTTGAGTTTTGATGATTTTTTTTTCGTTTATCGACTATGGTTTCGTTAGCACGTATTGATTTACTTCGTATTTTCCTTTGGTGTCATTTGGACCGTGGTCGTATTCTACGACTCCCGTGCTTTTATTTGTAGCCATTGTTGTTGTCGTTGATCTCCTCCCACTCTTTTTGCTTATGCCAAAGGGGGAGAGAATTAATAATGACAATGTGCTAAATGATAATTTAAAGCAATTTTCCAAGAATCTAATTTGATATGTTAGATTCAAGGGGAGTTAAGATATAAAAATGGATTTCAAATCCGATATTTCAATAATTGAATTCTCATTTTTTACTTTCCTCGTCTGCTTGATGCGTATGATTATTATTTAATTTGGAATTAACGTGTCATCAATGCAGGGGGAGTAAGTAAATTTCATTTGAATCATTATTTTTGATTATTATTTATGTTGGTTTGTCATCACCAAAAAGGGGGAGAATGTTGAGTATTGACTCCCCGGATTTGGTTTTGGATGATGAACAAACATAAATATCGTGAACTAACTCTTTGTGAGCGCAGCTATGGAGATCGTCACCAAACTTCTTTGAACATCAAAAGTGACGTCTCGAGACTTCTCAAAGCGCGTGATCGTATGCTTGAAGCTTCGTTGAAGCTCAAGGACCATTATTGAAGTCAAGAGATTCGGATCGAAGCGATTGAAGACGGTTCGTCAAGTTTTATTTATAGTCTTCTAGCTTCGTTTCGCAGATTGTTAAGCCTTGAGTAGGTCTTACGTTTTAATCTTCATAACGCTCCTATCTTAGAGCTAGGATCTTATTAAAAGCCCATACAAACTTTCTCGAAGCTTCGCGCTTCATTTCACGGCTTTTTGTGCATGTTAGTTGGTTCAAGAAGAAGAACCAACCGACTAGATGGCAATCTAGTCGGTCGACAATGCTTCTTGAACCGACTAGAATGCCTTGTCTAATTTCAGCTCATTCACTGTTTACAGTTAGTCGGTCCAAGAAGGTTCACCGACCGACTAGTTGTGAAACTAGTCGGTTAGGAATCCTTCTTAGACCGACTAGTTCTGTGTTCAGTTTTTCAGCCCGAGCTACTGTTTATCATTAGTCGGTCTAAGAACGATTGTCGACCGACTAGTTGAGAAACTAGTCGGTTGGAATTTGTTCTCAGACCGACTAGTTCAACTTGATTTCAGCCTATACTATTTTGACTCTTAGTCGGTCAAAGAACACTCACCGACTGACTAGTTGTGAAACTAGTCGGTTGGCAAGTCTTCTTGGACCGACTAGTTCTCTATATTCTGAACTTCACTTTATGGCTGTTCTTCAGTTAGTCGGTTCATGTTGATTCACCGACCGACTAGTTGATGAACTAGTCGGTCAGTGATCCTTCTTTGACCGACTAGTCTGTTTCAGAATAGAGCCGTTGGAGCATTTAATGCCACAAATTTTGCTCTCTTTCCTCTATCCTATATCTACTTGGAGTGCTGCTTTCATAGCATTCAAGGCTGATATTTATTGAAGTTTAGATATCAAAGAGAAGCAATTAATTCTCATTCAAAGCTCATTCATTTCTCACTTGAATCTCTCCCTCACTCTTATTTCAAAAGAGAGATTCATTGATTGTGAGCCTTCCAAGCCAATAGCTTGATCCAAGGTCACCAACATCCTCCCAGGCTTCTGATCGCTCCGTATTTTACACCCTTTTTCTGCATGTTTGCATGCCACTTTGATCGCTCATATCGCATTTTTTCACGATTATTCGACAATATTGCGATGCTTTTCACGATTTCTTGTTTTTGTCGTATTTCAGGAGATATGGAGCGATTCTGAGTGATTTTGAGATCAAGAGGATTTGCACCCACTCCGGAGTACCACCCAAAGCTCTTTTGAGGGCTATTCGGCGATGGAAGACAAGTGGAAGAAGAAGGAACGTCGTAGGAGCGACGAGGAAGTGAAAAGATGAAGATTGGGCATCTGCAGCATCTCACTCGGCCGAGTGAACCACCCACTCGGCCGAGCAAGAAGACCACTCGGCTGACCAGACCGGACACACATCAACAGAAGGAATTGGGCGTGCACTCGGCCGAGTGACGATAGTCCACTCGGCCGAGCATGGAAATCCCCTCGCCCGAGTGGCATGGGAAAATCCACTTCAAAAATGGCCGACTTACTGTAAATGTACAGGCTTTTGATGATTCCGACTCGGCCGAGCAAGAATTGCCCCTCGGCCGAGTGAGTAACTCCCGAAGACAGACCCCCGAAAAGTCCCAACTTACTGTAATTTTACAGGGTTTGTCACTCGGCCGAGTGACATTTGTCACTCGGCCGAGTGAGCCGCCCCGCCTGCTGCTGCGATTTCTGGGCTGTGCAGGGGAATTTTTGTCATGAATTTCTGGGCGATTTTGAGGGGTATTTAAACCCAGTTTTTGCCCTAGTTAGAGAGAACTTTTTGATACTTTTTGCAGCCTTTTTAGAGAGCTTTTTAGGGAATTAGATTTAGGCTTTTTGAGAGATTAGAAAGGGGATTTTTGTTGGATGCTATTGGATTCTCATTGGTTTGTCTCCTTTCTTGTCAAAAACTCTATTTTTATTGATAATTTCTCTATTGCAATGATTTGTGCTGAATTTTCTATTGAATTTCTTATGAATTGCATGATGATTAGTGAGTAGTTCTATTGTCCTAGGGCATAGGGATGAACCCTATGAACCCTATTTCTGAATTGTGATGAATTGGTGAAATTCTTGCTAGAATTGATTATGGTTAGGTTGGGATTGATTTATTACGGATAGCTAGGGACTCATATTGATTGGGATTTGCAAGAGAATGGATCCCAATCGATAGGAAGCCCTAGAGATTCGATTTAGATTTACGATTGGACTCCCCTAGAATTGGTTTGCAAGAGATTGGGCCAAAGCTAGGGGTTTTAATCGTGCTTCTATACCAATACCCGTTTGCAAGAGATTGGACGGGTAGGAACTATCTCAACCTAGGCCGTAGCTCGAGTTTGCACGAGATTGGGCTCGAGATACGATTGAACGATGATGTCGATCCTCATGCTAGCGGCTTAGGTTAGGGTTTGCAAGAGATTGGGCCCTAACCTAGGTTTGCTATAGACCGGCAATAGCGCGAGAGCGTGAGCTTGGTTCTACATTTAGTTGCGACTAGTTCACCTAAAATTCAAGTCTAGCAATGATGTAACCTATGAATCACAACGATGAGATACGGTTCGTAGCGGGGATTCCCTATCCCTAGGCGCTTTATTTCATTGATATTTCTATCGATATACGAACGATTGTGACAATTTTACCTCAAATTATTCTTGACCATTTTGATAGCTAGGTGACTAGAAGAAGACACTGTCATTGTTCCTCCCTGAGTTCGATACCCGCTCGCCACTTGACCGTGCACTTGCGGTAAAACCACAATCGTTCTCCGGGTGTATATCCGGGGTCGACCAAGTTTTTGGCACCGTTGCCGGTGAGGGGCTATTGACGGTTTTTGATTTTGATCACCCGGTTATCTCTCACCATCTATCCGTCTTTCTTTCTTTATATTTCCTTTTTGACTCTGTTTGCTGCCCAATTTACTTGCTTTCCCAGATTTCTCCATAAGATCTTAACATGAACATGGGGGAGGCAATGTTAATAACTGAGTCAAACCAGGGAGATGACGACTCCTTTGCGAGCCTTCTTAAAGAACTTGTTGATGAGGTCCATGCCACAGGGGCATTCACCGTTGATATCGAGGACCCCATTGAGCAACAATTTGCCATTTTTGTGATGGATCAAATCTCCCCAGAAGGGACTGTAGAGGGCAACATCAGAGTTGATGTGAGGGACGGCAAGTTATATTTTGAAAAGGACGGAACATGCATTGAAGAGTACTACTCTTCCGAGGAATCCATTGATCAAGCCGAGATTCAGGGAAGTACACTCTACGACCCTTACTCTTATATTTGTGAACTCACTGACGCATCTCTTGATCTCAGGCTTGGACCGGAGCACAATGGCGATCCCATCGATGCCCACGCAGAATCGTGCATCGTCTATTCTGATGCACCGTCCTCACCGATAAGTGAATCCGAGTCGGCTTGGAGGAACCCACTCGAGGAGAAAGAACTAAACCCAGATATTGCAGGGGAAATCAAGCTTACACAAGGATAGGAAGTAGAGAGTACCGCGCCACCTGAGGTAAAGCTTAAACAATTACCACCAAATCTAAGGTACGCTTTCTTGGGTAATAAATTGACCTACCCGGTTATTGTTAATGCCCACCTAAACCATGATCAACTAGAAAGACTCTTAGATGTTCTTAGGAGTCACAAAGATGTGCTTGGCTACACCATCTCTGACCTTAAAGGAATAAGCCCTAGGCTTTGCACGCATAGAATCCACTTGGAAAACACTGAAGCCACCTCGATAGAGCCTCAAAGGCGGTTGAACCCCAACATGAAGGAGGTGGTCAAGAAAGAAATTCTTAAGTTACTCGAAGCCGGCATTATTTACCCTATCTCTGATAGCCGGTGGGTTAGCCCCGTTCACATCGTTCCTAAAAAAGGGGGAATGACCATTGTAAAAAACGATAAGGGAGAACCCATTTCTACACGCACTGTCACGGGATGGCGAATGTGCATTGACTATAGGAAGCTATATAAAGCCACGAGGAAAGACCATTACCCATTACCCTTCATTGATCAAATGCTTGAACGCCTTGCTAAACATAAATACTTTTGTTATTTGGATGGGTATTCGGGGTTCTTTCAAATTCCCTTGCATGAAGACGACCAAGAAAATACCACTTTCACATGTCCTTATGGTACATATGCCTATCGTAGAATTCCCTTTGGACTTTGCAATGCTCCCGCCATTTCTCAAAGGTGCATGACATCAATCTTTTCTGATTACATTGAAAATATTATGGAAGTCTTCATGGATGATTTTTCTGTGTATGGAAGTGAGTTTGATTCTTGTTTGGCTAATCTTAACAAAGTTCTCAAACGATGCCAACAAAATAATCTCACCCTTAATTGGGAAAAATGTCATTTTATGGTCACCGAGGGGATAGTGCTTGGGCATCTTGTGTCCTCTCGAGGGATAGAGGTTGATAAGGCTAAAGTCGAGGTAATCGAAAAACTCCCTCCTCCTATTAATGTAAAGGGCATTAGAGGCTTCCTTGGTCATGCGGGGTTTTACCGACGCTTTATCAGGACTTTGCCCTAATTGCCCGACCACTTACTTCCTTACTCGTTAAAGATGCCCCCTTTGTCTTTTCAGGAGAGTGCTTGCAAGCATTTAATACGTTGAAGGAAGCACTCATCTCCGCCCCCATCATACAACCGTCGGATTGGAGCCTTCCCTTCGAGCTCATGTGTGATGCAAGTGACCAAGCCATCGGAGCGGTGCTAGGACAAAGGAAAGACAAGAAGCTTCATGCTATATTCTATGCTAGCAAGACATTGGACGACGCGCAGAAAAATTATACCACCACCGAGAAAGAGCTTTTAGCGGTTGTCTACTCCATCGAGAAGTTCCGTTCCTACCTCCTTGGATCCAAGGTTATTGTCCACACCGACCATGCGGCATTGAAGTATCTTCTAAGCAAGAAAGAGCCTAAACCAAGATTGATAAGATGGATACTTTTGTTGCAAGAATTTGACTTGGAGATTAGGGACAAGAAGGGAACAAACAACGTATTGGCGGACCACTTATCTAGGCTTGTTCGCGGCGAGGAGGACGAGAGCCTACCTATCGATGACACCTTTGTTGATGAGAGGCTATATGCCATAAGGCCCGGAGAGGTGCCTTGGTATGCGGATTTCGTCAATTATTTGGCTTGTAGGATAAAACCATGCGGAATGCCCACACAACAAAAAAGGAGGTTTATGCACGAATTCTGAAATTATTTTTGGGAAGATCTGTATCTCTTCAAGATTTGCAAGGATGGTGTTATTCGGAGATGTGTTTCCAAAGAGGAGGCCACATCAATCATCTTGCATTGCCATGGTATGCCATGCGGGGGACATCACGCTTCATCTAAGACCACCGCCAAGATATTGCAATGCGGATTCTTTTGGCCGACCATGTTCAAGGATACGCATGACTTCGTCAAGGGATGCGATCGATGCCAACGGACCGGGAATATATCAAGGCGAAACGAGATGCCGATGAGGCCCATCCTAGAAATTGAGCTATTCGATTGTTGGGGAGTAGACTTCATGGGACCTTTTCTGTCAAGCAAAGGAAACAAGTATATCTTACTAACCGTGGACTACGTCTCTAAATGGGTGGAAGCTATCGCGACCCCTACTAATGATGCGAGGGTGGTATCCAAGTTTTTCAAGCATAACATCTTCCCACGCTTTGGAGTGCCTCGTACTTTGATAAGCGATGGGGGAAGCCACTTTATAGAGAACAAATTTGAAGCCATGTTGAAAAGATATGGGGTGAATCATAGAGTTGGCATGGCATACCATCCCCAAACGAGTGGCCAAGTGGAGGTGTCGAACCGAGAAATCAAGCAAATTCTAGAAAAGACCGTAGATAGATCTAGAAGAGATTGGTCAATGAAATTGGACGATGCACTATGGGCTTATCGTACGGCCTTTCGCACTCCTATTGGCACCACACCGTACCGACTTGTTTATGGGAAAGCTTGTCACTTGCCGGTAGAGTTGGAGCACCGCGCATATTGGGATATTAAGACATTCAACTATGACTACAAAAGTGCGGCGGTGAGACGACTCTTAGACATTAATGAGCTTGATGAGATAAGATGTGATGCTTATGAGAGATCAAGGATTTATAAGGAAAGGACTAAAATCCTCCACGATGCACGCAGCACAGTCACGGACTTCAAGGTCGGAGATAAAGTCCTCCTATTCAATTCCCGGCTTCGACTCTTTCCCGGAAAATTGAGATCGCGATGGTCCGGACCTTTCACCATTAAGCACATACAACCGGGGGAGCTTTTGAATTGGAAGGGAAAGACGGAGCCACATTCAAGGTGAATGGACAACGGCTCAAGCATTATTTCGAAGGAGTCCCCTCCGGTGAAGTGAATTACGTATATCTACTCAAGAGACGCACCCACGATCTTTCATATCTCCTTGATGATGTGATTGAAGAAGCAATCCCCCACTCTATTGGTGCTCTCCATGACGATGGCTTCGAAGAAGGCCAAGCTTCGGGTGAATAAGAGAAGTTGGAAAACCCTCCAGATAGCTCCACGGATGGTGATGAAGGCGACTGTGATGTCGCAAGAATACGAGAGCTTTGCAAGCTCTCAAAGGCCAAGAATCCGAAGAAAGCTCCACCGAACGGAAGATCGGTGTCACCGGCCAAGAAGAAGAAGGGAACAAGCTCTAGCTTGGGGGAATTATCCCCCAACATTGCCCATGATGAGGAGGCATTGAGGAAGACCGATGATCATCAAGACCCAAATCCGAGCGGCCTTCCCGACAAGTTTGACGGGTGCATCTCATATTCACCCAATATCGCAAGCTAAACGAATATCTTAAGGGGTCGAGCTCATGACCTTAAACGAGTGCTTGTCGGGAGGCAACCTGACGGGTTTTGCATTATTTTTATTTGATTTTCAATTTTGGTTTAGCCTTTTATTAGTTTTTAGAGTCTTTTGTCCATGAGAATCGTGACAACGGGTCCTATTTTTCATGACAGGAGAAGGAGAAAGGGAGATCAATCATATGGAGGATGATCGAGGCAAGGAAGAGCACTCCAAGAACGCGTTTAGGCCTTAGGAGGAGGAAGAAACAGACTGGAGAAAGAAAAACAGAGACCAGAATGAAAACGGAGAGCCGATGCAGAAAACAGCATATCACTCGGCCGAGTAGCATATGCCACTCGGTCGAGCAAAGACTCCACTCGGCCGAGTGGAGCACCAAACTGAGAAGTTTCTGCAGACCAACTCTCTATCAATTTTTGTAAGTTTTAGTTTTAATTTCCACTCGGGCAAGTGACTAGTCACTCGGCCGAGTGAACCAGATACCCTCCTAGCTAAAAAAGTTGCCGAGTGGCAGAGCCACTCGGCCGAGTGGAGTTTCTCCCTTCGGCCGAGTGAACCAAAGCCACTCGGCCGAGTCGTAAGTGGCAAGGTGATTTTCGAAATTTTTTTCCGTTTACGCACTCAGCCGAGTGATATTTCCACTCGGCAGAGTCGTAACAATTCCTATATATAATCGCTGCGGGCTGCGCAAAAACCGAAACGAAAAAACCCCAAATTCAACGCCCGAGCCGCGACGCTTGAGCTCCTTCGCCCGCTTTGACTTGTCCCTCGCCCGATCGACTCCCCTTCACCGGCGATCGTGCTCCCCTCCCCTCGCCGACGATCGGCCGCCACCCCCCTCGCCGGCGCCGGCCTCCACCGCCTCGGTTCACCCTGTTTTGCTCCAAAAACCCCTTTTCTCCTCGCTTCTCTTGATCTGTACGCCCATGGAGCCCCTAATCCAAATTAACTTTCATATCTATCTATTATCCACCATCTCCCCCATACATATTGAATATTATTCGCTGATTTGATCGTTTGATTTACAGGCTATCTTGGGAGAGCTTTAGGGAGCTTTTGGACACGCTTTGAGCTTCGCGGCAGAGGCGTCTCTTCGCACGCACCGCTTATTGCTCTCGCGGCGTGTTCATGTACACTCGTTCTATCATTTAGCACGTCGCTGTATTTATTTGTTTGGGACACGTCTCGCGGCACACATGCCGCCGTGCACTAGGCCGCGTACACGGGGATCCACTCCGAAGCGGAGGAGGACAGATGATCCCGGTCCCTCTCACGCTAGGGAGGACTCCCTTCCACCTAGCCCGCCACCGCCACCGCCACCTACACAGCCTATCCCTACTGATCCTGTCCCTCCACCCGCTCCCGCCGTCGGGCCGATGGGGATCACGTTTCGAAATGACGCACACCGCGCCAGGTTCGAGCGTATCTACATTCGCTCGATAGTACCCTCTAGGTTCGCGCACTTAGCTGACCTTGACCGCCTAGGGGTACTCGAGGGGCTTCTCACGTTGTATGACAACGTGGGATGGCGTGATTTTTTATCGGTGTCGACGGATACTTACATCCGTCTGACACTAGAGGTCCTGAGCTCTATTGACCGGACCCCTGGAGGATGCACATTCCGCTTGATGGATCGAGAGTGCGAGATCACTCTCGACATGCTTCGTGCATTCTTCCAGTGGCCCGCTGTCCCTGTCCCTGACCGTGCCTACTCTCCCACGCACATCCCACCCTCGTCGTTTGACACCTCCACCTTCTGGACACGGATCACGTGATCCCCACTTAGCTTTGACCCTAGTAGGGCCAAGCCCACAGCCATCCTACACCCCTGCCTCCGCATTGCACAACGCCTCATGGCGACTACTTTCCTAGCGAGGTACGAGCCCTGGACTTTGTCTAGGCCAGAGCTCTACATGCTCTACGCGATGACTCGCCCTAGGGTTCTGGATAGGGGTATCGACGACCTGGTCCCCGCCGTCGAGATCGACATTGCTAGTTGGTTTCTGGACCGCATCATCATTTCGGTGAGCACTCTCTCACCTATTTGTTGCGGCGGTCTGATCACACTTCTAGCCCTTATGACCGGCGTGGACCTACATGACGACTTCGTCGAGCCCCGAGCCCCACTTCACTTTCGATAGATGTTATGGCCTGGATGAAGATGCTTCGTCCCCACGGTCGCAGGCACTGGGTGTGGTTGTTGGATATGGAAGACGTTTATACACCCTTGTGGGGAATGTACGAGGGAATACGGACCTCGAACGTCGCGTACACGAAGTCGTGTGCAAAGGGAATCTGTTCCCTTGCGGAGAGGATCTCTGGATGAGTGGGAAAGTCGCATTATATATGCATAAGTGCATGCGACATATGGCTAATAAAGGGGGAATATCTTAAGCTTATGTTGTACCATGCATATGGTACAACTTAAGCTTATAATGTGCCATGTATGATGGTACGCTTTAGTTAAATTGTTCCAAAGGAACAATTTACCCTAAAATAACTACCTTGGGGGCTATAAATAAGACCCAAGGGTTAGCCATTTTCCTTACACTTTTGCATGGCATTCTTGCATGCATTTTCATTCTAGCGAAGCTCTGCCGAAATACTTCCTCTCCATTTATCCAAGTTCTTAATCTAAAAGTAGAGATTTAGATTGTGGATTTAGTAGCCTTACTCCGTTTGTGAGAAGACTCGATCCGTCGTGGCGAATCCGAAGGCGAAGTTCGTAGACTACCGTGCCGCATACGCAAGCGTAAGTCTCAACTTCATTTATCGATCCTAACTCTGTTTTGGCAGGATCCTACAGTGGTTGCACGGTCCCTTTAGTGCTGACTACATGGTTCTTCCAAGCCTCGCTCAGACACACATTGGACCGGCCCACGGGGATTAGATTCTAGCGATGGACCTCCTTATCCCCACTGCCTACGTACTTGAGGCTGAGGATGCTGAGCAGGCACCCCCTGCACCACCTGTTGACCCCGTGATCCCTCAGCCTGCACCTGCACTGTCTGCACCTTTCGACACTTCTGTCCACACTTCTGTCAGTGTCGGGAGCACCTTAGCTGAGTCCACCACCACCACCACCGCCACCGAGCCTATGTCCATCGAGCCTATCACTTCTCTTAGCCCTGCGCATCCCACCACTATTTTAGAGACCGGCGAGACCTCCTTTACCGCCGCAGTGGCAGTTCTGTCCTCACTTTTGTCCACGGCCACCCCGTCCGTCGGCCCTTCTGACCCCACTGCCGCTGTCTTTACCGAGAGTGTCGTGACTTCTGTCTCCACTTCTGCGTCACTGACCTCTCCTGCTGCCTCGTTGCCCATTTTGCCTTCCACCTCTGCTACTGCTGCTCCGACCCAGCCTGCGTCCCAGCCTCACACCGAGGCTGGGCATCACTTACTGAGCACATCACCCCTTCCCCACTACTCTGTTGGCCCCATCCTATACACTGCCCGCCAGAGACAGCCCCGCACATCCCCTGTTAGACCTGTGCGTCCCTCCGCTCCACCACCCCCAGACACTCTAGTTCAGAGCATTCGTGCTCTTGAGGGGGCTGTTAGTGGACTTCGAGGAGACTTTAGGGCTCTCTCCGCCACGGTCAGTTTCGTGTAGTCCCGCGTCGCCATGCTTCCCGATATTCAGGCTTGCCTGAATCAGATTCTGGCGCGTCTGCCTCCACCACCCACACCCTCCCAGCAGCCATCCCCACCACCACGTCCACCACCACCACCGCCACAGGACGGTGCTGGTGCAGCACCACCAGCTTAGGCACACTCTTGATGCCTCTGATATTTTTTGTCGTTTTGCTGCCCGTTTGTTCTTGGGCCTGGTGATTGATTTTTGCCCCCCTCCTCCACGTATTATTTTGATGCTTTCCTGCTCATATCTTTTTAATACCTTTTTGGGAGTGAGGGAGAGACTTTTTGGGGACACTTATACCTGCACCATCATGATCTTTGCATGCATCCCATTCATTCACATCTTATTTTCTTTTTTATTCTTCTTTCTTTTTCATCATGCATGCATACTCACCCACCCCACCCATCTCACGTCTCTCAGTGTGCCACACTTTGCACATTGAGGGCACTGTGCACTTCAGCTTGGGGGAGTGAGTTCTCACACTTTTTTTATTTTTGCCACCCTTTATTTTTTTGATTTATCATGTTTTCCTTTCCACTTTTGCACTTATTTTCACCACTTTTACATTGTTTTATCATGCATCACGTTTTCTTTTTCTTTTTTGAGTATGCTGCATTGTATATAGTTCTATTTTCTTTTATCTTTGTTTCTTTCATCTTTTGCTAGAGATGATTTTTCTGTGATATGATGACGTGGTGTTAGCTTATCTCTATATGCATGCTATTTTGTCACGTCATAGCTTTTGTTTCAGATATCATATGCTATGTCCTGCTTTGCATTTTGAAATAGTAACCCACTCTTTTCCTGTATGAATATGGATGAAATTCTGTTATTAGCTGATGTCTGATGTATGCTTTTCATAGAAAACACACCAAGCTTCATGCATTGATTGCTTATATTTGGAGTATTGCTTTCCTCTCTCATGTCACTTCTTATTGCATGAATTGTACGCTTCACCTTCAGGTTGATTGAATGTTTGTTAGGATGATATATCTGGACTAGTTTACTTTTTGAGATTAAACAGAGTAGATTAAATTACTCTGCTGAAAGTTGTCATGCACGTCCTATAGAGTGAATCGAGCGATACATTTATTTCTTTCTCCACATATCTTGAGCATCATTTCTCTATTTGATATTCATTGGTGAATCCCCCTAGAAAGTCTATTATCGGCATTTCCCCCGCTATTTATTTTCATGCTCCAAACCCCCAAAATCAAAAAGAAAAAAACATACCTGTATATCCTTCTCTCTTTTGATTTAGGATCGCTTATGTATTATGTTTATTCAAAAAAAAGAGAAAAATTGAGAAAAAGAAAAGAAAAGAGAAAAGAAGTTCATAACGATCCCATCTCATACTCTTTCTCTCATTCTTCCCTCTTTTGTTTTATTTTTACTTTTTTGGAGTTTCAAAAGAAATGGGGAATGTACATATTGATTTGTTTATGCCACCACGCTTATGGATAAGCTTGGGGGAGAGGATCCGATGATGTGTGAGAGAGTGACTACTTGACGGTGCATGACAACCTAGGCTAAGTAATTTTCTATACTCGGTGAGATTGCTAAAGTTTCACGAAATCCAGAAATCGACACTTAGCATTCATTTCATGAAAACCATGCTTTTCTATTCTTACTATTCCATACCGTGTGATATCTCTTATACTCCTTATAGAAAGCATTCAATTGAAAAGTGTGTGATCTATGGTTGTGCATACCGCTTTAGATGCTTTAGACGATGTTAATCCTAGAATGATTCCATATTTCATGCTATATTGATATTTTGGGGTTTTCTATTTCGAATGCATCATTATACTATGATATCGAAATAAAAGTCTGTGACGTGTGTTTTATATTCGATGTATGCTATATGAGTAAGCAAAACCCACGTCCTGAGAAAAATGATCTAGCACCCCCCTTCTTCGCTTTCTATTCTATTTTTTATTTTTGTTTTTATTTTTATTTCTTTTATTTTTCCTCTTTTCCATCATTTTGCCCGACGGGCTCGCTTTTTACTCATCTTCCTCGAGGACGAGTAAGAGGTAAGCTTGGGGGATTTTGATCGCTCCGTATTTTACACCCTTTTTCTGCATGTTTGTATGCCACTTTGATCGCTCATATCGCATTTTTTCCCGATTATTCGACAATATTGCGATGCTTTTCACGATTTCTTGTTTTTGTCGTATTTCAGGAGATATGGAGCGATTCGGAGTGATTTTGAGATCAAGAGGATTTGCACCCACTCCGGAGTGTCACACAAAGCTCTTTTGAGGGCTATTCGGCGATGGAAGACAAGTGGGAGAAGAAGGAACATCGTAGGAGCGAAGAGGAAGCGAAAAGATGAAGATTGGGCATCTGCAGCATCTCACTCGGCCGAGTGAACCACCCACTCGGCCGAGCAAGAAGACCACTCGGCCGACCAGACCGGACACGCATCAACAGAAGGAATTGGGCGTGCACTCGGCCGAGTGACGATAGTCCACTCGGCCGAGCAAGGAAATCCCCTCGCCCGAGTGGCACGGGAAAATCCACTTCAAAAATGGCCGACTTACTGTAAATGTACATGCTTTTGATGATTCCGACTCGGCCGAGCAAGAATTGCCCCTCGGCCGAGTGAGTAAAGCCACTCGGCCGAGTCACTCCCGAAGACAGACCCCCGAAAAGTCCCAACTTACTGTAATTTTACAGGGTTTGTCACTCGGCCGAGTGACATTTGTCACTCGGCCGAGTGAGCCGCCTCGCCTGCTGCGTAAACTGCGATTTCTGGGCTGCGCAGGGGCATTTTTGTCACGAATTTCTGGGCGATTTTGAGGGGTATTTAAACCCAGTTTTTGCCCTAGTTAGAGAGAACTTTTTGATACTTTTTGCAGCCTTTTTAGAGAGCTTTTTAGGGAATTAGATTTAGGCTTTTTGAGAGATTAGAAAGGGGATTTTTGTTGGATGCTATTGGATTCTCATTGGTTTGTCTCCTTTCTTGTCAAAAACTCTATTTTTATTGATAATTTTTCTATTGCAATGATTTGTGCTGAATTTTCTATTGAATTTCTTATGAATTGCATGATGATTAGTGAGTAGTTCTATTGTCCTAGTGCATAGGGATGAACCCTATGAACCCTATTTCTGATTTGTGATGAATTGGTGAAATTCTTGCTAGAAATGATTAGGGTTAGGTTGGGATTGATTTATTACAGATAGCTAGGGACTCATATTGATTGGGATTTGCAAGAGATTGGATCCAAATCGATAGGAAGCCCTAGAGATTCGATTTAGATTTATGATTGGACTCCCGTAGAATTGGTTTGCAAGAGATTGGGCCAAAGGTAGGGCTTTTAATCGTGCTTCTATACCAATACCCGTTTGCAAGAGATTGGACGGGTAGGAACTATCTCAACCTAGGTCGTAGCTCGAGTTTGCACAAGAGTGGGCTCGAGATACGATTGAATGATGATGTCGATCCTAATGCTAGCGGCTTAGGTTAGGGTTTGCAAGAGATTGGACCCTAACCTAGGTTTGCTATAGACCGACAATAGCGCGAGAGCGTGAGCTTGGTCTACATTTAGTTGCGACTAGTTCACCTAAAATTCAAGTCTAGCAATGATGTAACCTATGAATCACAACGATGAGATACGGTTCGTAGCAGGGATTCCCTATCCCTAGGCGCTTTATTTCATTGATATTTCTATCGATATACGAACGATTGTGATAATTTTACCTCAAATTATTCTTGACCATTTTGATAGCTAGGTGACTAGAAGAAGACACTGTCATTGTTCCTCCCTGAGTTCGATACCCGCTCGCCACTTGACTGTGCGCTTGCGGTAAAACTACAATCATTCTCCGGGTGTATATCTGGGGTCGACCAGCTTCCATAGCTGATCTACATCTTGGAGCTAGGGTTTGGTGCCTTCATCTTCCCCAAAATCCTCTTTACCCTAAATCGTAAGTTTTTCTCAAGGCATAGGTTTTTGTGGTAAGCATTTCGTATTTCATTTACTTTGAATATTGCAAGTGTTTTACTCTCGGTTGTGAGAGTTTGTTTGTGATCCCGGGTTGTGGGAGTCATAATTTCATTTGTGTATGATTTGATCTTGTAGAGGTTTCTACAAGTATTTCATAGTGCAAATTTGAGTTAGAGGTTTCTAACTCAAGTATCCGGAGGGGATCCGGGTGTTTGGGACGTAGGATCACCGGGAACAAGTCGGGGAGACTTGGGTGGATCCGAACCTGTTAATTCGTTTGTTTGCGATTGCATTTCTTTGTTGTCAATATTTACATTTCCGCATTGTTGGTTGAGTTTGCAAGATAATTAGGAATTATCTTCTTAATTATTTTAAAGTACTATTCACCCCCCTTTAGTACTTGTGCAGTAGCTTCGTAGGGCATTACATGTCCTTTAAGCAAGGACCGCAAGAGACCCTATACGAGGCATGGGAGCGCTTTAAGGATCTACAGCATCAGTGCCCCCATCACAACATAGAAGCATGGGAGCTAGTTCACAGTTTTTATAATGGACTCCAACAGGGCACTAAGCAAATCATAGATGCAATCGCCAACGGAGCCATTCTCTCCAAAACACCGTATGAAGCTACGGCCTTATTAGAGGAGATGGCCTCTAATAATCAACAATGGGGTGACGATCGAGGGCAATCTTCTACCTCCTTGAAGCCCACGAGCATATATGAGGCCAAGGCCGTAGCAGAGCTTTCCAATAAGTTCGACTCTCTCCACAAGGTAGTGGAGAGATTGGAGAAGTATATCACCGAGCCGCATGGAGCTCCTTCCACATCTACGACGCGGAGCAATATGAGTGATTGGCAAGACCAATCTCAAGCTATGTTCGTAGGAGGAGAGCATGGAGAGGGAGCCTGGGAACAAGTGCAATATGTTGCGGGGAACTCCGGTTATTGGGCCAACCCGGCCGCAAGGAATCATCCGGGGTTTTCATATGCAAATAATGAAGGGGCTCTAAACCCACCACCGCCGCAACAAACTCAAGCTAGGTCTCCACCTCCACAACCTCAATACCAACCATGGGGGCCACAGCAACAAAGTTACCCGCCTACGCAACAAGCGGGACCGTATAGGCCGCCTGGTTATAACCAAAGTTGGAGAGCTCCAAACCGACCACAAGCTCAACCACGATCGGATCATGAAGCTAGGGTGAGGAATTCATGGTGGATCAAAGAAAAATCAATGCTAGGTTGATGGTGCAACAAGATTCGCTAAATACCGTCATTGCGCAACTTGGAGAGCAACTTGTGTTGATAAACAAAAACACTCAACAATTGCCGGCTCAACCGGAGCCCAATCCACGGAGCAATACCGGTCACATAAATACGACAGTGGCGGTCACAACTAGGGGCGGGAAGGATACCACTCCCGCCATGGTCCAAACCAAGGAGCCCGTGGAAGAGATTTTGAACGACAAAGAGCCGGCTATTGAAGAGGAGATCACAAAAGAGCCGCAAGAAGTTGGAAATTCTGAAATAAAGAAGCCTAATGAGGAGCGCACCTACATACCGCTGGTGCCCTTTCCATAATGGTTGGCGAGAGCCAAAATAGAGAAGAGGCTCGCCAAGTTCCTCGAGTATTTGAGGGGAGTAAGCCTCAACATACCTTTCTTGGATGCTATAGTGGAGATCCCGTCGTATGCAAAGTTCTTGAAGGACTTAGTATCGGGAAAGAAAAGGAAGGAGAAAATAACGCTTGCCGAATAAAGAACTTGGTTCACCCGAAGGGAAAAGGAGCCCGCGAAATTCAAGGATCCCGGAAGCTTTCGCATTCCATGCACACTTGGAGGAGTCTCATTGCAAAAAGTTTTAGTTGACTTGGGAGCAAGTGTGAGCCTAATGCCCCTTAGCATGTTTCGGAAATTGAATACGGGAACCGACTTGAAGCCAACCGACATGAGAATACAACTAGCCGATGGTCAGGTTACTAGGCCGGTGGGGATTGCCGAGGACATTCCGCTACAAGTTCCGGGAGGGATATGCTTGCCTTGCGACTTCGTCATTATGGACATTAAGGAGGAGGGCGACACATCACTCGTACTTGGACGATCGTTCCTAGCCACCGCCAGTGTTATAGTCGACATGCAGGAAGGCACCTTATCCTTGAATGTCGGGAACATCGAGGTTGAGCTCCACATACCCAAAGCCATGAAGCATATGCCCTACCAAGAGGAGTTGGATTATGTGGACCTCCATGATGAGGTAATCGACAAAGCCATTCCACATTCTATTGGCACTCTCCATGATGATGGCCTTGAAGAAGGCCAAACTTCTAGCATTGAAGAAAAGTTGGAGGACCCTCCGGATAGCTATACGGCTGATGATAAAGACGACGCTGATGTCGTGAGGATAAGGGAGCTTTGCAAGCTCTCAACGGCCAACAATTCGAAGAAAGCTCCACCGAATAGAAGATCGGTGTCACCAGCGAGGAAGAAGATTGGTTCTAGCTCAAGCTTGGGGGATTTATCCCCCAACTCTACCCATGATGAGGGGACGCCGAGGAAAGCCCACGAGCATCAACAACCAAATCCAAGTGGCCTTCCCGGCAAGTTTGACGGGCGTATCTTGCATGCGACCAACATCACACGCTAAACGAGAATCATAAGGGGTCTAGCTCATGACCTTAAACGAGCACTTGTCGGGAGGCAAACCGACAGTTTTATATCATTTTCAGTTGATTTTTATTTTTATCTTAGATTTTTCTTAGTGTTTAGAGTCTAGCGCCCATAAACATCGTGACAACGGGCTTTATTTTTGATGACAGGAGATGGAGAACGAGAGATCATTCATATGGAGGAGAGCCAAGGTAAGAGAGAGCTCTCCAGGAATGTGCTCAGGCCTCAGGAGACGGCATGGACTGATTGGAGGAAGAAAAACAGATAATAGAGCGAAAACAGAGAGCCGTTGCAGAAAACAGGATGTCACTCGGCCGAGTAACATATGTCACTCGGCCGAGCAAAGACTCCATTTGGCCGAGTGGAGTACAGATCAGGGAAGATCGTTCTGACCAACTCTCTGTTATTTTTTACGATTTACAGTATAATTTGTCACTCGGGCGAGTGACTTGTCACTTGGCCGAGTGAATCAGATACCATGCACGCTCTAAAAATTGCCAAGTGGCTATGCCACTCGGCCGAATGGAACTTATCCATTCGGCCGAGTCGTAAGTTGCGAAGATATTTCGAAATTTTTTACTCAGCCGAGTTACAACTTTCATATATATATGCTCAGTGGGCTGCGCAAATTTCAAAACGCAAAAATCCCCAATCTTCGCCGAGCCCGCTGCCGCTTCACCTCCCTTCGCCCGAATCGTTGCCCCCTCGCCCGATCCCATGCCACCGCCGGCCGACGTTCACCGCCGACCGACGCCGATGCCAGACTGTCGCCAGCGCCGCCCCAGCCGCCGCTCTCACCCCCGTTCACCCCCAATTCGCCCCGAATTTCGAATTTCTCCTCCATTCTCCCATTTCGTATGCCCATTGCGCCCCAAACTCAAATCAACTCATATATATATCTGTTATCTCCTACCTCCCCTATGTATATTGATTATCATTCGTTGATTCTATTTTTTGCGTTTCAGGTTAGCTTGGGGGAGCTTGGGAGAGCTTTTAGATGCACTCGGAGCCTCGCGGAGGAGGCATTCTTCGCACACATCAGATTTTGCACTCGCGGTGTGCTCAGGTATACTCGTTTCATTACATAGCACGTCGCATTTTTATTTTGGGTAGGCACGACTCACGGCACTCATGCCGCCTCGCCTTAGACCACGCACCCGGGAGCCCGCTTCCAAGCGGAAGAAGTCAGGTGATCCTGGCTCCTCTTCCGCTAGGGTGGACTCCCCTTCACCTAGTCCACCACCACCTACACAGCCGCCTCCTGTCGATCCATTCCACCACCTGCACAGCCTGCCCCCGCGTTCGATGCGATGGGGATTACGTTTCGAGATGACGCCCATCGCGCCAGATTCGAGCGTATCTCCCATCGCTCGATCGTACCCACTAGGTTCGCACACCTCACTAACTTTGAGCGCCTAGGGGTTCTAAAGGGGCTACTCCAGTTGTATGACAACGTGGGGTAACATGATTTCTTGTCGGTGTCGGCAGACACTTATATCCGCCCGACACTAGAGGTCCTTGGCTCTATTGAGCAGACCGCTGGAGGATGCTCATTTCACCTGATGGATCAGGAGTGCCAGGTCACTCTTGACATGCTCCGAGCATTATTCCAGTGGCCTGCTGTCCCTGACCCAGATCGCGCTTACGCTCCCACGCACATCCCACCCTCGTCGTTTGATACCCACGCTTTCTGGACCCGGATTACAGGATCACCCCTTGCCTTTGACCCTAGTAGGGCCAAGGCCTCTGCCGTCCTCCACCCATGCCTCCGCATTGCACATCGCCTTATGGCGACCACTTTTCTTGCGAGGTACGAGCCCGGGACGTTGTCGACGCCAGAGCTCTACATGCTTTATGCGATGACATGTCCCAGGATTTTTGATGGAGCTGACGTTCTAGTCCCCGCTGTAGAGATTGATATCGCCAGTTGGTACATCGACCGCATCATTATTTCTATCGGCGCTCGGACGCCTATTTGTTGCGACGGTCTGATTACCCTCTTGGCCCTTATGACCGGTGTCGACCTACCTGCTGACTTGCTTCGACCACCGGGCCCCACTTCACTATCGATAGACGTTATGGCCCGGATGAGGATGCTGCGTCCTCATGGTCGTCAGCATTGTGTGTGGCTCCACGGTCCTTTCGCTGCTGATTACATGATTCTCTCGAGCCTTGCTCGGACTCATATAGGACCCGCTGGCGGAGATTGGATTCCAGCGATGGATCTCCTCATCCCCGCCCCTTACGTACTAGAGCCCGAGGGTGCTCAGCAGGAGCCCCTCATTCCACCCCAGGACCCCGTGATCCCTCAACCTGCACCTGACTTGTCTGCACCTCCCGACACCTCTGTCCACACTTCTGTTAGTGTCGGGAGCACTTTTGCTGAGTCCTCGTCCACCACCGCCACCACCTCTGTGCCCATTTCTGTCGATCCCATCTCCGCTGTTAGCCCTAAGCGTCCCACTACCATTTTAGAGAGCAGCGAGACCTCCTTTACCACAGCAGTGGCGGCACTGTCCTCACTTTTGTTCTCGACTCATGGGGAGTCGCTTTCTGTGCCCTTCACGGCCACCCCAGCCATTGACCCGTCTGTCCCCACTGCTGCTATTTTCTCTGAGAGCGTCATGACGTCTGTCCCCACTTCTGTGTCACTGACCTCTCTGCCTGCCTCGTCGTCCGTTTTCACTCCAGCTTCTGCTGCTGCTCCTTCCATGTCTACCTTGCCTGCATCTCAGCCTCACACAGAGGCCGAGCGACACTTAGCGAGCACAACACCCGAGCACAACCCCATAGCTGCACCCATCCTTTGTGGCGGCCGTGTGAGACAGCCCTGTTCTTCACCTGTTCGACCTGTTCGACCCTCTGCTCCACCTCCCCCCGATACCCTAGTTCAGAGCATTCGTGCTCTTGAGGGGGCAGTAAGTGGACTCAGAGGAGACTTTAGGGCTCTCTCCTCCACCGTCAGTGCAGTCCAGACCCGCATCGCCATACTTCCTAGTATCCAGGCTTGCCTAAATCAGATTCTTGTGCGTCTGCCCCTGCCACCCACACCCACCCAGCAGCCACCTCGCCCGCCACCACCTCCGCCTCAGGACGGTGTTGGTGCACCCCCACCCCCTTAGGCACACACTGGATGCCTTCCATATTTTTGCTATCGATACGCTTGATACTTTCTGTGAGCCTGCAGATTTTGCACCCCTCCTCCATGTTGGATATGGACGAAATGTATACACCCATGAGGGGATGTATGAGGGTCTATGGACCTTGGATGTCGCGTACATGAAAGCATGTGCGAAGGGAACCTTTTCATGTGTGAAAAGGACCACTCGATAAGTGGAAAAAGTCACATTATAAGTGCATAAAGGCACTTGATAAGTGCTTGAAGAAGAGGATAAGCAAGGGTGTTAATATAAGCTAATAAGCTTATATATGGTTATTTCCTACAATAACTACCCCTAAAGCCTATAAATAGGACATAAGGGTAAGGCATTTAAGGCTAATCCTTCATGCCATAAGTTTGCATAAGGCAACTTTCTTTCTTCTTCTCCCTTCCATTAAAGTTCTTCATCCAAGTAGAGATTTAGACAGTGAAACGCTACTTAGATCCTCTGTGACGAAGTACCGACCGTTGTGGCGAATCCAAGGGCAAAGTTCAGAGACTACAGCGCAGCATACGCTAACGTAAGTTCTCTTTCGATCCTCCATCCTTGCATGATGGGATCCTACATTGGTATCAGAGCCATACGGGTTCGCTCCGGTCTCACCGATGGATGACGCGTTGTCTCTTTCACGAATGAGTTTCCTTCCATTATGGATATGGTAGGAGCGCATCGTGACGGAGAGAACGCAAAAAAGTTGTTCTTTTCATGTTAGGGTCTTTTTCCATTACAGATATGGCAAGAACTCTCCGTGACGGGAAGAACTAATCGTTCATCTCACCAAACTCGCACTCCTCATGGATGCCGAGTCTCCATTCAATAGGGAATGTGAACTCTCTTCATGTAGAGCGTGAAGTTTGTGATCTTGAAGGTGTGTTATTTTTTTGGCACACAACCATTAAAGAATAACTACTTTCTCGATGAACGTGTGTGTCATCGGAGAAGAAGGTGGTTTCATACTTCTCATCGGAGAAGATGAACACGTATCTATTTGGTGCATGATGCACCCCCCTCCCCAAAGGGGAAGGGGTTGGCTTCGGCCAATGACAACCAAGACAACCACACCATAAGGGGGGTGTACAGCCGGACTCCAAGGAGGCCGACCGGCCGGCCCGACCGGACTCCAAGGAGGCCGGCCGGCCGACCACCCTGGCCGGCCAGGGCCTCGGCCAGGGCCAGGCCCTGGCCGGCCCTGGCCATTGCCAGGGTAGAGGCCGGCCCTGGCCTCTGCCAGGGCCAATGCCGGCCCTGGCAGAGGCCAGGGCAGGGCGCCCTGGCCTCTGCTAGGGCCAGGGCCGGCCCTGGCCTCAGCCAGGGCAGAGGCCCTGACCGAGGGTCCAGGGCCTCCGGCCGGCCCTGGCCTCGGCCAGGGCCAGGCCAGGCCGGACCTGGCCTCTGCCAGAGGGCCAAGGCCGGCCCTGGCATCGGCCAGGGCCGGTCGACCGACCAGGGCAGAGGCGCCTTGGCCGTCGAGGGCCTCTGCCAGGGGGCAGAGGCCGGCCAGGGCCGAGGCACCCTGGCCTCGGCCACAACCCCAACGGGGGGGGGGGGGGGGGGGGGGTCTGCATGGCCGGCCCATACGGGACCGGCGGCAGTTGCATACGGCAAAACCCCCTACTTGGAGGAATCTGGCCTTGGCACGGCCATGGCTCGACCCCGGCAATGGCCAGGGAAGACCATTACCTACCGCTGCAAAATACGTTTGCAAAATACATTTTTCAAAAATGTTTTTCCGCTGCAAGTACTATAAGAGTACTATTGTTTGATAAGTGATGGGGAAATATTGAAAGTTGTTCTAGATGGTGATTGGCATTGTGATGTTCTTTCCAATTCTAGAGCAACATCTTCAATATTTTTCGAAAGTAACTTATCAAATGAAAACTTTATGCAATGTTTTTTGATCAAACTTGTTTTATGTCTTTTGTAGCATTTTAAAACTAAAATGTCTTCCGCTTCTAAGAACATCGTCGCTGAGTTAAACAAAGGTGAAAAACTCAACGGCGATAATTACAAGCTATGGTCCATGAAGATACAATATGTTCTAGAGGAGCAAGATGTGCTCAAAACTCTGAAGAACATAATGATTGAACCTGAGTTAGGCACTACGGCCCAACACAGAAGAGACAAGGAAGCTTTTGATGCTTGGTCTCGGAAGAACAAGATTGCTCGCATTACGTTGCTGTCAAGTATGGCAGACGACATAATGCGGATCTTCCGAGAATATGACCTAGCTATGGACATATGGTCCAAGCTAGAGGTGAAGTTTGGTAGCACCTCAGTGACCAAACTTCGCTCTTTAACTATAAGATTCTATTCGTACAAAAAGCGTCGAGATCATTCCATGGGAATGCATCTACGACACATGGCGAATCTTATTTCAGAGTTAAAGGATGCAGGTCATGTGCTCATTGATGAGCAAAAAATCCAAGCGGTCATACGTTCCCTACCAATCGAATGGGAACAAATGAAGATGCATCTCACTCATAATGAGAGCATCAAGAATTTCATCGATGTTTCTAAGCACCTCGAGTTAGAGGAAGAGCGGCTTGCGGCCGCCAAGTCAAGTGCAGAAGTGCACATGGTTGCTAGTTCCTCACACAGGGGAAAGAAACGTAAACATCACTCGAAGTTTGCTCATGACCAGCAAAAGCAACAAGTGTCTACCAAGAAACCCAAACAGAAGGGTGGGAACAAGAAATGGCACAAGAAGAAAGACTTGAAGAGGATCAAGTGCTTCAAGTGCAACAAGTTAGGTCACTATGCCCGTTCATGTACGGATGGAGGTGACAAGGTAACTTGTAATAATACTAGTTACATATGTGTTTCTAGTTCAATATTTCTTGTAGAATCTAATCCTTTTTGGATAATTGATTCAGGTGCCACCGACCACATAGCAAGGGACAGACGGTCCTTCGTGGAGTATCACTGGATACCCCAAGGAACGAAGTGGATATATGTAGGAAATAACACACGTGTTGAAGTGAAAGGCGTTGGAACGTGCAAGCTCGTCTTGGACAACGGCCGCACTATCTTACTTCATGATGTCCTCTTCGCTCCAGATATTCGAAGGAATATTATATCTGTGGTTGTATTAATGGGTCTTGGTTATAGTTGGTTCTTTCATAATTGTAAAGTGGACCTATCTTGTAATAATTCTTTAATTGGTTCTGGGTATGTTTTCAAGGGATTCATTATCTTAAATACTATGTACGATTCCTCTAATTTTAATGAAAATTTCCTTGTTACAAATTCCTCGGTTTGTGAATCTGATGTAATTTGTTGGCACGCAAGGCTTGGTCACATTGGACCAACACGTATGGATAAACTTGCCAAACGTGGCCTTCTATCCAATGTTTCAAAATTCGAAATGTCGACTTGCGAACATTGCCTTGTAGGGAAATCTTGTCGCAAGCCGTTTGGAACCGGCACAAGAGCCGAAGTTCCATTACAGCTCATCCATTCGGACATATGTGGTCCGATGAATGTCAAGACAAGACGCGGGAAGTCCTATTTCATCACTTTTATTGATGATTTCACCCGATTCGGACATATCTATTTGATATCCCACAAAAGTGAAGCATTAACCTGCTTTAAAAACTATATAAGTTTAGTGGAAAATCAATTAGATCGCAAGATTAAGGTCTTGCGAACAGACAGAGGTGGTGAATATCAATCAGCAAGTTTTAAGGAACTTTGTGATGAAAAGGGCATAGTTCATTAAATAACTATGCCTTATACTCCACAACAAAATGGTGTTGCTGAAAGGAGGAATATGACTTTGATGGAAATGGTCCGTTCAATGATGGCGCAAGTTAACTTGCCAATCACCTTTTGGGGTGATGCATTATTGACGGCTACTTTCATCTTGAATCGCGTACCCTCGAAATCAGTTAGCTCCACTCCTTATGAGTTGTGGAACCAAAGGTCTCCTGACTTAAGCATATTAAAACCTTAGGGGTGTGCATCCTATGCACATATTTCCTCCCATAAGTATGTAAACCTTGGGCCAAGGGGGAGGAAATGTATCTTTATACGATACACAAAAAACTCCAAAGGTTATATTTTCATTGGTCAGGAAGACAATGGAGGACTGATTGAATTTGAGTCGAGGGATGTTACTTTCTTGGAAAATGAGTTTCTAAGACAGGGCGAGATAAGTCAGGACTTATCTCTATTTGAGATTTATGATCAAGAAGGATTACCTCATTCGAGTGGGAGAATTCTTGGTGAAGAAGAAAATACGTTTCAACCTTCACCAATGGATGATACGAATGATGCGAATCCTATTCCATATGGGAATAATGATCCAAGCGGGAGCAATTCTAACCACATTCCAAGTGGGAGTGATATTAGAATTGATCCAAATTCGAGTCAACAAGGACTTGAAGAATCTCAAATACGACGTAGTAGTCGTACAAGGTTAACTCCTCTAAGATTTGAGGATGAATTCCCACAAACCATTATGACTTTACTACAAGAAGATGCCGAGCCTGCTACTTTCAAACAGGCCGTATCATGCCCTACAAAAGACAAATGGATGGAAGCGATGAAGGAGGAATTAGAATCCAAGAAAATTAACCGAGTCTAGGACTTGGTTAACTTACCCAGAGGATGTAGAGCTATTGGGAACAAATGGGTTCTCAAGATCAAGCATAAGGCTGATGGCTCTATAGAAAGATATAAAGCTCGCCTTGTCGCGAAAGGTTTTACGCAATAGGAAGGGATAGACTACGAAGAGACCTTCTCACCTGTTGTTCGTTTTACCTCGATTCGCTTGATTCTGGCTTTGGTAGCTTGCTTAGACCTCGAATTACATCAAATGGATGTAAAGACTGCCTTTCTCAATGGAGAATTGGACGAGGAGATCTATATGGAACAACCAACAGGGTTTGTAAAAGAAGAAAACGAACATAAGGTTTGTAAACTTCGTAAGTCCATATATGGTCTTAAACAATCCTCGAGGCAATGGTATATACGATTTCAAGAAGTTGTCTTATCAAATGGTTTTACCATGCTTGATGAAGATAAATGTGTATATATCAAGAGGATCAAAAGCAAGTATGTTATTATGTCTCTATATGTAGATGACATTTTAATAGCCAGAAATGACAAGGGCTTTGTGATGGATATCAAGGCTTGGCTTTCATCAGTATTTGAGATGAAAGACATGGAAGAAGCCGCTTATATCCTTGGAGTTAAAATTTCAAGGAATTGTTCGAAGAAACTTCTTTCTCTTTCACAAGAGACTTATTTAAAGAAGGTTCTAAAACGTTTTAATATGCAGGACTGTAAGTCCATTGATACTCCTATAAGCAAATGCGATAATTTATGTCTGAAAATGTGTCCAAAGAACCAAAAGGAAAATGAAATTATGGAAAAATTTCCATATTCCAGTGCAGTTGGTAGTCTTATGTACGCTATGATGTGTACAAGACCGGACATCTGTTTTGCCGTTGGAATGGTAAGTCGTTACCAATCTAATCGAGGGCAAGCACACTGGAAAGCGGTTAAGAGGATAATGCGGTATCTTAAAGGGACTGCGGACTATGCTTTATGCTATCAAGGAAATGCCTTGAGGCTCGAAGGCTACACTGATGCTGATTGGGCGGGTGATCTCGATGAGCGACGATCGACCTCAGGACATGTTTTTCTACTCGGATCTGGTGCAATATCCTGGAGTAGCAAAAAGCAATCCTGCATCGCACTTTCAACTATGGAAGCCGAATTTGTAGCATTTAGCATGGCGGTCCAAGAAGCTGTTTGGCTTAGAAAGTTCTTAGACAAGCTAATTGATGCAAGTGACTCAGGTACTGTACCAATATACAGTGACAGTCAAGCATCTATAGCCTATGTCAAAGATCCAAAATTCCATTGTAAGACCAAACACATTGATATCCGCTACAAATTTGCAAAAGACTATGATAAGAACAAGAAGGTAGACATTAGATACATATCTACGCATGAGATGATAGCGGATCTGCTTACGAAGGCGATCCCCAGAGATGTGTTTTACAAACACTTATCATCTCAAGGATTGCGTAAAAGCTGAGTTGTATCAATGTATTCCCATGTCTATGAAAGATCAAATTTAATAAAAGAATAAGTTCTTTTTGACATTGCATATGAGTTTCTTGAAAATGTTTGTGTACATTTCTTTTAATCTCAGCTATATTTTTTAGTATGTCAGACAGATTGAGGTTGGCTCTCTCACATGAGCAACCGCCTTTATTCTATCAGACGGATAAGATAAAGATGAGACCTGTTTAAAGTCAAAATCGTCAGACGGATGATTTAGAGTCATGACTTAAACAAAATGGTCGTATGAAAGATCTGCATCATATGGATGCTTACAAAAGATATAAGAAGATTTTTTAATCTTATCCGTCTTTTGCGCGATGTGGGTCCAAGAAATTACTGAGGAGTAAAAGGGACTCAAAGTCAGACATTGTGGTGTCTGATCATCATCCTTACAACATCATTAAGACATACGCTCCCTGGGAAAGGAGTGATGTTGTAATACGTATTCATACTACGTATGCATATGACCATTGGGTTAGAATAGTAATTGTGTTTACTATTATGTGAGACCCAAAGACCACATGGGTCTTAACTTCTTACCCTTATGGACTCTAATTGGTTCCTTTAGATTTGACTGGGTGATCACTATCTTAGCATGTTGCTTATGGACTATGGTCAATTCAGTCTGGCGGGGAAAGTTAGAAAAGCGAGTCAAGTCAAGATCGAAAGGATCGCAAGAAGAGGAAAATTAATTTCATATTCACATTTGGACTTTAGAGATTCAAAGCTGGCCAGCCAATTGTAATCCAGATGGGATTCAATTGTTGAATATAAAGTATAAGAAATGTGAAGAAATAATCTCGGGTAAAACATGCGTTAATCTACTCAACTTTGCACCCCAAGGAGTGTTGTGTATCTCTAACAAGTGCACAACAGCGGACTCTATACGCATGACGGTCACACGGTCTATTTCTCAGTATGATAAATAGAAGAACTAAAGGAAAAGATGTTTCCTTACAATCCCCTCAAGTGTGAGTGGGAGATGTTGGATATGGACGACATGTATACACCCATGAGGGGATGTATGAGGGTCTATGGACCTCGGATGTCACGTACATGAAAGCATGTGCGAAGGGAACCTTTTCATGTGTGAAAAGGACCACTCGATAAGTGAAAAAAGTCACATTATAAGTGCATAAAGGCACTTGATAAGTGCTTGAAGAAGAGAATAAGCAAGTGTGTTAATATAAGCTAATAAGCTTATATATGGTTATTTCCTACAATAACTACCACTAAAGCCTATAAATAGGACCTAAGGGTAAGGCATTTAAGGCTAATCCTGCATGCCATAAGTTTGCATAAGGCAACTTTCTTTCTTCTTCTCCCTTCCATTAAAGTTCTTTGTCCAAGTAGAGATTTAGACGGTGAAACGCTGCTTCGATCCTCTGTGACGAAGTACCGACCTTTGTGGCGAATCCAAGGGCGAAGTTCAGAGATTACAGCGCAGCGTACGCTAACGTAAGTTCTCTTTCGATCCTCCATCCTCGCATGATGGGATCCTACACTCCACACACCGTTTTGTTCGCATTATGGCCCTATCTGTATATATCTGTTTGGGAGAGAGGGAGTACTCTTTGGGGACACTCATATGTGCATTATGTTGATCTCTGCATACATCACCTGCATTCTCATATCATTTTCTTTCATTTTTCCATCATGCATACATCCTCACCCCCACCCATATTTTGTCTCTCGGTGTGCCACACTTTGCACTTTGAGGACACTATGCACTTTAGTTTGGGGGAGTGAGTTCTCACACTTTTCATTTTTTTGTCGCCTTTTATTTTTATTTTTCTCACATTTCTTCGTTTTTACACCCATTTTCACCCACTTTTTCCTTTATTATCATGCATCACGTTTTTTCTATTTCTTGAGTGTGCTGTATTGTACAGTAGTAGTTTTCATTTCCTTTTTATCCTTATTTCTTTCATCTTTTTGCTAGAGATGAATTTTCTGTGATGACGACGACGTGGTGTTAGCTTATCTCTACATGCATATTACTTTGTCATGCCATAGTTTTGCAAGAGATTAGACCAAAGCTAGGATTTTTAATTGTGATTCTCTACTAATATCTGTTTGTAAGAAATTGGACGGATAGGAACTATCATAACCTAGGTTGTAGCTCGAGTTCGCACGAGAGTTGGCTCGAGATACAATTGAACAATGATGTCGTTCTTCACGCTAGCGGCTTAGGCTAGGGTTTGCACGAGAGTGGGCTCTATCCTAGGTTTGCTATAGACCGACAATAGAGCGAGAGCGTGAGCTTGGTTCTACATTAAGTTGTGACTAGTTCACCTATATTCAAGCTTAGCAACAATGAAACTTATGAATCACAAGGATGAGAGATGATCCATAGTGGGGATTCCCTATCCCTAGACGTTTTATTATATTGATATTTCTCTTGATATTTGAACGATTGTGACTGCTATACCCAAAACTATTCTTGATTCTCTTGATAGCTAGGTGATCGAAAAAAGACAGTCATTTGTCCTTCCTGAGTTCGATACCCGCTCGCCGCTACACCGTGCGCTTGCGGTAAGACTACAAGTCGTTTTCGGGTGTACACTCGGATGCGATCAAGTTGCGACTAGCTAAATTGAATATCTCTTGCAAACCAAATCTAGAGAAATCCAATTATCAATCTAAATCGAATATCTACGACTTCCTATTAATTGGGATCCAATCTCTTGCAAATCCCAATCGATATGAATTCCTAGCTATCCGTAATCAATTGATCACAACCTAACCTTAATCAATTCTAGCAACAATTCTACAAATTCATCACAATTTAGAAATAGGGCCCATAGGGTTCATCCCTACGCCCTAGGACGACGACACTACTCACTAGACATCATGCAAATCTCAGAAAAATCAATAATAATCTCAGCACAATTCATTGCAAAAGAGAAATAATGCATAAAAATCAAGTTTTAATAGAAATAGACAAACCAATGTAATCGTCGACGATCTCTAGCCGAGATTTCACAAAGAGTAGCCGTCAACATCCTAAAAGAAAGTCTAAAAATTAATTGTTCAAAAAGCTCCCTAAACTAGGGCAAAAACTGGGTTTAAATACCCTCTAAAATCGTCCAAAAAATCGTGACCAAACTACCCCTGCGCAACCAAGAAATCGCAACCCTAACAGCAGGCGGAGCAGGTCACTCGGCCGAGTGACAAACCCTGTAAAAAAACATTAACTTCAGATGTTTTAGGGTCTGTTTTCGGGGGATGGCTCGGCCGAGTAGACTTATTCATTCGACCGAGTGGCTATATCGTTCGGCCGAGTGGGGCTTCATCAGGATCTCTAAAAATTCCAGTATCTCTGGCCTTTCTCTGGACAATTTCCCTGTACCACTCGGGCGAGTGAGCTTTCTCACTCGGCCGAGTAGGCTTTCTTCATTCGGTCGAGTATACACTGAAAACTCCGTGTGCGTATCCATTCTGGTCGGCCGAGTGGGACTTCTTGTTCGGCTGAGTGGCTGTTATACTCGGTCGAGTGATGTGCTGAAATGCCTGTTTCTTCTTCTTTTTGCCTCCTCGTCACTCCTATTGATTTCCTTCTTCTTCCGCTCATCCTTCATTGCTGGTAAGCCCTCAAATGAGCCGTGGGTAACACTCCTAAGCTCTTGCAAATCCCTTGATCTCAAATTCGCTCCAAATCGCTCCATATTTCCTGAAATACGACAAAACAAGAAATAGTGAAAAGCATCGCAATATTGTCGAATAATCATGAAAAATGCGATATGGGCGATCAAAACGGCATGCAAACATGCAGAAAAAGGTATAAAATATGGAGTGATCACTATAACTTCTCGAATAAGTAAGGTTAACACTCCAGCATCTCTTCTTCTCGCTCCCAAGTGAACGCGCCTAGCACATTAAGATGCCATAATACTCTCACCAGATTGACAGTCTTCTTCTCAAAGTCTTTTATCATCAATCAATGATCTCCACTGGATACTGCTCGTAAGCCAAGTCTGGACAAACGATGATCTCCGAATGATCGACTGCATGCAATAGATCTCCCACATACTTGCACAACTATGATACATGGAATACATTATGCACTCATTCTAGATATGGAGATAGTGCAATCATGTAAGACACTTCTCCCACTCGCTCAAGTACATCAAAGGGTATAATGTAGTGTTGGCTGAGCTTGTCTCGTCGACCAAAGAGAATGAAACCCCGGTTCGGCAAAATCTTCAGCAATACTTTGTCTCCTAACCGAAACTCCAATTGTCAAATAAGCCCAATACTTGTACCTGGCATGTGCCAACTGCAGTCTCTCCCTGGTCATCCACACCATGACAACCACCTCTACAATCATCTCTGGTCCCATCAACTCCCAGTCACCGATGTCATCCCCAATCAAAGGCAATTGACATGTCCTCCCTTACAATGATGCGAACAGAGCCATTCCAATGCTCGCTTGATGACAGTTGTTGTATGCAAACTCCACAAGGTGTAGGTGATATTCCCACGATCCTTTGAAGTCCAACATATAAGCTCGCAGTATGTCATTTAGAATCTAAATCGTTAGCTCTAACTGACTATTCGTTTGAGGATGGTATGCGGTGTTGAAGCTCAAATGTGTCCACAAATGCGTACGCAATCTCCTCCAAAAGGGAGACATGAACCATGTGTCCCTAACTGAAACTATGCTCACAGGAACCCCGTACAATCTCACGATCTCTTCCATATATATCCTAGCAAGAATCTCCGTCGATTAGCGGACTCTGAAAGGTATGAAGTGAGATAATTTCGTCAACCGGTCTACAATCACCCAGATGGCATCATTCTACTTTTTTCTATTGGGAAGACTGGTCATGAAGTCCATCATGATGTGTTGCCATTTTCACTCAGGAATATGCAGAGGCTGCAACAATCCTACAACTCGTTGATGTTCAACCTTCATCTGTTAACACACCATACACTTAGCCACACTTCATGCAATACTCCTTTTCATCACATGCCACAATAGTGTCATTTCATATGCTTGTACATCTTAGTTTCGCCTGAATGGATGGAATAATGCAAACTGTGGGCTTCTAGCAACATCTCCTCTCTAATATCTCGAGATGGTGCACAGAGTCTGCTGCCAAACCTCATGGATCCATTTGGATGAATCAGAAACTCTGGTTTCTAACAAGCCATCACCAACCCTTTGATCCTCTGAAGCTTTGAATCACCTGACTGTTCTGCATTGATCATGTCTACCAAGGTGGATGTATCTGAAGACTCCTCAATAAAGAAGCCAGCCCTAGTAGAACAACATCAATCTCCATTGTGTGAATCTCTTGCTGAAGTATCCACTAAGTCGTAAGAGTGGGCACTGCTGGAAACTGACCCAGTTCATTAGGTACGAGATTGACCTTTCTTGAGTGATACTGAAGATTAGTGTCATAATCCACCATCAACTCGATCCATCACCGCCGTCGCATGTTCAGATATTTCTGAGTGAAGATGTACTTGAAGCTCTTGTGATTAGCAAAGACATTCACACACTCTCTAAGTAAAAAGTGTCTCCAAATATTTAAGGCAAAGATGACAGTTGCCAACTCCAAGTCATGAGTAGGGTAGTTCCTTTTATGATTCTTTAGTTGTCTAGATGTGTACGCTATAACCTGTCCATGTTGATGTAGCATGCATCTGAGACCTTGTCGTATGCATCACAGAATACCTTGAATCCTCCTGTCTGGTGTGGAATAACGAGCACTGGTGCAAAAGTCAATCTTCGCTTCAGATCTTGAAATGCATGATCACAATCCTTGGACCAAACGTACATCATGTCCTTCTGTGTTAATCGAGTCACGGGCTCTGTGGTCTTGGAGAAGTCCTGGATGAACGTCCTGGGGTATCCTGCTAAGCCTTGAAAACTCCGAATCTATGGCATGGTCTTAGGAATTGGTCACTTTTGAATAACAGCTACCTTCTCCGGTCCACTGAAATACCTGCTTCTGATACCACATGTCCCAGAAAACCCACCTTGTCTAAGCAGAACTCGCACTTGCTATGCTTAATAAATAGTTGGTGTCGCCTCAAGATGTCTAAAACCATCCTCAGATGCGATGCATGCTCCCGAGCACTCTTCGAATACACCAGTATGTTGTCTAGGGAAACAATTACAAATTTATCTAGATAATCGCACGGGTGTTCGTGAAGTTATAATACCGCAAGCACAAGGTATAGTTGTAGCTTACGGGTCGAACACATGGAGGTGTCTAACTGAGTACCAGCCAATCCTAGATTTTAGTTCGCTACGTAGATATTTATAAAAGGGAAAAATAATAAGAAAGAAAAAGAACTCTAGGACTAAGTATCCCTGTTATTGCAAATTAATTGTGGGAATGATCTAGCTTCTCAATATATCAAATTAAATCCCTGGTTGAGAAATACGTCCCAATCCTCGTTCTTGCCATTTCTCATGGGAGAACTCGAATCCAAGTATAGATCTCTAAACTAGAACTCCGATGTCTCTTCGATAATCCTAATTGAGTGGCTTTAATTAATCTGTGTCTCATATCTCGTCGTAACCTTAATTATAGAAAATTGATTCATTCATTGAGATACATCAAATCAAAACCATGATTTCTCATCGGTGATTAGGATTGTATAGAAAATCAATGGCTAAATCAATGATGGGCACATCCAAGACTAAACCTTAGCAATGATCCAACAAATCAATATTTGGGGCGATCAATCTATACAACAAGGCTACAATAGGGTTCAACTATGCCCTAGGCAAGAGAACTAGTCATTAGACATGGAAATATTTAGTAAACAATTCACAATAAAAAGCACAAGAAATAAAAGAGAGAGTTGAGAGTATATTACTGAATTGAAGACAATGAAATTTGCATAAACCCAATCTCCAATCTAATACAAATTGAACAAATAAAAACCCTAAAGGGGTGGCCAAAACATGGCCAAACCCCCCCAAAGAACTCCCCGAACTCCCCTTCATATCGAACACAAAGTGAGAATATATACTCTCCCTCCAAAAACCCTAGGTGAAATCGGGTTGAAAACTGCAGAATTCGGGCGCACTGCCGTGTTGCCAAGTCGCACAACCCTGCGAGCACTGTGCAGGAATTGGCCTTGTCTTCAGCCTGCGTTACACGGCCGTGTAGAAGGCTGTATGATCGTGTCGGCTCCTGCATGAAAATATTCAAGTAACACAAATCTCGCACGACCGTGCAGATGGCTGCATGGTTGAACCAGAGGACGCGCAAAGGCACGCCTTCCACTCCCAAGCGTAGGAGCGTCAATGCAATAAATTTATAAATAACCGGTGAGTACCGGGTCAGATCACAGGGACAAGTCGTTCTACATTTGCAAGTTTGATCGATAAAGAAAAATAAAGTGTGTAACAACCAACTCGCTAACGGTGGAAACGTGTGGGAAAAAGTGTGGTGAAACTACGACCTTAACCTAAATGGGTAGGGTTAGAGAGTCAAATGGGAAGTTAGGATGGCTAGGCAAGGAGAATGGGTTGTAGGTTCACTAATATTGGTGTTAATCAAGCTCAAATTACCCACATAGAACTCAATTAGGCCTCCGGCTATGGCAAGCTTAATCGGAAAGTTTAGCTTTCATGAACACGATAATTAGCAATAGGGATGGACGTATCATCGTAGCACTAATCAAATTAAGATCATGGTCTCTTCTCTAAGAGTGCCCACTTGTGTCTTAGCCAATTAAAATGTGCCCTAATAATACATCCAACATCAACATTTAAAATGAGCAAGAGGAATTAAAGCTATAATTAACATCCAACCCAATGAATCACAACCCAAACCATTCAACACTACTCTATCATCATGAAACAAAAGATGGAATTTTCATTCAAAATTAACCCAAATTTATTACAATAAAGAGATATCAAAATTACAAAAAGGGGAAGAGAGATATCACCCAAGATCTCCTTAGGATGAAGCCTTCCTTCCACCTATTTGCTCCTCCTCCAAGCTTTCCAACCTCACATGACCTCCAAGCCCTAGCCCTAGCCTCTTGGGAAAGAAGAGAGCCCCAAAAACCCTAAAAAAACTCAGAAAAACAAAGAACAATGCCACTGGAATGACTCAGGCCGGAAAAATACCCCCCAAACGCAATTTGGGTGTGTAACGGGCTTGCAGGTCGGCGAATTAGCGCCCGATCCGCCCCATGACTTGCGCGCGCGTGCTGCTCTCAGCAGCCGGGTCGGATCGAAGCGGACCCACTTCGATTGCGGGGGAAACCCGCGGTTCCTGGGGTTTGCGGGCGAAAATCATTTCGCTGGGGCACGTGCTACACACGTGCCACGCGCTCATTATGCCCACTTGCGAGGGGGCGGGCTGGCCACGTGGGCTGGCTCGTTGGGCCATAACAAAAATTCTTTTTTTATTTGCATTTGCCTGCACAAATGCGCGGGCCGCTTGGAAGCGACCTGGTGTGCCAGCGGGCGGGCGGATTAGTGCCAGTGGCGCTCTCAAAGCGCGCCACGTAGCGACCTCTTTTAAATCCAATTTCCCCCTTTTAAATCCCCTTTTCTCCACCATTTAATTCACCAAAAATACCCAGAAATCCCAGAAAATTCTGGAAATTTTCCAAGACTCCCATGAGTATCTGAAAAATAGGAGAAGTGTAAATTAGTCTATATGATGATAAAATAAATATAATAGCTATTATAAAACACTATTGACCTCCAATAATCCATATAAATTATTCACATGCTCAAATAATTCCCAAAAAATGGCGATATGATCCCAATAATAGCAGGAGCATATGAAAAATAGTAGGAAGCCAATAAGGATGATAAAATCCATATTTTGTGCCAAGAATGAGAGTAAGCTCTTAAAATGACATGAAATAAAAATATACCCAAAAGAGCAAGTTTAAGCCTAATCTTTAGCACAAAACGGGGGTAGTTAGGGGTATAAATATACAATTTTCACTTTGAATCACACCCCAAACTAGCTTTTTGCTAGTCCCTAGCAAAATATGCGATAAATTCGGATTAAAGTGAAAAACATGCACCAAACTCAAGATATCATCATGGCATACCCCAAATGGTATTTCCAAGTGATTTCAAAGCCAATATATCTAATGTATGAAAGTAGATAACAAATGACATTCTCCTCAATCCAATTCAAAGAAAAGTGAAGTAATAAGCACCGTATCTCATTTATCGGGATATATCACGATGTCAAAGTTTCCTATTTTCATGAAAATGGCCAAAACAAAAGAAATTCCTCTAAGTAGTGGGAGATGAGATTGCATCACTCATGTTGCTTATTCTTTCATTTATTCATTCATTTTTCTTTTATTTTATTTTTCCTTCTTTTTTTGTATTCTTTTTTTGGATGTTTATGTTTTGCATTCATGCGATAACGCTATGAAATGCAAACACCGCCCCCTTTTGCATACATGCGATAATGCTATATAGGCAAAGGGATGGAATGATCCACTAAATCTTATCTTTGGCGTCCTCCCCAATGTTTCCTGGGGCACCGGCTACTCGATTTGATTAGAAAAAAACATTCACTTATATAACTCTCTTTCTCATTCTAAACATGAATTATCAACTCATCCACCTACTTCTAAGAAGAAAACAAAGCATACACAATTGGCCAAACCCAATCCAACCAAAAACTACACCATTCATCCCAACTCATGCAATCACTTACACCAAACTTTTCCCAAATTATCTCAAAGAGAGTATCACGACATATAATGTAGTTCCTTACATGGCATATTCACATATGAATCCAAATTGGAAAAGAATTAAACCACGCCAATCAAACATTTATGAATTTGATACCAAAATGATATTCCGAAAAATTGCATGTCATTAAGCATATAGGGACTGTTACGACCTAAAGATCGTAGGGGTCCCACCCGAATCCGCCCACATGACCCATGGACTCTCCGCTTCGTGAAAGGGCCGCCACCCCGAAAATCCGGAGCTATATGGAAACGGGCGCGCCTCGCAGCGTCCCTCGACCCGGCCGAGGCGTACAACCGCAGCCGCTCGACCCACCGGGGGTAGCGCGCTTGGGGACGCCTGGGTAGCGCCACCGGGCCTACTGACATAGGCACGGGCGTATCCTTCCGTACAGACGAACCATAGCCCGTGACCGATCGTGGGGCGCGGCCGGGCCGGACAACCCCCGATCCGAACGACCCGCCCGATTCCCATGAACCGCGACGCCTATGGTGATACAGCCCGACCTTTAGTTCGTCGCCAACGACAAACAACCTAGGATAAGGACACGACTGACACATACGTCACCCGACCGACTGACAAAGCGTCCCCTAACGGTTGAGCCGACTGACGGTTAGCGCTTTCGGCCCTGACATCCCGACAAAAGCACCCCCTGGCCATTGTGCCGCCTGACAAAAGCAGGTCAGGAACTCCTATTCCTGACATCCTTGTCCGAAGCTTCCGCTGACAACCGAGCCAGCTCAGCACGTCTAGTCAACATGCCAGATCAGCCCCGCCTAGTCATCTCCCGACAGGTATAAATACCCCCTCTCCCCTTACGGTGGGGGGGGGGGTTGGAAAATTCTCTCTCAATCTCTCATTCACACACGAGAACAAAGGTCGTCCATATCTTTGTTCTCCCACTTATAGCTCGCCACGAGCGGTCGACACACTGTTAGTCCGACCGGCGTGTCTAGTCCCCGTTTTAAGTCCTATTACTGACTTAGGCATCAGAGGGGCTAAGGGTTGAACACCAACCCTGCCCTTCTGATGAGTTGTTCGTGCTGCAGGAAAGCTCGCCCTTGGCCAACGTCAGCTTCGGCCTCTTGCCATCCAACCTGCCTCAGCCGCATCCGGTGAGATTCGACCCCGTGATCACCAACGGTGACAAGTCCAACTTCTTCACCCCACTAATCACTTGTAAAACAGCCTACCTAAACCCTCTTTTCCATATAACCACTGTGCCCTTGGTTCTCCACTATATAAATTTATTGTACGCGAGTTCCACCTCGTAACAATTGGTGCCGTCTGTGGGAACGAAGGGTCACACCCATGTTAGACTCCATGCCGATCTCTCGGAACCCTGACCACATCAAAGATCCCGTGGGTCAGGAACCGCTCTCTCTGCTAATCACCCCGGTGCCCGACCCCCTTCTGGGAATGGGCACCGAAACGGAACATACCTCGGCCCCCGCCGTCCTGAAGAGCATGGAGGCCGTCACTCAGGTCAGGGGAGTCTATCCGACGGTGGGAACTGAGCCTCCGCCCGGCCCCTCGGAGCCCCAGAACGTGAGGCGGAATCTCCACCCTCAGTTCGAGGAGGAGGGGGAGAACAGGGGGCTCGCCGAGGAGATTGCGGCCCAGCAAAGGCTCCTGGAAGAGGAGATGGAAGTTGCGCGGCGGTGGAGGCGCCTGGGGGAGGCGGCCGCTGCGCAAAGGCGTTTGGACGAAGCGGCCGAGACCGCCCGAAGGGCCTTCCAGGACGAAGAGGCCGCTCGCCGCCAACTCTGCCTCATCGTCGCAGAGCGCGAGAGGCTAAGGAGAGAGAACAGGAGCAACCGAGAAATCCTGGACGAGACGGCGACGGGTCGGCGGCTCGGGGACGGGCGGGACCCGTTGCTGACCAGGTCCCCACCAGGAGGAGGCAGCCCACATTGCCTGCACCACCCCTCCGATTCCCTGCACGAGGAAGCCGTTTGTCGACAACTACGCTTCCTCACCGCCGAGCGCGAAAGGCTTCTTTGGGAGAATTAAGAACTGATGGAGGCCCGAGGAGAGCTGGCCGGGAGGTGCTGGCGCTGGGAGAACCGTAGCCCGCAACCCGACGAATCCTCGGCCCAAGGAAGGATCCCCGCCAGACGACCGTCGGGCTACTCCCCGGGGCCGGAGGACCGTCGGCGGCCGAGGCGCGACCGAAGCCAGACCCCCGAGTGGCGGAGAGGGGATGCGCCAGATCGCCCTACCTATCCGGAGGAGGCCACGCCGCTTGCACGGTGGATCACGTCCGCCCCAAGGCCCATAAGGTTCAAACCCCCTCACTTGGCCACATACAATGGGAGATGCGACCCCCTCACGCACGTGCAGCAATACCGGGGGGCGATGGAGGCGCAGGATGTGGATGAGGCGTTCCTATGCCGACATTTCTCCCAAAGCCTTAGGGACACCGTGCTGGACTGGTACTTTGGCTTGCCCGCGAGATCCGTTGGGAGCTTTGGCGAGCTGTCCCACAAGTTCTGCCAAGAGTTCCAGGCCGGGCGGACGAAAAAGAAGCCCTTAGACTATCTCAGCACGATAGTCCAAGGGGAGGGAGAGACAACGTGTAGATACCTCCGCCGCTTTCAGGAGGAGAGACGGGCGGTGGTGACATGCGGCGATGAGGTGCTTATGCTGGCCTTCAAAACAGGGTTGCGGACTCGAAGCCTCCACAAATCCCTGCTCCGGGATCCGCCGACTGACTATGTGGCGTTGGTTGCTATGGCGGAGAGGCACGCTTTGGCCGAAGAGACTCTCGGTGCAAAGGCCTTATTCCCCCCGGCGAAACCGTCCCAAGGCGAACCCCGGTCACACCCTCGGCCGAGGCAAGAAGAGGGGCACCGAGGTCGCGACCAGCTGGCCCGACCAAGGCGGGAACCGCACGGGCCTCGCCCACAAGATCGCCCTGGCCCGGCGCGCGAGTTTGCTCCGGCACAAGGGCTCCCTCGAGTCGTCCCGAGACAAGAAGGCCCCCTACGGGCGCATTACACGCAACTCAATGCTCCCCTGATCGAGGTGATGGCCGCGGCTACAAGAGCCGGATTGCTGCCAGAGCCACCTCGAGAAATGAAGTCGGACCCAGCCCGGAGAGATTTTAAAAAATACTGCCGGTACCACCGGGACCATGGCCACGACACCGACGACCGCTTCACCCTCAAAAGGGAAATTGAGCGGCTGATCCAGGCGGGCCACCTGGGGGGCTTCGTCGGAGGCCGGAGACCGGACCGAGAAGAGGGAAACCACCGAAGGGCACGGAGGGCAGACCCTCCTGCAAACGGCGAGCGGGAAGAGCTTCACCCCCTGAAACCCGTCATGCGCATAAACACGATATGCGGCGGGCCATCTTCCGGAGGGGCATCGTCGTCAAGAAAAAAGGCGTATGCGAGACAAGTGATGACGGCGGGTCTTGGAGGGGACCCGAGAGGGAGAAGGATGGCCTACCCTCCCATTACCTTCAGCGACGAGGATCTAGAGGGGGTCGAGCAGCCCCACGACGACGCCATCGTCATCGAGGCCCAGATTGGGACGACCATCGTCAGCCGCCTCCTGATCGACACAGGGAGCTCCTGCGACATCCTGTTCATGTCCACAATCGAAAAGATGGGGTTAAGGCCGACGGACCTGAGACCTTGTACCGGACTCCTCGTCGGCTTCACCGGTCACTCGACCCCCATCATGGGAGTGATCACCTTGCCGATAACCCTCGGAGAAGAGCCACAGGTCGTCACTCAAATGACACTGTTCGTTGTGGTCGACATTACGTCGGCATACAACGGGATCATAGGACGACCTTACATGGCGGCCATCAGAGCGCTCCCCATCCTTCTCCACCAGATGGTCAAGTTCCAAACCCCCCGAGGGGTAGGGATCGTACGGGGAAGCCAGAAGCTGTCTAGAAGCTGCTACGCGAGGTCGACCAAGCACAAGGGACCGGAGATGAACCTGAAGATCGACTCACCCGGGCGGAGTTATGACCCCTACCATCCAGAGTTAGCTCCAGCCGATGCCACCGCGAAGAGGAACAGGACCGACCGCGCCCCCCCAAAGCCCCCCTGAGAAGGACGTGCTAATCACTCTGAAGGACGTGGAGCGCCGGTCATGGTATAGCCAGAAACTGTAAGTCATGAATGAAATATCTTGTTCCCTTTCGTATCTTCGAATTTCGCCTCTTCTGCATGAAAATTTCAGTTCAAGCCTCTCAAAGACTCCGGGGCAGGACCAATCCTTGCCACCCAAACCGGAGAGGGGCACGGGCCGAGCTGCGTACTCGCTCCCCCCCAAAGAAGACCTCCGGGGCAAGCTCACTGAGCTTGGCCACCCAAACCGGAGTGCCATATGCGGGGTAGGCGACGGCCCAATACCCGTCCGACTATAGAGGCTGCGGGGAGGCGACGACCCAATACCCACCCTCTCAAAGACTCCGGGGCAGGACCAATCCTCGCCACCCAAACTGGAGAGGGGCACGGGCCGAGCTGCGTACTCGCTCCCCCCCAAATAAGACCTCCGGGGCAAGCTCACTGAGCTTGGCCACCCAAACCGGAGCGCCATATGCGGGGTAGGCGACGGCCCAATACCCGTCGGACTATAGAGGCTGCGGGGAGGCGACGGCCCAATACCCGCCCTCTCAAAGACTCCGGGGCAGGACCAATCCTCGCCACCCAAACCGGAGAGGGGCACGGGCCGAGCTGCGTACTCGCTCCCCCCCAAAGAAGACCTCCGGGGCAAGCTCACTGAGCTTGGCCACCCAAACCAGAGCGCCATATGCGGGGTAGGCGACGGCCCAATACCAGTCCGACTATAGAGGCTGCGGGGAGGCGACGGCCCAATACCCGCCCTCTCAAAGACTCCGGGGCAGGACCAATCCTCGCCACCCAAACCGGAGAGGGGCACGGGCCGAGCTGCGTATTCGCTCCCCCCAAAGAAGACCTCCGGGGCAAGCTCACTAAGCTTGGCCACCCAAACCAGAGCGCCATATGCGGGGTAGGCGACGGCCCAATACCCGTCCGACTATAGAGGCTGCGGGGAGGCGACGGCCCAATACCCGCCCTCTCAAAGACTCTGGGCAGGACCAATCCTCGCCACCCAAACCGGAGAGGGGCACGGGCCGAGCTGCGTACTCGCTCCCCCCAAAGAAGACCTCTGGGGCAAGCTCACTGAGCTTGGCCACCCAAACCGGAGCGCCATATGCGGGGTAGGCGACGGCCCAATACCCGTCCGACTATAGAGGCTGCGGGGAGGCGACGGCCCAATACCCGCCCTCTCAAAGACTCCGGGGCAGGACCAATCCTCGCCACCCAAACCGGAGAGGGGCACGGGCCGAGCTGCGTACTCGCTCCCCCCCCAAAGAAGACCTCCGGGGTAAGCTCACTGAGCTTGGCCACTCAAACCGGAGCGCCGTATGCGGGGTAGGCGACGGCCCAATACCCGTCCGACTATAGAGGCTGCGGGGAGGCGACGGCCCAATACCCGCCCTCTCAAAGACTCCGGGGTAGGACCAATCCTCGCCACCCAAACCGGAGAGGGGCACGGGCCGAGCTGCGTACTCGCTCCCCCCAAAGAAGACCTCTAGGGCAAGCTCACTGAGCTTGGCCACCCAAACCAGAGCGCCATATGCGGGGTAGGCGACAGCTCAATACCCGTCCGACTATAGAGGCTGCGGGGAGGCGACGACCCAATACCCGCCCTCTCAAAGACTCCGGGGCAGGACCAATCCTCGCCACCCAAACCAGAGAGGGGCACGGGCCGAGCTGCGTACTCGCTCCCCCCAAAAAAGAAGACCTCCGGGGCAAGCTCACGGAGCTCGGCCACCCAAACCGGAGCTCCATGTGCGGGGTATGCGACGGACCAATACCCACCCTCCCCAGAAAGGGCCTGCGACCCCTCTCCTCAAACCTCGGGAAACGAATCAGGGTCCGCAAATCAAGGCGACCCCAACGCGGAGCCATCCCTGAGGAGTAAGCCTGCCACCCATAAAGCCGACGCCCGAAATGACTTGTCCAACGCAAAAGGACACTCGGGACGAACGCCACTGACAAACGGCACGCCTGCCGGAAAACGGGGGCTGAGGAGTCACATCAGACGTCACCCATCGGGAACGCTCCCCAAAGAACGAAATTCCAAGATGGCCCCAACTCTCCATGAAGAGGAAATGGAGGAGGAAAAAATACACCATTATAAATCCCCTCCCTCAGCTTCCTTGGGGGGGGGAGGAAGGCGAGAGAGAGGATGTGGAGAAAGACTAGTCTTTTCGCCACTCTCTCCCCCTAAAATGCGCAGAAAATACGAGTATCGCCGATTGCCAAAGTAAACAATCCCCCAACAGGATATTCCTCTTACACGACGGTCGCCTGGCCTGCTGCTCCCCTCCTTCCTCCTTCCTCTAGACAACTTAAGGCACGGGAACCGGTGCTCCGATGGCATACCACGCCTCTCCACGGACGCCCCACGGACGCCGGCGCGGCTGGCAGACAACCCGATGGAGGGGACAGACCTGCCAAATCACCCCATCGGACACCCCAGCAGCCGCCAGAGTCACCCCAACCGAAGGGGACTTGCCCCCGAGCACAGGCGTACACCAACAGGCTACTCCGCTTACACCGGTAGCACCCCTCCTTCCACTCATCGACTCCCCTTGGACCGCACATGCCAGGAAGACGCACAGGTTGGCTGCGGACCACGTCCCTTCGCGCCTACCACACGGAGACTCCAGTCGATGGGAGCAACAAGGCCACACAGGATAGAGCAACCACCAAGGACTCCCTCTCCCCCTAATTCTGGGAACGAGGGCCAAAGCCACCGCCCGGCTTCGGCGCGGCCGTCCACCCCTACCCCGAGTGGGTACCCTCTGAATCAACTGCACACCCCTTTTCAGGGGCGCGACGCCAGAAAGAGGCGAATCAAATACAATGAGAATATCAACCTACCTAGAGCTATTCAACGCTACGCCTACGGGCCGATCCTGTTTTAGTAAACTATCAATAATAGCTGATGAAAAGACTACTCCCGGTTGACCACTAGATATAGCTCAGGCACACCTAGACACAGGAGCAACCCCCGAAAAGGGAGGCTAACCCGCTGTAAATTTTCTCGGGCGCGCTACGTGAAATAAAGGGAGTTAACACAATTCCCCCGACGCCAGGATAGAAACAGCCGCACCAAGGCGTAACTCTAAAAAGGGAATTTATGCACACACACAGGCAGAAGATCCCAGAAAAATGCAGATATCAATCCCACGTAACTTCACTTTCTTTCGTTTAAAAAAAAGGGGGGGGGAGCCTATACAAAACTACTTGGCGCTTCCGCCAGTCGCGATGCCCTCCCCCTCAGTGGAATCTCCCACCGCCCCACCGGCCTCTGGCTCGTCGCCCGCCCCTCCGTCTCCATCCCCCTCCTCGTCGCTGCATGCGGCGAGCCCGTCAAGGTCGAGCTCAACCGGCGGGAACAGGCCCGCCACCTTCTCCTTCATCCGAGCCAAGCGGGCTTCCCATCCCTCCGCGTGGCCCTTCTCCATGCCCTGGGACATCGAATCTGCGAGGGTGAGAATGACGGTTTTCTCCTGATACGTCCGAAATTCCTCGACCCTACGAGCCAACTCCTCCTCGGCGGCCTTGGCACGTCCCGCTAGATCCTCAGCACGAGCTTCCTCCCTCCTAAGGGCCTCCTCCAGCTCCTTCGCTCTCTCTCCAGCCTCGGCTGCCCGCAGCTCATGATCAGACACGACCGTCTTCAGGCGTTCTACTTCCGCCTCATATCGGCCGCCCCTCTCCCTCTCCTTCGCCAGGTCCTCGCCAGCGCTCTTACGAAAGGCAGCGAGCTCGGCGACCACTCTAGCCACGGCACCCTCGGCCTTATGTATGGCTGGCACATGCCTCATCATCCCAAGCATCAAGTTGACGATCTGAGTAAAGAAACGCAGAAAAGTGAACCCATTTAGGGTGTTCAATAAAATCCGCTGAAAAACGTCGCCCATCTTACAAAACCTATCTGGACGCCGTGCATCACCGCAGTCCCACACAGACCCTCGGGCTCCACCGCTTCCAGTGCCACCCTATCGCGGGGGCAGGAAAATGTTCTCCGCCAGCCTCGCCGCCACACCTCCGTCCTCAAACACAGACTCATCACTCGCTACTTTGTACGGCGCCCGATGAAGCGCCTCGTCGGGATAGCCCTCGACATCGGTCCTCTTGGCCTTGAACTTAACCAATGAGGCCTCACATCGGGGATCGGCGGCCCTCTCGAGACCGAACATGGGACAACCATATGGCCAAGGGTCCCATCCTCCAGACCCGGTCGGGCCACTCGACGCTTCGGCCCTCCCCGACTGATCGCTAGCATCCGCCCCCTCCCCTCCTGCAGGTGCCAGGGGGCTAGACGGCCTCGTTCGGGGCATTTCCACCCCTCCCCCTATCGACCCTTCGTCCCTGCCCTCCAAGTCGATGACGGGATTCGCTATCCCCTCCCCGGTTCCACCGTCCGGCTGACCGGTTTCCCCCCGCCCCAGCGCATCAGGCACGGACGACCTCGTCAGCCTCTTCCTCCTCTTCGTGGATGCTGGCACCCCAGTCGAGCTCCCCGCCCCTCCTTCCGTTCGCGACCTCTTGGGGCCAACTCTTGTCGACGATCGCCCCGCCTGCTCCGAGGCTCGCCGCATCATTTCCTCGAGGGACAGACTCATTGTGCCACCTGCCAAAGAGAGAAAGTTCAGCGTAAGCACATCAGATGCACGAACACCAAAATCTTTTGTACCTTCGGGCCAGATGTACGCCGTTATCATCTCAGCCCGAGCGAGCATCTGATAATCTCGGCCCTCCACTGGTATGGCCATTAGAATCTGGGCCACCACTTTCTCCTCATCCCCCAATTCCACCCCCTCCTTTGCCTCGGGATTCAGATCCGCCCAATCAGACCTTATCAGCACATCCTCCAGCACCTCCACAAACACATACTGCTGGCGCCACAACTTAATTTTCCCGAGCAACCCTCTAATGAGCGGATGCTTCTTCTTCGCGGAGAGATAGTAGCATGACCCCAACCTCTTGACCGAGAAGAAGTGGCGAAACAAGGACAGGGATGGGCGAACCTGGTTGCTCACACACAGCACTAGGAACCCCATAATGGCACTGATGGCATTGGGCATCAGGCGATACATGGGCAATTCCAGGAAGTTCAACACTTCCAGCAAGAACGGATGGGGGGAAGCGCAAACCTTGCTCAAACGAAGAGACATATACTCCCACCTCCTGGTCGCCCGCAAAACACACCCTTTCTTGCGGCTCCGGTTCACGAACCGAATACAGCGGCCTGACATACATCGTGAAGATCTCCGTAATGGATTTCTTCAGCACCGACTTCACGCCCGCAATCTCGATGGGCACCCTTCCTGTCTCCGCGGCGGAGCTCCCTTCCCCAACTACCCCCGACCCCTGACCACGAAACAGAGACATCGAGGAAGACATCTATAAAACGGGCGTCTTACCTAATGGGCACCGACGACTCGGGCGCTTGCGCTACTTCGCCGACCGCTCCCACGAGGACGACTCTGGCAAGGATAATGAAATCTCCTACGAGCTCTAGCTGCTTGCCAAAAATCTTCGCCCAACAATCAGCTTTGCTTCCCTCCCCTCCCTGAGTTCTCTTTTACGCGACTGCTCAAGGCATCATGACCGTCGACCCCGAGACACGCGTCACCAATCCGGACCCTGTCTAGCACCAACCCACGTGTTCTGACGCTTCGCGTACTGTCAAAACCGTCAATTCCGCCACGCGTCAACACTACAGTGGTCGGGTCGCCTCGGTTCCCGCCCGCCGTCAAATCGCCAGGATGACGTCTAGTCATGCGACCGCCAACAATTCCCGCCCAAATCCCGGCGAAATGATTACCCCCATTCGAAATTACTCTATGCGCCGCGCGTTCCGAGATTTAGTCCGGCCTCCGTCAGGGCGGCCATAACAAGAAGGCAGCGCTCGTTCCAAGATTTAGTCCGGCCTCTGTCAGGGCGGCCATAACAAGAAGGCAGCGCTCAATCCAAGATTGAGTCCGACCTCCGTCAGTGCGGCCAAAACACGAAAGCTTCGCTCATACCAATGAAGGGTCCGACCTCCATCGGGTCGGCCGGAACAGGAATCCGCCGCCCAACTTATTGGGATCTCGGTTCCAACGCTTGGCAAACTTTCGTACGAACCAAGCCACCTCGCCACCTCGCCCCGCTACTGCACCGCCGGGACCTGTGCTGGGCTTCTGAGCAAACCACCGGAGAACACGACTAATCTCAACTCCCCTCTCCCGAAGACCTCGGCAGAGCGAAGTTGGGGGCAGTTACGTCCCTCACAAAGCTGACATTCTACGAGAAAACCAAGTAAGAATACAGTTCAGCACAAGACAATCACAATGTATTTACCCAAATAGCTAAACCGTACATTGAACTTTCCACACACTACAATAACACATTGTTTATAACCCTCTCACAAGAAGGTACGGACCTCCCCAAACCCACGTTTCTAGCGGCGCCACCTCTCAACCGACCGATCTCTCACATCCTTAACCACTTGCCGAATCGCCGCATCCTTAGCTTCTTGCAGCATCGGCACAACATGCTCGTCATGATAGCGGCGGATAGCGGCTTCGATCAGTTTGCCTTCAGCGTCCTGTTTTTCCTCCAATCGTCGCACCGCTAGACCCTTCTCCCTCTTCTCGGTCTCCAGGGCATCCTTTAGGTCCTCTATTTGCTGCCTCTGTACCCCGATCACCGCTTCCTTGTTAACAACTTCCGAGGTATGCTTCGACCGGATGTCATCCCTCTCTCGCGTTACTTCTTGGAGCTGCTTCTCGACCATTGCTTTGGACGAATCGAAATACGCAGCCCGCCCCTTCTCCACCCCATAGGCCTTCCTAACCCTCTCCAGCTCCGCCTCCGTGTCCATCAGCTTCGCCTTGACCTCGCCAAGGTTCGCCTTCGCCACATCCAGAGACGCCCTGGTGACGGCCGCGGAGGCACGGCCCTGCAGGGCTAACACGTTCGCGATCATCTACATAAACCTCGAATCAGCGAGACACGAACAAATAAAGCCTGCGGGCGAGGAAAGAAAACCGGCTTACCTGCACGACGTGCCATATAGCCGAGCCACACAACCGTTCCGCCCCCACACGAGTCAAAGACTCACGATCGCGCGGTAACACGCAATACTCGGCGAGGCGCGCCGCCGCTCCCGCGTCCTCGAATACCGACTCGTCGCAGCTAACTCGAAAAGGAAACTTATGGAGACGGTCATCTGGATACGTCTCGACCTCTTCTCGGGTCCTCTTAAAACGAATAAGGGCGTCCTCACAAGCTGGACTCGACGACTCCCCCATTTCCCACGGAGGGATCCCGTATGGCCACTTTTGAACCACAGGCGCTCGGCGAGGCGCGACCACCTCTGGTACCCGCGGAGGAACGGAGGGTCGGGCCCCCCGCGCAGGCGCGTCCTCATGAAGATCTTCACCGGGCCCACCGGCGGAGATACCTTGCCCGATTGCCCTCCGTCCCGGGTGCGACCTCTCCCCACGGGGAGCCCCGCCTCCACGTTCCCGGGATCCTGCCTCGCTAGCCACCCCCTTGCCTTTCCCGCGGGGATCAGTGTCCTCCGAGATCGGGGCTCCGGCCGAACCTGACACCTCCTCCGGCTCCCTCATCGCGTCTCCACCTACAAAAGGAAAAGAGAGACAATCAGGGCAAGCCTAGCCCAGAGTTTACAAAACATCAAAGATACCTAGGGTCCAAAAGTCCTGGGCGAGCCGACTACTCAGCGTTAGACTCACCAACTGACGGCACTCCTCGGGCAGTTCCATCAAAATCTGAGCTTTGGCAATATCCTCCCCGGTCAGCTCCACCCTTTCATTTACTAAGGGATTCCACGCCCCCAATTCGACATCAGCGCCACGTCGCTTGGCACCGTCACGAAGACGAACTCCCTCATCCAATCACCGACGTCGTCGGGCACCCCGAGGATGAGTCCTCGCCCTCTCCTAGTGCAAACGCAATGATACATCCCCCTCTTCCAAATCATGAAGAAATACTGGAACAGCGCCAAGGAGGGACTCAAGGAGCAAGCAAGGCACAAGACGACAAACCCCACTAACAAGCCCCAAGAACGGGGCGCTAGGGCAAATATCGGCAGCTCCAGGAAATTCAACAAATGAAACAAATACGGATGGATCGGAAAGCGGAGCCCCAACTCGAATGACCGAACATAGACCCCGACCTCATTATCCCCAGGTGAACTCACCGCTTCCTCTGACCCGGGAACCCGAACCTCATAGGGTTGTCGCACAAACCGCACGCGAATCTCCCTGATGTTGATCCTATCCAACCTACATCGGAGGGACTCAATGGCTCTCGGGACAACGGATCGCCATGACCCTCTTTCCCTGGGCCGCCGCACCCTCGGCTGCGACGCCCCCTCGCCCACCAACTCCTCCTCCCCCGCTCGGCTACCTCCTCCAACCTCAAAACGAGAAGCCATTGATCGGAAAGGAAGGAAATTAACTGTTATTACCTGTTGATCCCTTAAACCCGGAAGGCGACTGGAAGAAGATGACCGGCGACGGAAGTAACAAATTAGACAGTAAGCTCCAAACAGGAGTATCGAACGCCGGAGGAGAATCGGAGAGAGACAAAAACTCCCGCCGACCGCCTCCCAGACCCTTTTAGCTGTAAAGGTGGCCCCCGGGCCATCTCGGCCGTCGAACTTTCGCCACGCGGCGCCCATCGAGATGTCCTTGACGCCTCGACTGGCATGAGGGTCACTTCATCCACGCGTCGCAAACCCAATCGCAGAGGCGCTTCGTTTTCCTCTGCCCCCTTTTCAAATCGTAATAATGACCATTAAGGCGGGAGTTCCGAAGCCGCCGCCGTCACTACCCGGTGGGGGCCAAGGCCCGTACTGATGGTCCGGAATATCGAAGGTGGTTCGCCCTCCAAGTCGAGCCGGGCTACCGCCTCAGACTCGAAGGCCGGGGGCAAATGTTACGACCTAAATATCGTAGGGGTCCCACCCGAATCCGCCCACATGACCCATGGACTCTCCGCTTCGTGAAAGGGCCGCCACCCCGAAAATCCGGAGCTGTATGGAAACGGGCGCGCCTCGCAGCGTCACCCGACCCGGCCGAGGCGTACAACCGCAGCCGCTCGACCCACCGGGGGTAGTGCGCTTGGGGACGCCTGGGTAGCGCCGTCGGGCCTACTGACATAGGCACGGGCGTATCCTTCCGTACCGGCGAACCATAGCCCGTGACCGATCGTGGGGCGCGGCCGGGCCGGACAACCCCCGATCCGAACGACCCGCCCGATTCCCATGAACCGCGGCGCCTAGGGTGATACAGCCCGACCTTTAGTTCGTCGCCAACGACAAACAACCTAGGATAAGGACACGACTGACACATACGTCACCCGACCGACTGACAAAGCGTCCCCTGACGGTTGAGCCGACTGACGGTTAGCGCTTTCGGCCCTGACATCCCGACAAAAGCACCCCCTGGCCGTTGTGCCGCCTGACAAAAGCAGGTCAGGAACTCCTGTTCCCGACATCCTTATCCGAAGCTTCCGCTGACAACCGAGCCAGCTCAGCACGTCTAGTCAACATGCCAGATCAGCCCTGCCTAGTCATCTCCCGACAGGTATAAATACCCCCTCTCCCCTTACGGTGGGGGGGTTGGAAAATTCTCTCTCAATCTCTCATTCACACACGAGAACAAAGGTCGTCCATATCTTTGTTCTCCCACTTATAGCTCGCCACGAGCGGTCGACACACCGTTAGTCCGACCGGCGTGTCTAACCCCCGTTTTAAGTCCTATTACTGACTTAGGCATCGGAGGGGCTAAGGGTTGAACCCCAACCCTGCCCTTCTGACGAGTTGTTCGTGCTGCAGGAAAGCTCGCCCTTGGCCAACGTCAGCTTCGGCCTCCTGCCATCCAACCTGCCTCAACCGCATCCGGTGAGATTCGACCCCGTGATCACCAACGGCGACAAGTCCAACTTCTTCACCCCACTAATCACTTGTAAAACAGCCTACCTAAACCCTCTTTTCCATATAACCACCGTGCCCTTGGTTCTCCACTATATAAATTCATTGTACGCGAGTTCCACCTCGTAACAGGGACTAAGCACAAAGCAAGTGGCATATTGACAAGGAGGCTAAATATGATATGTAATGAAGTTCATGGGATGAGGGCAAAATGGAGGTATCTCAAATTTTTTTTAAAGCTAACATCAAAATCCAAACAATCCTAAAGATTCTAACACTCTCCTTCCAACTTAAAATAAACATTGTCCTCAATGTTGGGAGAGTATTAGATCTCGGCAAAAGATCCCAGAAAAGAAAAGAAAAGCATACGAAACACTAAAATAAAGCATTTATTTATTTACACTATTGAAAAGAACACACCGTGGCAAAAGGCGGATCTCAGAAGTATAAAGATGGTGGAAACTGCTCGATCATATCCTTTTGCTCCTCCGCCAGCTGCTTTGGAGCAAGGCATCCACCGGCCTCCTTGGATTCCAGCAATGCAACTCCCAGCATCCCCTTTTGATAATATGTGTCATGTGGGAGACGAGCTGCATCAATCCAAGCCATGTCCTCATGCCCTGCAAAAGCATTCAAAAACGGGTCGTCAAAACAAATAAAAGAATGTAAATGCAATGGACGACAATTTGAAGAAAATGTATATGGAAGTGAAAATTTGGGTTCAGAAATGCAAGGCATGAGATGGTGGGAACTTCTCTGAATAATGGTGCTAGGTGTGGCATGGTACTCTGCCTCAGGAGGAGGTGGAAATGGCTGCAGAGAGAAAACTGGAGTAGGAGGGAGCTCGGGCTCAATATATACAATGTTGCAATCCCTGTCGCTATCCTCTTCCTCGACATCAATATCAACATCAATGATCTCTGCAGCACTCCCTGCAATTGGTAACTGCTCCTGACAAATCACCTCGATGACTGGCAAGTGCGCATCCTGCGACGAGGGAAGTGACATCTGTGACAGGACTGGAGGTAGACATGTCTCGGGCAAATCCAAGCATGCATCATCCTCGTCATCCCAGAAATAGTTCATCTCAGTCGTCCTCCTTAAGTACTCAACCGCCTCGACCTGCGAAGCTAACTCTGAAGTGGATTGTGGCTCAGGCTCCATGGTTTTCTCAATCTGCTCTTGGCCAGCATGCACATCCGCTTCATCCTCAACCTCAAAGTGAAAATGCATCGTGTCACTGTCGTGGTCGACACACACTCCATCATCCATCTCCTCTGACTCCTCAAAATATGGACATTCAGCTTCCTCTACTTGGCTCCAATGCGCCCCATCATCATGTTTTGCTTGTTCCTCCGTAGGGCCGTAATGGAATGAGCCCTCAGCTGGCTCCTCAGGCTGGTCCTAAACCTTCTGGACTGTGTCCTCATACTCTGCAAGGTCCCTCAGGTAACACCATGAATCCTCGGTCGAATAATCAAAGAACTCCCCACCGTAGCTCATCTGCACGATGTCACGCCCAGATGGAGATAATCCCGTATAAAATATCTGAAGTAGATGATCCTTGTGAAAGCTCTGGTGTGGGTACGCAAGCACCAAATCATTGAACCTCTGCTAAGCTTGATGGTAGGCCTCTCCATCAGCTTGGGTAAAGCTCGCTATATACTGCTCCATGGCCTGCCGCCCCTGTACCTGCTCCAAGAAAATAGGCAAAAATACTCAGAGAAATTCTGCCTGAAATGACAACCAAGTAACATGTGAGTCAAGAGACAACGAATCAATACAAAGCCTAGCATTATCTTGCAAAGTAGAGGGAAAAAATCTAAAGTATATGCAATCATCAAAAGTTTTCCCACCAAGACATGAAAATATCCAATCTTCAAACTTTTTCAAATGTAAATGAGGGTTCTCCCACTCCGAACCATGAAAGTATGGCGGGAGTGGGATTTTCTCCAAATCATTGTCGGAAAAATTTGAAGATGGTGTCATTTTGTTGGTAGTAAAAATTTTTCTCAAGAAAATGAGAATAAACAATCAAAAGACTCAATAAGAGGAAAATAAATAAAATGGAAAGACAAAACACTAAGAGATAGAAGTATCACACTAAAACTTTCAAAATCAATCAAAGAATGCTAATAATAGAAACCGTTGTCCCCGGCAACGACGCCAATGGGTTGAACCAGAAGACGCGCGAAGGCACGCCTTCCACTCCCAAGCGTAGGAGCATCAATGCAATAAAAAATAACCGGTGAGTACCGGGTCGGATCACAGGGACAAGTCGTTCTACCCACGCAACATTGATCGATAAAGAAAAATAAAGCGTGATACAACAAACTCAACTAACGGTGGATGAGTGGGAAAAAATGTGGTGAAACTACGATCTTAACCTAAATGGGTAAGGTTAGAAAGTCAAATGGGAAGTTAGGATGGCTAGGCGAGGAGAATGGGTTGTAGGTTCACTAATGTTAGTGTTAATCAAGCTCAAATTACCCACATATAACTCAATTAGGCCTCCGGCTATGGCAAGCTTAATCGGAAAGTTTAGCTTTCATGAACACGATAATTAGCAATATGGATGGACGTATCATCGTAGCACTAATCAAATTAATATCATGGTCTCTTCTCTAAGAGTGTCCACTTGGGTCTTAGCCAATTAAAATGTGCCCTAATAATACATCCAACATCAACATTTAAAATGAGCAAGAGGAAATTAAAGCTATAATTAACATCCAACCCAATGAATCACAACCCAAACCATTCAACACAACTCTATCATCATGAAACAAAAGATGGAATTTTCATTCAAAATTAACCCAAATTCATTACAATAAAGAGATATCAAATTACAAAAAGGGAAGAGAGATATCACCCAAGATCTTCCTAGGATGAAGCCTTCCTTCCACCTATTTGCTCCTCCTCCAAGCTTTCCAACCTCACAAGCCCTCCAAGCCCTAGCCCTAGCCCTAGCCTCTTGGGGAAGAACAGAGCCCCCAAAACCTTAAAAAAAAACTCAGAAAAACGAAGAAGAATGCCACTGGAATGACTCAGGCCGAAAAAATACCCCCCAAATGCAATTTCAGTGTGTAACGGGCTTGCGGGTCGGGGAATTCGCGCCCGACCCACCCCATGACTTGCGCGCACGTGCTGCTCTCAGCAGCCGGGTTGGATCGAAGCGGACCCGCTTCGATTGCGGGCGAAACCCGCGCTTCCTGGGGTTTGCGGGCTAAAATCGTTTCACTGGGGCACGTGCAATACACGTGCCCCGCGCTCATCATGCCCACTTGCGAGGGGGGCGGGCCGGCCCGTTGGGCCATAACAAAAATTCTTTTTTTATTTGCATTTGCCTGCACAAATGCGCGGGGCGCTTGGAAGCGGCCTGGTGCGCCAGCGGGCGGATCAGCGCCACGTGGCGCTCTTAGAGCACGCCACGTGGCGACCTCTTTTAAGTCACATTTTCCCTTTTAAATCCCCCTTTCTCCACCATTTAATTCACCAAAAATACCCAGAAATCCCAGAAAAATCCCAGAAAATTCTGGAAATTTTCCAAGACTCCTAGAAGTACATGAAAAATAGGAGAAGTGGAAATTAGTCCATATGATGATAAAATAAATATAATAGCTATTATAAAACACTATTGACCTCCAATAATCCATATAAATTATTCACATGCTCAAATAATTCCCAAAAAATGGCGATATGATCACAATAATAGCATGAGCATATGAAAAATAGTAGGAAGCCAATAAGGATGATAAAATCCATATTTTGTGCCAAGAATGAGAGTAAGCTCCTAAAATGACATGAAATGACAATATACCCAAAAAGAGCAAGTTTAAGCCTAATCTTTAGCACAAAATGGGGGTAGTTAGGGGGTATAAATATACAATTTTCACTCTGAATCACTGCACGACCGTGTTGCTCTTGCGTAACTTCTTCATTTTGTTGCACTGCCATTCCATAAGCTGCACGGCCGTGTCACTTTTGCTCCATCTTATGCTGATGGTCTGACATGGCCGCATGGCCGTGTTGTCATGTTTTTACCCCAAATCTTCTCCTTTTCTTCTCCAATCTTTGTCGTTCCTTCTCTTTTGCAACTCTCGTCAGTTCCTTAACTCCAAGTAGCTCTAAGTAGCTAGATATCAACATGAAATGCACACAAATATCACCAGAGTAAAAAAGGAACAAAAAGTGGATAAAAAGATATAAAAGTACGATTTTTACATGATGGAATGCATGGACAACCTCTACTAAAATTATGCAAAATGAAGATTTATCAAAATCCCCCAAGATAAACTCTTCTTTGTCTTCAAGGAAGACATTGAAAAAGTAAGTTTGGGAGAGAATGCGACATGACAAGGAGGAATTCTAAAGTTCTAAAAAGAATCACAAAACATATGCACAAGAGGGTGACACTTCGGATATCCAAATAAAACATATCAAATTCCATCAATTACCCAAGACACAATATAGAGTGTAGGTTAACGATATAGAACCACATACAATTTACACAACTATGAAGGTATTAAGTTCCAAGATAAATTCTTTATCCCGCATGTAGTTAGTGAGATGGAAATCGACGTTATACAAAGATCAAATAATAATTAATATTATAATCATGGCGTATGAATCTATCTAAGAAGTGGCCATCACAACACGTTATCGTTCATTGATTCATAGAATCACTAGCGCCATTCATGAGTGAAACACATATTCATTATTTTAAACCTTAAATTGGTTTAGGTAAGGAGCATTGGGTCAATGACTCTTAGATCAGACGACCTTAGGTCATTGGGCCAAGAATGACTCCTCAGACCTACTAGCTCAAACCAACTAGGAATTTTATTTTATGCACTCCCCTAAGCTATACCTTTCGGCATGAATCCTCAATGCTTCTTGAGGCACTAGGACCCGATTACTCAATAATAACTGGAAGAACGATGCATACTATACACATATTTGTTTTTATTCAAATACGAATGAACTAGGCAAAATACCGTTCCTCGTTACTGGAATAATCTTATTGTTATCCAAGTCTTAACAGATTAAAAACCCTTCAACTCAATTAAAGCTTCGATGATATATGCATAAAGTGGATTCACAAGTCAAATATAACCTAGGCCGTTTCGTGAATGTATATCTTAGAAAACTATAAACAAATTCATAAGGAGCATATTAACATGAATTCTAAACGAAAAACATACTCTAAGTTATATCCTAGACAATCTCATGAATCCGACCAAAAGATTGATACTATAAAGGGGTCACACAAGCATAATGCATATAAAATGCGATACTCATGGAACTAACGAACTATGCATGAGATGTATGGGAAAAATGAAGAGGAATAATGCACGAGGAAAATTTTAAAAAGTGGTGTAAATAAGAAAAATATGACTAAAATGATATGCATGGGATGCAAAAACATGGAAATGCACCTCCCCCAAGCTTGAATTAAGCATTGTCCCCAATGCAAAAAGAGTGGAAAATAGGGGGAAGAACATGTGTTGGGGGTGACTGGGGGGAGAATAATGAAATGATGAATGTTATGCGAATGCAACTAGAAGCATGAAAGATGATGAGATGCATGGGAGCACATCCCCAAGTTAGAATGAAGCACTATCAAAAATAAAATAAGGATGTTAATAGTATGGGCTCATGTATGGGGGGGGGTGGCTCGATGGTGTGGTATCTGGGGTAAGACAAGGAGAATATCATTGAGATCGAAGCAAGGATGGGAAAATCAGCATGTTGATCGCTCCTTAGTTTACACCTTTTTTCTGCATGTTTTCATGTCATTTCGTTCGCCCATATTGCATTTTTCACGATTATTCGATGATATCACGTTGCTTTTCACTATTTCTTGTTTTTGTCGTATTTCAGGAGATATGGAGCGATCTGGAGAGAAAATGAGATCAAGGAACTTTCAGGCACACTGGAGCGTCACCAATAGCTTATTTGAGGAGTTAGCATCGCTAGAGGATGAGCGAAAGAGGAAGAAATCCGATAGAATCGACGAGGAGGCGAGGAGGAGAAGAAAAGAGCCCAGAAGCAGCTCACTCGGCTGAATAGATAGTTCACTCGGCCGAGTGAAGGAGTGCATTCGGCCGAGTGAAATGGATACAGACTGCCGATTTTCATAGTTCACTCGGCCGAGCAAGAAAGTTCACTCGGCCGAATGGAGAATACCACTTGCCTGAGTGGTACATGGATTTTCTTCGTAGAAGCAGCCAACTTACTGGAAATTTGAGAAGACCCACTCGGCCGAGCAAGATTGCTCACTCGGCCGAGCAAGATTGCTCACTCGGCCGAGTGAAGAAGACCACTCGCCTGGGTCAGACAGGGTGACGGACCCCCAAAAATCCGATTCTTTGTTTTATTATTGGGTCTGTCACTCGGCCGAGTGACATGTTCTACTCGGCCGAGTGGCGCTGTCCGACTGCTACGCGAATTAGGTTTTCTGGGCTGCGCAGGGGCATTTCTGTTAGGAATTTCTGGATGATTTTGGCTTGTATTTAAACCTAGTTTTATTCCTAGTTTTAGGAGAGACTTGAATATTATTTTGACGGCTATTCCTATTGTAAATCTCAGCTGGAGATCATAGACGCGCAATTTGGTTTGTCTTTTCTTATTAAAATTCTTGTTTTTATGAATTGTTCTCTCTTAACTATGAATTGTGCTATGATCTATTGCTTTATTTTTGAGATTTCTATGATGAATTGTAAGTATTTTCGTCGTTCTAGGGCATGGGGATGAACCCTATGGATCCGTTCTTTGAATTGTGATGAATGAATTGAATTGTTGCTAGGATTGATAAAAGGTTAGGTTGTGATTGATTTACTACGAGTAGTTAGGAATTTCCATCGACTGGGATTTGCAAAAGATTAGATTCCAATTGATGGGAAGGCCTAGATATTCGATTTAGGTTTATAATCGAGATTTCCTAGATTTGGTTTGCAAGAGATTGGACCAAAGCTAGGATTTTTATTATAAATCTATACTAATATTCGTTTGCAAGAGAATGGACGAATACAAACTATCATAACCTAGATCGTAGCTCGAGTTTGCACGAGAGTGGGCTCGAGGTGCGATTGGACGATGATGTCGATCTTCATGCTAGTGGCTTAGGTAAGGGTTTGCACGAGAGTGGGCCCTAATCTAGGTTGCTATAGACCGGCAATAGCACGAGAGCGTGAGCTTGGTTCTACATTCAGTTGCGACAAGTTCACCTCAATTCAAGCATTACAACATTGAGATTCATGATCCACAAGGATGATTGACGATCCGTAGTGGGGATTTCCTATCCATAGACACTTTATTATATTGAATTCTATTTGCTATTTGAACGATTGTGACATTATTATCAAAACCATCCCATTATTCCATCAATAGCTAGGTGATCAAAATAGAGTACTGTCAATTGTCCTCCCTGTGTTCGATACCCGCTCACCACTACACCGTGCGCTTGCGGTAAAACTACAATTTTTTTCCAGGTGTATATTCGGAAGCGATCAAGTTTTTGGCATCGTTGCCGGGGAGGCGATGGTATTTTATTTTCTTTACTTAGTTATTTCTTTTATTTTTAGTTTTCACTCTCTTATTCCTCTATTGTTCTATTAATTCTATCTAGACTCTCTATTTCTGTGCATGCACACGAGATCGAAGGCGTCACAAGAAGATATATTATTTCATCCTGAGATCGAGCGTGCGGCAAGGAGGCTTAGAGCTGAGAGGAGATTTGCTATAGAGGAAAATCATATGGGCACGCCGAAAACACCAGAGGAGTCAGCGCGAATGTCTAGGCTTGTCTCCATCCGAGATAGGCTATGGCCTAAGACCACTTCTACCTCCTCTTCCATAGTCATGCCGGAGTTGGCGGCCGATAAGAATTTCGAGCTTAAAACCGGACTAGTGGTGTTGATGCAACAAGACCCATTTCATGGGAACTCACAAGAAAATCCGCACTACCATCTTCAATTGTTCTTGTCCAAATGTGCCACCTTCCAGATGCCTGGCGTGCCGGTTGCCTCCATTCGACTGTGCCTCTTCCCGTTTGCTCTTCGAGACAAGGCATTGTATTGGTTGAGGACGCAAGCTGAGGGGATCTTTACTACTTGAGATGAGTTGGCGAGCGCATTTGTTAACAAATTCTACCCACCATTTAAGACTATCAAGATAAGAAGCGTGCTCATGTCCTTCAAGCAAGGACCTCAGGAAACTCTATATGAGGCATGGGAGGGTTTCAAGGATCTCCAACACCAATGTCCCCATCATAGTATTGAGGCATATGAGCTTGTGCATAGATTTTATAACGGATTGCAACCAACCACAAAGCAAATAATTGATGCAACTGCCAATGTAGCTATATTGTCGAAGACGCCGGATGATGCTACGACCATATTTGAGGAGATGGCCTCGAATAACCAACAATGGGCCGACGAGAGTGGACATTCTTTGTCATCCTTGAAGCCGGCAAGAATTTATGAGGCAAAGGCCGTAGTGGAGCTCTCTATAAAGTTTGATTCTCTCCACAAGGTAGTGGAGCAATTGGAGAAGTTGATTAGTGAACCGCATTGAGCCCCCACCATTTCTACACTGGGGGGAACCATGAGCAATTGGCAAGACCAAGCCCATGTTATGTTTGTTGGAGGAGAGCGAGGAGAGCAAGGAGAGGGAGCTATAGAACAAGTTCAATATGTTGCGGGAGGCACCGATTATTGGGCAAACCCGGCGACGAGGAATCACCCGGGATTTTCATACGCTAATAATGATAGAGCCTTGAATCCGCCACCGCAACAACCACAAGCTCGGCCTCCACAACAACCGCAATATCAACCAAGAGGACCCTGACGTGCGTTTATATTTCATATATTCACACACGTCTTCTTTTGTTTTTTTCCGTTATTTTCCGCCGTCCCGTATCCGTTTTCTCGTATTTTCTAGTTTTCTTTCACTTCTCCGTGTTTTTACGTGTTTGCAGGAGTTTGCCAGCATAGGGGACACATAATGAAGATATCACATGTCCCCGGAGCAACGGGAGGAGTCACGCATGATCCAGGGGGTCAAACGACCAAGATCGCTATCTTTCAGTCCCTACGCGATCAGTTGGATACAGCCAACTGATCGGGTGATGCACGCGTGCACGACCCGGACAGCCGCTGAAGCAACGTGGGCATCAACCGACCGGTTCAGCCCAACATGACTTCTCGGGAATTTGGAGCTGAACTGCAACTGATCGGGGGATATTCACCCGATCGGTTCATCTGTAACCGAATTCCTCCAAGAGATGACCCGGAGAGATCACCCGACCGCCAGCAGACCGTGCCAAAACGTCACAACTTTCTGTCTTTTGGGCGATGTTTCCAACCGATCGGTTGATATATCAACCGATCGGTGCACCCGATGACCGCAAAGATACAAACGGCGAGCTGCTTGTGCCAAACGACCGTGTCGCGTGACCGGGTGAAGTTTCTGAAGACCACTGCCGAAGAACGAAGTAGGTCACCCGATCGGTTGATACTTTAACCGATCAGGTGACGTCGTTTTCTATATATATTAGCCCTAGGTTTTCAGAAACGAGAGCTGTGTTTTATTTTCTGTCTTTTCTCTATTGCGATGGCTGGAATTTTTTGGTTATTTGTAAGTGTTCAGATCTTTATGAAACTTTGATATATTGTTAATTGCATTGCTACTACTCCATTTCTATTGCCCGATTATGCTTTTAACGGTCGATTTTCATTTAGATTGCTTTTTAGATAAAATGTGTTAGTAGTTCCCAAATCTGGGATTTTGGTGGAAACCCCTTTGTGGGTTCTCCCTAATGCGTCCATAGAACTAGGACATCGATAGGGATTAGGAATCTATTGGTTATGCGGGGTGTTTTATTGTCATCGGCGGGAAAAAGACTGCCTTTGACCGTTGGGCCAAGGGGGAATAAACTTGGTGGTTGACTCCTTAGCCATAGCTCACGCCCTTAGCGTAGACATCGAATCCTAGCACGAGGGAACGGCAGGATGAGATGTTGGGAGTTATCATTGCGAGCTTAGTGCTCCCGGAGTCGGTCAGTGTTAATGGACATGGGAGTGCCCACTGACCGAACCCGGGTAGTCCGACGTATCATCCTGGGCACCGACCGGAATATCGTGCCCATGGGACGCTGGTATCACTCTTTGAGGCAACGTCTCACCATTAAACCCTAATTCCGATCGTTGTCCTATCTGCCGGCCGTATTAGCGAGAACACATGATAGGGTGGAAACCGAAGTCCAGGGTTTCCCTTTACATTGTTTATCCTTCGTAGTCATTTTCCGTGACAACCCATCTATCGGTTCGGGCTAGCTCATCCATAGGGTGAATTTGGTCCCTTCTGACACAAGCACAACCACGCCTCCCTGTGTTCGACCCCCAAGCCACACTACAACACCGTGCGTTTGCGGTTATAAATATTTAAATCTCGCACCCCCAATCTCATATTGCCGCGAGAACTTCCGTCGAGAGACTTAGGCCATTTGTGAATTTTTGCAGGAAACAAGCCCTCACCCGATCGGGTGACTATTCAACCGATCGGGTGAGACATATCAGACAATGGCCTGTATCTGTTCTCCAATGAATCGGTCGGGTGAAGCAAGCTGAGACTGGGTGGCTGACCGTGTGAGAAGGGCTGAATTCTTGAGAAATTTGGGGATTACATCAACCGATCGATTGAGTGAAGCTGCGGTTGTGTGATCGACCGGGTGAAAAGTCACAGTACTTTCGGGAAGATTTGGGAAGCGGTCAACCGATCGGGTGAAAACTCACCCGATCGATTCACCTGTAGCTGTCGACCGACGGAAAATTTTCTAAACTTACCCAATCGATCGGGTGAACCCTCACCAGATCGGTTTGTTTTCACCCCTATATATATTCCCGTTCGCACGACTTCATCCACCCGACCCCCCAAACTCCTGTTCGAACGTTCTCTCCTCCTCCATCTGCCAAGTCGATCTCCTCCATCTACCCCACTACCCCTAAGTCCTCATCCTCACTCATTTCCATACTCCCCCACCATCAACACCCTTCCCATCAATAACATTCACTCACTAAACATCCAAACCATAATCCTAGCCCCCAAATTTTCGAAAATTTCAATTCTTATCGGATCAGCGAGCGGCGGCTTCCCAAATCACTTCCTTATACTGCGTGGGGTATTTCGGGTGCTTGATCTTACAACGTTGATGGGTAACCTCTTTCCACTCTTCACATTTCTTTCATTATATGCAATGTCTTGAATTTGTGTTTGCACACTTCATCTGCTTCATCATCTTCATAAACACCATATCCCACTTTATCATTCTTTCCCACGCCGTCACCATGTCTGGGAAGGGAAAGGAGATTGCCTCATCGTCACGCAGACATCCCCTATACGGCCCTTTCCCCCTTCCTTTCTTGGCATCAATCCTTCTTCTAACGAGCAATCCGATCGGTTGCAAGCCCTTCTTCATCGCCCAATGCGACCTACTCTTTTCGCCGACTCCCCCACCATACAATCTCTTAGACTCTTTAGGGGCATCAGAGCACATTTTCTCTTCATAGGTTGCGATTACCTTCACATACCCATGCACATACACACAGGAATCTCACACGTGAGTTCCTCAGCTCTCTCGCGGTGTCAGAATTTGGCTTCACCTTCCGCGCCTTCAATGGAGATTTTACCATGAGTTTCAACGAGCTTAATAATATTCTGAACTTCCCTCACCCCGATCGTTATGTTGAATGCTCAACTCATGATCGATCTGACATCTTTTCTTACTTTCGGGCTGATGGTGTGTGGCAACAGTTCACCCGATATGCCACCTTTCCAGCGGTAGCCCTCGCCTCCTACATCATACACCCATGCTACCTCTTCGCCCATTGCTTCCTTGCCAACACCATTTTCGCTCGCGTAGATGTATCCACGGTGTCCCGAGATGAGCTCCTCTTTCTTTACGCTATGTCGCATGACAGGATTCATGGCAATATCCCTTTACCCATAAACACTGCTCATTGGATCATCCACGAGATCTTATCCGTTAGCCGCGCAGCTTCTGGCTCTATCTGCTGTGGGGGGATGATTACTCTTATTGTCATTTGTGTTTTGAGGATGCCGCCCGACCTCCCTATTGTACCGGGACGCAGCCGTATTGATCGCGATTACTTGATCGAAATCGGTATGCTAACTCACTTTGGTGAGGAGCATGCAGTCTACCTCTACAGTCCTGCCTACACTCCTTTTGCCATCCTCCAGCCCTCATCTTCGGAGCGCTTTCCCTTACGCATTACACATCTACCCTGGGAGTTCTACCTGAATCCTTGGTTTGCCACACTCATTTACTTTCCACCCTTGGATCCTCCCGATTGGCACCCGTGTGTCGGTTCACCTAGTGCCACCATTATCCACCACGATCCACCGATAAATCTCAATCCTCCGGTGGCCCAACATGTTGCTCCTCCCTCTCCTATTCGCACACCCTCTCCTTCGTCCTCAGAGGGTTCCTTCTACCATTATTCGCCACCCTCCTCCCCATCTCCATACCATTCTACCGAAAGCGACTCTGATTGACCTCCCCCTCGCACATTTCTGCATTTTCATGATCATGTCATATTGCTAGCATTGTCACGTCTAGCTTGGGGGAAGTCATTTTTTCTCTGTGTTGTTCTTTGATGTTTTTACGGTGTGTTTGTTTATATATGTCGTGTGGTGTGATTTTCTATTTATTTTATTTTATTTTCTATTTTTATGTCGTGTTGTGTGATTTTCTTTATTTTCCTTTTTCGTATGTGTGTTTTTCTTGTTTTTCATCTCGTTTTGTGTCGGTGCGTATTGCCACCTATTTTCATTGCCCCCCCGTATTTACTCTTATTGCATTGAGGGCAATGCAAGTTTCAGCTTGGGGGAGTCGCACTTCGTGCGTCATTTGCATCTTTTTCTTCGTTTTGAGTCGTTTTCATCATGTTTCATTTTTTCTTTTCTTCTTTTTATCTCTTTCTCCTAGAGATGACCCCTATGATGAATTGCCACAAAAATCACACACATACCTAGCATGGCTTCGATAATCACATTCACTAACCCTAGGAAGCCGAGTCCTCTTGCATTTCATGCATCGTGGGTCCACTTAGCTTTTCTGTGAGTCGTGTGTCGTGACTTGCCGTCTGGTGTGCTTCTACTTTGTGATTTTGTTTTATATACCTTTCTAGGAATGACCCCTAGATTATCATGCTTCGATTTGAATGTGTGGTATTTGCCCCTCTTATCTGCTTCTGTATGCATGAATATATATATATATATATATATATATATATATATATATATATATATATATATATATATCGTATGCTACATTTCGCATGTGTCGGGATTCCACAGTTAGGACTAGGATAACCCATTTAGCCTACGCTCTGATTAGCAAAAAATCTCCTTTGCCCAAGTGCTTAGAATCCGATTTCTTTTTTATTTTACTTGGTGCAAATCCCCTCGTCGTGTACCGTTCTCCCACTTGGGAGAGTACACACGTGTATATACCCCAAAATCCAAAATTCCAAAAAAAGAGAGAAAAGAAAAACCAAAAAAAAGGGAGAAAAGAGAAAAGAAAAGAAAAAAATACATATGTATAGCCAAAAATCCAAAAAATACATATATCCAAAACCCAAAAAAAAATGTGTGTGAATATTTTCCTACCTGCCGTGAATAAAGGGAAGGCGAGAATTTGCACCGAGTGTTCTACTCCACATCATCTCAACCCCCCATCGCTTTCGAAAACACTTGGAAAAGGGAATTTCCAGCTATTATCTAGGCGATAGTGTGATGATGTCCAAGTCCCTAGTTGTGGAGTCCCTGAAACATGATACATTTCGATTCTCACTTTCCTCTCATGCATGCTTGAGCTTTATATTCACCGCTTATTTCAAATCGAATCGATATTTGGGTCTTTTCTTGGACTTGTGTATATGGAGCTTATAGCATAATGTAGATAGTGACACCGTCTGATAGCACACGACCACACTCACTCGCGCTTCACCGCGTGGGCCCACGACACTTGTCTGGACTCGTTTCCTTTGGTTTAGTGTTGTGATTTGGAGTTTGCTTGCTTGGTGTGGCATTTTTGATTTTGTTGGCTCTGACGGGTGATTTAGGATTTAGAGTTCTCTTTTTCTCTTTTTCTCTCTATAATCTCCCTCCGAGCTCCTACTCTCACTCGTCTTCCTCGAGGATGAGGAATGGTTCAACTTGGGGGATTTTGACGTGCGTTTATATTTCATATATTCACGCACGTCTTCTTTTGTGTTTTTCCGGTATTTTCCGTCGTCCCGTATCCGTTTTCTCGTATTTTCTAGTTTTCTTTCACTTCTCAGTGTTTTTACGTGTTTGCAGGAGTTTTCCAATATAGGGGACACATAACGAAGATATCACATGTCCCCGGAGCAACGGGAGGAGTCATGCGTGATCCAGGGGGTTAAACGACCAAGATCGCTTTCTTTCAGCCCCCACCCGATCGGTTGGATACAACCAACCGATCGGGTGATGCACGCGTGCACGACCCGGACAGCCGCTGAAGCAACGTGGGCATCAACCGACCGGTTCAGCCCAACATGACTTCTCGGGAATTTGGAGCTGAACTCCAACCGATTGGGTGATATTCACCCGATCGGTTCATCTGTAACCGAATTCCTCCAAGAGATGATCCGGAGAGATCACCCGACCACCAGCAGACCGTGCCAAAACGTCGCAACTTTCTATCTTTTGGGCGACGTTTCCAACTGATCGGTTGATTTATCAACCGATCGGTTCACCCGATGACCGCAAAGATCCAAACGGCGAGCTGCTTGCGCCAACCGACCGTGTCGCGTGACCGGGTGAAGTTTCTGAAGACTGCTGCCGAAGAACGAAGCAGGTCACCCGATCGGTTGATACTTTAACCGATCGGATGACGTCGTTTTCTATATATATTAGCCCTAGGTTTTCAGAAACGAGAGCTGTGTTTTATTTTCTGTCTTTTCTCTATTGCGACGGCTGGAATTTTTTGGTTATTTGTAAGTATTCAGATCTTTATGAAACTTTGATATATTGTTAATTGCATTGCTACTACTCCATTTCTATTGCCCGATTATGTTTTTAACGGTCGATTTTCATTTAGATTGCTTTTTAGATAAAATGTGTTAGTAGTTCCCAAATCTGGGATTTTGGTGGAAACCCCTTCGTGGGTTCTCCCTAATGCGTCCATAGGACTAGGAAATCGATAGTGATTAGGAATCTATTGGTTACGCGGGGTGTTTTATTGTTATCGGCGGGAAAAAGACCGTCTTTGACCGTTGGGCCAAGGGGGAATAAACTTGGCGATTGACTCCCTAGCCATAGCTCACGCCCTTAGCGTAGACATCGAATCCTAGCGCGTGGGAATGGCAGGATGAGATGTTGGGAGTTATCGTTGCGAGCTTAGTGCTCCCGGATTCGGTCAGTGTTAATGGACATGAGAATGCCCACTGACCGAACCCGGGTAGTCCGGCGTATCATCCTGGGCACCGACCGGAATATCGGGCCCATGGGACGCTGGTATCACTCTTAGAGGCAACGTCTCACCATTAAACCCTAATTTCGATCGTTGTCCTATCCACCGGCTGTATTAGCGAGAACACATGATAGGGTGAAAACCGAAGTCCCGGGTTTCCCTTTACATTGTTTATCCTTCGTATTCATTTTCCGTGACAGCCCATCTATCGATTCGGGCTAGCTCATCCATAGGGTGAATTTGGTCCCTTCTGACACAAGCACAACCACGCCTCCCTGTGTTCGACCCCCAGGCCACACTATAACACCGTGCACTTGCGGTTATAAATATTTAAATCTCGCACCCCCAATCTCATATTGCACTTGTATGATCACACACATCGTGGGGACGTCAGACCCCAACAACAAAACTTCCCATCGAGGCAACAAGCGGGGCCCTATAGACTACCGGGGTACAATCAAGGATGGAGGGCACCCAATCCACCACAAGCACCGCCAAGGTCGAAACATGAAGCAAGGGTGGAAGAGTTCATGGCCGAACAAAAGAAGATCAATGCAAGATTGACGACCCAACAAGACTCCCTCAACACCGTCGTGGCACAATTAGCGGAGCAACTAGCATTGCTCAATAAGAACACTCAACAATTGCCGGCTCAACCGGAACAAAACCCACGGAGCAATACCGTCCACATCAATGCAGTCGTGACGGTAACTACAAGGGGCAAGAAGGACATTACCCCCGCCATGATTCAAACCAAGGAGACGGGGGAAGAAATTTCGATGACAAGGAGACGGTAAATGAAGAGTAGGGCCCAAAAGCCCCAAACAACGGTGAAAAATCTGAAATTGATAAGCCACGAGAGGAGCACACTTACATGCCCCCGGTACCCTTCCCACAACAGTTGGCAAAGGCAAAGATTGAGAAGTGGCTCGCCAAATTTCTGGAGTATTTGTGAGGTGTGAGCTTGAATATTCCATTCTTGGATGCAATTGTCGAAATCCCGTCCTACGCTAAGGTGGATAGAATGCACCTGGTCAAAAGGTGGATCACGAATCTTTAATGGTGCAAAAATCTGTTCCATCTACTGCTTTCGTGGTTTAGCCAACTGCTTCACTCCACAAACATTATTAGATCCCAACTACATAGCTCCCATCATCTCTCAAAGATGTCCAACTGTAACCTAAGAGAGACAAACTGTGTCAATCCAATGTGAAGATTTATTCCCCAAAAAAGTTAGTCTACAAGTAGTCATAAAAAATTGCGGGAAATATTAATACAGGTTGACGAATACTCCCTGGAGAAGTTTCACTACGCTCGGAATAAGGTACGATCAAATCCTTGCTCTTTTCATTTTCAAACTGACAAGTGCTGGCACAACTAAGCATACCTCCGGTGCATATATACCCATGTTCTGTGGGAGATACATTATGTCAGGGATATCTGAATCTAAAGACTAATGAAGTAAAGTTTGAGATTTAGAAAAAGATTGCATGGGGTTCAGAAAATTTCCCTGAATGATGTCATGTTGAAGCTCGGACTCTGATGGAATGGAGAGTGACTGGCGGTGACAGTGAAGGTGGACATGGTTCGGGCCTGCTGAAATCAATCGTCGTGTCCATTCCTGCATACACGCCCTCCTCGCAGGTATGTATGTGTGTCGTAGTCCTATTGGTGCTCTTGCACTGCTCAAAATGGGGATACTAATCAAAAGAAAAGGATGGTGTGGGCTATTCTATTTTGGACATCATGATATGCCTATGCAAACATCAATGTTGTCTTTTTTAGTAGTATCAGATCTGTTTTCCTCAAGTCTAACAAACGTCCCATCATCCATCTCATCATCGTCTAAGGTGTAGCATTAGATGAGATCGTCGACGTGATATGTCTTAATGGTATCACCTACATAAGAGGAGGAATCTATATTAGAATTGACAAAATATTGTTTAGATAAATTACATCCAGTGCTGCAAGTGGTTGGTGACACGTTAGACGTAGTAGTAGCCTCTAAATATTTCCAAGTTGATTTAGGCGGCTTGTCAAAAAGTCTGCCATCATTCATCATTGTGATGTACTCTTGCATGTGCACTTGCCATCCTCCATAGAAGGAATGAATGAGCTGGATCGTGTCGACCCCATGCTGGGACAATCCAAGCAGTAATTTGTTGTACTTCTTCCAAGCTTCTCAAAAGGTCTCATTGTCACTTTGGGTGAAGTCAACAATCTTCCAATTAGGTGTCTGGTGTCGCATTGCCTGATCTTCAATTGTAAATTTAGAATCTCCTCTGACGTACCATGGAAGGATGGTAGAAGTAAGTACTAAGCTAAATGGTCCTTTCGAAAGCTCTTCACTCTTCGGTGTAATCTCAGTGATTTGATCCCATAAATTTTTTTGGTTGTCCTTGAGGTTTTATGAGTTGGCTCAGCTGTTCGGTAATTTGGGAAAGCTGGGACTTAATCATTTCGTTATGAGCAGTAACCGAGTCAAGCCTTGAGATTCACCTGTTGAATAGAGCTCTGGAAGTGGTCACTCTTTTGGCTCTGAGTTATAATAAAGCTCTTCATGAGACTCTCCAATTTAAACTGATGTGGTGGCTGTGAGGGCTTATAGGTTTGAGGTTATTGATAGGAGTAGTCTAAGTAGTGGTTATAGGTATATGAATCTGGGTCATAAGGGTAGGTATTATATTGGCAATTAACGGACGCATGTCCCTGTAGACCACAAATCTCGCGGCTCGCTACAAAATATGGAAAATTAGTGTATGCTCCCATCTGAGCACTTTGATGTGTCAAAGTATCGAAATTTCCAGTATACATCTCTTCTGGCATACACATCGCAACTCCAAATTTACCTGGTCACATAAATAGAAGAATTAAGAGAAGATCGTCAATGGAACAAAAGAGTAGCAAAAAGGTGGGAGTTATTTTATTTTATTTATATATATGTAGTCTAACCAATCTAGGATTAGGCTAATATCAATCAAATAACCTCCCTGGTAATGGCGCTAGAAACTTGTTCATGAAGTTATGATACCGCAAGCGCATATTATATTTGTAGCTTATGGGTCAAACACAGGGCGGTGTCTGACTGAGTACCCGCTAATCCTAAATTTTAGTTTGATACGTACATATTTATAAGAGGGTAAAGTAATAAGAAAGAAAAAGGACTCTAGGACTAAGTATCCCCGATATTGCAAATTAATTGTAGGAATGGTGAAGCTTATCAATTTATCAAATTAAAGCCCTGGGTGATAACTACGTCTCAATCCCCGTTCTTACAATTTCTCGTGGGAAAACTTGGATCAAAGTCTGGATCCCTAAACTAGAACTCTGATGTCTCGTTGGTAATCCTAATTGTGTAGCTCTAATTAATCTAGGGACGATGTCTCGTTATAACCTTAATTAATAGAAAATTGATTTATTCATCGAGATACATCAAACCAAAACACCTATTTCTCCTTGGTGATTAGGGTTGTATAGAAAAAAAATGGCTAAATCAATGATGGGTACAATACAAGACTAAACCCTATCAATAATTCAATAAATCAATATTTGGGGTGATCAATCCATATAACCAGTCTATAATAGGGATTAACTACGCCATAGGCAAGAGAACTACTCATTAGATATTTAGTAAACAATTCATAATAAAAAGCACAAGAAATAAAAGAGAGAGTTGAGAGAATATTTTTGAATTGAAGAAAAATGAAAAACCAATCTCCAATCCAATACAAGTTAAACGAATAAAAACCCTATAAAGGGTGGCCAAAAACATTGTCAAACCCCCCAAAGAACTCCCTGAACTCCCCTTCTAATTACTCATAAAGCAAGTATATGTACTCTCCCTCCAAAAAACCTAAGCGAAATCGGTTTGAAAACTACAGAATTCGGGTGCACATCAGTGTCTCTAAGTCACATGGCCGTGCAAGCACTGTGCAGGCCTTGTCTTTAGTATGCGTTGCATGGCTGTGCAGATTACTGCATGGTTGTGTCGGCTCCTGCAATAGAATATTCAAGTTACACAAATCTCGCACGACCGTGCAGATGGTTGCACAGCTGTGTCGCTCTTGCGTAACTTCTTCATTTTGTAGCACGGCCGTGCCACGAGTGGCAAGAACATGTCACTTTGGCTCAATCTTATGCTGATGTGCTGACATGGCCGCACGACCATACATGTCATTGCATGGTCGTGTTGTCTTATCTTCACCCAAAATCTTCTTCTTTTCTTCTCCAATCTTTTCCGTTCCTTCTCCTTTGCTTCTCCCATCACTTTCTTGACTCCAAATTGTTGGGAGATGGGTATGCCCTCGAGGCAATTTATCTCGTTTATGTGTACAAACATCTTGTTCGAAATAACAGTAAGCTGTTTGGTAAGAATTTACCTAAGTTAATAATAATGTAGTCGACACTAGAACTTAGATAAAGTCCTGAGACTTGATGCGAGGTTAAACAAGTATCGATATAAGGATCTCGATCATGTAGAATTGTTTGACCGTTAGTAGTGTAAGTTTAAAATAGTTTGTGGTCGTACATGTTTCGAGAAAAGGATATTGAAACATCGGATAGACCATTGTGTCTTTATCTTTACCATGAAGTGGTGATGATGATCTTATGGTCGTTCGACTTGGCGAAGTCAGGGACGAGACACAGGTGCTCATTGGAGAATGAGTTCATTGAACGACCCAACGAGAGTTATCATATGGTTAATATTAACTAATCTGTCAGTGATAACTCTCAGTGATGATAGGCAAGTTGGTCCTTAGACTTGAGGCCATTGTAAGAACCTGTACATGAATGGTGTCACTTAGATCTCTGATCTAGCCTCGGGGCAAGCCCCGTTAAAAGGTCTTTGGTTGGGTGACACTTGAAGCGTGTGCGGAGAGTAATGACCCAGGATTCGTCTCTCCCGTTTATGGGGAGTTAGTGTCGCACGTGTTAGTTCTATCTTTAGTAAAATCTCTGGCCAGAGTATGTTGGAAAAAGCACAACATTGTTTGACTAAAGATCGATGTTGACTAACTGGCTTCGAGCTATTGGAGTTGACATTTGACGATATCCTAGGCTTGACTCAGCGGCATAGTTTTGACGAAGGGACTAAAACTGTGGTATTCATCACAGACACAATCAGGGTGGTCCCGACAATACTCATGTCGATGAGTTAACCACATAATTATGATACCAAAACAGGGACGACACCTGCTGTTCGTGGTCACCGACGTCTGGGCTTTCGAGCCCCACTTGTAGTAGGGTCAGGTTGTAGGGTCTCACATAAAGTGATACATTCGTCAAGTAATAGGAAGTATTTAAGGGAGATAATACATATGATGTATGAGAATTAATTAAGTCACAAAGAGTTTACGATATAAGATAATACATCGGATGTATATGAATTAATTATATCGTCAAAAGTTTGCGATATAGGCTAAAGATATTAAATATGTGGGTTTAATTGCATTTGAAGAAAAAAAATTTAAATACGTCACAAATTTTTTGCGAGCATATTTATAAAATAAAGGCATAGAAAATTGTTACATGGGTTATGGGAATGTCCCGGTTGAAACCCCAGTTCAAACAGATCCAAAAACGGATCCAAAATAAGCCAGAAAACCCGATTTAGGCCTAAGTGCTTTACCTAGTTTTTTAATTAAAAGACACAAAGGCCCAATGTTGGAGGCCCGACCCTTTGGGCCGGCTGGAGCCCATATTTGGGCGCCAAATTTTACCAGGCCATGTGTAACGGTCGGTTTTCGATCGTACTTTCTTCGTGCACGTGCTTTTGATCGTGCACGTATTTATCTTAGACTGGTTTGATTTTGAACACTTTTGTGTGTTATGTCGTTGTGATCGTCTCTGAGAGTATTAAATAGTGGCACTATTTTGGAACGACATTTCTCGGGTCGTTCTTCCACGATTTGATCATATTTGAAGTGACGTAACGATTTTCAGTTTTGACGTGAGACGTTTCTATTTTTAGTTTCGTCCCTCGACGACAAAATTTAGATCCGTCTTCTTAGTCCTCTTTCTTTCGTCGCCCCGAGCACCCCATATTTATTTTGCAATTTTTGGACTTCATTTGACCTACTTTCCATTTTTGACTAAGTTTGTAATATTTTTAAATCCTACTTTTATAAGTATTTTAATCCTAATAAAATTCCTATTTCATTATAACTCTCCAAAATATTTTTTTGACACAAGCCCTAGCCTTAGCCGCATCTCCATGCGTGAGAGAGGGTGAGGGAGAGCTAGTTTAAGTATTTTTATTATTTAAATTAATTTAAATTATTTCCTAAACCCTAGACCTAGCCCTAACCCCCTTTTCTATTTAAATAAGCCCTAGGTTAAGCTATTTTCGCAACACACAAACCTTAGCCGCCCCCACCTCTCAAATTTCCACTTACGACGTTCGTCTCAACCGCAGCTTGCAGCCGCCCGCACCGCCCGAGAGCCTCCCTCGGTCTGACCGAGGCCCAGCCCCGCATCCCGCTCCGCTCTGTACCGTAGCACTTCGCTGCAGCCGCCCGCTACGCAAGCCCCGCATCCGCCCGCTACGACCGAGAACTTCTCTCGGTCTGAGCGAGAGCCCCGCACGCATCATCCCGCATCCCGCTCCGCTGCAGCCCCAAGCGCCCGACCGACGCCCCCATCGGTCTGACCGACCCGCTCCACCGTACCGTCGCTCCGTTGCAACCCCGCTCGCTGCAACCTCCGCTCCGCAGCGCCCGACCGACAGATTCCCCCGCATTTGCCTGCTACGACCGAGAGAACCCCCTCGCTCTGCACCAAGCCCGCCTCCGCTGCGTGATCGATCCATATGTTACACCTTTTTCTGCATATTTGCATGCCATTTCGGTTGCTCATATTGCGATTTTCACGATTATTCGATGATATTGTGTTACTTTTCACTATTTCTTGTTTTTGTCAGATTTCAGGAAATATGCGCAATTGGGAGCAAAAATGAGCTTAAAGGACTTGCACGCGTAACGGAGCATCGCTCATGGACTTATTGAGGACCTATCAACGATAGAAGACGAGTGGAAGAAGAAAGAACGTCGTAGGAGCGACGAGAAAGCGAAATGATGAAGATTGGGCATTTTCAGCATGCCACTCGATCGAGTGAAGGAGTCACTCGGCCGAGAAAAGAAGCCCGCTCGGCCGGCCATATCGGACACGCAATTACTTGAAGATTAGCGTGCACTCGGCCGAGTGACGACATCCCACTCGGCCGAGTATGGAGACACCACTCGCCCGAGTTGCACACGAACGACAGCATCCAAAAGACCAGACTTACTGTAATCCGTCAGTCGACTACGAGCTCCTACTCGGCCGAGTACCAAAAGCCCTGTTGAGTATTGGTGTTTCATACCAATCATATTTTGATGATGATCACAACATTATGTTGTTGCTAATGAATCTCATGTCTTAGTCTCTCAGTTTATTTCAAGGATATCTTTCTTGGAGACTAATCACTTGGTGTAAGGATGGATATCATGTGAAGAAGGACCAAAGTTTGGACTCAAGGAGTACCAATGCTTGGAGATGATGGAGAGCAATCAAGGCATCAAGACTGAAGACTTAGACTCCTTTGAAAGCATTGTAATTCATGTAATTTACTTTATTGCTTTCTCTCTCTTTTGAGTCTAGGGTTGATGTAATGCCTTGCTAGATGGTTTACTCATTCATGCTCATGCATTTAACCATCTTAGTGAACCTTAGGATTATCATAGAATCCAACCCAATCGGTTCACTTCTTCTGTCAGTCGCCTGTTGAGGGAAACACAGTCGATTGGGTGATTTCCAGTCGCCTGTAGATCCTTCTACAGTCGCCTGATATGCACTGCTCAAGTCAACATTTCTATTGACTCAAACTTGAGCTTTACGCACAGTCGCCTGTCAATCAGTTCCTAGTCGCCTGCATATTTATAGTCGCCTGAGATTAGGTCAACAATCACCTGTCTAGTGTAAGTGCAATCTCTGCATCTCTCTGTCTTCTCTCCATACTTTACAGTAGTCAACTGATGAAGAATATACAGTCGCCTGACTATTCGACAGTCGACTGTAGTATTAACACCAGTCGCCTGTGCGAAGAATTGGAGAAAGAGTGCAGCTCTCTGTTTCGATCCATCCCCTACAGCAGCCGTCTGCTGAAGGATTAACAGGCGCCTGTCCTGTTTGTCAGTCGACTGTATGGACTTCGTCAGTCGACTGTCCTGGCTCAGATTATAGCCGTTGGATATTTTCTAGCCGTTGATCAGTCGACTATCTTATGATCATCAGTTGACTGTTCCTGTCGTTTTCACCCAGTTTCTAGCCGTTGCAGATTTGTTTTTCTGGCTGTTTCTTTGGGTTTTTGGGCTTGATATAGGATTCCTATATATATGAGTATGCTGCCATTCTTGAGAACTCTTGACAACATTTGATAAACTCTTGACTCTATAGAAAATCTCAAGAGATCAATAAGCCACTCTCAAGCTCCCTCATTTCCCTCTATTGAGCATTCATCTTTCTTCATGCATTGAAGTCCAGCTCAAGGGAAATCATCCAAGTGCTCTCAAGCATATTCCAACACTTGGAGATCCTCTTCCATGCCTTGCATTCATTCATGAGTAAGCATCTCAAGGCATAGGTAAGAGTATTTACTTTACAGGGTGTAAATTGCTTTCCTATTTCTCTTTGTGGGATTAGGACACTCTCTTTGTGGGAGTCTCTCTCTTTGTGGGAGGTTGTCTCTTTGTGGGACTTGGGAATTCTCTTTGTGGGAATTAACTCTCTTTGTGGGAGTTCGTGTGTCCTAGTGTAGGGCTAACCCTAATTCTCTGAGTGGAAGTTAGTGATTCTCTGTGTGTGAATCTTGATCCTTGTGTAGGATTGGTTGGGTCCTTGTGTATGGCTTAAATCCTCTTTGTGGGGTATCTCTTTGTGGGATTTGTATTCACTTCTCTGTGTGGAAATATAGTGAATATTGGTGTGGCTGGATGTACCCAAGTTTGGAGAACGAGGGTAATTCTTTGTGTTTGCGTTTGGATTGATTGTGCCATTTAATTCCTCTTGCATTTATAATTCCGCATTTGCAAGTTAAATTTTATTTGGACAATTTTTATTGCCATTACACTATTCACCCCCCCTCTAGTGTGTGTTGTTAGTATTGCAAGGGTTAGACGATCCCTACAATTGGTATCAGAGCGAGGTTATAGCATACTGCAACGATGTCATTCAACGCCTCATCATCGTCTCATGAAGAAGGTCACTCAACCGTTCGACCCCCGCTCTTCAACGGAACCAACTATCCTAGTTGGAAGATCAGAATGATGATCTATATGGAGGGTCAAGACCTATGGGACATCACGGAGGTGCCATTTGAGAAGCCCACTACTCCTGCGGCTTCAAGGACAAAGGCGGAGAAGGACTCAATCAAGTTCAATGCGAGAGCTATGAATGCATTACATTGCGCTATCTCTGCTAGTGAGTTCAACCGCATCTCCATGTGCAAAACGACGAATGATCTTTGGCACACCTTGGAGATTTGTCATGAAGGGACAACGAAGGTAAAGAAATCTAAACAAACTGTGTTTAGATCTAAATATGAAATGTTTAAGATGCAGGAAGGCGAAAGCATTTCATAGATGTTTACTAGGTTCACCGATATCGTGAACGCTTTGGAGGGTCTCGGGAAGACAATTTCCCAAAAGGATCGTGTAGAGAAGATCCTAGACTCTCACACACCTCGTTGGGAGTCAAAGGCCAACGGAATTTTGGAGTCTTATGACACATCCAAATATACCGTTGAGGAATGCATTGGGAATCTCATGGCGTATGAAGTAAAGCTTCAACACAAGAAGGAGATTCATCCAACAAAGCCCGAGAAGCTAGAAAAGCAAAAGGGAGTTGCATTCCATGCCAAGGAGGAGCCAATCAAGTGGAGAAGGAAATTCCATTGCGAAGCTCCTAGCGAAGAAGATGAGCAAGAAGATGCAAGTGGAGAAGAAATTGAGGAACTTACCGAGCAATTCAAAGCTTTCCTCAAATGCAAGCAAGGTAAGTCTTTGTCAAAGTTTGCCTCCAATTCTAACAAGGTTCCTACTTGTTACACTTGCAGTGGAAAAGGTCACTTGTCCACCGAATGCCCTTCCAAACCCATTAAAGAAACTTACACGGGTAAAGGGAAGAAGCATTGGAAAGGAAGGTCCAAGTCCAAAAAATCACAAAAAGGGACTTGTCGGGACCTTTGATGATTCGAGTGAGGACACTTCTTGTACCGAAGAAGAGGATGATACAAAGGAGGATGCTCACGCATGCTTTGTAGCCATGGATGTTCCTACTCCAATTCCCTCCGGATTAAACGAAGAAGAGTTGGATGCTTGGCTTGACGCATACAACTCCTATGAGGATTCGTGCCTTGCGGATAAGGAGGAGAAGTCGTCATCAAGCTCTTGCAAGGATGATGATGATGATGATGTTGAGATCGAGGAAGAAAAGATCTCATATGAGGAGCTCAAGTTCAAATTTGACTTGGCCTCCGAAAAGGCTAGTAAGTGCATCAACTCTTACAATAAATTAAAAGCAAAATATAAGAGTGCTAAGAGTAGAATGCATAAACTAGTTATTGCAAGTGTAGTTCATGATGAAAGGCATGTTTATGACACTTGTGAGAAAGACACACTTCTTTCTCAAGTTAAGGAATTGAGCCTTTCTAACGAAAATCTCATTGCTCAAAACCTTAGCTTAGATGCTCACATTCAATAACTTACATTGAAATGTGAAGAGGAATCCCGGAAGCTCATAAGCTTTGTGTATTCTAGGGATTCACTCCACGATTTGTTGGAAAAACAACATCCGACAAATCATAGAGGAGGTTTGGGTTATGTTCAAAATGTGGTTCCCAAACCCACCTCTAATTCTTCCTTTGGTGTAAATTCAAGAAATATTACTAAAGCACCTAAGAAGAATCACCATACTCTCTTGTACAACAATAACACTCACAAGAAGCATGTAGATCACAAGGTGATGAGGAAGAATGAAGAATCTTCATTTTTTGCTAAGAAGCAAAATCCTCATTCTTTGCATGCTAAGAAACTTGTTTCTACACCTAAGCATGCCACATCCTTCCCTCTTGCTAAGGCAAAACCTTTGCCTAGGAAATCCTCGGGATTATGGATTCCCACTAAGGCTAGTGTGCAAGAGAGAGATAGTTACATCAACTCTCTAGTTAGGGATGTGATCACCTCGTGTGATTATGTTAGGAAATCAAACTCCTCTTGGGTTTGGTTACCTAATGTTTAGGTTCCTCACACATTTGCATATTGCATGGGTATTATGCTTCTATGTTTATTTTATGCATACCCATTGATTGTGTGTGTTTCATGATTTTGAAAATATTTTTCAAATTTATTTCTTTTCATGAAAATTGGGACCTTGGGGTTTATTGACATACATGCATGATCCATGTGTATGTCAATGGGGGAGTTAATATAATATATATTTAAATTATTTTAAGACATATTTTAACTCTCATTTCGGAGGTTTTTGTTTTGAGATCATTATTTATATTTGGTTATTTTGGGTCTCAAACCAAACCTCTTGTTTATTGCCAACTTGTTTCATATCTCATTTTTTTGGCAATATTCGTGTGTATCTTTGAAGCTTGATTTTTCCATATCTATTGCTTTAATACACTTATGGCCCATGGCTCCAATAATTAATTGGTATTAGATCCTAGAAGTCAAAGTTTGACCATTTCTATGATCTAGGGGGAGCATGTGATAGTGAATTGATACCCACTAAATTTTATATTTGGTATCATACATATCTTTCTTTTCTTGCATATTGTCACATCTTGGTTAAGATGAGAAAGGGGGATGTTTTTGATGTCCACCTTTTTGACGATGTCAAGGGGGAGAGATATATGCATTATGTGATCATATCTATAGGGGGAGAGATATATACATATGCATATGGGGAGAGATATCTCTATAGGGAAGAGATATATGAGATTAGATAAACCATTCATGTTTGCATGGTTTTATACTTTGCAATTGGTTTATGTAATCCATGCCTATTATATGTCACCATATTGTTAATGGTTTATGAGTATCTACCTTTGTGTAGCTTATTATTTAATTGGTGCATATAAGTAGGGGGAGATCATTATCTTTGTGCTTTAATTCTTTATGATTTACATAATGTGTGTCATCATCAAAAAGGGGGAGATTGTTGAGTATTGGTGTTTCATACCAATCTTATTTTGATGATGATCACAACATTATGTTGTTGCTAATGAATCTCATGTCTTAGTCTCTCAGTTTATTTCAAGGATATCTTTCTTGGAGACTAATCACTTGGTGTAAGGATGGACATCATGTGAAGAAGGGCCAAAGTTTGGACTCAAGGAGTACCAATGCTTGGAGATGATGGAGAGCAATCAAGGCATCAAGATTGAAGACTTAGACTCCTTTGAAAGCATTGTAATTCATGTAATTTACTTTATTGCTTTCTCTCTCTTTTGAGTCTAGGGTTGATGTAATGCCTTGCTAGATGGTTTACTCATTCATGCTATGCATTTAACCATCTTAGTGAACCTTAGGATTATCATAGAATCCAACCCAATAGGTTCACTTCTTCTGTCAGTCGCCTGTTGAGGGAAACACAGTCGACTGGGTGATTTCCAGTCGCCTGTAGATCCTTCTACAGTCGCCTGATATGCACTGCTCAAGTCAACATTTCTATTGACTCAAACTTGAGCTTTACACACAGTCGCCTGTCAATCAGTTCCCAGTCGTCTGCATATTTACAGTCGCCTGAGATTTGGTCAACAGTCACCTGTCTAGCATAAGTGCAATCTCTGCATCTCTCTGTCTTCTCTCCATACTTTACAGTAGTCGACTGATGAAGAATATACAATCGCATGACTATTCGACAGTCGACTGTAGTATTAACACCAGTTGCCTGTGCAAAGAATTGGAGAAAGAGTGCAGCTCTCTGTTTCGATCCATCCCCTGCAGCAGTTGTCTGCTGAAGGATTAACAGGCGTCTGTCTTGTTTGTCAGTCGACTGTATGGACTTCGTCAGTCGACTGTCTTGGCTCAGATTATAGCCGTTGGATATTTTCTAGCCGTTGATAAGTCGACTGTCTTATGATCATCAGTCGACTGTTCCTGTCATTTTCACCCAGTTTCTAGCCGTTGCAGATTTGTTTTTTGGCTGTTTCTTTGGGTTTTTGGGCTTGATATAGGATTCATATATATATATGAGTGTGCTGCCATTCTTGAGAACTCTTGACAACATTTGATAAACTCTTGACTCTATAGAAAATCTCAAGAGATCAATAAGCCACTCTCAAGCTCCCTCATTTCCCTCTATTGAGCATTCATCTTTCTTCATGCATTGAAGTCCAGCTCAAGGGAAATCATCCAAGTGCTCTCAAGCATATTCCAACACTTGGAGATCCTCTTCCATGCATTGCATGCATTCATGAGTAAGTATCTCAAGGCATAGGTAAGAGTATTTACTTTACAGGGTGTAAATTGCTTTCCTATTTCTCTTTGTGGGATTAGGACACTCTCTTTGTGGGAGTCTCTCTCTTTGTGGGAGGTTGTCTCTTTGTGAGACTTGGGAATTCTCTTTGTGGGAATTAACTCTCTTTGTGGGAGTTCGTGTGTCCTAGTGTAGGGCTAACCCTAATTCTCTGAGTGGGAGTTAGTGATTCTCTGTGTGGGAATCTTGATCCTTGTGTAGGATTGGTTGGGTCCTTGTGTAGGGCTTAAATCCTCTTTGTGGGGTATCTCTTTGTGGGATTTGTATTCACTTCTCTGTGTGGGAATATAGTGAATATTGGTGTGGCTGGATGTACCCAAGTTTGGGGAATCAGGGTAATTCTTTGTGTTTGCGTTTGGATTGATTGTGCCATTTAATTCCTCTTGCATTTATAATTCCGCATTTGCAAGTTAAATTTTATTTGGACAATTTTTATTGCCATTACACTATTCACTCCCCCTCTAGTGTGTGTTGTTAGTATTGCTAGGGTTAGACGATCCCTACAAGCCCCTCGACCGAGTGACATTTGCCGCTCGGCCGAGTGATGCCGAGGACACGCAGTGCCCAGATTTTCAGATAGCCTCCCACTCTTTTGAAATCTGCTATCATTCCAGCAATCTAAGTATTTTTCTCATATTTTTTATGGATAGTAGACTTCATGACTATTCCAACGCCACCAAGAACGCACAAATCGGAGGTCGGATGAAATCTGGAGAATTTCTGCAAGACGATGCTGCAGTGTTGGAATTCTCACTCGGCCGAGTGAGCGTGCCCCACTCGGCCGAGTCGACGGCGGGCCCAGATTTTAAGTTGCGGTTTGGGCTGTTTTTAGGCACGATTTTGAGCGGTTTTCTAGGGTTTTTTGCTAGGGTTTTGGGAGACTATATAAGGGGTTTGTAGCCACCATTAGAGAGAAGTTCCTACATGTTTTCTTAGGGATTATTTTAGAGGTTAGGCCATGCCCCCCTCTTGGATCTAAAAGCTTGTATTTGTATTGAAGATCTTCATCAAAGCTAAGTATTTTGTTTTTGATTATTTGAATCTTTGTTTTTTCTATCTTTTTACATGCAAGCAATGGTTTTTATTGATTCTCATATCGTTATTGCTATGCTTGAGTAGATTTGTTGTTCTAGGGCATGTGGATGAACCCTATGGATCTAATTTCAGATTTGTGATAAATGCATTTCTAAATTGCTAGAATTTCTAGGAGGTTAGGTTGTGATCGATTTATTACGGATAGCTAGGGATTTCCATCGATTGGGGTTTGCAAGAGATTGGATTCTAATCGATGGGAATGCCTAGATATTCGATTTAGGTTTATAATCGAGATTCTCTAGACTTGGTTTGCAAGAGATTGGACCAAAGCTAGGATTTTCGATTATAAATCTATACCCATATTCGTTTGCAAGAGATTGGACGAATACGAACTATCACAACCTAGTTCGTAACTCGAGTTTGCACGAGAGTGGGCTCGAGGGGCGATTGAACGATGATGTCGATCTTAATGCTAGTGGCTTAGGCTAGGGTTTGCAAGAGATTGGGCCCTATCCTAGGTTGCTATAGACCGGCAATATCGCGAGAGCGTGAGCTTGATTCTCTATTCAGGTACGACTAGTTCACCCCAACACAAGTCTAGTAATATTAAGATTCACTATTTATAAGGATGAATGACGATCCGTAGTGGGGATTCCCTAGCTTTAGACACTTCTATTATATTATGTTTGAATCAATATTTTACCCAACATCTTTATCACCTACACCGACATCCACCACCAGTTCCATTATATCATTCCATAACCATCTCCACCAATAAAACATTCGTAGTCAAACCAACCTAGGATAGATTGGAGCCAACACCACCTCCTCGTGTTCGATACCCGCTCGCCACTTGACCGTGCGCTTGCGGTAAAACTACAATCGTTCTTGATCGCTCCGGGACGTAACCCTAAAGAACGGTTGTAGTTTTACCGCAAGTGCACGGTGTAGCAGCGAGCGGGATATCGAACACAGGGAGGACGAATGACCGTGCTTGTTCCAATCAACCTGGCTATTCAAGAAGAAAGATTTGCCTTTGGCGATCCTGTCACAATCGTCAGACAAAGTGCGGAAATATCAAATCAAATAAAGAACGTCTAGGGAATGGGGAATCCCCGCTACTCACCGTATCTCATAAATGTGGTTCGTCGGTTTCAAAATTGCTAGATTGAGATTTTGGATGGACTAGTTGCAACTGAATGTAGAACCAAGCTCACGCTCTCGCGCTGTTGTCGGTCTATAGCTATCCTAGGTTTGGGTCCAATCTCTTGCAAACCCTATCCTAGGAAAGCTAGCATTAGGATCAACATCATCGTCCAATCGCGCACCGAGCCCAATCTCTTGCAAACTCGGCTCGCGATCTAGATTGGGATAGTTCTTACCCGTCCAATCTCTTGCAAACGGGTATTGGCACGGAATTGCAACCGAAAACCCTAGTATCGGTCCAATCTCTTGCAAACCGGTACTACGGAAATTCGATTCCAACCCAATTCGGATTTCTAGGGTTTCCTATCGAATCGGGATTCAATCTCTTGCAAATCCCGATCGGTATGAACTCCTAGCTAACCGTAGTAAATTGATCCCAATCTAATCCCTAGATATCAATTCTAGCAAAATTTCTACTAGTTCATCACAAATAAGAAGTTGGGCTTGTAGGATTCATCCCCACGCCCCAAGACGTGGCGACTACTCACAATTCATAGCAAGATCACAAAAATAATCAATGAAATAAGCAATAGAATTCATCACAATATTGAGATATGCAATAAAAATAGAATTTTTGGGGAAGAGAAACACAAACCAATGGAGTTCTTCAATTAATCCAACAAAAATCAAACTTTTTCTCCTCTCCAATCTCAAGAATAAAACTAAAAAGCTAATCTAAAAAGCTGCAAAAAAATCTAAGGAGAAGCTCTCTAAAACTAGGGTAAAAACAGGGGTTAAATACCCCCCAAAATCGTCCAAAAACTGTGACCAAAATACCCATGCGCAGCCTGTTTTCCGCAATTTTCGCTACAGGCAGCGCGTCGCACTCGGCCGAGTGACAAAAGTCGCTCGGCCGAGTGAGAAACCCTGTAATTTTCCAGTAAGTCGGGGCCTTCAGGGGTCTCTACTTCGGGGGTGGCTCGGCCGAGTGAGTTGTCGTCACTCGGCCGATGGCTTCATTGTACTCGGGCGGACGGGATTATCCACTCGGCCGAGTGGGTCTTCTGAAGCTCAGGCAGCCGAAAAACAGAAACTTGGAGATTTTTGAAGGGCTTCGTCTGGGCGCCACTCGGGCGGACGTGGTCTCTTCACTCGGCCGATGTGGTCTCCGTCGCTCGGCCGAGTGCACATAGGAATCGTGTCTGATCTGGTCGGCCGAGCGGTGTCTCGCTGGTCGGCCGAGTGGGTCCTCCACTCGGCCGAGTGGGACACTAAACATGCCCAATCTGCTTATTTTGGCCTCCTCGTCGCTCCTGCGACGTCCGTTCTTCTTCCGCTCCTCTCCAACAGCAAAATACCCCTCGGGGAGGTCGTCGGTGACCCTCTGGAGTAAGCGCATCTCGAGATCACTCCAAATTGCGCCAAATCACCTGAAATGCGACAAAAACAACAAATCGTGAAAAGCATCGTAATATCGTCGATATATCGTGAAAAACATGATTTGGGCGATCTAAATGGCATGCAAAAATGCGGGAAAAAAGGTGTAAAATAAGGAGTGATCAAAATCCCCCAAGCTTGCCTCTTACTCGTCCTCGAGGAAGATAAGTAAAAGGCGAACCCGGTGGAATTGGAAAACGAAAACGGCGAAAAATGAAAAATGAAAAACGGAGAAGAATGGAAAACGAAATGAAAATAAAGAAGAGAGAAAGAAGCGAAGAGGCAAGCTACTAGATCATTTTCTCAGGACGGGGGTTTCACTTACTCATATAGCATGCACCGAATGAAAAACACATGTCAAAAGATTTTATTTTGATATCATAGTATAATAGTGCAAATAGAAATGGAAAACCCACGAACAACGATATAATCATGAAAAACGGAATAATTTTAAAATTAACATCGTCTGAATCATTTAAAGCGGTATACAAATCACAGATCACACACTTTTCAATTGAATGCTTTCTATCAGGAGTATAGGAGTATCACACAATAGAATAGAGAGAATAGAAAAGTATGGATTTCATGAAATGAACGCTAGGCTTAGATTTCTGGATTTCATAAAGCTAGAAATAATCTCACCGAGTATAGAATATTACTTAGCCTAGGCTGTCGTGCAACGTCAAGTAGTCACTCTCTCACACATCAATGGATCCCCTCCCCCAAGCTTATCTATAAGCGTGGTGACATAAAAAATATTCACATCCCCATTTTTATATAGCTCCAAAGGTAATAAGAAGAAAGAAGAAAGAAAGAAAGTGAGATGAGATCTTTTATTGAGGAATTTCCTCTTTTCTCTTTTTTTTTGTTTTTTTTCTTTTTTTAAGCATATATACACAACGACCCCAACTCGAAGAGAGATAATGATGTACAAGAATGTTTTTCTCTCTTATATATATATATATATATATTTAGAGAATAAGAGATTTGGAGCTAGGAATTAGTAGCGGGGAAATGCCATAAAATAGAATCGCTAAGGGGAGATTCACCAATGATTTTAAAAGTAGAGAAATGATGTTCAAGATTTGTGAAGAAAGAAATAGATATAACTCTCGGTTCACTCTATAAGACATGCACGACAACTTCAGCAGGGTAATCTAATCTACTCAGTTTCGATCACAAAAAAGCTAACTAATCCAGATTTATCATAGCTAACATCATTCAATCATCCTGAAGTGAAGTGTACAATTCATGCATATAGAAGTGATATAGGAAAAAGAAATCAGTACTCCAGATATGAGCATTCAATGCGTGAATCTTGGTGTGTTTTCTGTGATAGCATACATATGAATATTCAGACTCAGCTAATAATAGAATTTCATCCATTTTCATGTGGCAAAAGTGTGGGTTACTATCTCTAGATGCAAGGCAAGTCATAGCATATGATATCAGAAATAAAGTCTAAGACATGACAAATATAGCATGCTTATAGAGTAAGCTAAATCCAACGTCATCATCATCATAGAAAAGTCATCTCTAGCATGAGATGAAAAAGAAATAAAGATAAAGGGAAAATAGAACTATTTATAATGCGGCACACAGAAAAATAAGAAAAACGTGACGCATGGCAAAATAAAAGAAAAATGAAGAAAAAATTAGTGCAAAAGCGAAGAATGGTGTGAAAAACTAAAAATAAAGGTGACAAATCGAAAAAAGAACGTGAGAACTCACTCCCCCAAGCTAAATGGCACAGTGTCCTCAATGTGCAAAGTGTGGCACACCGAGAGACAAGAAAGGTGAGGGGCAAGTGAGGATGCATGCATGAAAAAAAGGAAAATAAAAAGATAAAAATAAAGAAATGAAAAATATGATGCGGACATGACGCATGCAAAGAGAGGAGTGATACAGATATATATGTGGCACCGAAACTCTCCCTCTCCCCCAAAAAGATATATAAGGATACGATCAAAATGCGTCTGTCTAAAATAAGTGAGGGGAGGGGGGGGGGGGGGTGGACAAAAAGGCATCAGGACCCAGCAGAAACGGGCAGCACAACGGCAAAAAGAAACGACGGCATCAAGGGTGCCTAAGAAGGTGGTACTGCACCGTCTCCGTCCTGAGGCGGAGGGCGTGGTGGCAGATGGACATGCTGCTGAGCGGGGGTGGGTGTGGAAGTGGTAGCAGGCTGAGTGTGTGTGGAAGTGTGGGTGGGAACCTGCTGGGTGGGTGGGGGTACGCGCGGGAGACGCTCCAGAACCTGGGTAAGACAGTAGTGGATCTACGGGAGCAGGTCGAAGAGGCCAGCCATCGCAGAGACGGTGGAGGACAGGGTCCTAAGGTCGCCTCTGAGACCACTCACCGCCCCCTCTAGAGCACGAATGCTCTGAAGTACAGTGTCAGGGGGAGGTGGTGCAGAGGGACGCACCGGGCGGGGCTGTGCAGGGCGTGGCTGGCGTACTCGGGTCGCGTATGTGACTGGCTCAGCGGGGAAGGGAACGAAAGGTGCTGCACTCGCAAATGTGGGCCTGGCCTCAGTGCGAGGCAGGGGCACAGACTGGTGAGAAGGTGAGGCAGCAGCAGCGAAAGAAGAGTGCAAAAGTGGCAGCGAGGCGGCCAGAGAGGTCGGTAGCACAGAAGTGTGGACAGACGCCACGACACTCTCGGAAAATACATCAGAGGTGGAGACAGAGGTGACTACCGCTGGGGTGGAAGTGTGTGGTCCAAAAGGTGCAACCCCAGCGGAGACCATGCTAGCCATGGTCTCCACGACCGCGGCAAACGAGGGCTCTCCACTCTCAACAAAGGTCGGTAGGCGCTCGGGGAGTGCGGAGCAAAGAGGCTCGACGGACAGAGGGCCGGTGGTGGCAGTTGGAGTGGTGGTGACAGCCTCGGAAGTAGTGGGGGTGGTCTCAGCTAAGGTACTCCCGACACTGACAGAGGTGTCAGGAGCAGTGGAAACATCAGGTATGGGCTGAGGGGCCACAGGGTCAACAGGCTCGGCGGCAGGCTCGGCAGGGGCAACAGGGTCTACAGGGGCAGCGTGGGCCTGCTCGGCCTCCTCGGCCTCGAGCACGTAAGCAGAAGGGATGAGAACATCCATCGCAGGGAGCCAGTCAACATGGGCTGGTGCAATCTGAGTCCGAGCAGGGCTCGGGAGAATCATGTAATCGGCACCGTAAGGGCCGTGCAACCAGACCCAGTGACGCTCACCATGCGGACGAAGCATCTTCATCCGGGCCATAACATCGATCGACAAAGAAGTGGGGCCCGATACTCGTCGCAGGTCGTCGGGGAAATCCTCACCGGTCATAAGAGCAAGCAAGGTGATCAGGCCGCAGCAGCATATCGGTGAGCGAGCGCCCACCGATACAATGATGCGGTCTAAAAACCATGCCGCGATATCGATCACGACGACAGGGACAAGCTCATCGCCATCCCTAGATAGAGCTCTGGGACGCGTCATCGTGTAGAGCATGTAGAGCTCTGGCGTAGACATCGTGCCCGGCTCATATCTGGCCAAAAAGGTCGTCGCCATAAGGCGCTGAGCAATACGGAGGCAGGGATGGACAATGGCCGAGGCCTTGGCCCTACTAGGGTCAAAGGCAGCGTGAAGACCCGTAATCCGGGCCTAGAAGGCACCGGCGTCGAAGGAAGGTGGGGGGATATGGGTGGGGCCGTAACCGCGATCGGCTCCGGGGACAGCGGGCCACGAGAAAAACGCTCTCATCATATCGAGAGTGACCTGGCACTCCCGGTCCATGAACCGAAACGAGCATCCCTCGTCGGTCCGGGCGATCGAACTAAGAACCTCAAGTGTCGGGCGGATAAACGTATCCGCCGACACCTGAAAGAAATCTCGCCAGCCCACGTTGTCGTACAACGTGAGCATCCCCTCTAGTACCCCCAGGCGTCCTAGGTCAGCAAGGTGTGCAAACCTGGAGGGTACGATCGAGCGCTGGGAGATACGCTCGAAGACGGCGCGGTGTGCGTCGTCTCGGAACGTAATCCCGAGCGGCCCGACCAGTGGAGCCAGTGGTGGTGGCTGTGGAGCGGCAGGGAGAGGCTGTGCGGGGTGTGCGGGCGCTGCAGGCTGTGCGGGGTGTGCGGGGCCTGCAGGCTGTGCTGGGTGGACGGCGTGTGTGGGAGAAGGAGGAGGAGAGCCTTCCACCTCGTGGGAGGGGCTGGCATCATCCGACTGCTTCCGCTTGGCGGAAGGTCTCCTCGTCCGCGGCCGTGTCCGGGGCGGCATATCGGCCCCGAGCGCGCGCCGAAAAAGTGTAAAAAGTGCGGCGTGTGCAAAATAAAGGAAAGAGTGTACCCCGACACGCCGCGAGTGCTAAGCAATGGAAGCGTGTGAAGAAAGCGCCTCCGCGAAGCCCGAATCAGTCCCAAGAAGCTCCCCTGGGCTCCCCTAAGCTCCCAAAAACAACCTGCGCGTGAAATGGAGATATCAGCGGGTAATATTCAAAACGTATGGAGCAGTAGGGGTATATCAGATAAATATAAAAATTGATTTGGGTTAGGGGTTCGTTAAGCACATGGATCCTCGAAAAATACACAAAAAGAGGCGAAGGAGGCGAAATAGGGGGTACCGGAGGCGATCGGAGCGGCGGCCGCCGGCGACGACTCGGGCGAGGCGTCGACAAGTGCTCGGCCGGTGGTGGCGGGCCGAGCGGCGGCGTGAGGTGGCCGGTCGGGCGAGTTGGGGCGCGAGCGAGGGGAATCGGGCAAAGGGAGCTGAAAAGTCGGGGCGCGATTTGGGTTTTGCGTTTTGAAAATCGCGCCCCCCCTCGGCCCTTATATAATAAAAGTTACGACTCAGCCGAGTGACGTGGTCACTCGGTCGAGCGAGGTCAATGGAAATTTCCTCCTCGCCTACGCTTCGGCCGAGTGGCCTTACCAGCCTCGGCCGAGTGGAGTAAGTCCATTCGGCCGAGTGGCTCAAGCTACTCGGCATGACTCGCCCTAGGAGGGTATCCGTTTTACTCGGCCGAGTGGAAATATATACTCGGCCGAGTAGCAGTTATATTGAAATCAGGAAAATAAACAGAGAGTTGGGTACAGCAGACTTCCCTCGTTCGTGAGCGGCTCGGCCGGACGAACTTTTGTACTCGGCCGAGTGACTAGTATGCTCGGCCGAGTGAGCCTTGTGTTCTGCTGTTTGTCTTCGTTTGGGCTCTAAACTCCGTCTTTCTTCCTCCAGTCGATTCCATCTTCCTCCTAAGTGTCGAGCGCCTTCTTGGGGCGCTCCTCATCGTCGTGTTCATCCTCCTCATGATGGATCTACCTATCTCCTCTCCTGTCAAGAAAAATAGGACCCGTTATCACAAAATTTTTGGGCGAACGACTCAAAACACTAAAAATTTCTAAAACGAAAATAAAGAAAAAGTAAAAATAAAGCAAAAACCGTCGGGTTGCCTCCCGACAAGCGCTCGTTTAAGGTCGTGAGCTCGACCCCCTATAATTTTCAATCAATGTGGGATGTTTGGTGCATATGAGATGCACCCATCAAACTTTCCGGGGAGCGCGCTTGGATTTGGACGTGGCGGTGTGTTCTCCCTCGGTGGTCTCCCATCTCAAATAGTGTTGGGGGGAGGCTCCCCCAAGCTAGCATTTGCTCCGGTCAACGGCTTCACCGGTGATGCCGATTTCCGTACCGGCGGAGCTTTCTTTGGAGACTTTAATTTCGAGAGCTTACAGAGCTCTCGAATTCTTGCGACATCAGCGTCGCCTTCATCATCTTCAGCGGAGGGGTCGGGGGAATCATCTTTCTTCTCATTTTGGCCTAAATCTGGGCCTTCCTCGAAATCTTCATCGAATAGAGCGCCAATAGAGTGGGGGATCGCCTCCTCAATTACCTCATCAAGGAGGTCCATGTAATCAAGCTCCTCGTGGTAAGGCATGTGCTTCATAGCCTTAGGAATGTGAAGCTCCACCTCGATGTTGTCGACGTTTAAAGTTAGTGTACCTTCGCGCACGTCGACGATGACTCCGGCGGTGGCGAGGAATGGGCGTCCAAGTATCAACGAAGTATCTCCCTCCTCCTTAACGTCCATGATCACGAAGTCACATGGCAAGCATATTCCCCCCGGGACTTGTAGCGGGATGTCTTTGGCGATCCCCACTGGCCTTGTTATCCGTCCATCGGCTAATTGAATGCGCATGTCGGTGGGTTTCAACTTTGTCCCGGTGTTTAGCCTTAAGAACATGGAGAGAGGCATGAGGCTTACACTAGCCCCTAGATCAACCAACGCCTTTTGAAGAGGAACGCCGCCCAAGGTGCAAGGAATCCGAAAACTCCCCGGATCTTTAAATTTTGCCGGCTCCTTCTCTCTCTTGGTGAACCAAGAGCCCTCCTCGGCTAGCATGATCTTCTCCTTCCTCTTTCTCCCCGAAATCAAGTCCTTTAAGAATTTAGCATATGTGGGGATCTCCACGATGGCGTCGAGGAAGGGAATATTGAGGCTAACTCCTCTTAGATACTCGAGAAACTTCGCTAGCCTTTTCTCCATTTTCGCTCTAGCGAGCCTTTGGGGGAATGGGACTGGTGGCATGAAGCGCCTCTCCTCGATCAATTGCTCCGCTCTAGATTTCTCCTTTTCTTGTGGCTCCTTCTCCTTATCAACTTCAACTACCGGCTCAATCGGCTCCAAACTTTCCTCCACGGGTTCCTCGGTAGGAATCATGGCGGGGGTGGTATCCTTTCCGCCTCTAGTGGTAACGGCAACTACGGCATTGATGTGGCCGGTGTTGCCCCGTGGGTTTTGCTCGGGTTGCGCCGGCAATCGTTGAGTGTTCCGATTGAGCAACGCCAATTGCTCCGATATTTGAGCCACAACGGTATTAAGAGAGTCTTGCCCCGCCTTCAAGCTAGCATTGACCTTATTTTGCTCGACCATAAACGCCTCCACCCTAGCTTCGAATTCGGATCGTTGTTGAGCTTGTGGAGGGTTTTGATTTTGATTCCTCCACCCTTGATTGTATCCGGGCGGCCTATATGGTGGAACTTGTTGCTTCGGTTGAAAATTTTGTTGAGTAGGCCCCCTCGGTGGATATTGTTGTTGTTGGGGTGGTAGTGGTGGTCGGGCTTGTTGAGGTGGCGGTTGTGGCGGGTTCAAAGCTCCTTCATTATTGGCGTAAGAGAATCCGGGATGATTTCTTGCGGCCGGATTGGCCCAATATCCTTGGTTCCCCGCGACATATTGTACTTGCTCCAAGGCTCCTTCTCCTTGCTCTCCTCCCACGTACATGGCTTGAGATTGGTCTTGCCAATCACACATTTGGTTGGTCGGTGCGGAGGTGGAAGGGGCTCCTTGGGGCTCCGTGATAAACTTCTCCAATCTCTCCACTACCTTGTGGAGAGAATCAAACTTGCTTGTAAGCTCCGCTACGGCCTTCGCTTCATAGATACTAGTCGGCTTTAAGGAGGACGTAGAGTGTCCTCGCTCATCGCCCCATTGTTGATTGTTTGAGGCCATCTCCTCAATTAGGGCCGTAGCTTCCTCGGGAGTCTTTGACAAGATGGCACCATTCACCGCGGCATCAATAATTTGTTTGGTCCCCGGTTGGAGACCATTGTAGAAGCTATGCACTAGCTCCCAATCTTCTATACTATGGTGCGGGCATTGATGCTGCAGATCCTTAAAACGCTCCCAAGCCTCATAGAGCGTCTCTTGGGGTCCTTGCTTGAAGGACATAAGAGCGCTCCGAATCTTCACCGTCTTGGAGGGCGGATAGAACTTGTCAATGAATGCACTCGCCAACTCGTCCCAATTGGTGAAGACACCCTCAGCTTGCGTCCTCAACCAGGATAGTGCCTTGTCCTTTAGCGTGAAAGGGAAGAGACGCAGTCTGATGGCATCGATGGAGACCCCCGGCATCTGGAATGTGGCGCACTTCGACAAGAACAATTGGATGTGGTAGTGGGGATTTTCATGGGCATTCCCATGAAATGGATCCTGCTGCATCAGAACCACTAGTCCAGTCTTTAGCTCGAAGTTCTTGTCAGCCGCCAACTCCGGCATGGCAATGGATGAGGTAGTAGAAGAGGTCTTAGGCCGAAGCCTATCTCGAATAGAAATTATCCTAGCCATCCTTGCCGCCAATTGTTCAGCAGTTTCCGGGTTGGTCATAAACCGCCCTTCCGGATTTTGTCTCCTTTCCGTTCTATGTCTCCGCGCGGTACGTTCGATCTCTGGATCAAATAATATAGCTTCAGGGTCCGCCGTAGATCTCGTGTACATGCACAGAGAAAATAGAGTTTCAAAGAGATGATTAGTACCGTGGAAGGGTTAGGTAAAAATAAAAAAAATGGAAATAATAATGATAATAAAAAAATAAAAAAGGAAGTAGCTAGGGGTGGTAAGATCAAACGCAATCGCCTCCCCGGCAACGGCGCCAAAAACTTGATCGCTCCGGGACGTAACCCTAAAGAACGGTTGTAGTTTTACCGCAAGTGCACGGTGTAGCAGCGAGCGGGATATCGAACATAGGGAGGACGAATGACCGTGCTTGTTCCAATCAACCTGGCTATTCAAGAAGAAAGATTTGCCTTTGGCGATCCTGTCACAATCGTCAGACAAAGTGCGGAAATATCAAATCAAATAAAGAACGTCTAGGGAATGGGGAATCCCCGCTACTCACCGTATCTCATAAATGTGGTTCGTCGGTTTCAAAATTGCTAGATTGAGATTTTGGATGGACTAGTTGCAACTGAATGTAGAACCAAGCTCACGCTCTCGCGCTGTTGTCGGTCTATAGCTATCCTAGGTTTGGGTCCAATCTCTTGCAAACCCTATCCTAGGAAAGCTAGCATTAGGATCAACATCATCGTCCAATCGCGCACCGAGCCCAATCTCTTGCAAACTCGGCTCGTGATCTAGATTGGGATAGTTCTTACCCGTCCAATCTCTTGCAAACGGGTATTGGCACGGAATTGCAACCGGAAACCCTAGTATCGGTCTAATCTCTTGCAAACCGGTACTACGGAAATTCGATTCCAACCCAATTCGGATTTCTAGGGTTTCCTATCGAATCGGGATCCAATCTCTTGCAAATCCCGATCGGTATGAACTCCTAGCTAACCGTAGTAAATTGATCCCAATCTAATCCCTAGATATCAATTCTAGCAAAATTTCTACTAGTTCATCACAAATAAGAAGTTGGGCTTGTAGGATTCATCCCCACGCCCCAAGACGTGGCGACTACTCACAATTCATAGCAAGATCACAAAAATAATCAATGAAATAAGCAATAGAATTCATCACAATATTGAGATATGCAATAAAAATAGAATTTTTGGGGAAGAGAAACACAAACCAATGGAGTTCTTCAATTAATCCAACAAAAATCAAACTTTTTCTCCTCTCCAATCTCAAGAATAAAACTAAAAAGCTAATCTAAAAAGCTGCAAAAAAATCTAAGGAGAAGCTCTCTAAAACTAGGGTAAAAACAGGGGTTAAATACCCCCCAAAATCGTCCAAAAACTGTGACCAAAATACCCCTGCGCAGCCTGTTTTCTGCAATTTTCGCTACAGGCAGCGCGTCGCACTCGGCCGAGTGACAAAAGTCGCTCGGCCGAGTGAGAAACCCTGTAATTTTCCAGTAAGTCGGGGCCTTCAGGGGTCTCTACTTCGGGGGTGGCTCGGCCGAGTGAGTTGTCGTCACTCGGCCGATGGCTTCATTGTACTCGGGCGGACGGGATTATCCACTCGGCCGAGTGGGTCTTCTGAAGCTCAGGCAGCCGAAAAAAAAAAACTTGGAGATTTTTGAAGGGCTTCGTCTGGGCGCCACTCGGGCGGACGTGGTCTCTTCACTCGGCCGATGTGGTCTCCGTCGCTCGGTCGAGTGCACATAGGAATCGTGTCTGATCTGGTCGGCCGAGCGGTGTCTCGCTGGTCGGCCGAGTGGGTCCTCCACTCGGCCGAGTGGGACACTAAACATGCCCAATCTGCTTATTTTGGCCTCCTCGTCGCTCCTGCGACGTCCGTTCTTCTTCCGCTCCTCTCCAACAGCAAAATACCCCTCGGGGAGGTCGTCGGTGACCCTCTGGAGTAAGCGCATCTCGAGATCACTCCAAATCACGCCAAATCACCTGAAATGCGACAAAAACAACAAATCGTGAAAAGCATCGCAATATCGTCGATATATCGTGAAAAACATGATTTGGGCGATCTAAATGGCATGAAAAAATGCGGGAAAAAAGGTGTAAAATAAGGAGTGATCAGTTCTCCAGGTGGATATCCGGGGCCGATCAAGTTATTGGCACCGTTGCCAGGGATTTATCTCCGTGTATTTGCGCCATACTAGGTTGTGCTCTAAGGTTGCATTTTGGAGGGATCAAGTTTTTGGCGCCGTTGCCGGGGAGATCATATGGACCACACATTTTTATGCGTACCTGGATGAGATTCTTGGACGGCAGGCTGAGGACATTGATGCTTCCACATCTGAGGAGACAATGGTACCAGGCACAGATGCAGCCACTTCTGATGAGAGAACTGCGATGAGATACTCAGAGCGTGTTTCTACAGAGCCGGGTTTCACCATCGTCACTCCCCCACCCATATACACAGCTAGTCCATACGATGAGTGGATGGATGTAGATGATTCAGATGGAGAAGACATTGAGGTTATTTACCTCACAGAGCCAGGGCATGCTTTTGAGGAGGCCTTACACACAGAACCAGAGCTTATCACTGAGGAGGTCGTGCATCGGGACGAGGACACTGCCATTCATAAGGATCCCGGGCACTACCCTCCCCGATTAGAGCTTCCGCAGCCACCTCATCCTTCCACTGACGCCGAGGACTATCCCACAGAGCTTATGGATCCCTTTCAGGGAGATCTCTTCACCCCCTCATCACCTACATTTGATTCCCCTCCCGTGTATAATGTTTTTTGTGATTCAGATTTTGACGACTCATCGTGCCTTTTGCAGGATACATATACATATGAACAAAAGGTACAATGGGATGTATACGAGGAGGAGAGCGAGGAGTTAGCACCCATGGACGCATATGAATATGATCAAGAGGTGCGCTGGGATGAGTCTGACGATGATGAGGAGCATCTTGATGAGGTCCACACCTATGATCTAGATTTACCTGAGCAACATAGAGAAGATACCATGGAGACAGCTATCACGGCACGTGAGGATATTGGATTATTTCCAGGGAAGTATCGTCTACCATTATTTATTCCATATATTTCTATAGATGATCCTCTTTGGGATACTTTTATTACGAGGGTGAATTTTTTGCAGCGAACTGATGCATCCTATTCTCTGCAGGGTACAGGTGGAGTCCTTGTGGGAATGCTGGAGGATGCATTGCTGGAGTTCGTTGGAGTCTATGGACGCATGCACCTGGCGGAGCCACGGAAAGAGCAGTTGGAGCAGTTGCCTGCACCGACAAAGATACTGGATCCGCCTTTTGCTATAGGTGATATCAATCCAGTAGTGTAGAAATTTTTATGCTTTCAATAAACACGAATCCTCTCGACAGCGAGAGGACCGTATAGATTTGATTGAATAAATATCACCTCATATGACAACAACAAAAATTTTTACACCCCAAACCCATTATATATATTAATTGCCCTTTCTATATTTTGATGTGTCACATCCTTTTTGCTCACCACCCATCGAGCATTTCTTTCAAGTGAATACTCACATTCTTATTCGTTTGACTCAATCTCGCTTAGCAAAGCCATGACATTTTTGATCGAGTCATTTGAATAGGATTGTTTGGTATAAGCTTGGGGAAAAGCAGTCTCATGCATCATTGCATGTGCATGTAGTTGCATTAGGATTTCATGTCATTCATTTCATCAGTTTTCATTCACCCCCTTATTATTATCGTTGTTCCTCATATTCTTCCACTATGATCACATTGAGGACAATGTGAAGTTTAAGCTTGGGGGAGTACATTTCCATGCCATCTAGTTGCACTTTTACTTTATTTTTAGGGTTTTTAGAATTTTTCAAAAATTTACCTCATCTTTTTGAATTTTCCATCTTATTTTCCTTTTATGTGTGTTCATGCATCATGTTGTGTGCTTGTTTTTCTTTTCTTTCCTCTCTTTTATTTTTTCTTATTTCTTTATTTTCCTTTCTCTTCTTTTGCTAGATGCATTCCTTATGATGATATCTCTTATTGCTTTAGCAACCATCACGATGCTTATTATTCCTTGCCATGCTACTTAGAGTATTCCATAGTCTTGCTATCCACATATGCTTGCTTATATATTCTTTTGATGATTCCTCTACATGAATGCATGATATTAATTGAAACTGAATGTATGGATTAGTGTTTAGTATGCTTTTGTTGGAAATGCACCAAGATTCACGCATCATTAGTATATCTGAAGCATCAGTTTTATTGTCTTATTCTCCTTCTGTTACATGCCTGATATGATTGTAAACTTTACTACTTGACTTCACTATTTATTGAAATGATTGAGAATATCCATGCTTACATATGAGTTTTAGTTGAAGTATTATTTTATTGAACCGTTCGTGCACATCTTAGAGTGAACCGAGTGTTACATTATTTCTTTCTCCACTTATATCTTTTTATTCTCTACATGTCACTTGAGTTCACCTCCTAAAGCTCCTTATATCGCATCTATTTCCCAAATATCCTTACAAAAGAAAAAGTTAGATCCAAAAGTCCAAAAAAGCCAAAAAGGAGCCAAAAACCAAAAATACAAATCAAATTGCTCCTACAAAAATCCAAGAAGAAAAATGAGAAACAAAGTCCAAAAGAAAAAAAATATATTTCTCTATCTCATTATTGGAGCCACAAAATACTTGGGAAAACCAAGGCAAAAATCCCATTTTCCACTATCGTATTCCTTTAGATGTGATGCCTCAAGCTAAGCTTGGGGGGTGAATTCATTTGACCATATGAGTCCGTATGACATTAGAGTGGAGACGTGCATGAATGGGAATATTCGATAATGCTTAGACTTTGCAAAATATATTAGATATGAAGATTTTTCATGATTTGAAATAAATATGTGAATGCCATGACTCTTATTCTATTCTCTATTGCATGCTTGGTGTATATCTTATATGCTTCATTTATAACTTTTGATTGAAAAGTGCATCGCCAACATTTGTATATTAAATTCTATGAAATGCGTGATGTGGATATGAATTGATTGTATGAATTTAGAGAGTCCCTTTTGTTGTTCTTAAAAAACTTGCAAGTATCATGTCTAAGCAAGATATGAAATCCTTATAGCATGCGATTTGTATTTTCCAAGTTATCGTGATGTGTAGCTTATGGCTTGAGATCTGAGAGAATAATCTAGCAACCCCTTCCACATCGTGTTCTTTATTTTTAATTTCATTTTCTTTATTTTCATCTCCCGAGTTCGTCTTTTACTTATCTTCCTCGAGGACGAGTAAGAGGTAAGCTTGGGGGATTTTGATCGGTCCATATTTTACACCCTTTTTCTGCATATTTGCATGCCATTTCGGTTGCCCATATTGCGATTTTCACGATTATTCGATGATATTGTGTTACTTTTCACTATTTCTTGTTTTTGTCGGATTTCAGGAAATATGAGCAATTGGGAGCAAAAATGAGCTTAAAGGACTTGCACGCGTAACGGAGCATCGCTCATGGACTTATTGAGGACCTATCAGTGATAGAAGACGAGTGGAAGAAGAAAGAACATCATAGGAGCGACGAGGAAGCGAAATGATGAAGATTGGGCATTTTCAGCATGCCACTCGGCCGAGTGAAGGAGTCACTCGGCCGAGCAAAGAAGCCCGCTCGGCCGGCCAGATCGGACACGCAATTACTTGAAGATTAGCGTGCACTCGGCCGAGTGACGACATCCCACTCGGCCGAGTATGGAGACACCACTCGCCCGAGTGCACACGAACGACGGCATCCAAAAGACCAGACTTACTGTAATCCGTCATTCGACTACGAGCTCCTACTCGGCTGAGTACCAAAAGCCCCTCGGCCGAGTGACATTTGCCGCTCGGCCGAGTGATGCCGAGGACACGCAGCGCCCAGATTTTCAGACAGCCTCCCACTCTTTTGAAATCTGCTATCATTCCAGCAATCAAAGTATTTTTCTCATATTTTTATGGATAGTAGACTTCATGACGATTCCAACGCCGCCAAGGACGGGCAAATCGGAGGTCAGATGAAATCTGGGGAATTTCTGCAAGACGATGCTACAGTGCTGGAATTCTCACTCGGCCGAGTGAGCGTTCCCCACTCGGCCGAGTCGGCGGCGGGCCCAGATTTTAAGTTGCGGTTTGGGCTGTTTTTGGGCACGATTTTGAGGGGTTTTCTAGGGGTTTTTGCTAGGGTTTTGGGAGACTATATAAGGGGTTTGTAGCCACCATTAGAGAGAAGTTCCCACATGTTTTCTTAGGGATTATTTTAGAGGTTAGGCCATGCCCTAGGCCCACTCTTGGATCTAAAAGCTTGTATTTGGATTGAAGATCTTCATCAAAGCTAAGTATTTTGTTCTTGATTATTTGAATCTTTGTTTTTTCTATCTTTTTACATGCAAGCAATGGTTTTTATTGATTCTCATATCGTTATTGCTATGCTTGAGTAGATTTGTTGTTCTAGGGCATGTGGATGAACCCTATGGATCTAATTTCATATTTGTGATGAATGAATTTCTAAATTGCTAGAATTGCTAGGAGGTTAGGTTGTGATCGATTTATTACGGATAGCTAGGGATTTCCATCGATTGGGGTTTGCAAGGGATTGGATTCTAATCGATGGGAATGCCTAGATATTCGATTTAGGTTTATAATCGAGATTCTCTAGACTTGGTTTGTAAGAGATTGGACCAAAGCTAGGATTTTCGATTATAAATCTATACCCATATTCGTTTGCAAGAGATTGGACGAATACGAACTATCACAACCTAGATCGTAACTCGAGTTTGCACGAGAGTGGGCTCGAGGGGCGATTGAACGATGATGTCGATCCTAATGCTAGTGGCTTAGGCTAGGGTTTGCAAGAGATTGGGCCCTATCCTAGGTTGCTATAGACCGGCAATATCGCGAAAGCGTGAGCTTGGTTCTCTATTCAGTTACGACTAGTTCACCCCAACACAAGTCTAGTAATATTAAGATTCACTATTTATAAGGATGAATGATGATCCGTAGTGGGGATTCCCTAGCTCTAGACACTTCTATTATATTATATTTGAATCGATATTTTACCCAACATCTTTATCACCGACACCGACATCTACCACCATTTCCATTATATCATTCCATAACCATCTCCACCAATAAAACATTCGTAGTCAAACCAACCTAGGATAGATTGGAGCCAACACCACCTCCTCGTGTTCGATACCCACTCGCCACTTGACCGTGCACTTGCGGTAAAACTACAATCGTTCTCCGGGTGTATATCTGGGGCTGATCACTGCGCTGCAAGCCGCCCGACGGAGAGCTTCTCTCGGTCTGACCGAGAGAATTCTCCGCAGCGGCCCGGTCTGACCGAGCGATGTTCGTCGCAATGTCGCAACTCCCGCACCAATTGCTACTGTGGGCCCCCCAAGTTCTCCAGAAGTGTTGTGGGTCCCCCATTGACCCCTAGCACTGCTGTGGGCCCCACTTTGGTGTTCTTCTTCGTGGATTTGCCGACTACGATGTTACGACACGTCGTAGCCCTTCGTCGCAAGATATAGCTTTTGGAATCTTGTTCGTGATTCAGATTTGACGACGAGGAGTTTTTCGCCACTACATCCATTCTACTCCAGACTCCGAAAAAGGTTGGTTCCCCGAACTCGTAGCAACCCCCACCGTAGCTATAATCGGACCCTAAACTAAAAGTCGACAAATTTAATTAAAATTTCTTTTTCGCTCTTTTAAAGCGTTGTGCAAATGTAGGAAAATCGACAAATGGACTTGATGACTGTGCACATAGGATAGATCGTCGAATAGGGGCTGAACATCAAAAATGTGATTTTTGACGAATAGGATAGTCCCGATAACATAGACACGAACCCTGATCACTCCATATTTTACACCTTTTTTTCTGCTTGTTTGCATGCCATTTTGATCGCCTATATCGCGTTTTCACGATTATTCGACAATATTGCGATGCTTTTCACGATTTCTTGTTTTTGTCGTATTTCATGAGATTTGGAGCGATTTGGAGTAATTCTGAGATGCACCCACTCCGGAGTGTCACCCGTGACTGTTTTGAGGGGAATTCTGCGATTGTAGAGGAGTGGAAGAAGAAAGAACATCGTAGGAGCGACGAGGAAGCAAAAATATGAAGATTGGGCATTTTCAGCATGCCACTCGGCCGAGTGAAGGAGTCACTCGGCCGAGCATCGACAGCCCGCTCGGCCGGCCAGATCGGACACGCAACAGACTCCATATCAGCGTGTACTCAGCTGCGCATCGCCAGACCACTAGGCCGAGCACGGATACACCACTCGCCCGAGTGGCATCAAGACGACGGCAACCAAAATTCCCAAGTTACTGTAATCCGTCAGTCAGCCCCGAGTTCCGACTCGGCTGAGTGAAGAAATCCCCTCGGCCGAGCGAAGAAAGTCACTCGGCCGAGTGACTCCTGAGGGACGACCCCCAAAAGTCCAGACTTATTGGAATCCGTCAGGGTTCGTCACTCGACCGAGTGACATTTGTCACTCGGCCGAGTGAGCCGCGCTGCCTGTAGCGTAAAGTGCGATTTTCAAGCTGCGCAGGGGCAATTTTGTCACAGTTTTTGGGCGATTTTGGGGGGTATTTAACCCCAGTTTTTAACCTAGTTTAGGGGGCTTTTCTCATACTTTTGGCAGCCCTTTTTGATTACTTTTTAGGGGATTAGATTTGGTTTTTTGGAGGGAGATAAAAGTGTTAATTCGTTGGATGCTATTGGAACTTCACTGGTTTTTCTCTCTTTCTATCAAAAATCTCATTTTTATTGATATATTGTCTATTGCAATGATTTCTATTGATATTTCTATTGAATTTCTAATGATTTGCATTATGAATAGTGAGTAGTTTTATCGTCTTGGGGCGTAGGGATGAACCCTACGAACCCTATTTCTAATTTGTGATGAATTGGTGAAATCCTTGCTAGAATTGATTAGGGGTAGTTTGGGATTGATTTAATACGAATAGCTAGGGATTCATACCGATTGGGATTTGCAAGAGATTGGATCCCAACTCGATAGGAAGCCCTAGAAATTCGAATTGGGTTACAATTGGGTTTCTCTGGAATCGGTTTGCAAGAGATTGGACCCAAACTAGGGTTTTCGATTGCAATTCTATGCCAATACCCGTTTGCAAGAGATTGGACGGGTAGGAACTATCCCAACCTAGGTCATAGCTCGAGTTTGCACGAGAGTGGGCTCGAGAGACGATTGAATGATGATGTTGTTCTTCACGCTAGCTTGCCTAGGTTAGGGTTTGCAAGAGATTGGACCCTACCCTAGGTTTGCTATAGACCGACAATAGCGCGAGAGCGTGAGCTTGGTTCTACATTTAGTTGCAACTAGTTCACCTGAATTTCAAGTCTAGCAATTGTGAAACCTACGAATCACAATGACGAGATACGGTTTGTAGCGGGGATTCCCTATCCCTAGGCGTTTTTATTAATTTGATATTTTCTTTATACAATTGAACGACTGTGACTGCTTTATTGCGAATATTTCTCGACTGTTCTTATAGCCAGGTGAATTGAAGAAGACACTGTCATTTTCCCTCCTCGTGTTCGATACCCGCTAGCCGCTACACTGTGCGCTTGCGGTAAGACTAGCGAGTCTCGTCCCGGGTGTGTATCCGGGGCGCGATCAAGTTTTTGGCGCCATTGCCGGGGACCGATAGTGTTTGATTCTACCTACCTAGCTATTTTTCTTTTTGTTTTATTATTTCTATTTTTATTTTACCCTTCCTTTGTGCCAACTATTTCTTTGAAACTCTATTTTTCCTTGCATGTACACGAGATCCACAGCGGACCCCGAAGAAATACTATACGATCCGGAGATCGAACGTACATTGAGGAGGATCAGAGCGGAGAGGAGACTCGATACGGAAGGGAATTTTATGACCCATCGTGAGACAGCCGAAGAATTGGCGGCGCGAATGGCGAGGATCATTTCCATTAGAGATATGCTTCGGCCTAAGACTTCCTCCACGACCTCGTCCATAGCTATGCCGGAGTTGGCGGCCAACAAAAATTTCGAGTTAAAGACTGGATTGGTAGTTCTGATGCAGCAAGACCCTTTTCATGGGAATTCCCATGAAAACCCTCATTACCACATCCAGCTCTTTTTATCAAAATGTGCCACCTTCCAAATGCCGGGCGTCTCCATAGATGCTATCAGACTGCGCCTCTTCCCCTTCACACTCAAGGACAAAGGCTTATATTGGTTAATGACGCAGGCTGAAGGAATCTTCACCACTTTGGATGAATTGGTGAGTGCCTTCATCGACAAATTTTACCCGCCCTCTAAGACGGTGAAGATAAGAAGTGCTCTCATGTCCTTCAAGCAAGGACCACATGAGACTCTCTATGAGGCGTGGGAGCGCTTCAAGGACTAGCAGCATCAATGCCCCCATCACAGCATAGAGGATTGGGAGCTTGTCCACAGTTTCTACAATGGACTCCAACCGGGCAGAAAACAGATTATTGATGCTACCGCCAACGGAGCCATTTTTTCAAAGACCCCCGATGAAGCTACGGCCTTGCTAGAGGAAATGGCCTCCAACAACCAACAGTGGGGCGACGAGTGAGGACATTCTTCGTCCTCCTTGAAGCCCACGAGTATTTATGAGGCCAAGGCCGTGGCGGAGTTTGCTAGCAAATTTGACTCTCTCCACAAGGTAGTGGAGAGATTGGAGAAATACATTACCGAGCCGCATGGATCTCCTTCTACATCCGCACCGACAAACCATATGAGTGATTGGCAAGACCAATCCCAAGCCATGTATGTAGGAGGAGAGCATGGAGAAGGAGCTTTGGAGCAAATTCAGTATGTTGCGGGGAATTCCGGATATTGGGCCAACCCGGCCGTTAGAAACCATCTGGGTTTTTCCTATGCTAATAATGATGGTGTCTTGAACCCCCCGCCAAAACAACCTCCTCAAGCTCAGGCTCCACCACCACAACCGAATTATCAACCAAGGGGGCCACCGCAACAAAACTTCCCACCTAGGCAACAAGTGGGACCTTATAGGCCACCCGGGTATAATCAAGGTTGGAGAAATCCTAACCCTCCGCAAGCTCAACCACGTTCGGATTTTGAAGCTAATGTGGATGAGTTTATGGTGGATCAAAGAAAGATTAACGCCACGTTGAAGGCGGGACACGATTCTCTTACCACCGTCGTCGCTCAAATTGGGGAGCAACTTGCGTTGCTCAATAGAAACAACCAACAATTGCCGGATCAACCCGAGCCAAATCCACGGGGCAACATCGGCTATATCAACACAGTTGTTGCGGTTACGACAAGGGGTGGGAAGGATACCACTCCCGTCATGACTCAAGTCAAGGAACCCGTGGTGGAGATTCTAGAAGAGAGCGAGCCGACAATTGAGGTGGAAAAAGAGAAGGGGCCGCAAGAAGGAGCAAAATCTAGAGTGGAGGAACCTATTGATGAGCGCCGATTCATGCCACCGGTGCCTTTTCCTCAACGGCTAGCTAGAGCCAAGATCGAGAAGAGGCTAGCCAAGTTCCTCAAATACTTGAGAGGGGTGAGCCTCAATATCCCTTTCCTTGATGCCATAGTGGAAATCCCATCCTACGCGAAGTTCTTAAAGGACTTGATTACGGAAAGGAAAAGGAAAGAGAAGATCATGCTCACAGAACAAGGAACTTGGTTCACTAGGATGGAAAAGGAGCATGCCAAATTTAAAGATCCCGAGAGCTTCCGGATTCCTTGCACTCTAGGGGGCGTCCCCTTACAAAAAGCATTGGTTGATTTAGGCGCTAGTGTGAGCCTCATGCCTCTCACCATGTTCCGGAAGTTGAACACCGGCACCGATTTAAAGCCGACCGACATGAGGATTCAACTCGCGGACGGTCGGATCACTAGGCCGGTTGGGATCGTGGAGAACATCCCACTCCAAGTTTCGGGAGGCATATGCTTGCCTTGTGATTTTGTGATCCTGGATATCAAGGAGGAGGGTGACACATCGCGCATACTTGGACGCCCATTCCTCGCCACCGCCGGTGTAATAGTCGATGTGCGGGAAGGTACTCTTACCTTAAACGTCGGCAACATTGAAGTAGAGCTCCATATACCAAATGCTATGAAGCACATGCCGTATTATGAGGAGCTAGATTATGTGGACCTCCTTGACGAGGTCATTGAAGAGGCTATTCCCCACTCCATCGGTGCACTCCACGATGATGGCTTTGAAGAAAGCCAAGATTTTAGCGAAGAAGAGACATTGGAGGACTCTCCCAATAGCTCCATGGCGAATGATGATGGCGACGCTGAAGTCGCAAGAATACGAGAGCTTTGCAATCTCTCGACATTGAAGAATCCAAAGAAAGCTCCACCGATTCGAAGATCGGTGTCACCGGTGAAGTCAATGACCGGAACAAGCTCAAGCTTGGGGGAGCCATACCCCAACATTGCCCATGATGAAGGGGCACTGAGGAAGGCCACGCACCACCATGATCCAAATCCGAGCGGTCTTCCCGGCAAATTCGACAGGTGCATCTCATATGCACCCAACATCCCGCGCTAATTTGAAAATCCAAAGGGGTCGAGCTCAAGACCTTAAACGAGCGCTTGTCAGGAGGCAACCCGATGGTCTTTGCATTATTTTTATTTTGGTTTTTATTTTTGTTTTAGACTTTGCTAGTGTTTTGAGTCAATTGCCTATAAAAATCTTGACAACGGGTCTTAATTCTTATGACAGGAGAGGAGAAAAGGAGATCTCTCATATGGAGGATGACCGAAGCAAAGAAGAGTGCTCCAGGAATGCGCTCGAGGTTTAGAAAGAGGAAGAAACCAACTGTAGGAAGAAAAAACAGAGAGTAGAGCGAAAACGGAGCCCCGAAGCAGAAAACAGCACGCCACTTGGCCGAGTATCATATGCCACTCGGCCGAGCAAAGGACCCCACTCGGCCGAGTGGGGCACCAACCAGGGAAGTCTGCGGAACCAACTCTCTGTCTTTTTTGTGCATTTCAGTATTAATTGCCACTCGGCCGAGTACATTTAGTCACTCGACCGAGTGAAACAGATACCCTCCTAGCTAAAAAAATTGCCGAGTGGCAGTGCCACTCGGCCGAACGGAGTTTCTCCCTTCGTCCAACTGAAGAAAGTCACTCAGCCGATTCGTAAGTGGGAATGAGAATTTTCGAAATTTTTTTCGTTTACGCACTTGGCCGAGTGACATTGTCACTCGGCCGAGTCGTAACAATTTATATATAAGCGGAGAGGCGGGCGCGATTTTCTAAAAACCCAAATTCCCCAAATTTTCGCCCGAGCCCGCATCGTTTCGTCTCCCCTCGCCTGCTGCCATCGCACCCTCGACCGATTCGAGCTCGCCGCCGGCCCAAACGCCACACCATCACCGGCGACGACTCCCCACCGCTCGCCGACCTCCGGCGACCACCCCTCACCACCAGCCGACCGTCGTTCTCCCCTATTTTGCCCCAAACTCCATTTTCTCCCCATTTTTCTTGATCCGTACGCCCATTGAGCCCCATACTTAAATTAAATTCTTTATCTATCTATTATACCCCATCTCCCCCATGTATTTTGAATATTATCCGCTGATATCATTGTTTGATTTGCAGGCTATCTTGGGGGAGCTTTGGGGAGCTTCTGGACGCGCTTTTGGCTTCGCAGAGGTGGTGCTCTTCGCACGCACTTGCTGATTTGCTCTCGCGGCGTGTTCAGGTACATTCTTTCCACTCTTTTTAGCACGCCGCATATTATTCTTGTTGGGTAAGCACTCGCGGCACACATGCCGCCCTGCACTAGGCCACGCACACGGGGATCTGCCCCAAGCGGAGGCGGACAGATGACCCCGGTCCCTCTCACGCTAGGGAGGACTCCCCTCCACCTAGCCCACCTCCACCACCTCCACCCACACAGCCTATCCCAGCCGATCCGGTCCCTCCACCCGCTCCCGCTGTCGGGCCGATGGGGATCACGTTTCGAAACGACACACACCGCGCCAGGTTCGAGCGTATCTGCCATCGCTCGATAGTACCTTCTAGGTTCATGCACTTAGCTGACCTTGACCGCCTAGGGGTACTAGAGGGTCTTCTCACGTTGTACGACAACATGGGATGGCGTGATTTTCTTGCGGTGTCGGCGGATACTTATATCCGTCCGACACTTGAGGTCCTGAGCTCGATTGACCGGACCCCTGGAGGATGCACATTCCACCTGATGGATCGAGAGTGCAAGATCACTCTCGACATGCTTCGTGTATTCTTCCAGTGGCCCGTTGTCCCTGTCCCTGACCGTGCCTACGCTCCCACGCACATCCCACCCCCGTCGTTCGACACCTCCACCTTCTGGACACGGATCACGGGATCCCATCTTGGCTTTGACCCTAGTAGGGCCAAGGCCTCAGCCATCCTGTACCCCTGCCTCCGCATTTCCCAGCGCCTCATGGCGACCACTTTCTTAGCGAGGTACGAGCCTGGGACGATGTCTACGCCTGAGCTCTACATGCTCTACGCGATGACTCGCCCTAGAGTTCTGGATAGGGGTAGCGACGACCTGGTCCCCGCCGTTGAGATTGATATCGCTAGTTGTTTTTTGGACCATATCATCATTTCAGTGGACGCTCGCTCACCTATTTTCTGCGGCGGTCTGATCACGCTTCTAGCCCTTATGACCGGCGTGGACCTACCTGACGACCTTCGACGAGCCCCGGGCCCCACTGCACTTTCGATAGACGTTATGGCCCGGATGAAGATGCTTCGTCCCCACGGCCAGTGGCACTGGGTATGGTTGCATGGTCCCTTTAGTGTCGATTACATGGTTCTCCCGAGCCCCGCTCGGACACATATAGGACCGGCACACGTGGACTGGCTTCCGGCGATGGATCTCCTGATCCCTGCCGCCTACGTGCTTGAGGCCGAGGGAGCTGAGCAGGCACCCCTGCATCCGTCGACCCCGTGATCCCTCAGCCTGAGCCTGCACTGTCTGCACCTCCCGGCACCTCTGCCCACACTTCTGTCGGTGTCGGGAGTACCCTTGCTGAGACATCCACCACGTCCACCACCACCACCACCACTGTTGTGCCTATCTCGGTTGAGCCTATTTCCTCACTTCTTCCCGAGCGCCCACCCACCATACTTGAGAGCGGCGAGTCTTCCTTCTCTGCCATTGTGGAGACCCTATCCAGTTTACTGTCCGCTGGGGTATCACCTTTTGGGACCTACACTTCCTCCCCAGTGGTCGACCCTTCTGTCTCCATCGCAGCTGTCCTTTCCGAGAGTGTCGTGACATCTGTCCCCGCTTCTGTGTCACTGACCTCTCCTGCTTCCTCGTCACACATTTTACCCTCCACTTCTGCTGCTGCTGCTGCTGCCGCTTCGACCCATCCTGCATCCCAGCCTCGCACCGAGGCTGGACATCACTTACCGAGCACAACACCCCATCCAGACTACCCTGCTGGCCCCATCCTACACGCTTCCCACCAGAGACAGCCCTGTACATCACCTGTTCGACCTGTGCGTCCCTCGGCTCCACCACCCCATGACACTCTACTTCAGAGCCTTCGTGCTCTTGAGGGGGCTGTTAGTGGACTTCGAGGAGACTTTAGGGCTCTCTCTGCCATGGTTAGTTCCGTGCAGTCCCGCGTCGCCATGCTTCCCGATATTCAGGCTTGCCTGAATCAGATCCTGGCGCGACTGCCTCCACTACACCCACCCACCCAGCAGACACCTCGACCACCATCTCCACCTCCGCCACAGGACGGAGATGGTGCAGCACCACCAGCTTAGGCACACCCTTGATGCCATTGATACTTTTTTTCGATTATGCTGCCCATTTTCTGCTGGTCCTGGAGTTTTTTTCCCCCACCTCCTCCCCTCACTATTTTGGTCCCTGTACTGATCACATCATTTTATATCTTTTTTGGGAGAGAGGGAGTGTATTTTTGGTGACACATAGTTGCATCACTCTGATCTTTGCATGCATCACATCTGCATCATATTTTCTGTTTATTTTTCTTTTTTATCATGCATGCATCCTCACCCACCCCACCCATTTCACGTCTCTCGGTGTGCCACACTTTGCACATTGAGGACACTGTGCACTTTAGCTTGGGGGAGTGAGTTCTCACACTTTTTGCTTTTATCGCCTTTATTTTTAGTTTTATCACGTTTTTTCCGCTTTTGCACCCATTTTCCATCACTTTTTCATTTTTTTTACCATGCATCACGTTTTTCTTATTTTCTTTGTGTGCTGCATTGTAAATAGTTCTGTTTTCTTTTATCTTTATTTCTTTCCTCTTTTGCTAGAGATGATTTTTCTGTGATGACGATGACGTGGTGTTAGCTTTTCTCAATATGCATGCTAATTTTGTCATGTCATAGCTTTTGTTTTTGATATCATATGCTATGTTCTGCTTTGCATTTAGAAATAGTAACCCACTCTTTTTCCGTATGAAAATGGATGAAATTCTAGTATTAGCTGATGTCTGATGATTCATATGTATGCTATCGTAGAAAACACACCAAGCTTCACGCATTGATTGCTTATATCTGGAGTACTGCTTTCCTTTCTTATATCACTTCTTATTGCATGATTTGTATGCTTCACTTCAGGTTGATTGGATGTTTGCTAGCATTGATATATCTGGACTAGTTTGCTTTTTGAGATTAAACTGAGTAGATTAAATTACCCTGCTGAAGTTGTCATGCACGTCCTATAGAGTGAACCGAGAGATACATTTATTTCTTTCTCCACATATCTTGAACATTATTTCTCTATTTTAAATTCATTGGTGAATCTCCCCTTAGGAATTCTATTATTGGCATCTCCCCCGTTATTATATCCCATGCTCCAAATTCCCCAAAACCAAAAAGAAAAAAAATATACTTGTATATCCTTCTCTTTTGATTTGGGTTCATTTGTGTATATATGTTATGAAAAAAAAGAAAAAAAGAGAGAAAAAATCGAGGAAAAAAAAAGAAACGAAAAGAAAAGAGAAAAGAAGTTCATAACGATCCCATCTCATACTCTTTCTCCCATTCTTCCCTCTTTTTGTTTTTATTTTTGTTTTTTTGGAGCTTCAAAAGAAATGGGAAGTGATCATACTGATTTGTGAATGCCACCACGCTTAAGGATAAGCTTGGGGGAGAGAATCCAATGAAGTGTGAGAGAGTGATTACTTGACGGTGCATGACAACCTAGGCTAAGTAATCTTCTATACTCGGTGAGATTGCTAAAGTTTCACGAAATCCAGAAATCGACACTTAGCATTCATTTCATGAAAACCACACTTTTCTATTCTTACTACTCTATTGTGTGATATCTCTTATACTCCTTATAGAAAGCATTTAATTGAAAAGTGTGTGATCTATGATTCTGTATACCGCTTTAGATGCGTCAGACGATGTTAATTCTAGAATTATTCCATTTTTTCATGCTATATTGATATTCTTGGGTTTTCTATTTCAAATGCTCCATTATACTATGATATCGAGATAAAAGTCTTTGACATGTGTTTTATATTCGATGTGTGCTATATGAGTAAGCAAAACCCACGTCCTGAGAAAAATGATCTAGCAACTTCCTTCTTCGTTTTCTATTTAGTTTTTCATTTTTCATTTTCCTTTTTTCCATCGTTTCCATTATCTTTATCCACCGGGTTCGCTTTTCACTCATCTTCCTCGAGGACGAGTAAGAGGTAAGCTTGGGGGATTTTGATCACTCCATATTTTACACCTTTTTTTCTGCTTGTTTGCATGCCATTTTGATCGCCCATATCACGTTTTTCACGATTATTCGACAATATTGCGATGCTTTTCACGATTTCTTGTTTTTGTCGTATTTCAGGAGATTTGGAGCAATTTGGAGTAATTCTGAGATGCACCCACTCTGGAGTGTCACCCGTGACTCTTTTGAGGGGAATTCTGCGATTGGAGAGGAGTGGAAGAAGAAAGAACGTCGTAGGAGCGGCGAGAAAGCAAAAATACGAAGATTGGGCATTTTCAGCATGCCACTCGGCCGAGTGAAGGAGTCACTCGGCCGAGCATCGACAGCCCGCTCGGTCGGCCAGATCGGACACACAACAGACTCCATATCAGCGTGTACTCGGTCGAGCATCGCCAGACCACTCGGCCAAGCACGGATACACCACTCGCCCGAGTGGCATCAAGATGACGACAACCAAAATTCACAAGTTACTGTAATCCGTCAGTCAGCCCTGAGTTCCGACTCGGTCGAGTGAAGAAATCCCCTCGGCCGAGCGAAGAAAGTCACTCGACCGAGTGACTCCCGAGGGACGACCCCCAAAAGTCCAGACTTACTGGAATCCGTCGGGGTCCGTCACTCGGCCGAGTGACATTTGTCACTCGGCCGAGTGAGCCGCGATGCCTGTAGCGTAAAGTGCGATTTTCAAGCTGCGCAGGGGCAATTTTGTCACAGTTTTTTGGGCGATTTTGGGGGGTATTTAACCCCAGTTTTTAACCTAGTTTAGGGGGCTTTTCTCATACTTTTGGCAGCCCTTTTTGATTACTTTTTTGGAGATTAGATTTGGTTCTTTGGAGGGAGATAAAAGTGTTAATTCGTTGGATGCTATTGGAACTTCACTGGTTTTTCTCTCTTTCTATCAAAAATCTCATTTTTATTGATATATTGTCATTTCCAATGATTTCTATTGATATTTCTATTGAATTTCTAATGATTTGCATTATGAATAGTGAGTAGTTTTATCGTCTTGGGGTGTAGGGATGAACCCTACGAACCTTATTTCTAATTTGTGATGAATTGGTGAAATCCTTGCTAGAATTGATTAGGGGTAGTTTGGGATTGATTTAATACGAATAGCTAGGGATTCATACCGATTGGGATTTGCAAGAGATTGGATCCCAACTCGATAGGAAGCCCTAGAAATTCGAATTGGGTTACAATTGGGTTTCTCTGGAATCGGTTTGCAAGAGATTGGACCGAAACTAGGGTTTTTGATTGCAATTCTATGCCAATACCCGTTTGCAAGAGATTGGACAGGTAGGAACTATCCCAACCTAGGTCGTAGCTCGAGTTTACACGAGAGTGGGCTCAAGATACAGTTGAAAGATGATGTTGTTATTCACGCTAGCTTGCCTAGGTTAGGATTTACAAGAGATTGGACCCTACCCTAGGTTTGCTATAGACCAGCAATAGTGCGAGAGCGTGAGCTTGGTTCTACATTTAGTTGCAACTAGTTCACCTGAATTTCAAGTCTAGCAATTGTGAAACCTACGAATCACAATGACGAGATACGGTTTATAGCGGGGATTCCCTATCCCTAGGTGTTTTTATTAATTTGATATTTTCTTTATACAATTGAATGACTGTGACCGCTTTATTGCGAATATTTCTCGACTGTTCTTATAGCCAGGTGAATTGAAGAAGACACTGTCATTTGCCCTCCTCGTGTTCGATACCCGCTCGCCGCTACACCGTGCGCTTACGGTAAGACTAACGAGTCTCATCCCGGGTGTGTATCTGGGGCGCGATCAAACCCTAATAGGAATTACTGAAAACGAGACCTGACACCGTCGACGTGACACTATTTCAGACGGACTACCGCTGACGAGACGCTTGGATGAGACGCTCCGGGATGACGACACACTTGCCACCGCAGGCAAGTGTATCCACTTGCACTTTTGGCCGTGCTTTGGCCTTAGTTTGTTAGAACTGTTAACTGTGAACAAAGAGAATCAGACGTGAAATGATAGCGTCCGGGACGTCCCTCGACCGCTCAGACTTGACGATGAAGTCTGAGCCTAACAACAACTTTTGACATCGTAGGACTATCTTGTGTGTGCGTGCGTGTGGACACCCTAGAATAACCTTTCCTGTCTTGTCACGTCCCGTCCCGTCTTGCACAGCCCAGAGGGCAATAGGGCACTCTCCGAGTGATCCCTTGTCGTGATACTCAGCCCAGAGGGCAATAGGGCACTCTCCGAGTGATCCCTTGTCGTGATACACAGCCCAAAGGGCAATAGGGCACTCGCCAAGCTAGAGCGAGTGATCCCTTGTCTTGTCTTGTCATGTCATGTCTTGAATACTTGGGGTTGGGGTAGGGTTGAGCGTGCGCACGGGAAGAGGGTCTGATCCCCCTCGAACTGTAAGGCGTGAACCCTTTCGTGTCACACTTGTCTTGTCTTGTCCCGCCATGTTCCGACTTGTCTTGACACCTGTTAGGTTAGTCCCATTGTTGGTAGCACACACTACGACAACTACTTGTCACGTTTTACTTTCCTGCTACGTTTACTTTCTTTTGTTCCTCTGTTATAACCTCAGCATGCTAATCAACCAGTAAACCATTGTTAAATAGTCGGTACACTTGCAGTAGAGTCTGACCCCTTATGTAGACCTTACCTGACGTACAGTTCCTTCTTTTGGTGATGTACGTCAGGTGTTGAGCCAGAGTACGTCGACGAGGCGGACTTGTCAGCAGACGTGGAGCCGGAGGATACAGATCCAGAATACAATCTAGAGGAGGACCAGAGTTAGAGGCCCTCTCGTTGCTGTTCCGGAGTTTCTGTTCCAGTTTAGATTGGGTGTGTAGCACCTTTTGTCTTCCTATCTAGGTTGGGTGCCTGCACCAGTAGTTTTCTTTTCAGCAGTTGTAGCCTTCGGGCGTTTTAGACTCTCAGTACTTTGGATGAATTTTTTGTGTGGAATAAAATGATATGCTTTTCCTTTCAGTACTTTTATTGTTCCGTACTAACTTGCAGGGACCTGTTCCTTCATTTTGGAATACTACAGACGCTTATTGGGTCGGAGCTCTCAGCTCCGGCCTAAGCGGGCCTTAGTCACTTTTTGGAAGCGGGGCATGACATGTTTTAGTGGTGGCCCATGCAGGTCCCACCCTTTCTGCAAATTTGGATCAATCGAAGTATTGAACTTCATTTTATTATCATCCAGTAATTGTACGAGTCTAATCTATGTCTTTCTGTCAATAGGATGGCAGGACGACGTACTACTCGATCAGGGAGCTCAGGAGATGGAGTTCCGGAAGACCAGGGTGGAGAGTTCCGTCAGTTTCTGGGCGTGATGAGAGAGATACTGGATGTGCAGCATCAGTTGGTTCAGCAGTCCCAGCGTGCTGCCCAAGCTCCCCCAGTTGGACCGCCACCGCCTCCTCCTGCCCCTCGAGCTGCTCCGGGAGTGAAGCAGTTCAATGAGCTTCAGTCGAAGACATTTTCTGGGAAGGAAGGACCGTTGGCTGCTGATGAGTGGATTCGGAGTACTGAGGAGAAGCTGGTAGCTGCGAAGATTCCTGATGATACCCGAGTTGAGATAGCGAAGATGCGGCTGACCGAGAATGCTAGGAACTGGTGGCACATTGAGGAGAGGCGCCTGCAGAAGCCAGTGGAGTGGAAGATCTTCCGATCGATGTTCAAGGAGAAGTACTTCACCAAAGCTGCTAGGAGGGAGCTGTTGAGTAGATTTGTAGATCTGAAGCAGGGGGATATGACCGTCGACGAGTATGAGGCGGAGTTCGAGATGCTGAGTAGGTTTGCCCCACATATGGTTAGGAAGGAGGAGAAACGAGCTGATCATTTTCGTCAGGGATTGCGTCCGAAGATTCAGGCTTCGATGTCTTCGGCAGATTTCACGATCATGGGAGCGGTGCTGAATGTTGCGAGGAACTATGAGACCATATCGCGTCTACCTGACCCTTCAGCTGATAGAGGGAAGCATCCCATGGAGTAGTACCGGCCACCTGCTAGGCCGGCGATGAGGCCAGTTCAGACAGTGCCATTCAAGAGGCCTGGAGCACCCGTGCAGAATCAGAATAAGGGGCCATGCCACTTCTGCGGCAAGCCAGGACATGTTCAGATCAATTTGTAGGAGGAGGCTGGGATTGTGCTTGGTTTGTGGAGATGCTTCGCATGCAGCTAAGGATTGTTCGAGAGCGCGTCATGCCAAGGTCGGAGCACCAGCCCCGCTACAGAGTAGAGCACCTACCCCGGTTCAGAGAGGAGCTGCTGTACGTGGACCACCCTTGCACCAGTGTAACGACTGCTTTTCATGTATCTGGATTTATTATAATATAATATATGTTTTGGTGGATTTTCTCTTCGTGTGTGGTTTTCGTCTCCGTAGCTTTCATTTTCGATCGATTCGTCGTATTTTCTCGTTTCTTCCTTAGGATCGTCGATTTCGAAGTATGTCATTCGTGGCGGACTTCATAACGGTCGTATCTTACTATTAGATCAAGCCTAGGAGTCTTAGGAATCGATCCCGGGGCCCCGCGCTCCGTATCGGAACTTTTTGTGCTCATTAGCCGGTATAAGAAGGGGCACCGACCGACTAGATGACGATCCAGTCGGTCGGCAATCCTTCTTGGACCGACTAGTTGGCTTTCTAAATTTCTCAGGAGTTACTGTTTATCGTTAGTCGGTCTAAGAACATTGGTTGACCGACTAGGTTGCAAACTAGTCGGTCTGCAATGCTTCTTTAACCGACTAACTCATCATCTAAATTTTAGTATCAATACTGTTCACTCTTAGTCGGTCTAAGAACGTTCATCGACCGACTAGATGCTAAACTAGTCGGTCAGTATTTGTTCATGGACCGACTAATTCTAAATCCTATTTTCATTCAGGAGTTACTGTTTGCACTTAGTCGGTCTGCGTTGGTCGACCGACCGACTAGTTGCCAAACTAGTCGGTCAGTGGTTGCTCTTTGACCGACTAACCTGTGTTGAAACCCTAATTTCTGGGCAGCCGCCAGCCCATCCTATTTAAACCCAACCCAAACGTTTTCTTCTTCCTCAACACGACCCAAAACCCTAAAATCTTCCCCTTTGAGCCCCCATCTTCCTCCAAGCTTCATTCCTTCATCCCAAGCCCTAAATCCATCATCCAAACCATCCATTCACTCTATCTACCTCTCATCTTCCCCAAAATCTCCATCAAAATCCCCAAAATCCCCAAATCCCCCAAAACCCTAGTTTCCCCAAACTTCTCCAATCTTTTCCAGATCTGATCCTAGGGTTCTCCGGAGTGTTTCTTCCGCCTCCTCTCGGTAAGAAATCGATTCCTCTATGTTTTCATAGCCTATTGGTATTTTTATGAAACCCTAATAAAATTTCATGTTGTTTGATGATTGTTCCCCCATAACAGCGATTTCCCCGTAGATTGGCATCCGTGTGACGAAGTGGTCGTCATCCCCGGTGCTAGGCAAGTGAAACTTGCCACTTAGGGTTTAGGCCATGTTTTAGGCCATTTGCTTGTTGTAGGCGTAAAAGAGGCTAGGCGACGAAATGATACGCGCCTAGGCGCAAATTGGGGAACTAGCTTGACAACGAAGCTAGTTCCGACATTTAGCATGTTGCACAATTACCATGTCATGTTTACTTTCCATTAACGGTACACAAATTAATTGTCATGTCATTGCATTCCTTAAGTGTTTCTGTGATTGCGTAGCTTCGCTACAATGCTTGTGTTCCTGGCTCGTGTTCCAGAAGCGGGCCATGTGTTGGTTGATAGCCAATGCCCGAATTGCGTGTTTCCGGCTAGGTGCACCCCTACGCCAAATGTTTAAGAATGCGAACTCATGTGCGGGGCAACCCCAGGCTCACTAGCTGAGCTCCATGTGCGGGGACCCTGGCTCCATTACGTGTGGGTATTGGGGGTAAGAGTTAAGCGGCCAATCAACTGGGAGTCTGCCCGATCAGCAACTGCAGTGGTAAGGCGTAAACTCTGGGTTTTGGGGTAGTTGTTAAGCGGCCAATCAGCGAATGTGAAACCATTTAGCTGTAAGGCGTAAACATCTACAAACAACGTGAATAGTGAATTGATTGAGATTGATAGTAGCTTGGCTACTCTTGTCTTGTCCTGATGATTGTTCTCTTGTACAAATTGTCTTGCCATGTCTTGATTGTGCACTCATGTTATAACTGCCATGTCATGCATACTATAACTGCTAGGTTGCTAGTTGCCTTACTTTCAGTTTCCTTGCCCAAGTCTTTTAGACTTGCTGACATGTGCCCCTTTACTCTTTTGGGTGACACATGTTAGATCCTGAGCCTGAGTACCTTGTTGAGGACGAGGTGTTTGCTGACGCCGAGCCCGAGCTCGTGTTTGACGGGGAGTACGTGGACACTGGGGACCAATCCTAGTGTCTTCGTCGTGCTTTACTTTTGTTAGACAGTTGTTTTGTTGTCGGTGCGTAGCACCTATACTTTGTTATGTTGTTGCTTTGGTTGGCCTTGTTCTGGGCCTTTAGACTCTTTTCTTTTAGCCTGGTGGCTTTTCTGGATGTTGGACTTATTTCCATGTTGGACATCTTATGAGATGTGAGATTTTTATTTCAGTATCTCCTTGTATTATTATTGTTGTTCCGTTGTGGTTACAGGGACCTGCTTATGTTTTATTGACGCTTATCGGGTTTGGGGCTTCACAGCTCCACTCTCGTGCGGACCTTTTCACGTCTCGCCTCCATTTTAGGGAAGCGGGTCGTGACAGCCAGAGAGGCAGATGTTTCAGCGGGCAGTGCAGCCCCAAAGGCCAGCTTACACCATGACCGCTGTTGAGACTGAGGAGCTGGATGGAGTTATTGCAGGTATACTCCGAATCTAGTCTTTCACTTTCATAGTATAAGTCTTAATGTTAGCTATGTTTGTTTGACTTGTTTGTTAGAGTAGCTTGGTTTGACCGTAGTTCTTTCGTATCTTAGGCACTATTCTAGTGTCCTCTCACCCTGCCTTGGCTTTGTTCGACTCCGGTGCATCCATGTGCATCTTATCCCGGAGATTTGTAACAAGGCACTCCATTCCCCCCATACACTTCCTAAGTGTTGGGACATCACCACAGGGAACGGAGTGGTGACAGTGAACTTGGGTTGTTGATCGATTCCATTGGTGGTCAGTGGACACGAGCTTTTCGCGGATTTCATTGTCCATGACCTGCCACATTTCGATGTCGTCCTTGGCATCGATTGGTTGGGAGATTTCCATGCCTCGATCGATTGTCACAGCAAGAGGGTGGTATTCCGGATTCCAGGCTATCCGGAGTTTGAGTTCCGTAGCAGAGATGAGTCGCTTGGGCCCATCAGATATCGGGCCAAGCCGGAGGTGCCGATTGTTGAAGCTATGCAGATGGAGATGGAGATTGAGCGACCAGCAGTCGTTAGAGACTTCGATGACGTCTTTCTGGAAGATATCTCAGGTCTGCCACCCGACCGAGCTCTAGAATTTGGTATTGATCTTATGCCGGGAGCGTAACCGATATCGAAGGTGCCGTACCGTATGGCTCCCGTTGAGCTCGAGGAGCTGCGGAATCAGTTAGATGAGTTGCTACAGAAGGGTTTCATTCACCCTAGTGTGTCACCATGGGGTGCACCCGTTTTGCTCATGAAGAAGAAGGATGGGTCCTGCAGGATGTGAGTGGACTATCGAGGGCTGAATGCTGTCATAGTGAAGAATAAGTATCCGCTTCTGCGCATCGAAGATATTTTTGATCAGCTGGGAGGTTTGAGAGTTTTCTCGAAGTTGGACTTGAGGAGCAGATTCCACCAGCTGAAGGTGAAGAAGGACGATATTCTGAAGACAGCTTTTCGGACGAAGTACGGACATTATGAGTTCGTGGTTATGCCGTTTGGCGTGACCAATGCACCAGCTGTGTGCATGAATTTGATGAACTTTATTTTCTATGATTTCCTGGATAAGTTTGTCGTTATCTTCATTGACGACATCCTGATTTATTCGAAGTCTGAGGAGGAGCACAACTGTCATCTGAGGACAGTGCTGGAGACACTGAGACGACACAAGCTATATGCCAAGTAGAGTAAGTGTGAGTTCTGGCTGGACAGAGTCGCATTCCTGGGACACGTGGTGTCCGGTGATGGCATACCTGTAGATCCGAAGAATGTCAGAGCAGTTCGAGATTGGCAGACTCCGCAGTCAGCGTCAGATATCAGGAGTTTTCTTGGCTTAGCAGGCTATTATCGGCGGTTCATCAAGGATTTCTCGAAGATTGCTGAGCCGATGATGAAGCTGACGAGGAAGGATGTGGAGTTCCTTTGGTCAGATGCTTGTGAGGAGGCCTTCAGTATCTTGAAGGCGAGATTGACCACAGCACCGGTTTTGGCAGTACCGGATCGGAGCGGAGGCTTCGAGGTATACTATGATGCATTAGGGAAGGGCCTAGGATGCGTCTTGCATCAGCATGGCCACGTGGTCGCGTACGCTTCTCGTCAGTTGAGGACCCATGAGAAGAATTACCCGACGCACGATCTGGAGTTGGCAGCGGTGATATTTGCACTGAAGATCTGGAGGCACTTCTTGCTAAGTGAGAGTGTGAAGATTTTCACCGATCACAAGAGCTTGAAGTACATCTTTACGTAGAAGGATCTCAACATGCGTCAGAGACGATGGTTAGAGCTCATGGCTGACTACGAGATAGACTTGCAGTATCATCCGGGGAAGGTGAATGTAGTGCCGGATGCTTTGAGTAGACTTCCCACTACTATGATGCATACTGCTGACTGGAGGATTCAACAGGAGCTGAGAGAGATGGATTTGGAGGTCGTCCTACCTGGTGTGGTTCTTTCATTCATGAATTTGCAGATTCAGTCCACGATCGTGGATCAGATCAAGGCAGCACAGGCAGGAGATTCGAAGCTACAGAGGATCAAGAGGCAGGTTGAAGCTGGACATCGGACGGAGTTCGTGATTCATGAGGATGGTTCACTGCGATATGGCAGCAGACTCTGCGTACCTGCAGGTGATGTTCGGGAGGAGCTTTTGAGCGAGGCTCATAGCTCGCCATATTATATACATCCTGGTGGCACCAAGATGTATAAGGACCTCCGTCTGAATTATTGGTGGATTGGCATGAAGAGGAGTGTGGCATGGAGCATTGCCAAGTGTTTGATATGCCAACAGGTGAAGGCTGAGCACCATCGTATTGCTGGGTTGCTGCAACCGCTTCCTATCCCGGAGTGGAAGTGGCAACATATTACGATGGATTTCGTGACTGGTTTAGCTCGGACCCCGTAGCAGAACGACGCAGTCTGGGTGATTGTAGATCGATTGACTAAGTCTGCGCACTTTATCCCATTCCGAGTGGGCCAGTCTACGGAAGCTTTGGCGAGGAAATATCTAGAGGTAAAAATTTCATTTCTACTTCTCTTTTAATTTCCTCTTTGAGTTAGTTATGATGTAGACCGTGTACGTGCAGGAGATTGTACGCTTACATGGAGTCCCCATGAGTATCATGTCTGAAAGAGACACGAGGTTCACATCTCAGTTCTGGAGAAGTCTATGATCGCGCCCCGGATACACGTCCCGGAGCGGTGACACTGTAGTCTTACCGTAAGCGCACGGTGTAGCGACGAGCGGGTATCAAACACATGGAGGCTTAATAACAGTGTCTTCTTCAATCACCTGGCTATAGGAAAAGTCGAGAAATGTTCGCAAATATGCGGTCACAGTCGTTCAAATGTAAGAAATGAATAACAAATTAATAAAGACGCTTAGGGGATAGGGAATCCCCGCTACTTGCAGTATCTCATCATTTTGATTCGTAGGTTTCATAATTGGTAGACTTGAAATTTGGGTGAACTAGTTGCAACTAAATGTAGAACCAAGCTCACGCTCTCGCGCTATTACCGGTCTATAGCAAACCTAGGGTAGGGTCCAATCTCTTGCAAACCCTAACCTAGGCAAGCTAGCGTGAAGAACAACATCATCGTTCAATCGTATCTCGAGCCCACTCTCGTGAAAACTCGAGCTACGACCTAGGTTGGGATAGTTCCTACCCGTCCGCTCTCTTGCAAACGGGTATTGGTATAGATTTGCAATTGAAAACCCTAGTTTCAGTCCAATCTCTTGTAAACCGATTCCGGAGGAGTTCAATTGCAACCCAATTCGAATATCTAGGGCTTCCTATTTTATTGGGATCCAATCTCTTACAAATCCCAATCGATATGAATCCCTAGCTATTCGTATTATAGCAATCCCAAGCTAACCCTAATCAATCCTAGCAATAGTTTCACCAATTCATCACAAATTCGAAATTGGGCTCGTAAGGTTCATCCCTACGCCCTAAGACGATGAACTACTCACAATTCATAATCAAATTCAATAGAAATTCACAATCAAACTCAATATAATTCATTGCTATATTCAAAATATCAATAAAAATGGAGTTTTTGAGAGAAAGAGAGACAAACCAATGAAGAACAAGATAGCATCCAACAAAATCTCACTTTTCTCTCCTCTCTAAAAGCTCAATATAATCCCTAAAAAGTTAATCTAAAAAGGCTGCAAAAGTTCTGAAAAAGGCCCCCCAAACTAGGTTAAAAACTGGGGTTAAATACCCTCCAAAATCGCCCAAAAAACCCTGACAAAAATGCCCCCGCGCAGCCTCAAAATCGCAGTTTACGCTACAGGCAGCGCGGCTCACTCGGCCGAGTGACAAATGTCACTCGGCCGAGTGACGAACCCTGTACAAAAACAGAGAGTTGGGGGTCTCGGGGGTCGTCTCCTCAGAGGTCACTCGGGCGGACGGCTTTTAGTCACTCGGGCGGACGTCCTTTGTCACTCGGGCGGACGTCCTTTGTCACTCGGGCGGACGGCGACTCGGAAATTGAATGTACAGAAATAGTAAGTCTGTGATTTTTGCTGCCGCCGTCTTGATGCCACTCGGGCGAGTGGGTATCCGTGGTTCGGCCGAGTGACTTGGCGATGCTCGGCCGAGTGCACGCCTGTTGCGTGTCAGATCTGGCCGGCCGAGCGGGCTTCCGATGGTCGGCCGAGTGACTCCTTCACTCGGCCGAGTGGCATGCTGAAAATGCCCATTCTTCATGTTTTTGCCTCCTCGTCGCTCCTACGACGTTCTTTCCTCTTCCACTCCTCTCCAATAGCAAAATACCCCTCAAGAGAGTCGTCGGTGACACTCCGGAGTGGGTGCATCTCAGAATCACTCCAAATCACTCCAAATCTCCTGAAATACGACAAAAACAACAAATCGTGAAAAGCATCGCAATATTGTCGAATAAACGTGAAAAACGCGATTTGAGCGATCTAAATGGCATGCAAACATGCAGAAAAAAGGTGTAAAATACGGAGTGATCAAAATTCCCCAAGCTTACCTCTTACTCGTCCTCGAGGAAGATAAGTAAAAAGCGAACCCGGTGGATAAAGATAAAGAAAACGGCGGAAAGGCGGAAAATGGAAAACAAAAAACAAAATAGAAGACGAAGAGGGAAGTTGCTAGATCATTTTTCTCAGGACGTGGGTTTTGCTTACTCATATAGCATGCACCGAATATAAAACACACGTCAAAGTCTTTTATTTTGATATCATAGTATAATGGCGCATTCGAAATAGAAAACCCAAGAATATCAATATAGCATGAAAAATGGAATAATTCTAAGATTAACATCGTCTGAAGCATCTAAAGCGGTATACAATACCGTAGATCACACACTTTTCAATTAAATGCTTTCTATAAGGAGTATAAGAGATATCACACGATAGAGTAGTAAGAATAGAAAAAGTGCGGTTTTCATGAAATGAATGCTAAGCGTAGATTTCTGGATTTCGTAAAACTTTAGCAATCTCACCGAGTATAGAATATTACTTAGCCTAGGTTGTCATGCACCGTCAGGTAGTCACTCTCACACACATCATTGGATTCTCTCCCCCAAGCTTATCTATAAGCGTGGTGGCACATACAAAACGATATTTACATCCCCGTTTTTTATGAAGCTCCAAAAGTAAAAGAAAACAAAAAATAAAAGCTAAAGAGGGAAGAAAGAGAGAAGGTGTAACGACTGGTTTTCGTGTAATTGGATTATCTATATTAAAATATATGCTTGGTGGATTTTCTCCTTGGATGTGTGGTCTTCGTCGCCATAGCTTTCACTTTCGATCGTTTCGTCGTGATTTTCTAGCTTCTTCCTTCGATCGTCGATTTCGGAGTAAGTCATTCGTGACGAGCTTCATATCGATCATATCTTAGAGTATAAATCGATCCTAGAAGCCATAGAAATCTTCCCGAAGCTTCGCGCTTCGAATCGGCACTTTTCGTGCATGTTAGTTGGTTCAAGAAGATCGACCGACCGACTAGATTCCAATTTAGTCGGTCAGGAAATCAACTGGAACCGACTAGTTCATTCAATCAATTATTCAGGAGTTACTGTTTACTCTTAGTCGTTCTAAGAACAACCATCGACCGACTAGATGCTCAACTAGTCGGTCAGGAATCCTTCTCAGACCGACTAACTCTCATTTCCATGATCTCTCTCAGAATTCAGCCTTTAGTCGGTCAATGAACACTCACCGACCGACTAGTTCTCAAACTAGTCGGTTGACAAGACTTCATAGACCGACTAACTCATAGTCCAGTTTTCCTGAGCGAGCTACTGTTTACTCTTAGTCGGTCTGCGTTGATCAACCGACCGACTAGTTCCCAAACTAGTCGGTCACCAATCCTTCTTTGACCGACTAATCAGCCCAGGAAACCCTAGTTTGCCCTAGCCACCACACGATTTTCTATATAAACCCCCAATCGTTTTCTTCTCTTCCCTCTCTTCTCCTGAACCTCCTCCTTCCCCAAATCATCCCCCTTCATCCCCAAACCCTTCCTCCTTCATCCCAAGCTCATCCATCATCATCCAAACCCTCATTTCACATATCCTACCTCTCCTCAACCTCAAACCCTCATCAAATCCCCAAAAGCCTCATCCAAACCCATTTCTCCAGGTTTTCCCTCATTTCCAGATCTGAGTGGTAGTTCTCCCGGATCGTTCATCCGTTGCCGTGGTTGCTCGGCGTTGATCTTCCGCTTCCATTCGGGTAGTGTTCTTCCTTTAATATTCTCTTAACCCCCATTATGATTTGTGAAACCCTAATAATAATGGATGTTGTTTGATGATTGTTTCTCCATGACAGCGATTCCCTTCCCCATAGATTAGCGTTCGTGAGACGAACCTTCGTGATCGTCTTCCTCGGTGCTAGGCAAGTGAAACTTGCTACCCTTGTTGTTTAGGCCGTGCTTAGGCCATTACCTTGCTTAGCGTAAAAGAGACTAGACAGTGAAAGGATAGCTGTCTGGACGCCTTTGATCTAGCTTGACAACGAAGCTAGACCCTTCACTCTCATCATGCTTGTATGTCACGTTTAAATTCAATTAACGGTACGCAATTATCTGTTCATATCATCCCTGCATCTTTGCATGTCATGTTTAAATTCTATTAACGGTACGCAAATATCTGTTCATGTCATTGCATAGTGATTATTCATCGTGATTGCGTAGCACACGCTACAATGCTATTATTTTCCTGGCTCGTGTTCCAGAAGCGAGCCCTGTAGTTGGTAACCCCAACGCTCGACACATATGGGTGGGGTAAGAGATAAGCGGACTGAGCCCCGAGTTGGCCTGATCCGCCACTCCGGCCAGCAGGTGGACTCTCTAGTGCACAAGTGATAAATAGTGATACGAGATAAGCGGACTGAGCCCGAGTTGGCCTGATCCGCCACTCCGGCCAGCAGGTGGACTCTCTATGCACTAAGTGATAAATAGTGATAGAGATAAGCGGACTGAGCCACGAGCTGGCCAGCAGGTGGACTCTCTATGCACTAAGTGATTAACAGTGATAAGTGATAAGTGATAAGTGATAAGTGATTCGTGAATTAGTGAATTGGTAGCTTTCGCTACATCGTGCATGCTTGTCTCTCTTTTAAACTGCTGCATCAAACTAAACTGTCATGTCATTGCTTAATATTATAAGTGCTAGGTTGCTAGTTTATCTTTCTTTCAGTTTCCTTGCACAAGTCTTTCCAGACTTGTTGACATGTGCCCCTCTCTCTTTTGGGTGTCACATGTTAGACCCAGAGCCAGAGCTTTGTTGCAGGGGACATGGTGTTGCGGATGCTGATGTTGCTGTGGTGGTGAGTGGACACTAAGGGCCTGTCTTGGAGACCGCTCGTGTTTACTTCTTTGTTTAGGTTTGCTGTTAGTTGTTGGTGCGTGGCACCCTTGTATGTATGTTATGCTTTGTTGGCCATGTTGGGCCTTAGACTCTTTTTCCTTTAGCCTGGTGGCTTTTCTGCGATATTGTAATTTGTTTATGGACATTTGGAGATTCAATAAAATGTCGTCTCATTTCCTTATTATCATTGTTGTTTCGTTTCGCTTTGCAAGGACTTGCCATAATAAGTGTTTTTATACGCTTATCAGACTTGGAGCTTCACAGCTTCAAGTTTGTGCGGACCTTCTCACGTCTCGCCTCCACATTTTTGGGAAGCGGGGCGTGACAGGTTTCAGTGGTGGCCCATGCAGGTCCATTTGCAAATGCGAACTATCGGAACAACAATAATAATTATATAATGTCCATAAAATAAATTAGAACATCCAAGTTATAAGCCCGAGTCTAGGTTTTTAGCGTTCCTATGTCTTAGGTGGCTGGTAGGCGTGTTAGAGCATCTGTCCTAGCTTGGTAGGAAATCCATTAGATCAGGACCATAGTGAGACTTAGTTAGAAGTTTGTGCTTGCTAGTTAGGGATCCTTGATTGTTAGTTAGACTCCATGTTAGTGATTGATTTGATAGCCTTAAGAGTTACCTTAGTGGTTCCTGTCTAGCTTTGACTAGGATAGACTTCTAGAATTCTTTGGTCTCTCGCTTGGGTTCATCGATTTCGGACCAAGCTGAACTCATTTCATCACTGTCTAGCCCTAGAGAGTCTTAGCGCTTAGTTCTAAAAATCCTTGGTTGGTTGACCGTAGGAGTTTCCGTAGATTTTCCTAAGTCATAGCCTAGGCGTATTTATGTTTTGATCATCCGACCAAAATCCCTTGGCCTTTAGTTAACTCGATGATTTGAACCCCCCTGGTTCAATCTTTCCTGGTCACTACACTTTGGTGTTACTGACCGTAGATCTTCATCATGGTTTTCTTGCATTGTGATTTAGGTGCATGCCTCACACAACCACATTCATTGCCCTTGATTCACATGATCCCCTCCTTACTATTATCGTTGACCTTTCAAATCTTCCCCGTTGCAAATCTTGATTCTTCCAAGGTCATTTTCGAATTTTCCCTTATTAAGAAGTTTCCACTCGATTTTAAATTTTGTTTTAAACCTTCTTTCAATATATTACCATTACTTCCATTTGAGCTAAAAGTCATTCTTAGATTTGAAGACTTTTTGGTCGTAATTTTAAATTACTATATGGGAATTATCTTTCTAACATCTATCGTCCGCACTTGATTTTAAACTTTAGTACTATTTCGATTATTCGATATACCACCTTTTCTACTATTGCGAAATTCATTTTAGCTATTTACCGTACGTACTTTAAAATACTTCTTTCAAGATAAATAGAACTCCAATTAATTTATAAATATATACTAATTGCAAGTTTGTCGTACCCGTACTTCAAGTCTTTTACCAACCCATTCTTGTGGCAAATCCATGTTTCCCCTAAAGGTATTTTCGATGTTCCTCTTTCGCTAAGTTTGAAATTGCTCGCAAACTTTTAATGCATATATTAGGTTTCGTACTCTTTCGCGACTTAAATTTATTTGTTCTTTTAAACATCGAAACTTTTGTCGAGATTTTTGATTATTAGTTTATAATATTCTTCAGCCTATATTCTCATATCGATATAAATGACTTGCCTCTTTTCATATACCAATTTTCTTCTGAACCGTACTTCTGTTTTTCCTAACCTGAATTATAAATTTCTTTTCTTACTTATGCCATTAAAACTTATTCGAATACCGCATTATGTCTGCTTCTTACATACCTTTCAAGTCACATGGGACTTCAGCTTTCAGCGAGTCGATTTTTATGCTCAACTTTTTCCCTAGTTCAGATTTTTGTAAAATTACTTTTCGAAATCCTTTCCTGGTTTAGACCTCCAAAATTCGGTTTCAAAGTTTATTACCAATTTAATAATCCTATATATGTATATATTTTCCCCCCACTTACTTCCATACCACTAAGATGTTATTATCTTTCCATTCGTCATACATATTTCTAAAAATGACTTCTAAAGTAGAACTTCAATTAAATTTTATATATCAGTACTACGACCGTTATGCTCCTCGTTTCCCCTATTTCAGATTTTTGTAAAAATCATTATTTCATAACCTTTTCTGATCTAGACCCTCCATAAATTTGATTTTAAAGTTTCACTACAAATTTTGATAATACTACTAATAGCTAGTGTTATCTTTCCGTTCACCATACATGCCTTTAGAATAATTTCTAACCTAAATGGAATTTCAATTACTGTTATATCAGCACCAGGCTCGTGGTGCTCGTATGTTAAGAGCTTTGTGTAAAACAGTCTCTTTTTGGCAAATCCTGATTCCTCAAAAAAAGGTAGTTTCAATATTGAATACTTTAAAATTTTCCCTGGCTTAAGGATTTTGAAAGCATTCAATCTGAGTTTAAACTTTTTTCAATTAATTTCATTTCCAACTTTGTGAACGTTATTAAGTTACTACCGTGTGATATTTTCTAAACTACGACCTCAAAATTCGTGTGAATGATTCACTTTCTTTTAATGACCTTACGTGAGCCAATGAACCGTTTTCCCCTATTATGTATATTCGACTCAAAATTTATTTCAAACAATTTGTTTTGTCGACCTCTAAATATTTTTATACGGAAAAGGACTCCAACTTTGAAGTGTGACAGTTTTCAAACTTTTCGTATTTTAGAATATGTTATTTACACTATTTTCCATGTGTCCTAATGGAGCATCATTACATCATTACACAACCGTTTTCATGTTTTTCGATCCTTCTATTCGTTACGCTCTTGATTTCAATTTCGTTCCTTTTGTCTAGCCAATAGAGCTTGTCGTCGCTGTGTCGACCTTAATATAGTTTGGTGGGCCCCATTAGTGTGATTTGATGTGTCGTCATAGTGTATTTAATTCCATGGTGCATATGAAGTTGTTTGTGGTTGGTATTGGTATATTGTGTGTCGGTAGTTATGTATTAGCTGCATGAGTGTGAGTGTGATATACATATGATAGTAGGATTATAATGTTTGATTGGTATTACTTGTTTTTATGAGATGTCGTATGCGTGTATACCATGAGGTATCCCCGACTACTGCATATCTTAACTTATGAATGAAGTGAATGTGTATTGATGTACCAATTATAGGTGGATGGATATGGTATGAATATATTAGATGCTTGGGTGTGACTATAGGTAAATACTTTTATTAGGGAGAGTATTGTAATTATAGGTGTGCTGATGTTTGTAATAATATCATGGTATATGAAATGATTGAAATATGTGATATTACCTGGTTAGACATTAAGGGTGTTTGACATTTAGATATGTATGTGGTTATGTTGGTAGACGTGTATGCATTTGAATGTATTGGCATATGTATGGATGCTATGTTATGTATATGGAATTATTCCGCTATGATTTTGAGTCTCACTCAGGCTTGAGTGGGTACCCTCTATGTACATTAGTGTATTGTATGTGGTTAGTGTATAGTGATGGATGATGTATGTATAATGTTTGGATTGTTTTGTGCCTGGTTGTGTTATGCACACGATTGTGGGTGGCTATACCAATATATAGTTATGTGAGTTGGTCTTGTGGTATAGTTATTCCCTAAGGATTTGGTTGCGTGAATATATGTGCGGTAGCTAAACTAGGTGCGTAGAGGTGCTAAGCATATAGTGGTGTGATTGGTGTATATATGAATGAAATAATAGCGTGTGTGGGTGTGCACCATGCATGGGTAAGTATGTGATAGTTATAGGAATTGGTGACTATGGTATGTGTGGTGTGTCGTGATTATAACTATAGGACTATATATGGAGTGATAATATAGTGAAATGTGTGCATGCATTTGAATGACTATAAATTGTGAAATATTAATGATGGTGAATGTAATTTAGATATAGTGAACTTGTTTTAACAATCGTATGGTGCGATTTCGTATGTTGATTGTTTGGCGCATACTAGGAGATATAGGGACTAGTGTACTCTTATTGTCTTGTCCATAGGTAGTTACCTATACGTGTAGATTCCGATGGTATTTTCTAGTGTGAAATTATTTTCAAATAAGTAAGAGACTTGGTTATTTTCGTATAGTGTGTAATAAAAGTTTTATAGTTATATGGAATGTACTTGCCTATATGAATGATTTGAATACGTGAATGGAGTTGTTTGATTATAATAAGTATAAGTGTACTATGTGCGTGAATATATATTTACTTCCGTGGTGTTAATAATTAACTACCTAGAGTATATATATAAGCACTTGAAATGAATGTACTTGGTTGAAATTTTGATGTGATATTGATTGAGGGTAGTTACTAGGGTGACTAGATATAGCTATAGTTAGAAAGTCCGAGGACGGACTTTATTCCAAGGTGGGTAGGATGTAACGACTGGTTTTCGTGTAATTGGATTATCTATATTAAAATATATGCTTGGTGGATTTTCTCCTTGGATGTGTGGTCTTCGTCGCCATAGCTTTCACTTTCGATCGTTTCGTCGTGATTTTCTAGCTTCTTCCTTCGATCGTCGATTTCGGAGTAAGTCATTCGTGACGAGCTTCATATCGATCATATCTTAGAGTATAAATCGATCCTAGAAGCCATAAAAATCTTCCCGAAGCTTCGCGCTTCGAATCGGCACTTTTCGTGCATGTTAGTTGGTTCAAGAAGATCGACCGACCGACTAGATTCCAATTTAGTCGGTCAGGAAATCAACTGGAACCGACTAGTTCATTCAATCAATTATTCAGGAGTTACTGTTTACTCTTAGTCGTTCTAAGAACAACCATCGACCGACTAGATGCTCAACTAGTCGGTCAGGAATCCTTCTCAGACCGACTAACTCTCATTTCCATGATCTCTCTCAGAATTCAGCCTTTAGTCGGTCAATGAACACTCACCGACCGACTAGTTCTCAAACTAGTCGGTTGACAAGACTTCATAGACCGACTAACTCATAGTCCAGTTTTCCTGAGCGAGCTACTGTTTACTCTTAGTCGGTCTGCGTTGATCAACCGACCGACTAGTTCCCAAACTAGTCGGTCACCAATCCTTCTTTGACCGACTAATCAGCCCAGGAAACCCTAGTTTGCCCTAGCCACCACACGATTTTCTATATAAACCCCCAATCGTTTTCTTCTCTTCCCTCTCTTCTCCTGAACCTCCTCCTTCCCCAAATCATCCCCCTTCATCCCCAAACCCTTCCTCCTTCATCCCAAGCTCATCCATCATCATCCAAACCCTCATTTCACATATCCTACCTCTCCTCAACCTCAAACCCTCATCAAATCCCCAAAAGCCTCATCCAAACCCATTTCTCCAGGTTTTCCCTCATTTCCAGATCTGAGTGGTAGTTCTCCCGGATCGTTCATCCGTTGCCGTGGTTGCTCGGCGTTGATCTTCCGCTTCCATTCGGGTAGTGTTCTTCCTTTAATATTCTCTTAACCCCCATTATGATTTGTGAAACCCTAATAATAATGGATGTTGTTTGATGATTGTTTCTCCATGACAGCGATTCCCTTCCCCATAGATTAGCGTTCGTGAGACGAACCTTCGTGATCGTCTTCCTCGGTGCTAGGCAAGTGAAACTTGCTACCCTTGTTGTTTAGGCCGTGCTTAGGCCATTACCTTGCTTAGCGTAAAAGAGACTAGACAGTGAAAGGATAGCTGTCTGGACGCCTTTGATCTAGCTTGACAACGAAGCTAGACCCTTCACTCTCATCATGCTTGTATGTCACGTTTAAATTCAATTAACGGTACGCAATTATCTGTTCATATCATCCCTGCATCTTTGCATGTCATGTTTAAATTCTATTAACGGTACGCAAATATCTGTTCATGTCATTGCATAGTGATTATTCATCGTGATTGCGTAGCACACGCTACAATGCTATTATTTTCCTGGCTCGTGTTCCAGAAGCGAGCCCTGTAGTTGGTAACCCCAACGCTCGACACATATGGGTGGGGTAAGAGATAAGCGGACTGAGCCCCGAGTTGGCCTGATCCGCCACTCCGGCCAGCAGGTGGACTCTCTAGTGCACAAGTGATAAATAGTGATACGAGATAAGCGGACTGAGCCCGAGTTGGCCTGATCCGCCACTCCGGCCAGCAGGTGGACTCTCTATGCACTAAGTGATAAATAGTGATAGAGATAAGCGGACTGAGCCACGAGCTGGCCAGCAGGTGGACTCTCTATGCACTAAGTGATTAACAGTGATAAGTGATAAGTGATAAGTGATTCGTGAATTAGTGAATTGGTAGCTTTCGCTACATCGTGCATGCTTGTCTCTCTTTTAAACTGCTGCATCAAACTAAACTGTCATGTCATTGCTTAATATTATAAGTGCTAGGTTGCTAGTTTAACTTTCTTTCAGTTTCCTTGCACAAGTCTTTCCAGACTTGCTGACATGTGCCCCTCTCTCTTTTGGGTGTCACATGTTAGACCCAGAGCCAGAGCTTTGTTGCAGGGGACATGGTGTTGCGGATGCTGATGTTGCTGTGGTGGTGAGTGGACACTAAGGGCCTGTTTTGGAGACCGCTCGTGTTCACTTCTTTGTTTAGGTTTGCTGTTAGTTGTTGGTGCGTGGCACCCTTGTATGTATGTTATGCTTTGTTGGCCATGTTGGGCCTTAGACTCTTTTTCCTTTAGCCTGGTGGCTTTTCTGCGATATTGTAATTTGTTTATGGACATTTGGAGATTCAATAAAATGTCGTCTCATTTCCTTATTATCATTGTTGTTTCGTTTCGCTTTGCAAGGACTTGCCATAATAAGTGTTTTTATACGCTTATCAGACTTGGAGCTTCACAGCTTCAAGTTTGTGCGGACCTTCTCACGTCTCGCCTCCACATTTTTGGGAAGCGGGGCGTGACAGAAGGTGTATGAGATGTGATCGTTTTCGAACTACTTTTCTCTTTTCTTTTCTTATTCTCAAATCTCTTTCTTTTTTTCTTTTTTGTTTTTTATAACATATATACACAATGATCCCAAATCAAAGAGAAGGATATACAAGTATTTTTTTCTTTGGATTTTGGGGAATTTGGAGCATGTCATATACTAACGGGGGAATGCCAATAATAGAATTGCCAAGGGGAGATTCACCAATGAATATAAAATAGAGAAATTATGTTCAAGATATGTGGAGAAAGAAATAAATGTATCTCTCAGTTAACTCTATAGGACGTGCATGACAACTTCAACAGGGTAATATAATCTACTCAGTTTAGTCTCAAAAAGTAAACTAATCCAGATTTATCAAAGCTAGCAAACATTTCAATCAACCCGAAGTGAAGCGTACAAATCATGCAAATAGAAGTGATGTGAGAAAGGAAATCAGTACTCCAGATATAAGCATCAATGCGTGAATCTTGGTGTGTTTTCTACGATAGCATACATATGAATCATCAGACATCAGCTAATAATATAATTTCATCCATTTTTCATACAGCAAAAGAGAGTAGGTTACTATTTCTAAATGCAAAGCAGAACATAGCATATGATATCAGAAATAAAAAACTATGACATAACAAATATAGCATGCATATAGAGAAAAGCTAACACCACGTCATCATCATCACAGAAAAGTCATCTCTAGCAAAAGATGAAAGAAATAAAGACAAAAGAAAAATAAAAACTATTTACAATGCGACACACAAGGAAAATAAGAAAAACGTGATGCATGGTAAAAAAATGAAAAAGTGATGAAAAATGGGTGAAAAAGTGGAAAAAAACGTGGAAAAACTAAAAATAAAGGTGACAAAAGCAAAAAGTGTGAGAACTCACTCCCCCAAGCTAAAGTGCACAGTGTCCTCAATGTGCGAAGTGTGGCACACCGAGAGACGGGTAATGGGTGGGGGGTGGGTATGCATGCATGATAAAAAGAAAGATAAAATAAAATAAAAACAAAATGAAAATATGATGCGGATGTGATGCATGCAAGGATAAGAGTGATGCAGATATGTGTGTGTGTCACCAAAAATATGCTCCCTCACTCCCGAAGAAGGATATAGAATGATATGATCAAAATGTGGACAAAAATAGTGATGGGAGGAGGGGGTGGGCAAAAATCATCCGGACCAAGCAGAGAATGGGTAGCATAACGACAAAAAATATCAATGGCATCAAGGGTGTGCCTAAGCTGGTGGTGCTGCGCCATCTCCGTCCTGAGGCGGAGGTGGGGGTAGCTGGGTAACAGTCTGCTGGGTGGGTGGTGGTGGGGGTGGTGGGCGTGGAACAGTCAGCTGGGTGGGTGGTGGTCGTGGCAGTCGCTTGAGGATCTGGGTCAGGCAAAAGTGAATGCTGGGAAGTAGCTCGAGGCGGTGCTGCATGGCGGTGACTGTGGAAGACAGAGCCCTAAAATCGCCCCGGAGTCCACTCATCGCCCCCTCAAGAGCGCGAACGCTCTGAACTAAGGCGTCAGGGGGTGGTGGAGCGGAGGGACGGACAGGTCTAGGCTGAGCAGGTCGGGGCTATCTAATACGGGCAGTGTAGGTGATCGGGACAGTAGGCATGGGTCGAAAGGGTGTTGTGCTCACTAGTGGATGCCCAACCTCAGTGCGAGGCTGGGACGCAGGCTGGTGTGAGGTGGAAGCAACAGCAGTGGAAGTGGAAGACAGAATCGGTGACGAGGTAGCGAGAGAGGTCAGTGACACAGACGTGGGAACAGACGTCACGACACTCTCAGATAGGACGGCTACCGTGGAGACAGAAAGGTCAACCGCTGGGGAGGAAGTGTGGGGTCCAAAAGGTGAAACCCCAGCGGAGATCAAAGTGGATAGGGTCTCCACGACGGAAGTGAAGGAAGGCTCGCCGCTCTCAAGTATGGTGGGTGGACGCTCGGGTAGCAGAGAGGTGAGTGGCTCAACCGACAGGGGCACATCAGTGGTGGTGGTGGTAGGCGTGGTGGCAGGCGTGGTGGACGACTCAGCAAGTGTACTCCCGACACTGGCAGAAGTGGGGACAGAAGTGTCGGGAGCGGCAGAAAGTGCATGCTCAGGTTGAGGGAACACATGTGTGTCCGAGCAGGGCTCGGGAGGATCATGTAGTCAGCACCGAAAGGACCGTACAACCAAACCCAGTGCCGCTGGCCGTGCGGACGAAGCATCTTCATCCGAGCCATGACGTCTATCGAAAGTGCAGTGGGGCCCGGGGCTCGCCTAAGGTCAGCCGGAAGGTCCTCACCGGTCATCAGGGATAGCAAGGTGATCAGGCCGCCGCAACATATCGGGGAGCGAGCACCCACCGATACGATGATGCGGTCCAAAAACCAGCTAGCGATGTCAATCTCTACGGCGGGGACCATCGTAACACCATCCCTATCAATAACTCTGGGGAGAGTCATCGCGTAGAGCATATAGAGCTCAGGCGTCGACATCGTCCCAGGCTCGTACCTCGCCGGAAAGGTGGTCGACATAAGGTGCTGTGCTATGCGGAGGCAGGGGTGGACAATGGCCAAGGCCTTGGCCCTACTAGGGTCAAAGGCCTGAGGTAAACTCGTGATCCTGGCCCAAAAGGCGTGTGAATCGAAGGATGGGGGATGGATGTGAGTGGGGGCGTAGGCTCGGTCGGGTGTGGGGACTGCGGGCCACTGAAAGAACGCTCGAAGCATATCGAGAGTGATCTGACACTCTCGATCCATAAGTCGAAAGGAGCATCCCTCAGCGGTCCAGGCGATCGAGCTAAGTACCTCGAGTGTCGGGCGGACGTAGGTGTCTGCCGACACAGAAAGAAAATCTCGCCAACCCACGTTGTCGTACAACATAAGCATCCCTTCGAGTACCCCCAGGCGGTCTAGGTCTGCAAGGTGGGCGAACCTGGAGGGCACTATCGAGTGCTGGGCGATACGCTCAAAAGCAACGCGATGTGCGTCGTCTCGGAAAGTAATACCCAGCGGCCCGACGATAGGAGCCGGTGGTGGCTGTGGGTGGATGGGATCGGCTGGCTGTGGCTATGTGGGGTGAGGTGGTGTAGGCGGAGGAGAGTCCTCCTTCTCGTGGGAGGGGCCAGGCTCATCCGGCCGCTTCCGCTTGGTGGAAGCTCTCCTAGTGCGTGGCCGTGTTCGGGGTGGCATGTGTGCCCCGAGTGATCACCCAACTAATATAAAATGCGGCATGCCAAAAATAATGGAACAAAGGTACCTGAACACGCCGCGAGAGCAAAACAGCGGATGAGTGCAAATACGCCGACTCCACAAGGCCAAAAGCGCGCCCCGGAAGCTCCCTTAAGCTCCCCTAAACCTCCCAAGATAGCCTGCATATCAAACAACGATATCAGCATGTAAAATTCAAAATACATGGGGGGTTAGGGGTATAATAGATAGATAATGAAGTTAATTTGGGGTAGGGGCTCGATAGGTGCACGGATCGTCAAAAAATAGGAGAAAAATGGAGAAATGGGGCGAAATCGGGAGTACCGGAGGTTGGCCGGCGGCGAGGGAGTCACCGGCGGTCGGTCGGAGGCGGTCGGTGGTCGGCGCTCAGCCGCTGGCGGTCGGGCGGTTGAGGGCGGCGTTCGGGCGAGCCAATGACGATCGCAGCGGGCGGGGAGACGAAAGGGCTTGGGCACGGGCGAAAATTTGGGCGTTTTGAAAATCGCGTCGAGCCCGTTCGCTTATATAAGTGAAGTTACGACTCGACCGAGTGACTAAGTCACTCGGCAGAGTGATCGTAACGAAAAAGTTTATAAAATTTCTCCCTCCGCTTACGACTCGGTCGAGCGGCTTTGCCACACTCGGCCGAGTGGAAAAAGTCCATTCGGCCGAGTGGCACAAGCTACTCGGCAATTTTCGCCCTAGGAGCGTATCTGTTTTACTCGGCCGAGTGAAGATATATACTCGGCCGAGTGACAGTTTATACTGAAATCACAAAAAAGACAGAGAGTTGGGTACAGCAGACTTCCCTCGTTGGTGAGCCACTCGGGCGGACGACGTTGGTTGCTCGGCCGAGTGGCTATGATACTTGGCCGAGTAAGGCTCTGTTTTCTGCTGTAATGCTCCGTTTTGGTTCTAATATCTGTTTTTCTTCCTTCAGGAGGTTTCTTCCTTCTCCTAAGCCTCGAGCGCATTCCTGGAGCGCTCCTCTTTGCCTTGGCCATCCTCCAAATGATAGATATCCATTTCTCCTCTCCTGTTAGAGAAAATAGGACCCGTTGTCACGATTTTTCAGGCAAACGAATCAAAAACACTAATAAAGTCTAAAACAAAAATAAAAACTAAAATAGAAAAAAAAATGCGATAACCGTCGGGTTGCCTCCCGACAAGCGCTCGTTTAAGGTCTTGAGCTCGACCCCTATTGATTTTCAATTAATGCTTGATGTTGGGTGCATACGAGATGCACCCGTCGAACTTGCTTGGAAGACCACTCGGATTTGGATCATGGTGGTGTGAGGTCTTCCTCAGTGCCCCTTCGTCATGGGCAATGTTGGGGGGTGGCTCCCCCAAGCTAGAGCTTGCTCCGGGCTTCGACTTTGCCGGTGACACCGATCGTCGTATCGGTGGAGCTTTCTTCGGAGTCCTCAACTTCGAGAGCTTGCAGAGCTCCCGTATTCTTACGACATCAGTGTCACCATCATCAATTGCCATGGAGATATCGGGGGAGTGCTCCATCTTCTCTTCCTCGGCCAAATCTAGGCCTTCTTCGAAGCTATCTTCGTTGGGTGCGCCGATGGAGTGGGGTATCGCCTCTTCGATGACCTCATCAAGGAGGTATGAAAGGTCGTCCGGCCATCCCTTGAGTAGATATATTCTATTTACCTCGCCCATAGGGACTCCTTCGGAGTAACGCTTTAGACGTTGCCCATTCACCTTGAAAGTGGCTCCGTCTTTCCCTTCCAATTCAAATGCTCCCCCTAGTTGTATGCGCTTGATGGTGAAAGGTCCGGACCACCGTGACCTCAACTTCCCGGGGAATAGTCGGAGTCGGGAATTATATAGCAAGATCTTGTCTCCGACCTTGAAGTCCGTTACAGTTATGCGGGCGTCGTGGAGAATCTTGGTCCTCTCTTTGTAAATTCTTGAGCTCTCATATGCATCTCTTCTAATTTCGTCAAGCTCATTGATGTCCAAGAGTTGCCTCACTGCCGCACTCTTATAGTCATAATTGAGGGTCTTGATGGCCCAATATGCGCGGTGCTCCAACTCTACCGGTAGGTGACAAGCTTTCCTATAAACAAGTCGGAACGGTGTGGTGCCAATAGGGGTGTGAAAAGCCGTGCGATATGCCCATAGAGCATCGTTCAACTTCATGGACCAATCTTTTCTAGATCGATCTACAGTCTTTTCAAGAATTTGGTTGATTTCTCTATTTGAGACTTCCACTTGTCCGCTCGTCTGAGGGTGGTAGGCCATGCCGATTCTATGGTTTACCCCATACTTTTTCAACATAGCTTCAAATTTGTTTTCAATAAAGTGGCTTCCCCCGTCGCTTATCAAAGTACGGGGCACCCCAAAGCGCGGGAAAATATTCTGCTTGAAAAACTTTGAGACAACCCTTGCGTCATTGGTAGGGGTGGCGATGGCTTCTACCCATTTGGAGACGTAGTCCACGGCCAATAAGATATACTTGTTACCCTTGCTCGACGAAAATGGTCCCATGAAGTCCACTCCCCAACAATCAAAGAGCTCAATCTCTAGAATGGGCTTCATTGGCATCTCATTTCGTTTCGAAATATTCCCGGTCTGTTGGCATCTATCGCACGCCTTGACGAAGTCGTGCGTGTCTCTGAACATGGATGGCCAAAAGAATCCACTCTGCAATATCTTAGCGGTAGTCTTAGAAGCGACGTGATGTCCCCCGCATGGCATGCCATGGCAATGCAAGATGATGGAGGTGGCATCCTCCTTAGAGATACATCTCCGGATAACCCCATCCTTGCATATCTTAAAGAGGTACGGGTCTTCCCAGAAATAGCTACGGACCTCATGCATAAATCTCCTCTTTTGCTGTGTGGGCATCCCGCATGGTTTAATCCCACAAGCCAAGTAATTGACATAGTCCGCATACCAAGAAACTTCTCCGGGCCTTATGGCATATAGCCTCTCATCAACAAAGGAGTCATCGATGGGCAAACTTTCGTCCTCCTTGTCGCGAATGAGCCTTGATAAATGATCCGCCACAACGTTATCCGTACCTTTCTTATCTCTGATTTCCAAGTCAAACTCTTGCAATAGAAGTATCCACCTTATCAACCTAGGTTTGGCCTCTTTCTTGTTTAGGAGATACTTCAATGCGGCATGGTCAGTATGGACAATTACCTTGGATCCAAGGAGATATGAGCGGAACTTTTCAATGGAATACACGACTGCTAGAAGATCTTTCTCCGTAGTTGTGTAATTTTTCTGTGCGTCATCCAACGTTTTGCTTGCATAGAATATTGCATGAAGCTTCCTATCTTTCCTTTGCCCCAATACCGCTCCAATGGCTTGGTCACTTGCATCGCACATGAGTTCAAAGGGAAGGCTCCAATCCGGTGGTTGTATGATGGGCGCAGAAATTAGTGCTTCCTTCAATGTATTGAAGGCTTGCAAGCATTCACCTGAAAAAACAAACGGAGCATCTTTAGCGAGCAAGGAAGTAAGAGGTCGGGCAATCAAGGCGAAATCCTTGATAAAGCGGCGGTAAAACCCCGCATGACCAAGAAAGCCTCTAATGCCCTTGACATTAATAGGAGGAGGGAGTTTCTCGATTACCTCAACCTTTGCCTTATCTACCTCAATTCCTCTCGAGGAGACAAGGTGCCCAAGCACTATCCCTTCGGTGACCATGAAATGACATTTCTCCCAATTAAGAGTAAGATTATTTTGTTGACATCTTTTAAGAACTTTGGCAAGATTAGCCAAACAAGAATCAAACTCGCTTCCATAAACCGAGAAATCATCCATGAAAACTTCCATTATATTTTCTATATAGTCGGAAAAAATGGAGGTCATGCACCTCTGAAAGGTGGCGGACGCATTACAAAGACCAAAGGGCATTCTACGGTAGGCGTAAGTGCCATAAGGACAAGTAAAAGTAGTTTTTTTCTTGGTCATCTTCATGCAAAGGGATTTGGAAAAACCCCGAATACCCATCCAAATAGCAAAAGTATTTATGTTTAGCAAGCCGTTCAAGCATTTGATCTATGAAGGGTAGCGGGTAATGGTCTTTTCAGGTGGCTTTATTTAGTTTTCGGTAATCAATACACATCCGCCATCCCGTGACAGTGCGTGTAGAAATGGGCTCTCCTTTTCCGTTTTTTATAACGGTCATCCCCCCTTTTTGGGGACAACGTGAACGGGGCTAACCCATCTACTGTCCGAGATTGGATAAATAATGCCGGCCTCGAGCAATTTAAGGATTTCCCTTTTCACCACTTCTTTCATATTCGGGTTCAGACGCCTTTGAGGCTCAATAGAAGTGGCTTCTGTGTTTTCCAAGTGGATCCTATGCGTGCATAGCCTGGGGCTTATTCCCTTAAGATCAGAGATAGTGTAGCCAAGGACATCCTTGTGATCCCTAAGGACTTCTAATAGTTTTTCAAGTTGATCTTGGCCAAGGTGGGCATTAACAATCACTGGGAAGGTCAATTTACTACCCAAGAACGCATACCTTAGATTCGACGGTAATTGTTTAAGTTCTACCTCGAAGGGTGCCGTACCCTCTCCTTCATTATCTTGCATGAGTTTGGCTTCCCCTTCAACATCCGAGTTTAGCTCACTCTCGAGTGGAGGCTCAGGTTCGCTTCTTAGTGAGGACGGTGCATCAGAATAGACGCTCTCCAATTCTGCACTTGCATCGGTAGGACCTCCACTTTGCTCTGGTTCATTCCTGAGATCAAGAAACACGTCAGCGGATTCGTAAATGCAAGAGTGGGGGTCATAGAGTGTATCTCCCTGAATATCAGTTTGCTCGAAGGATTCCTCGGGAGTGTAGTACTCTTCTACGTATGTTCTACCGCTTTCGAAATAGAGCTTGTCGTCCCTCACATCAACTCTGATATTGCCCCCAATAATCCAATCCAGGGAGATTTGATCCATCACAAAGCATGCAAACAACTGTTTGACGGGGTCCTCGATATTAATAGCAAAAGCTCCGGTAGCATGGACCTCATCAATAAGTTCATTAAGGAGCTCCGCAAAAGATTCATCATCTCCCTGGTCAGACTCGGTCATTGGAACTGCATCCCCCATTTTACCTGTTAAGATCTTGTGGAAAATTTCGGGAGAGCTTGCAAAATAGGGCGGTAACGGAGTTAGAAAAAATAAATAAATAAATTGAAGAAAAATAACCGGGTGATCAAAATCGAACTCCGTCAAAATGCCTTCCCCAGCAACGGCGCCAAAAACTTGATCGCGCCCCGGATACACGTCCCGGAGCGGCGACACTGTAGTCTTACCGCAAGCGCACGTTGTAGCGGTGAGCGGGTATCGAACACAGGGAGGCTTAATAACAGTGTCTTCTTCAATCACCTGGCTATAGGAAAAGTCGAGAAATGTTCGCAAATATGCGGTCACAGTCGTTCAAATGTAATAAAGGAATAACAAATTAATAAAGACGCTTAGGGGATAGGGAATCCCCGCTACTTGCAGTATCTCATCATTGTGATTCGTAGGTTTCACAATTGCTAGACTTGAGATTTGGGTGAACTAGTTGCAACTAAATGTAGAACCAAGCTCACGCTCTCGCGCTATTGGCGGTCTATAGCAAACCTAGGGTAGGGTCCAATCTCTTGCAAACCCTAACCTAGGCAAGCTAGCGTGAAGAACAACATCATCGTTCAATCGTATCTCGAGCCCACTCTCGTGAAAACTCGAGCTACGACCTAGGTTGGGATAGTTCCTACCCGTCCGCTCTCTTGCAAACGGGTATTGGTATAGATTTGCAATTGAAAGCCCTAGTTTCGGTCCAATCTCTTGCAAACCGATTTCGGAGGAGTTCAATTGCAACCCAATTCGAATATCTAGGGCTTCCTATCGAATTGGGATCCAATCTCTTGCAAATCCCAATCGATATGAATCCCTAGCTATTCGTATTATAGCAATCCCAAGCTAACCCTAATCAATCTTAGCAATAGTTTCACCAATTCAACACAAATTCGAAATTGAGCTCGTATGGTTCATCCCTACACCCTAAGACGATGAACTACTCACAATTCATAATCAAATTCAATAGAAATTCACAATCAAACTCAATATAATTCATTGCTATATTCAAAATATCAATAAAAATGGAGTTTTTGAGAGAAAGAGAGACAAACCAATGAAGAACAAGATAGCATCCAACAAAATCTCACTTTTCTCTCCTCTCTAAAAGCTCAATCTAATCCCTAAAAAGTTAATCTAAAAAGGCTGCAAAAGTTCTGAAAAAGGCCCCCCAAACTAGGTTAAAAACTGGGGTTAAATACCCTCCAAAATCGCCCAAAAAACCCTGACGAAAATGCCCCCGCGCAGCCTCAAAATCGCAGTTTACGCTACAGGCAGCGCGGCTCACTCGGCCGAGTGACAAATGTCACTCGGCCGAGTGACGAACCCTGTACAAAAACAGAGAGTTGGGGGTCTCGGGGGTCGTCTCCTCGGAGGTCACTCGGGCGGATGGCCTTTAGTCACTCGGGCGGACGTCCTTTATCACTCGGGCGGACGTCGATTGTCACTCGGGCGGACGGCAACTCGGAAATTGAATGTACAGAAACAGTAAGTCTGTGATTTTTGCTGCCGCCATCTTGATGCCACTCGGGCGAGTGGGTATCCGTGGTTCGGCCGAGTGACTTGGCGATGCTCGGCCGAGTGCATGCCTGTTACGTGTCAGATATGGCCGGCCGAGCGGGCTTCCGATGGTCGGCCGAGTGACTCCTTCACTCGGCCGAGTGGCATGCTGAAAATGCCCATTCTTCATGTTTTTGCCTCCTCGTCGCTCCTACGACGTTCTTTCCTCTTCCACTCCTCTCCAATAGAAAAATACCCCTCAAGAGAGTCGTCGGTGACACTCCGGAGTGGGTGCATCTCAGAATCGCTCCAAATCGCTCCAAATCTCCTGAAATACGACAAAAACAACAAATCGTGAAAAGCATCGCAATATTGTTGAATAAACGTGAAAAACGCGATTTGAGCGATCTAAATGGCATGCAAACATGTAGAAAAAAGGTGTAACATACGGAGTGATCAGTCTACAGGAGAATTTGGGTACAAGTCTGAGTTTCAGCACGGCGTACCACCCGCAGACTGACGGCCAGTCCGAGAGGACTATTAAGATTCTGGAGGATATGCTGCGAGCTTGTACGCTCGATTTGAAGGGATCTTGGGAGGACCATCTTCACTTGGTGGAGTTTTCATATAACAACAGCTACCAGGTGAGCATTGGCAAGGCGCCATTTGCTGACTTATATGGGAGAAAATGTCGATCGCCACTGAGCTGGGATGACATTGGAGATCGGGAGCTGTTGGGTCCAGAGATGATAGTGGAAGCTGTGGATGTCGTGAGAGACATCAGGGAGAAGCTTAGAGTTGCACAGGATCGCTTCAAGCATTGGGCAGATGCCAAGAGGAGACCCTTGGAATTTCAGCCTAGAGATCACATCTTCCTGAAGATTTCTCTGAACCGCGGAGTCATTCGTTTCGGGAAGAAGGGAAAGCTGAGTCCAAGGTATATTGGGCCATTCGATGTGCTAGAGCGTGTAGGAGCAGTGGCCTACCGCCTTGCTCTGCCACCGTCTTTGGAGGGAGTTCACGACGTATTCCACGTATCTCAGCTACGTCGGTACGTCAGTGATCCGTCGCACACGGTTGATTTCCCAGAGATTACGGTTCACCCGGACATGACGTATGACCAGCAGCCTGTGCAGATTTTGGACCGTCGACAGAAGTAATTGAGGAATAAAGTAGTCGACCTGGTGAGAGTGATGTGGCGTCATGGATCACCTGGAGAGTCCACCTGGGAGCGTGAAGATGATATGAGAGAGCGCTTCCCGCATCTTTTTCCGAGCAGTGCTTGATGTTGATTCCGAGGACGGAATCATTTCTAAGTTGGGGATGATGTAACGGTCGGTTTTCGATCGTACTTTCTTCGTGCACGTGCTTTTGATCGTGCACGTATTTATCTTAGACTGTTTTGATTTTGAAAACTTTTGTGTGTTATGTCGTTGTGATCGTCTCTGAGAGTATTAAATAGTGGCACTATTTTGGAACGACATTTCTCGGGTCGTTCTTCCACGATTTGATCATATTTGAAGTGACATCACGATTTTCAGTTTTGACGTGAGACGTTTCTATTTTTAGTTTCGTCCCTCGATGACGAAATTTAGATCCGTCTTCTTATTCCTCTTTCTTTCGTCGCCCTGAGCACCCCATATTTATTTTGCAATTTTTGGACTTCATTTGACCTACTTTCCGTTTTTGACTAAGTTTGTAATATTTTTAAATCCTACTTTTATAAGTATATTAATCCTAATGAAATTCCTATTTCATTATAACTCTCCAAAATATTTTTTTGACCCAAGCCCTAGCCTTAGCCGCATCTCCATGCGTGAGAGAGGGTGAGGGAGAGCTAGTTTAAGTATTTTTATTATTTAAATTAATTTAAATTATTTCCTAAACCCTAGACCTAGCCCTAACCCCCTTTTCTATTTAAATAAGCCCTAGGTTAAGCTATTTTCGCAACACACAAACCCTAGCCGCCCCCACCCCTCAAATTTCCACTTGCGACGTTCGTCGCAACCGCAGCTCGTAGCCCCCCGCACCGACCGAGAGCCTCCCTCGGTCTGACCGAGGCCCAGCCCCACATCCCGCTCCGCTCTGCACCACAGCGCTTCGCTGCAGCCGCCCGCTACGCAAGCCCCGCATCCGCCCGCTACGACCGAGAACTTCTCTCGGTCTGACCGAAAGCCTCGCTCGCATCGCCCCGCATCCCGCTCTGCTGCAGCCCCAAGCACCCGACTGACGCCCCCCATCGGTCTGACCGACCCGCTCCCCCGCACCGCCGCTCCATTGCAACCCTGCTCGCTGCAAGTCCCGCTCTGCAGCGCCCGACCGACAGATTCCCCCGCATTTACCCGCTACGACCGAGAGAACCCCCTCGCTCCGCACCAAGCCTGCCTCCGCTGCGCTGCAAGCCGCCCGACCGAGAGCTTCTCTCGGTCTGACCGAGAGAATTCTCCACAGCGGCCCGGTCTGACCGGGCGACGTTCGTTGCAACTTCGCAACTCCCGTACCAATTGCTGCTGTGGGCCCCCTAAGTTCTCCAGAAGTGTTGTGGGTCCCCCATTGACCCCTAGCACTGCTGTGAGCCCCACTTTGGTGTTCTTCTTCGTGGATTTTCCGACTACGACGTTACGACACGTCGTAGCCCTTCGTCGCAAGATCTAGCTTTTGGAATCTTGTTCGCGATTCAGATTTGACGAGGAGAAGTTTTTCGCCACTACATCCATTCTACTCCAGACTCTGGAAAAGGTTGGTTCCCCAAACTCGTATCAACCCCCACCGTAGCTATAATCAGACCCTAAACTAAAAGTCGACAACTTTAATTAAAATTCCTTTTTCGCTCTTTTAAAACTTTATGCAAATGTAGGAAAATCGACGAATGGACTTGATGACTGTGCACATAGGATAGATCGTCGAATAGGGGCTGAACATCAAAAATGTGATTTCTGACGAATAGGATAGTCCCGATAACCTAGACATGAACCCTAATAGGAATTACTGAAAACGAGACCTGACACCGTCAACGTGACACTATTTCAGACGGACTACCGCTGACGATACGCTTGGACGAGATGCTCCGGGAGGACGACACACTCGCCACCGCAGGTAAGTGTATCCACTTGCACTTTTGGCTGTGCTTAGGCCTTAGTTTGTTAGAACTGTTAACTGTGAACAAAGAGAACCGGACGTGAAATGATAGCGTCCGGGACGTCCCTCGACGGCTTAGACTTGACGATGAAGTCTGAGCCTAACAATAACTTTTGACATCGTAGGACTATCTTGTGTGCGCGTGCGTGTGGACACCCTAGAATAACCTTTTCTGTCTTGTCACGTCCCGTCCCGTCTTGCACAGCCCATGTTGGATATGGATGACGTTTGTACACCCTTGTAGGGGATGTACGAGGGAATACGAACCTCGAACGTCGCGTACACGAAGTCGTGTGCAAATGGAATCTGTTCCCTTGCGGAGAGGATCTCTAGATTAGTGGGAAAGTCGCATTATATGTGCATAAGTGCATGCGACATATGGCTAATAAAGGGGGAATATCTTAAGCTTATGTTGTACCATGCATATGGTAAAACTTAAGCTTATAATGTGCCATGTATGATGGTACACTTTAGTTAAATTGTTCCAAAGGAACAATTACTCCTAAAATAACTACCTTGGGGGCTATAAATAAGACCCAAGGCTTAGCCATTTTCTTACACTTTTGCATGGTATTCTTTCCTTGCATTTCATTCTAGCGAAGCTCTGCCGAAATCATTCCTCTCTCTTTATCCAAGTTCTTAATCTAAAAGTAGAGATTTAGATTGTGGATTTAGTAGCCTTACTCTGTTCGTGAGAAGACTCGATCCGTCGTGGCGAATCCGAAGGAGAAGTTCCGAGACTACCGTGCCGCATACGCAAGCGTAAGTCTCAACTTCATTTATCGATCCTAACGCTGTTTTAAAAGGATCCTACATTGGTATCGGAGCCATACGGATTCGCTCCGGTCAGAACTGTCGCCCCGTCGAAACTATGAACGAGTCGTTGTCTTTTTCACGAATGGGTATCCTACCATTACGGATATGGTAGGACCGCTTCGTGACGGAGAGAACGCAGCGGTTGTTCTTTTCACGTTAGGGTCTCCTACCATTACGGATATGGCAGGAACTCTCCGTGACGGGAAGAACCGACCGTTCATGTCGTCAAGCTCACACTCTTCATGGATGCCGAGTCTCCATTCATAGGAATGTGAACTCTTTTCATGTGGAGCGTGTAGTTTACGAACTTTAAAGTATGTTATTTTTCATTTTTGGCACACGGCCATTAGAAATAACTACTTTCTCGACGAACGGGTGCTTCATCGAGGAAGATGATGGTAGTTATTCCCATCGGGGAAGATGAATTTTGGTGCATGAAATCTATGGCCATATGGGCAATGGAGGCAATGCATTCCCCCTCCCCATGCGGAGGGGGTTGGCTACGGCCAATAACGACGAAAACCACCGCGACCACCCCATCAAGGGGGAGGAGTGCATGCGGCCACCCCATAAAAGGGGGGAGACTGGCCATGGCCAAAGGACCATGGCCGGTCAAGGCCAATAAGCCAGGCCAATAAGCCAAGGCCAATAAGCCATGGCCAAAGGCCGCCCTGGCCGAGGCCAGGGCAGCGCCCTGGCCCCCGGCCAGGGCCAGGCCGCCCTGGCCAAGGCCAGGGCAGGGGCCAGGGCCCCGGCCAGGGCCTGGCCGCCCTGGCAGAGGCTAGGGCAGCGCCCTGGCCTCAGGCCAGGGCCTGGCCGCCCTAGCCGAGGCCAGGGCAGGGGCCCTGGCCCCCGGCCAGGGCCTGGCTAGCCCTGGCCGCTGCCAGGACCACGGTCGGCCTTGGCAACGGTCAGGGCCTGGCCGAGGGCCGGCCTGGTCGGCACTGGTCGGGAGTGGTGTCAGATCATTGGTTGGTCGACCAATTTGGAAGTTTTGGTCGACCAATCCGGCAAAAGGCCTTGATCGATCACGAACATGCCGACTAGCCCATACGGGGTTGCAAAAGGCCTTGGTCGAACATGAATGTGTCGACTAACCCATACGGGGCTAACAACAGTCATCTGCGGCAAAATTCTCCTATACGGGGGGAAGCGCCTGGATCCATACGGGAGCCGACGACGATGACTTGCAGAAAAATCCCCAAAGGAGGGATCCGGCCTTGGCACGGCTACGGCTCTACCCCGGCAAATGGTCAGGGATTGCCGAATATTTCGCTAGTATCATAAGGGTACTAAGTCGAAATATACAATTTTGAAAAATACGTTTTCATACGTTTTGAAAAATACGTTTTCAAAAACGCTTTTCCGCTGTGAAGTACTATAAGAGTACGATTGCTTGATAAGTGATGGGGGAATATTGAAGGTTGTTCTAGATGGTGATTGGAATCATAGAGACCTTTTCGATTCTAGAACAACATCTTCAATATTTTTCGAAAGTAACTTATCAAATTTAATATAATTCCAAGTGGGATTTGAATTTTTAGAACTATCCAAATGGGATATTCTATTATCATTTCAAGTGGGAGTTATATTTTAAGAATTTTTATGCAATGTTTTGATCAAACCTTCGGTTTTGTGTCTTTTGCAGCATTTTAAAAGTAAAATGTCTTCCGCTTCAAAGAATATCGTCGCTGAGTTAAACAGAGGTGAAAAACTCAACGGCGATAATTACAAACTTTGGTCCATCAAGATACAATACGTTTTAGAGGAGCAAGAAGTGCTCGAAACTCTAAAGAACGTAATGATTGAAACCGAGTTGGGCACTACGGCCCAACACAGACAAGACAAGGAAGCTTTTGATGCTTGGTCTCGGAAGAATAAGATAGCCCGCATTACGTTATTGAGCAGTATGGACGATGACATAATGCGCATCTTCCGAGAGCATGACTTAGCCATGGACATATGGTCCAAGCTAGAAGAGAAGTTCGGTGGCACATCGGTGTCCAAACTTCGCGCCTTAACTATAAGGTTCGATTCATATAAGAAACATCCAGATCATTCCATGGGGAAACATCTGCGACATATGGCAAATCTTATCTCGGAGTTAAAGGACGCATGTCATGTGCTCACTGATAAGCAACAAATCCAAGCAGTCATACGTTCCCTACCAAATGGGTGGGACCAAATGAAGATGCATCTCACTCACAACGAGAGCATCAAGACTTTCAGCGATGTTTCTAAGCACCTCGAATTAGAGGAAGAGCGGCTTGCGGCTGCCAAGCCAAGTGCAGAAGTGCACATGGTTGCTAGTTCCTCACATGGGGGAAAGAAAAGGAAAGATCGTTCGAAGTCTACCAATGAACGTAATAAGCAACCTGAGTCTACAAAGAAACCCAAACATAAGGGTGGGCACAAGAAATGGCACAAGAAGAAAGACTTGAAGAGGATCAAGTGCTTCAAGTGCAACAAGCTCGGTCACTATGCTCGTTTGTGTACGAGTGGAGGTGACGAGGTGCCACCGACCACATAGCAAGGGACAGACGGTCCTTCGTGGAGTATCACCGGATACCCCAAGGAATGAAGTGGATCAATGTAGGAAACAACACACGTGTTGAAGTGAAAGTAGTTGGGACTCCCAAGCTAGTCTTGGACAACGACCGCACTCTCCTACTTCATGATGTTCTCTTCATTCCATATATTCAAAGGAATATTAAAACTGTGGTCAATTTAATGGGTCTTGGTTATAGTTGGTTCCTTCATGATTGTAATATTGACCTATTTTTTAATAATTCCTTAATTGGCACAGGGTATGTTTTCAAAGGATTTATTGTAATAAGTACAATGTATGATTCCTCATGTAATGAAAATTTCCTTGTGACAAATTCTTTGACTAATGAGTCTAATATAATTTGTTGGCACGCAAGGCTTGGTCATATTGGACCAACGCATATGGATAGACTTGCCAAACGTGGCCTTCTATCCAATGTTTCAACGGTCGAAATGTCGACCTGCGAACATTGCCTTATGAGGAAATCTTGTCGCAAGCCGTTTGGAACCGGCACAAGGGCCGAGGTTCCATTACAGCTTATCCATTCGGACATATGTGGTCCGATGAATGTCAAGACAAGACGCGGGAAGTCCTATTTCATCACTTTTATTGATGATTTCACCCGATTCGGTCATATCTATTTGATATCCCACAAAAGTGAAGCACTAAACCTGCTTTAAAAACTATATGAGTTTAGTGGAGAATCAATTAGATCGCAAGATTAAGGTCGTGCAAACCGATAGGGGCGGTGAATATCAATCAACAAGTTTTAAGGAACTTTGTGATGAAAAAGGCATAGTACATCAGGTAACTATGCCTTATACTCCTCAACAAAACGGTGTTGCAGAAAGGAGAAATAGGACTTTAATGGAAATGGTCCGTTCAATGATGGCGCAAGCTAACTTGCCAATCACCTTTTGGGGTGATGCATTATTGACGGCCGCTTTCATTTTAAACCGCGTACCCTCGAAACCAATTAGCTCCACTCCTTATGAGTTGTGGAACCAAAGGTCTCCTGACTTAAACATTTAGAAACCTTGGGGTTGTGCATCCTACGCATAAATTTCCTCCCATAAGTATGGCAAACTTGGGCCAAGGGGAAGGAAATGTATCTTTATACGATACACAGAAAACTCCAAAGGTTATGTTTTTGTTAGTCAGGAAGACAAATGGTGGGCTAATTGAGTTTGAGTCGAGGGATGTCACTTTCTTGGAAAACGAGTTTCCAAGACAGGGCGAGATAAGTCAGGACTTATCTCAATTTGAGATTAATGATCAAGAAGGATTACCTCATTCGAGTGGGAGAATTCTTGGTGAAAACGAAAATACGTTTCAATCTTCACCAATGGATTGTACGAATGATGATTATCCTATTCCATACGGGAATAATGATCCTAGTGGGAGCAATTCTAATGACATTCCAAGTGGAAGTGATATTAGAATTGATCTAATTTCGAGTCAACAAGGACTTGAAGAATCTCAAATACGACGTAGTAGTCGTACAAGGTTGGCTCCTCTAAGATTTGAGGATGAATTTCCGCAAACCTTTATGACTTTACTACAAGAAGATGACGAGCATGCTACTTCCAAACAGGCCATATCTTGCCCTACAAAAGACAAATGGATGGAAGTGATGCAAGAGGAATTAGAATCCATGAAGGTTAACCAAGTCTGGGACTTAGTTGACTTACCCAGAGGACGTAGATCTATTGGGAACAAATGGGTTCTCAAGATCAAGCATAAGGATGATGGCTCTATTGACAGATATAAAGCTCGCCTTGTCGCAAAAGGTTTTACGCAACAGGAAGGGATAGACTACGAAGAGACCTTCTCACCTGTTGTTCGTTTTACCTCGATTCGCCTGATTCTGGCAGTGGTGACTTGCTTAGACCTCAAATTACATCAAATGGATGTAAAGATTGCCTTTCTCAATGGAGAAATGGACGATGAGATTTAATATGGAACAACCAACAGGGTTTGTAAAAGAAGGAAACGAACATAAGGTTTGTAAACTTCATAAGTCCATATATGGTCTTAAACAATCATCGAGGCAATGGTATATACGATTTCATAAAGTTATCAAATGGTTTTACCATGCTTGATGAAGATAACTGAGTATATATCAAAAGGATTAAAAGCAAGTATATTATCATGTCTCTATATGTAGATGACATTTTAATAGCCGGAAATGACGAAGGCTTTGTGATGAGTATCAAGGCTTGGCTTTCATCAGTATTTAAGATGAAAGGCATAGGAAAAGCCGCATATATCCTTGTAGTTAAGATTTCAAGGAATCGTTCGAAGAAACTTATTTCTCTCTCAGGAGACTTATATAAAGAAGGTTCCAGAACGCTTTGATATGCAGGACTGCAAGTCCATTGATATTCATATAAGCATATGCGATAATTTATATCTGGAATCGTGTCCAAAGAACCAAAAGGATAAGGAAATTATGGAAAAAGTTCCATATTCCAGTGCAGTTGATAGTCTTATGTACGCTATGGTGTGTACGAGACCGGACATCTGTTTTGCCGTTGGAAATGGTAAGCTGTTACCAATCCAATACAGGGCAAGTACACTGGAAAGCGGTTAAGCGGATAATGTGTCTTGTAAGTTCAAACACATTGATATCTGATACGAATTTGCAAAAGACTATGATAAAACCAAGAAGGTAGACATAAGGTACATATCTACGCATGAGATGATAGAGGATCCGCTTACGAAAGCGATCCCCAGAAATGTGTTTTATAAACACTTATCATCCCAAGGATTGCGTAAGAGCTGAGTTGTACCAATATATATTCCCATGTCTGAGAAAGATCAAATTTAATAAAAGAATAAGTTCTTTTTCAAACATTGCATATGAATCTCTTGAGAAATGTTTGTGTACATTTTTGAAATCTCAGCTGAATTCTAGTATGGCGGACAGATTGTGGTTGGCTCTCTCACATGAGCAACCGCCTTATTCTATCAGACGGATGGAATAGAGATGAGACCTGTTTGAAGTCAAAATAATCAGACGGATGATTTAGAGTCATGACTTAAACAAAATGGTCGCATGAAAGATCTGCATCATATGGATGCTTACAGAAGATCTAAGAGGATTTTTGAAATCCTATCTGTCTAAATGCGGGATGTGAGTCCAAAGGATTATTTGAGTAGAATAAGGGACTCAAAGTCAGACATTGTGGTGTCTGATCATCATCCTTACAACATCATTGAGACATACACTCCCTGGGAAAGGATCGATGTTGTAATACGTGTTCATACCACGTATGCATTTCGACCACTGAGTTAGTAGCAATAGTGTTTGCTATTATGTGAGACTCAAAGGCCATATGGGTCTTAACTCTTACCCTCAAGGACTCCAATTGGTTCCTTTAGATTTGACGAGATGATTGCTATCTTAGCGTGTTGCTAATGGGCTATGATAATTCGGCTCGGCGGGGCACGTTAGAAAAACGAATCAAGTCAAGATCAGAAGGTTCGCAAGAAGAGGAAGCTTGATTTCATATTCGCATTTGGACTTTAATGATTCAAAGCTGGCCAGCCAATTGTGATCTAGATGGGATTCAATTGTTGAAAATAAAGTATAAGAAATGTGAAGAAATAATCTAGGGTAAAGCATGCGTTGAAGTACTCAACTTTGCACCTTCGAGGTCGTTGTGTATCTCTAACAAGTGCACAACAACAGACTCTACGCGCATGACGGTCGCACGGTCTATTTCTCGGTATGATAGATGAAAGAACTAAGAGAAAGACGTTCTCTTACAATCCCCTCAAGTGTGAATGGGAGATGTTGGATATGGATGACGTTTGTACACCCTTGTAGGGGATGTACGAGGGAATACGGACCTCGAACGTCGCGTACACGAAGTCGTGTGCAAAGAGAATCTGTTCCCTTGCGGAGAGGATCTCTAGATTAGTGGGAAAGTCGAATTATATGTGCATAAGTGCATGCGACATATGGCTAATAAAGGGGGAATATCTTAAGCTTATGTTGTACCATGCATATGGTAAAACTTAAGCTTATAATGTGCCATGTATGATGGTACACTTTAGTTAAATTGTTCCAAAGGAACAATTACTCCTAAAATAACTACCTTGGGGGCTATAAATAAGACCCAAGGCTTAGCCATTTTCTTACACTTTTGCATGGTATTCTTGCCTTGCATTTCATTCTAGCGAAGCTTTGCCGAAATCCTTCCTCTCTCTTTATCCAAGTTCTTAATCTAAAAGTAGAGATTTAGATTGTGGATTTAGTAACCTTACTCCGTTCGTGAGAAGACTCGATCCGTCGTGGCGAATCCGAAGGCGAAGTTCCGAGACTACCGTGCCGCATACGCAAGCGTAAGTCTCAACTTCATTTATCGATCCTAACGCTGTTTTGAAAGGATCCTACAGCCCAGAGGGCAATAGGGCACTCTCCGAGTGATCCCTTGTCGTGATACTCAGCCCAGAGGGCAATATGGCACTCTCTGAGGGATCCCTTGTTGTGATACACAGCCCAGAGGGCAATAGGGCACTCGCCAAGCTAGAGAGAGTGATCCCTTGTCTTGTCATGTCTTGTCATGTCTTGAATACTTGGGGTTGGGGTAGGGTTGAGCGTGCGCACGGGAAGAGGGTCTGATCCCCCTCGAACTGTAAGGCGTGAACCCTTTCGTGTTACACTTGTCTTGTCTTGTCCCGCCATGATTCGACTTGTCTTGACACCTGTTAGGTTAGTCCCGTTGTTGGTAGCACACGCTATGACAACTACTTGTCATGTTTTACTTTCCTGCTGCGTTTACTTTCTTTTGTTCCTCTGTTATAACCTCAACATGCTAATCAACCAGTAAACCATTGTTAAATAGTCGGTAACTTGCAGTAGAGTCTGACCCCTTTTATAGACCTTACCTGACGTACAGTTCCTTCTTTTGGTGCTGTACGTCAGGTGTTGAGCCAGAGTACGTCGACGAGGCGGACTTGTCAGCAGACGTGGAGCCGGAGGATACAGATCCAGAGTACAATCCAGAGGAGGACCAGAGTTAGAGGCCCTCTCGTTGCTGTTTCGGAGTTTCTGTTCCATTTTAGATTGGGTGTGTAGCACCTTTTGTCTTCCTGTCAAGGTTGGGTGCTTGCACCAGTAGTTTTCTTTTCAGCAGTTGTAGCCTTCGGGCGTTTTAGACTCTCAGTACTTTGGATGAATTTTTTGTGTGGAATAAAATGATATGCTTTTCCTTTCAGTACTTTTATTGTTCCGTACTAACTTGCAGGGACCTGTTCCTTCGTTTTGGAATACTACAGACGCTTATTGGGTCGGAGCTCTCAGCTCCGGCCTAAGCGGGCCTTAGTCACGCTTCGCCTCCGCACCTTTGGGAAGCGGGGCGTGACACCATGCGCGGTGCGGGCTTGTGTCCCACGGGTGCCCGCGGGGCACGTGCAAGGCACGCGCCCTGTAGCATAGGTGCGTGCACCAGCTTTGTGGGGCCCACTTGGTGGGCCATACAGCTAGGGCTCTGAACCCTATGCACTTATTTCTGGCAGCTGATTTTTTCAGCCAAATTTTATTTTGGGCTGAATTTGAATCATCGTTTGAAGGGTCAAACGAAGCCGGAATGGGTACCGGTTTGTTTCTATGCGTTCACCCTTTAGTGCTCTTCGATTTGAAATAGGATATCACTTGCGAAGCTCAACGGTGAGGGCGGGAAAATTCGTTGAAGTTTGGCCTTCGTGAAGGTAAATTTACAGTCAAATTTTCCCTCAAACCTTTAGTCCCACATCGGATATGATGAGAAGGGGAGGGTCAGTCGCCTATATAAATAGTGGCCAACCCCTCTCATTGAAACCTGCACCAAGGCACCATGAAACTTACCTCCCAGCTGGTCAATTAGATCATCGATGTATGAAACAAGATACTTTTTCTTCGCCTCATCTTGTTCAATTCCCTGTAGTATATGCACATCCATGTGGATCCATCATTCTTTTCACCAACATTATCACAGCACTCCATGATGACGTACTGGGCCGAATCCAAACTTTCTGCAAAAGGTCGTTCAGTTAAGTCTAAACTTCATCGTACTCAGTTGGTGCCTTGCGATAAGGGGTCTTGAAGTAACGTTGAGCTTCAGGCACCAACTCAATCGTGAACTCTGCAACACAATTCAGAGGTAATCCCATGAGATCATCCAGATACACATTCAGAAACTCCTGCACTACCTCTGGCATTTCTGGTGTAGCTTCCATAACAGTCAACACGGTGTCTATAAATCCGGCTCTGTACTTAACCAGTCCTTCTGATCTGCTCCCACTAGCAAACTTGAACCTGTGGTGGTTTGGAATCTTGAACATGACTCTCCTGTGTCGGTAATCAATCGTGGCATGAAAAGTTCCTAGCTAGTCCATCCCGAACAATGCATCGAAGCTGGGCATCTCGATCACTTAGAAGTCAGCATATAGCTCTTGTCCACAAATCATGACGAGACGGTCTAGATATCTGCTGGTCATTTTCAATACTCCACTACTGGTCTTGATGTCCCAAATAGAGGAGAGAGACGAAACATCATGCTGGTGGAAAAAACAGGCTGGCATAAACCAATGAGAGCCTACTGAATTGAAAAGCGCAAAAGCGTGTCTACTAGCTACCAATATGATACATACTGTTGGGAAGGATAAGTCTAAGCACACACAGTAACTAACATATCAAATCACATGCAAACTGTATATCATACATGTGATGCATTAGCCAGTATCTTTGGCCTCCTCTACTGTCATTGTGAAAGTCTGGCGCCTAGGTGGTGGAGACTAGGGTCTCCCCTGCTGAACTACTTTCTACTATGGTGGGGGTCCATGCGAAGTGTTCTCCACTGGGGTTGTAGTTGGTGTAGCTGTCTATGTTGGGGCCAAAGGTCTCTGTCCTCTCCGTGAGCATTCTTTGGCAGTATGGTCTACTGCTCCACAAATTAGGCACTGATGCAGAAGATATCGACACTCTACCTTGATGTGCCCAGTTTTACTATAGTAGTGGCATACGATCTGGTCTGAATGCTGCTATGGTCATTATGGCTACTGTGGGGCATGCCTCTTAAATTGCATCTGTTGTACTGGTCGTATCGTTTGTCAGGTAGGAGGTGCGGGTGATTGCCTTTGGGGTGTAAACACCTGTCGTCCCACTCCGCCTTTCGATGTACGTACTCGTAGTCTTGAATGGCTGAGAGTACCTCTATGTGGGTCTTCATCTTGAATCCTACCAGCTGCTCTTGAATCTTGATGTTGATGCCTTTCTAAAAATGCCGAGCTCTATCCATCGGATCAACTACTATATTCTTCGCAAACTTGTTGAGCCTGGAAAATCAAGCATTGTATTGCTCGACCATCATGAATCCCTAACTCAGGTTCTTGAATTGCGCCAGAAGCTCTGATGTGTCCATATTTTCTATATATTACTGCTTGTTTTCATCTCATTTTTATCGTCCAAAGTTCACTTTTCAATACTTTATCACATATTTCACGATATATTTGATTCTCGTAGTGATTTGTGGATTTTCAGGAACTTTGGAGCGATTTGGAGATATATTGGACCATAGACACATCTGAGACATCCAGAGCATTGATGGCATGACATATAAGGTGCTTGACTTGGTGGAAGAGGAGATTTGAGGATGAGAAGAGAGAGGAAGGACAATGGAAGCAAGAGATCCAAGCCCAAAGCCTATTCAGCATTTCCCAGTGCACTCGGACCGAGTAGCCCAGCTACTCGGTCGAGTAAATGATAAGGCAGCACTTAATTTCGAAGGCCAAAATCGAGTTCCAACTTGACCGAGTGGATTCATTCACTCGGTCAAGTAGGTGATGCCAAAGAGAAGGAGTTCGACACTTAGCCGCATTTGAGAGCAAGAAGAGCTACTCGATCGAGTAGCCTTGCTACTTGGTCGAGTCAAACTATCGACAGAACGGCAAATTGAGAAGCTTCTGTAGCCACTATCGCTAGATCGAGCGTACAAGCATACTCGACGGAGTGCCAAGTTGACCCGGTCGAGTGGAATACTTGGCAAAACGACGATTTGAGGCCATTTCTCAGACCCTGCCGCTCGACCGAGTGGGCCTGCCGCTCGACCGAGTGGGCCATCCACTCGGTCCGAGCGACCGTTCTCCCAGCTGAAGCCGAAGGCACGAAGATGCCCAACTCAGACCAAGTGGCATTGCCACTCTGTCGAGTTGGGCGGCTCTCCAATAATTTGCTGGACCGAGTTGGGCTTCTGCGTCAGTTTGCGTGGGTCCGAACCCACTTGTATTTTAGCACTTTTATTTCCTAGATTAAAGGAGAGTTGATTATTTTTAATTTTGGAGAGTTTTGAGTATTTTCTTAGCCGTAGCTATTATTCCTTTGGAAGACAAAGTTTGGATCTTTGGATTGTTATTGCTTTGGAACCGTGTTTGATCTTAAATTTCTGAAAAAGACTATTTACTTCCATTGGTTTGGTATTGTTTTCTTATATCTCTCTTATTTTTTTGATGTTATCGTTGTGACGATGTATTTTTCTATTGATATCATTGTTTTTATCATTTTTTCTATGAATCATGAGTAGTTCTATCTATGGCTAATGGATGAGCTCTAGGATTTTAGGATTTAGATGTAAAGTTGTGATTTTTAGGTTGATTTGGTGAATAAGCGATGTGATGTGATTGATCTATTCAAGTTTATAGAATTCTCATCTAGGGCCTGTGATCCACGATAGTGGCATTTGACCTAGAAATTATTCTGTTGGCTTGTTAGGGTCGTTTGTGACTTCATTTAGGATTCGTGATACACGATAGTGGCATGTGCATTGAGGGTCTCCACTAATGCCTTATATCACTAATTGATGATCTATGATAGTAGCATTAATAAGAGCTATCATATCACATATCGAAACTCTAACCCACGATAGTGGCGTGAGTGTAGATTGAGAATAATTGTCGATCGTAATGCACGTGTCACGTGCAAGGCCATCTACGATGGTGGGGCTAAGTACGTGATACGTTAGATGAGTAGTACAATGATAGTTGGCTACAAATTCCACATTCAATATGCGGCAATCTCGCCTTATAGAACTAATCAAACCTAGAAATTATAACCTAGCATCGACATTCAACGATCCTAGCGGTGACTCCTAATGCCCTAGTTTCCATTCTATTGATATTATTTGTGAGAGAATTACTGGGACAATCTTCTTGGATACCCCTATAACTAACAAATCATACAACTCTGAAATAAAGCCCAAGACCTTAACCAATCGCCTTCCTGTGGGATCGACAATCTTTCTATATTACAAAGCCTCGACATTGTGCACTTGCGGACTCGAACAAGCTTTTGGCGCCGTTACCGGAGAAGCAACGATTTACTTGGGTTGTTTTTCTTAGTTGGAGACTTGTTGGTTTCTCCATCCATCTCTCACCCTACTGCATTTTTTATTCTTTCTTTTGTTACTAATATCTTCTCTGAGTTTGTTGCTTGTCCATGAACACTCGTCTTGGGAGATCCAACGACTTACAATTTGACCCCGAGATCGAACGAACTGCAAGGAAACTCGGAGCTGAAAGGAGGCAGAAACTGTTAGCGGACCAAATGGCAGATCAACCTATATCTCCTCCACATACTGGCAACATTGAAGATTATATGAATCCAAATCTTTCGAATATTTCTTCTATGTTGAGACTGCAGCTGCTGGCATTCAACTTTGAATTGAAGACATGCTTGATACAATTAATGCAGCAGGATCCCTTCCATGGACATCCTCACGAGAATCCCAACCACCACATGGATCTATTCTTGGCAAAGTGTGATACCTTTCAAGTTAAATATGTGAGTGAAGATGCCATCACACTTCCACTGTTCTCGTTCACTCTTCAGGACACGACACCTTATTGGTTCGGGGCGCATCCTACAAATACATTCAAGACTTGGGAGCAGCTAGCCCAAGCCTTCGTCAATAAATATTATCCACCGACCAAAACGGTGAAGCTTAGGAGTACTAACACGGCCTTCAATCAACTCACACAAGAATCTTTATATGAAGCTTGGGAGCGTTTCAAGGATTTGCAACATCAGTGCCCACATCACGGAGTACAGGATTGGGTTCTCATTCAGAGCTTTTACAATGGTTTGAGGTCTGATACAAAAATGATCATCGACATTTCTGCTAATGGAGCACTGTTGGCTAAGCTTCCAGAGGAGGCCATATCACTATTGGAGCAGATGGCCTCCGACAATCAACAATAGAGCGATGATCACTCAACATCTTTTAGGAGTGCCATTGGAAGCCAATCTAAGCTAAAGCTAGCTACAAATCTTGATGTGCAACTTGAGAGTATCTCAAAGCAAGTTACTCGCATTGGATAGAGGTTGAGTGCTATTCCTACATCTACAAAGGCTCCAGTTTATGCAGCATGTGAAGATTATGCCGAGCAAGGGTACATTCCGATTGAATGTTCTTTTGATGGAACAGACGTACCAGCAGAGCAAATCGATTACATATCAGGTGATGGGAGTAATCTATGGCCACAATGGTCAAATCCGGCCTGGAAGACACATCTAGGATTCTCCTACAGCAACCCAACAGAGCCATACAACCACCCACTCACCCAAGGCTACAAAAACCTCCACCCCAATAACAAGCACCACCTCCACAGCAGCAACAGTATGTGTGTAGGCCAGCTGGGCCTTATGACCACTGGGCCACTACAGCCGTCAACCGTATCAACAACAATATCAGCAGCCGGAGGTTGTGATATAATGTTTGTTGTATGCTTGTGTGTACGCTTTCAATCCAACCCAAAAGACTCTCATTTAAAAGCCATTAAAAGGATCTTTAGGTGGTCGACTACTAGGTTCTCCATGCCATTCATGTTCTTGATTTGAACCTCAAACTCTTGCAATAATAAAATCCAACATATTAGTCTTGTTGGGAAATATATGCCCTCGAGGTCAATTATTTATAATTGAGACATCTTGTTCAAAATCATAGTATGATATTTGATATTGTTTATCTGAGTAAGACTATAAATGTTTGTCTACATTTTATACTTAGATAAATTCTTGAGACTTACTACTAAGTCGAACATGTATTGAGGTGAGGATCACGATCATAGAGAAATGTTTCGAGTATTTGTTGCATAAGTCTAAAATTATTCGTAGTTGTGGATTCATCGAGAAAGGATATCGATGCATCCGATAGACTATTACGTGCTCTATCTTTACCAAGCGTTGGTGGCGATGATATCATGATCGTTTAATTTGGAGAAATTGGAGATGAGACATAGGTGCACATTAGAGAATGATTCAACTGAACGACCGAACGGGAGCTGCTATATAGAATGCACATACCAAACTGTCAATGGTAGATCTCAAGTGATGACATCTACGGGGTATGATGTGTCTTGCCTTGGATAAAAAAGTAGAGCTCAAAAGAATTGAATTCAAACCAAAAAATGGGGGAATATAAAAATGAAAAGAAAGAAAAGAGCTCCGTATGAAAGATGGATACAATCCATGGCAACGATACAACCCACGAGTATCCAACATAAGCTTTAAGAGTAAATGTTAGCATTGGTATTATACTCGTCAAGCAATGCCACCATACATTTAAGAGTCGACAAAGGCTATGTTTTGGGTGTGGTAACTTGAACTCATTTTTAATGAGATGTGGAAAATCAATCCTAGATGATATCATGTTGAAAGGAAAAGTGGATTTTTTTGGTTGATTTTCTTGAAGGTTCTCCTTATGCACTTCAATGTGTAATCCTCACACTTACACAATGGAGTAGATGTCTTTGTTATAATTCTCATTGAATATGACTTGTCTATTCTAAGATTGTCTACATGCAAGTGCTTGTTATAGTTTATAATACTCTCTTTTTTGCATGTGGTATGAAAGTGACTTCGTGAGTACACTTTTGATGATAACAACAGGGGGAGAATATTTTAGGGAAGATTTGACTTTGGTATGTTAATGAATACTTATTCAAGGGGGAGCATGAATATAGGGGGAGCATGCATATAGTTTGAACATCATTGTACATCACTTTGAACATCATTGTATATCATTGTATTATATCGTCCATCATCACACTTCACACACACATGCCACGATGATATTATTTGAATGTTAATTGCTCAAATCTTATATATGGTTTGTCATCATCAAAATGGGGAGATTGTTGGATACAACGATCGATGACTTCGTGTTTGATGATAACAAACGTGTGTGAACGTTTTGATGTGTGTGCTAAGTGTTTTTAGGAGTGGCAAGCTTGTAAATCCTCAAAGAGAGACTTGGTCAAAGTGATGGAGAAAATTGCAATTCACGTGCAAATGAGACTTGGTCAAAGATGGAGAGATAATGAGGGAATCTCATTCAAATCCAATGGTGAACACTTCAAATCTATTTGTGATTGTCTCAAATCAATTAATGATTAAACCAAATCCCAATACAATCCTATTCCAAATCTCATACTCCTAATTCCATGGGATTCACCCTTTTGTCGAACTCATCCCTCAAGCCTCCCTACTTAAACAACCATCCAAAGAGAAAAAAGGTTGGCCAAAAAGAATACGACAAAATAAACCCTAGATCATCCCCATATCCGCAAGCATCCTTTGCCATCATCATAGCCGCAAGCTTATACATCCCCTTTCTCACAAGCCGCGGAATAAAAGCAAAAGATCCCATCTCATATACGGGATATGAATGCACATCCCTTTGGTATCCTTCTGGTGGTAATTTTGATTTGTTGGGTTATTTAGATGCTGATTATGAGGGGGTATAACTGATAGAAAGAGCACTAGTTGCACTTGTTTTATGCTAGGACACACTCTAGTTTCATGGTCTAGCCGTAAGCAAAATAGTGTTGCACTTCCCACTACTGAAGCAGAGTATATTGCCTTAAGGAGTTGCTGTGCCCAAGTATTATGGATGATGCAAACATTATCTGACTACGGACTAGCTCTTAAGAGTCCCTCTTAGATGTGATAGCATATTTATCTCTACAAATATTATAATGACCAAATAATTAGGAGGCACATTCTTAATAATGGAATAGAAAATGTAATTAGATTTTGTCATGATGGAATGTGTGGTGGGCACTTTTATGGGAACAAAAATGTGGCCAATAAGTTTAAGGACACATATGCATATTGCAAATCATGTAGTGCATGCTAACAGTTAGGAGCCATGACTAGGAGGAACATGATGCCATTGACCCACATATTAGAAATAGAAATATTTGATTGTTGGAGAATTGATTTCATGGGACCTTTCCCATCCTCATTTGGACATGTTTTCATTTTAGTTGGTATTGACTATGTCTCTAAATGGGTGGAAGCTCTTCCTTGCAGGACCAATGACACTTCGATCATGCTCAAATTCTTGAAGGAAAACATTTTTGTAAGATTTGGCGTGCCCAAGGCTATAGTAAGTGATGGGGGTCTCACTTTTGCAACCGCTTATTTGCCAACTTGATGAAGAATTTTGGGATCACGCACAAGGTTTAAACCTTGTATCATTCCCGAACTAATGGCTAAGCGAAGCTTGCAAGCAAATAGAGAAATCAAAGGCATTCTTCAGAAGACGGTAGCCCCATTAAGAAAGGATTGGAGCTTGAAATTGCATGAAGCTTTATGGGCCTAAAGGACGGCCTACAAAACTATTAAATGGATGTCTCCTTACCGTCTTGTTTTTGAGAAGTTTTTTCATTTACCTGTGGATTTAGACCATAAGTCCTATTGGGTGATTAAAAAGTTTAATTCTGATATTGACTCATCTCTTGTCTCTCGTAGGTTGCTAGTTTTGGAGATAGAAGAGTTGTAAAGAGAAGCGTACGACAATGCCAAATTGGCCAAGGAGAGGATGAAGTAAGTACACGACAAGTGGATTCTAAAGAGGGTATTCCTACCAAGCCAAAAAGTCCTCTAATACAACTCAAGACTTCACATCTTTCCGGGAAAGCTTCGATCCAAGTGTTTTGGACCATTCATTATCAAATAAGTATACCCACATGGAGCTGTGACATTGTTGAATGAGAAGAACTGGAGTGAGTTCAAGGTGAACGGCCAATACTTGAAGCATTTTTATGAACCTTGGATCAAAGGCGCAAGCAGTATGGAGCTCACAGACCCACCTTCTGGTGGAACATAAATGTAGGATCCCTGAACACTAAGTAACGCACTAAAGTGTGGGTGAAAAGTGTAGGGGCAATTAAAATGCTAATTAAAATAATTAAGCAAGTGTGGAATAATAATTGCAACACACAACAAGAAAGAGAGAATATAATCACAAACACTGTATGTATCCTAGTTCGGATCCCTACACCGGCAATGTTACTTAAGTCCCGCCCTCGTAAACCCAAGCTGTGGATTTACACTAATGCTCCCTAAACCGGGCACCAAACTGAAATAGAGTACAATCCTTAAACTAGGATACCGAGGAGTAAGCCCTCCAAAGTTACAAAGGAGTAAACCCTCCGAGTAACGGAGTAAACCCTTCAAGCGGAGTAAACCCTCCATAATGCTCTCACAAGCTGAGAGATAGGTTAAAACGAAATTGTAAACACAATAACACACTTACTTATGTCTTGAATAGATTTACCTATGTGAAGAATGAAGGCATGAAGGGTGAATAACCAAAGTGCTTGAGGTGAACTTGGTTGCACTTTGAAAACTTTCTCCCCTTGATCAATGATCAATGCATAACACTAAAGAGTGAAAGAAGGGATAAGAGAAAGAAAAATGCTCTTGGATTTGGATCTAAAAATGAGTTCTATGTGAGAAGTATTATTTCAAAAAATCAGCACAATCGGGTCTTAAATAAGCCCTCTAAGTCGTAGAAAATTCAAGAAAACAACCCATGAAAATCACAGTCTATCGGCTATAAACGGACAGAAAATCCTAGCCATCAGACTTCTGTTTTAGTGTTCCTTGATGGCTAATAAACTGTTCAGACGTCTGGGAACAAAACATCAGACACCTGACAGTAGAGTTGGACTAAAGAAATATATTGTCTAAACTCCCATCAACCAAACGTCTGAAAAAGGATTATCAGACAGCTAGAACACTACTCAGATGTCCAATCATCCTTCATCAGACAGCTAAGAAAATGTGGGAGAAAAGATAGAGAGCTCACGAAAACTAACACCCCCCTGAACAAATGTCTGGAGTTCACCGGTCAAATGCATGATCCACTATTCAGACGTATAGCAATGAGCTTTAGACGACTGACATATGGCTGTGTCTGAAGAAGCATGTATCAGACATGCTAGGCGTCTAGTGACTCTATACCAGACATCTGATCCTGGTCCAAAGACATTATAAAGAGTGTTTTGGCCAAGGACTCAAATGGGATGGGTTCTAGACTAATTCTATGATACCCTTAGATGGAAATGATGCATATGAGTACGTGTGTGTGCATCTATTCATGGATAAACAAATATTCTATAAATAAAAGCAAACTTACATGAAGGAAATATAAAATTACACTTGAATACTTCATCTTCAAGCAATGCTTTTGCTTCATAGCCTTGAAATTATCATCCCATCACCTAATGCGTCATCTCCTCATCAAAATAATCATTAGTAAATCTAAGACTAAAACATGTAGAGTCATTAGCAACGACATAATGTGGTGATCATCATCAAAGCAATATTGGGCTTAATGGCCAATATCCAACAATAAATCGGTGTGTTCTATCTAAACTCTATCTTCAATAGTAATGATGGTTGTGGTGGTGGTGGTGGTGGTGTGTGTGTATGTGTGTATGATGCTCCCGAAACCTACACCTAGAAGCCACCTAGCAATGGCATGAATGCCAAGGGCTAGATGTATCCCAAATGCAAATTCTCGGCACTTTACGCAAGCATACGGTGTCAAGTAATAGTATAAAAGATTATCGATCCCACATGGAGGGTAGCGATGTTATTATCTCGGGCTATTTCCAAATCTCGAAATTTAGGTAGCAGTCGGTTTTAATAGATTGTTTGTTTGGGATTGTGATCAATTCATAAAGACTAGGGCTTTAGGACTCATCAGTAGGATTGTCAGATGTCGATGCTAGGTTAAGACTCTTACGTTGCATTGGCTCTATTAGGTATTGTCGCATCTAAGATGTGGAATTCATGGCTCTAAGTGCCATGAATCTAACATATCGCATTAACCTTGCTCTAGTGACTGGCACACATGATCTGTGCATTAAGAATCGATAATATTCATGCCACTCTTGTGGTTAGAATGATCTCAACTCACGCCACTCTCGTGGGTTAGAGTTTTGATGTATTTTGGTGGCTCATTGACGCAATGACAGTAGCCGTCAATTAGTAATATAGTTTGTCGATGGATCCCATCAAGACACGAGCCTGACATAGTCATGAGCCCTAATTGAATCCACTAACTCCCTAATTAAGTTTATAGGATACTCCTTAAGCCAATCGATTTCACCGACCATGGGCACGATCTCAGTACGAGATCTCCTACAAACTTTGCCAGATCGACCAAAATACGTCCCTTTTATACCAACGCAACATAAAAATCCTAACTTTACATCTTAATCCTAAGATCAATGGGCTAATCCATTAGCCCTAGATGGAACTACTCACGCATCATAGAAAAAACAATAAAATATGCAAGAATAACAAGAGAATTCATATCGGTAATCAAAAGCAAAGAAAGTTTAGAATAACATACCAAAGCATTGTAGAGCAATAGCGAAGCAAAGACAATTAAGAATAATAAGATTACTTGCGCAATAGAATAATAAAAATCCGATCTTTGGTCTTCACAAAACAACGACAGCACAACCATAACTAGATCTAAAAACACTAATTAAAACTAAGGATAGGCTAAAACTCTCGATGTCTGGAAAATAGGGTAAAACATGCTTATATACAAGGGGTAGGAACCCCACAAAGAATATCAGAAAATCTGGGCACTTTGGCCCGCAACTTGCTGGGCGCGTCGCGGTACTCGACCGAGTAGCGGCGCCTGCTCGGTCGAGTCGACCTCGGGCTCCGCTTGCTGCTGCTCTGCTTCTGGTTGATACAGCCTACTCGGTCGAGTAGCCCCTCTACTTGGTCGAGCTACTGTAGATCAGAACTTCCTCCAAAACACTGCTCAGTCTGAAAGCTACTCGGGTCCAGTAGGTGAACTGCTCGGTTGAGTTGCTTTGCTGCTTGATCGTGCTACAGTGCCTTGGAGAAAAGCTCAAAATCTTCACTCTGTTTGATGCAACTCAGATCGAGTTGGCTGTCTGCTCAGTCGAGTAGGTTGAGTCTGTTTCCGTGTGATTTCTGCGTGTCAGCTCGGCCGAGTAGCTGATGCTACTTGGTCGAGTCACCTGGGAAACTCATGCTGAATTTGGCCGTCTCTCGCTCTCTCCTCCTCCTCTCCTCCAATCTTCCTCCTTGCCTTGGCGAACTCTCATGGGGACTTGTCAATGACATCTCGGACGTGCCAGATGTGTCCATGTCCAAAAATAACTCCAATTCACTCCAAAACTCCTGAAAATCCATAAAGCTATACAAAACTCGAATATGGCATTAGAAGCGCAATAATATATGAAAATATGGAGTTTGGAGGCGAATATGACATGAAATGATGCGATAAAAACATGGAAAATATGGACACATCAAAATCCTCTAAGCTTACCTCTTACTCGTCCTCGAGGAAGACGAATACTAGGCTCACTGGGCGATAAAAATAAAAAAATAGAAAAAGAATGGAAGATCGAGAGGAGTGCTAGAGTATACGGTCAGATCTCAAGCCATATCGACATATCACAATACTTCGAAGATGGATCACATGCTAATAAGATTTTCATATCTTAGCTAAACATATTACTTGTAAGCATTTAAGAACCAATTAAGGGATCCTGTAAAATCATGCAATCAATTCATATCCACATCGTGCAATTCATAGAGTTCAATATACCAATGTTGGCGACACACTTTTCAATCAATAGAAATAAATGAAGCATATAAGAGTCATACCAAGCATGCAATAGAGAATAGAATAAGGATCATGGCATTCATATATTCATCTCAAATCATGAAAAATCTCCATAGCTAATATATTTCGCAAAGTCTAAGCATTATCAAATATTCCCAATTGTGCACAACTCCACTCTAATGGTGTACTCACTCGTATAATCAAATCAATTCAACCACCCCACCCCCAGCTTAGCTTGAGGCATCGCGTCTAAGGAATGATAAAGGAATTTTTGTGGCTTTTTCCCTAGTATTTTTGTGTAGCTCCAAATAATGAAAGTAGAGAAATAATTTTCTTTTCTTTTTGGTTTTGAAAATTTGTTTCTTTTTTCTTTTGAACTCTTTTTTTCTTTTTGTAGGAGCAATAGGATATACATATATTTTTGGCTTTTTGGACGCTAAATTTTTCTTTCGAAATTTTTGGGAAGTGGATGCGGTATAAGTAGCTGAAAGAGGGTGAAACCAAGTGATATGTAGAGAATAAAGATATGTGGAGAAGAAAATAATGTATCACTCGGTTCACTCATAAGGTGTGCACAATGGTTCAATAAGATAATACTCCAACTAAACTCATAAGCAAGCATGTATATTTTCATTCATTTCAACAAATAATGAAGTCAAGCGATAAGGCATACAAACATATCAGGCATGTAACAGAAAGTGAAAAAGATAACAAGGCAGATGCTTCAGATATTCTAATGATGCGTGAATCTTGATGCATATCCAACATAGGCATACTAAATACTATTGCATACATTCAGTTTCAATTCATTTCATGCATTCATATAGAGAGATCGTCAACAGAATATATATGCAAGCATATGAATAGTAAGACACTGAAATACTCTAAATAGCATGGCAAAAGTAATATGCACCGTGGTAGCTACTAAAGCTAAGAGAGATATCATCATTCGGAATATATCTAGCAAAAGAGGAAAAGAAAGGCGGAGGAAATAAAATAAAAGCATGCATGCAAGCATACCAAACATGGAAAATATGATGTTAAAAAAATGAAATGGTGAAAAAGTGGTGGAAAAAAAATAAAAAGGTGTAAAATGAAAGAAAATGAGAAAAAAATGAAAATAAAAGCAATAGCGCTCATACCCTAAGCTAAACACAGCTGTGTCCTCACTGCTGAGAATGCGCTGGCAAGAAGGGAAAATGAGGCTAGGGTGAGCGGGTGGTAAATAAAAGGAAAATAATAAAATAAAAGCGAAACTATGTAAATAAAAGAAGAAATGCAGATGCAGATGCATGACCTAAAGCTTAAGATGCAAAGATATGAACAAGCAGGCATATGATGCAAATGATGACATGATGCATGTGGAATATATGCAAATGCAAAATGATGGAATATACACAGGTGGTGCAAAAAGGTCATCCCCCAAACTATGCAAGGACATGGCCCCGAAGAGACAGAATGGCACAAAAATAAATAAGGGGTGACAGGAGCAAAAATAATGTAAAGATCAAGCAGTGGAATCACCCTGAGTGGATGATGATGGGTCTGACTGTTGGGGACCAGAGATAGGGACGTCAGGCACAGAAGGTGTAGGCTCGACAGGTGTGTCGACCGGGAGGTCAGCAGGCCGTGCTGAAGTAGGCGCAAAGGTAGGTGGTGCAACCAGCTCAACTGTAAAGGTGATAGGCCCTGTAGAAGCCTAAGAGTGTGGCATGATGAGCGGTGTGGCTGCGACAGGAGAAATGGGGTCTGGCCTAGGAGGAGGGGCATGTGCTAGTATAACAGGAGGTGCACTCTGATGCCTAAGGATATCGAGAATGGCGGAGATGTCCCACTCCACTGACTGCTGAAAAGTGGAGAGCAAGGTCATGAGGGTGTCAAAGGCATGCCTCAGGGTGACGACCTCGGTCTCCACCGCAGTGAGACGTGCGTCAGTGGTGCGGGAGCTAAGAGGTGGATGCAAGCTGTTAGATACCACCCTCACAGTATGCCCATGAAAAAGTGTTTCACGGGGTCTAAACTGAAAGTCGGGGAAGTGTGGTCAAGTGGGGATCTCGGTGAAGAAGAAGTAAGTGGAATGGAGCCGAGATCAGGCCCAGAGGTAGAAGCAGCAGTGGCATCAGAAACAGGAGACATCGTGGTAATAGAAGTGGTGACAGACACCGCGACGCTCTCAGAGCTGATGATGCTGGTGCAGAAGTGGTGCCAGGAAGTGTGACTGTGGACCCTAAAGAGGTAGGAAGGGAAGTGAGAAGGTCCACATGTGCGGGAAGTGTGTTGGCAGATACAAGCTCTAAAATGGGTGAAGCGGTGGGCTCGGGAGCGATAGAACTGGCTGGCTCCGAAGAGGTGGAAGAAGTAAAATCAGGAGCAATGGAGACAACTGTGCCCTCAAGTCCGGGCACGACAGAGACAGAGGTAGTGACCTCGGGGGAAAAGGTGTGGACAGTCCCCGAGGTCTCTATGGTAGTGGTGGTGGTGATAGTGGTGCTCACACTGATAGACGTGGAGACAGAAGTGTGAGGTGGCTGGGCAGGCTGTGCTGCCAGGATGACAGCAATGTTAGGCTCATCCTCATTAGAGCTGAGCACCCAGTCGTCGGTGTCATCAGCGATTGGTGCTCTAGCGGGCTTGAGGGCATGAATGGGAGGGGTCGGATAAATGCGTGGAATGAGGCAGCTGGGCTGGACTGGGTCGACATAAGTGAGGTCGAGGCGGGGTAAGTAAAGGTGTGATGTTCGCGGTTGGTGCCTAGAAGGTAGATCCAATAACGCTCTCCGTGTGGCCTGATGATGGACATGCAGGTAAGCATGTCCAACGTCATGCGTGTAGGCCCGGTGGGTATTGCCAAACCTACAGGAAGTGCAAGGCCGAGCATCTGCGCAAAAATCGTGAAAATACACCGCAGCAGATATCGGTGGCAGTGTGGGCGGTCTGGAGGAGGTGGTGACACAGCCAGTGCACTGTGTCAGAGAGTAGAAAGGGGTGGAGGGTACCGTCGGGGTGGTAGCGCAGAAGTCGAGTCATCCCCATAAGATGAGAAAGCTCAGGTAGGGAGAGTGGCCCGACCTCTGGCTTGTAGAAGAGTATGGTGGCAAGGTGGCGCTGGGTGTAATAGAGGCAAGGGTGGACTGTACATGAGGATTTTTCCCTACTAGGGTGATATCCTCTCAGACCGGTAATGCGATGCCAGAACTGCTCAGCAGCGAACGTGGTAAGCTCGTAGTCTGGGGAGAAGGCAAGGGTACGGTCAGGGATGGCGGGGAATCGAAAGTGGGCACAGATCATGGCATGTATGATCACTACATCAAGGTTAAGAAGCCTGAAGCTAATGCCATCACCCACTGGGGTGACGGCAATGGAGCTCAACACCTCGAGGGTGAGGCGTGTGTACGTGCGGGCATGGGTGGAGAGTAGGCAGTCAAAGCCTATGGTCTGGTATAGTCTGTGGACACCCTGTAGGAGTCCAAGACACTGGAGAGTGGGGATGTGAGTGAAGCAGGTGGGGACGATGGTGCAGTGGGACATGGCGATGAAACGCTCGTAGTGAGCATCGTCCCTGAAGACGATATCATATGTCCATAGGGTGGGTGGAGGAGGAACTGGACGAGATGGAGGAACAGTAGTGGGGATGGGTGGAGCGGTAGTGTATGGGGTAAGTAGGTCCTCTATGGATAAAGGCATGGGGGAAGTGGATCGGGACGAGTCGAACGAGGACGACGAATCAACCGAGTATCCTCAGGTGTGGGTGAACGTGCACGACGTAGGTGTCGTGCCTGCCTAGAAGAGGAGGGACAATGGTGTCCTTCCTCTTCTTCGGCGGAGGCTTCCTCGGCCTAAGGCTTGGAGGCATCGTGCGATAGTGCTAGCGACGTTGATATGGTAATAAAAAATAAAGTCTGGAAAGAGTATACCGACACCGATCGTCGCTACAAAAGCAATGAAGCGTGCATGTGCGTAGTCTGGACCCAAAACGATCCTCCCAAGCTGCTCGAAACCAAGCTCCTCCTTGAAGAGCTCCAAACGTACCTGCAATAATATAATAAGATAGTATTAGGAGGTAATTTAGAAAAGTAAACGGGTTTGGTGGTCAAAAATTAGTGGAAATTAAGAATAGGGGGTTTGGGGATGATGAAGAGTGATGGAAATGGGGAGAGAGATAGAGATAGAGGGGATGAAGAAGAGGGTGAAGGGCGGTGGTGTGGGCTGCTCGGCCCGAGCATGAGTTATGCTCGGGTGATACGCACGGCGTCGTTGCTCCGGCGAGATGTCGGAGCAAATGTGGCTAGGGCACAACGGGAAGCTGGAAGGGTGGGGTAATGGGAGAGAGAGAAGAGGTGGTGAAAGGGGGATGTGCGCCGCTGGCGCTGGGCGACGATGGCGGCACTGTTCCAGCGAGATGCCAGAGCTAGGGTAGTGATAGGGGCGGCAACGATTGAGCTAGGGTGAGAATTAAGCCCAGATGTTTGCACCCTAGCACTCGACCGAGCTGCTTACTTAGCTCGGTCGAGCTGAATTGAAACAGAGTGTTGTTTTCAGTTCTCTTTTGCCCCCTCTGCAGCTCGGCCAAGTAGGGTAGCTACTCGATCGAGCCCATTAAGCTTTCCAGAGCGCCCTTTTTAGCCCTTTTGGACTCCTCCTGTAGCTCGACCGGATAGTGAAGTGACGTCCCTTAGATTTAGCACTATATGTAGTAGGATCAGGGATACCAGATTTAAATATTTGTAACCGCAAGCGCACAGTGTTGTGGTGTGGCTTGGGGGTCAAACTCAGGGAGGCGTGTGTTGTGCTTGTATTCAAGAAGGAACCGGTTCGCCCGGTGGGTGAGCTAGCACTAACAATCGGTTGGTTCGCCTGGTTGTGCTTGTATTCAGAGGCCGTCTTTCTCTCGCAAATGACAATAAAACGCTCCGCGTAACCATCTAAATTCCTAAATCTTATCGAAATCCTAATCCTATGGTCGTTCTAGGGAGAACCCACAAAGGGGCTTCCACCAATGCCCTAAATTGGGGAACTACTCACGATTCATGGCAAAAATATCAACACAACAAAATTTATCCATTGGAATCAAGATCAAGCAATAGAAATATGGAGCTAACAATAGTATTAACGTAATATCAAAGTTTCAGAACAATCAGAAAACTTACAAGACAGAATAAATTCAGAGCCGTCAAAAATCCCAGAAAGACAAAAAAATAATGGGGATCCGTTCTGGGAAAAACCTAGGGCTATATATAGAAAACACGACCACCTGATCGGTTGAAGCATCAACCGATCGGGTGAGTCGACGATCGACATTGCCTTCAGTTCTTCAGATACATCACCCGATCGCTGAACCGATCGGGTGAGTCATCAGGTCGTTAGCTGGGAGATTTTGGCTACAGATGAACCGATCGGGTGAGATGTCACCCGATCGGTTGGAATTCAGCTCCAAAAGACAGAGAGCTTTGTCGTTTTCACCCGATCACTGAACCGATCTGGTGAGATTCTCTTCACTGCTGCTCCTGTCCGGGTCGGATAAGCGTACACGAACCGATCAGGTGGCTCTGTCCACCCGATCGGTTGAGGGCTGAAACATGGTATTCTTCGACGTTTGGCCCTCGGGATTGCGCGTGACACCTCATGTTGCTCCGGGGACTCATGATATCTGCTTTATATGTCCCCAGCGCTGTCATTCTCCTACATTGGCACAAAAACACAAAGAAATGAAAGAAAACTAAAAATCACAAGAGAATGGGTACGGAACAACAGAAAACAACGGAAATCTTGAAGAAGATGTGCGTGAATATATAAAATATAAACGCACGTCAAAATCCCCCAAGCTGAACCCTTCCTCGTCCTGAGGAAGACGAGTGAGAGTAGAAGCTCGGAGGGAAAAATAGAAACGAAGAAACAGAAATAAAGAAAATAAAATCCTAGATCGTCCGTCAGAGCCAACGAAATCAATCACGCCACATTAAGCAGGCAAGCGATAAACACATCACTAAACCCAGGAATTTGAGTCCATACAAGTGTTGTGGGCCCACGCGGTGAAGCGCAAGTGAGTGTGGTCGTGAGCTAGCAGACGGTGTTACTATCTAAATTGTGCAATAAAGCTCCATATACACATACCCGAGGCATGACCCAAATATCGATTCAATTCGAATAAGCTGTGAATAATTGCTCAAGCATGCATGAGAATATAATAAGAATCGAAGCGTATCATGTATCGGGGACTCGACTGCTAGGAACTGGAAGATCACCGCACTATTGCCTAGATAATCGCTAGAAAATTTCTATGCCAAGTGTGTTCAAAAACGGAGGAGGTTGAGACGGTGCGGAGTAGAACACTCGGTGCAAATTCTCGCCTTCCCTTTATTCACGGTGGATAGGAATGATATTCACAACGGAATTTTTTTTGGGTTTTGGGTATTTGTATTTTTTTGGTTTTTGGCTATACATACCTTTTTTTCTTTTCTTTTTTATTTTTGGATTTTTTTCTTCTCTCTCTTTTTTTCTTTTTGGGTTTTGGATTTTTGGCTATATACTTGTGTACTCTCCCAAGTGGGAGAACGGTACACGACGAGGGGATTTGCACCAAGTAAACCAAAAAAGAAATCGAATTATAACACTTGGGCAAAGGAAAATTTTTCTCACAAATCAGAGCATAAGCAAAATGGGGTATCCTAGTCCTATTGGTAGAGTCCCGACACATGCGAATTGAAGCATAATATATATATAGATTATTCATGCATAGAGAAGCAGACAGTGGAGGCAAAATACCGCATATTCGAAAGTGAAGCATGATAGTCTAGGGGTCAACCAAGGACAGGTGTATAAAAACAAAATCACAAAGTAGAAGCACACCAACTAGCTAGTCACGACACACGACTCTCATAAAAGCAAAGTGAACCCAAGAAGCATGAAATGCAATAGGACTCGGCTTCCTAGGTTTAGTGAATGTGATTATCGTAGCTAAGCTAAGTGTGTGTGTGTGGGGTTCTGTGGCAATTCATCATGTGGGGTCATCTCTTGGAGAGGGTGAATAAAAAGAAAGAAAGAAAAAGAAAAACATGATGAAAACGACTCAAAAATGGTGAAAATGATAAAACTGACACACAAAGTGCGACTCCCCCAAGCTGAAACTTGCATTTTCCTCAATGCAATAGTAGTAAATACAGGGGGGGCAACGAATATGGGAGGGAAGTACGCACCGACACGAAAAATTGAAAAACATGAAAAACACACAAACGAAATAGAAAAATAAAGAAAAAGAAAAAGAAACACACAAATAAAAGATATAAAAACACATCCAAAAAATACATCCAAAGAACACATATAAACAAGCACACGAATGAAATCACACGACAATATGCACAAAAATCAATTTCCCCCAAGCTGATCATGAAAATGCTAGCAAAAGGATATGATCAATGTGATGCAGAAAAAATGCTAGGGGCAAATCAGGAAAAAGAACAATCGTGGTGCAGGAGGGGTGATCTCCTCAACCTCCTCGGAAGAGGATGGAGGGGTGTGGGTGGGAAAGGTGATGGGTGTGCGGAGAAGTGGAGAAAGTGGTGGATGGATGGGTGCGGTGGTGGTGTGGATGATGGGTGGAGTGACGGTGATAATGGTAAGTGGGAGGGATGCGACGATCGATGAGGAGGGGGTGGGTAATGATTTCGAGCGCACAACTAATTTCTTGCGGCGCGGATATGCAGTGGTGATGGAGGAGGGTGGTGGGAGTGTAAGGTCAACAGTAGTGGTCGTGGGTGGAGAATATGTGGTGATGGGAGGGGATGATCGCGATGGGGGCGATGGAGGAGGTGATGATCGTGATGGAGGAGGTGAAGATCGTCGAGGAGGCGAAGGAGGTTGTGATGGTGCTGGAGTAGGTCGAGGAGGACCATAGATGTGTGTAAGATGGCGGAGAATGGCGGCCACGTTTCGCTCGAGTGCGAGGAAACGTGGGTATGAAAAGAAGGAAGTGGATGGGTCCGAGGAGGTAGAGGTAGATGTGCCAGCATGCTGAGCAGCTAGCTCAGACTCAAGAGCGAGGCAAGCAGATGTGGCATGACGAACATCAGAAGAGGTGCCAGCGGTAGTGGTCGTGCCGACACCGGAGGCAAGGCCTAAGAGGGCCGTAATGAGTGCCTCAGAAGAAACAGCGGTAGCAGCCGGGGTCGTGACACTAGGTCCAGCCCCGGGGTCTCCTCTGTACGCACGGATATCCTGCTCACCTAAGTGGGCGGCAGGGGACGGTGGTCGTGGTGCGTCAGGGAGTGGAATCTGAAGATGTAACCCCCCCCCCCGTAAACTCTGGATCTGGAGGAAACGTCCAGTCTACCTTAAGATGAATAGCCATACGGCCAGGATTAGGTAGAGTGGTATATGGGGTAGGGGGTGGCCATAGTAAAAGATATACCTTCCCATGCCTCGCGGCTTGATCATGTTGGTGTGCTGCAGGACATCAAGATCTAGATATGTAGATCCTGCGGCATGCGGCAAATCGCGGGGGATAACGACGTTGAATGGGGGGTGTAAGGCAATGAGTGTAATGAGGCCCCCGCCGCAATATTTGCCCTTGCCGGCACGGCTAATATCAAGGATTTTTTGAATTAGCCATGCACCGTCGTTAATGGGTATGCGCGGGGCCTCGAAAGCGGTCCTGTCAACACCGGGAATGAAATCAAAAGTCATATCCCAAAGGATGAAAAGGTCAGGGATGGTCAGTGTCCCGGACTCATCCCTGGGGAAGAAAGTGCTTGATATGATGCGGTGGTCTAGATGAAAGACGGGGTGGATAACGGAGGAGGCTTTGGCCTTGCCTCGAGGATATCGGTCGTGAAGGGTGAGGCGACCCCAAAAATAATCGACATCGAAGTCGCGGTGAAAATCATAGGGACGGATATCGTCGCCGAGAATGGGGAACCCGAATATGTTGTTGATGGTGTTCACATGGGCGTGGTAGTCTCGGTTTTGGAGGCAGAAATCTATGATTGACCCCCCTCAGTTTTTAGAGTCGAGAGGAATTCGAGTGTGAGGGCGGGGTATGATGGTGCATGGGAGTTTAAGAAGCTTAGCCATCCTAGGTTTGCAAATAGAGTCTCGACTCCAGAGAAAACTCTGAGATCGATTAGGGTTTGAACATGGGCAAACTTAGTGGATAAATGAGATCGTTGGTTGAGTCGATTATAAAAATATTTATGCTCTAGACTCAAGAAATGGATTCCCTGCGGGCCCATCAGCAGGTCCACCACGGGAATGATGGGTTGGGATGGAGGTCGGGTAGAGGAGTAGGAGGAGCACGTGCACGCGGTGGATGTGTGGATTTGTGTCTCTTGCAAGACGGCTCCTCTTTCTACATGATCCCCTTACCCTTGTCTTTGGCCATGATTGTGTGGTGATGCAATGTGAATGCAAGACTATACGAAAGCACACAATCAAACGACAATGGAGCAAAATGCAAATACTTGGGCAAAGTAAAAATAAAGCTCAGGAGCGAGTGTACCCAGTATCGACGCGATTCCTTGCTCGCAAAAGGTCCTTCGCCGTGCAATTGAGGATTATGTGAAGCCGCGACACTTCAATCCAACAAGAGATGAATTTTTCGAAATGGGCGGGGGGGAGGGCTAGGGCTAGGTCGAAATTGGGGGTGAATGAGGATGGAGAGGGTTGATGATGAGAGAGAGAGAAAGGGAGGAAGTGGGGGAGTGAAATTTGGAGCTGTGGTAGAGAGGAGAGATCGTGAGAGAGGAGGGGGGGAGATGAAACGACCGTAAGAAAGTTGGAGTTCGGGTGAAAATGAAATTGGGTAAGTGTGGGGGTATTTATAGGGTTAGGCGAACCGATCGGGTGAGAGTTCACCCGATCGGGTGGGTTATTTTTCGAAAATTCTTGTTGGAAAGCAGCTACAGGCGAACCGATCAGGTGAGTTTTCACCCGATCGGTTGACTGCTTCACAAATTTCCCGAGAGCACTGTACTCTCTACCCGGTCTTCCACCCGATCACAGCTTCAGCTCAACCGATCGGTTGGTTATTCATCAAAATTCCCGAGACCTCTATTGTTATCACCCAGTTTGCCACCCGATCACCCTCATTTGCCACCCGATCGGTTGGCTGATGTTCTGATACAGCCCATCTTCTGACACAGCCAACCCGATCGGTTGATGCTTGAACCGATTGGGTGGGGGTAATTTCCTGCACAAACACAAAAATCATCTAAGTTTCCTGACAAAAATTCCATGGCGGAATTTATTCACCAAAAATAAGAAAACTAATCCTATAAATAACGACGAGAGTTCAGAACATAGGTTGCCTCCCATGAAGTGCTGTTGTTTAAATTCGTTTGCTCGACTCCTGATATATGATCTTCAGGGGGGATTGTACGGGTGATGCCTAATGATCAGCATCCCTTCAGCTGTAGGAGCAGGTGCATTTTTCGGTGACAAAGCTGACAGGTATATGCTCTAGACGATCCTCCTGCTGGTGGTGTCCGGGGGGTTTTCCCTCACGTTGGCGTCGACCGCCACTTTTCGCAGGATCTGTACTTCATCAGCAGTGAGCCCTAAGGGCTCTTTTCCTTTGCTCTTTGTGAGAGCAACCTTCTTAAATCCGAGGGGTCGTCCGGGAGACACACACTTCTCCAGCTACTTCTTCTTCTTTCAACCCGATGTGCTCCTCAATGCTCCCCAAGCTATCAGGGGGGTTCCTTGAGAGAACTTCCCAAGATCCAGCCTCAACAATTCTTTCTTCCTCGACATCCAGTAGATTACACCTTTGTTCCTTCGATGGATGCTTCATTGAGAACCCAAAATCAAACTCTACTTTCTGTTCCCCGACATTCAGGGACAGCTTCCCCTTCTTCACATCAATAAGTACGCCAGCAGTCGCTATGAAGGGCCTCCCAAGGATAATTGGGGTATGATTTTCCTCTGACATGTCCATTACTACAAAATCCACAGGCACATGTACGCCGTTGACGTTCACTAGCAAGTCGTCCACGACCCCCACCAGGTACTTCACCGATCTGTCTGCCAGTTGCAAAGTCATTCTGGTGGGTTCAAGGTCGCCTATTTTTATCCTCCTGTATAATGATAGATGCATCAGACTCACACTCGCACCCAAGTCGACGAGCGCCTGATTGATTTTCACCTCTCCTATCGAGCATGGGATTGAGAAGCTCCATGGGTCCTTGAGCTTTGGTGAATTCGATCGTTGAATCAGAGCAATGCACTCCGCTGTCAGGCCGACTTTCTCTTTCCTTGTACCCTTCGTTACCAAATCCTTCAGAAATTTTGCATAGGAAGGGATGGTCTCTATAGCCTCCAGGAAGGGAATTTGCAAACTCAAGTCTTTCACCATGTCGAAAAACTTGCCGTACTTCTCGTCTATTTTCGCCTTGGCAAGCCTTTGTGGTAATGGCACCACAGGCTTGAAGACTCTCGAGTTGCCCTCCTCATTCTTCTTCTTTTCTTCCTCAGAAACTCCCTCCGGAGTCATAGTGTTTGATGCCGAAGCTCCACCGTCATTTGCTTTTAGATTTGGTCTCCCATCGACCAACGGAGCTTCGGGTTCTTTAGCGGCCTCTCTAGTCGGAATCTGTGTACCGCTTCTCAAGACTATCACAGACACATTTGCATGATCATGCGTCAAGGCTAATGTTTGATTGGGCCCCCTAGGATTGACCTCCGGCTGACCCGGCAATTGGCCCTGTGTCCTCTGAAGATTGGCCACTTGCAACCCCAGCTGGGTCACTTGATCGGCCAAGGTCTTCTGTCCCATCTGCAGCTGCAGGTTTATCTTCTTCTGGTTTGATATGTATTGGGTCAAGAGATTCTCGACCAGAGAGATTACCTGTTGTTGGTTATATGGTTGCTGCTGTGGCAGGGGCTGCTGATTTCTCGGGAGGGGTACTGTTGAAACATCTGCCGGGGTTGTTGTTGCTGCTGGTACAACTGATGTTGCTGTCGAGGTGGTTGATACAATTGCTGTTGAGGTTGCTGGGGCTGATGGTATGGTGCCCTGTAGCTGAGGTTCGGGTGGTTCTGGTTGTTGGGAGAATACGCCGGATTCGAGCTTGTCCTTGGTGGATAAGATGCATTTCCCGTCAGGTTATAGAAAAGAGCACTCGCCTGATATCACCACCATCAAAGTCTCCCAAGACTTCAGCTTCTACTGCTGCCACTTGCTGAGTGTTGGCACCACCAGCTCCCACCATGAATGCCGAGATCTGGGTAGATAGCAAACCAAATTTGCTAGACAGTTTGTCGACCTCCTCTACTCAGTGCATCCCTCCAGATCTTGGCGTGGCGTGTTCATCGCACCACCTTTCATTATTAGATGCCGTATTCTCCAGAATGTTTTCGGCATCTTCTTCGTTCCTTGACATAAAGGACCCTCCAGCCGCGGCATCCATTGAGGACTTTAGATCGTCCCTCAACCCATTGTAGAATAAATTGATTATTTGCCATTTGGGAAGCTGATGGTGAGGGCATTTCCGTTGCATCTCCTTATACATCATCCATGCCTCATGTAAGGATTAGTGGCTGGCTTGGGAGAAGGAGGAGATCTCGCTCCTCAGCTTCATTGTCTTCCCCGGGGGAAAGAACTTGTTCAGGAAAGCGTTGGACAACTTCTCTCAAGTTGTGAAAGTATTGGGGTCCTTCCCCTTCAACCATTGGTTGGCCTTGTCCCGCAGAGAGAATAGGAACAACCTGAGCCGGATGGCATCAGTCGACACACCGTTGATTCTGAAGGTGTCGCACTTCTCCAGAAATGAGTCCAGATGCTCGATTGGGCTCTCCATAGGAGCTCTTGAAATCTGGTCCTGTCGGATCCATGTCACCAATGACGGCTTCAGCTCGAAACTTCCAGTCATAATGGCCGAAGGCTGGATGCTGGACATGGACTCGATGGACGGCATCGAGTACTCAAGCAAGGACTTCTGTGGAGGGGTATTTTCTCCCATGGCGGTAGCCTCTTCTCTTCTCCTTCTCTCGGTGTTCAGACACCTCATGGTGGCGTTTATCTCTGGATCTAGAGGAATCAAGTCGTCGAGACTTCTTGTGTTCCTGTGAATGAAAAATCAAGAAATACCCGTGAAGCACGTATGGTATAACGACAAAATAAAAAAAGAAAATAAAGAGTAGAAAAAATATAAAAATGTAGAATGTGAAAATTATCACGTGGTCAGGATGTGAACTAGTCTCAGGGGTTCATAGGGTCCTAAAAGAAACAAGCACGTTGCCTCCCCAGTAACGGCGCCATAAAGCTTGACGTCCCCTAGATTTAGCACTATATGCAGTAGGATCGGGGATACCAGATTTAAATATTTGTAACCGCAAGCGCACGGTGTTGTAATGTGGCTTGGGGGTCGAACTCAGGGAGGCGTGTGTTATGCTTGTATTCAAGAAGGAACCGGTTCGCCCCGTGGGTGAGCTAGCCCTAACAATTGGTTTGTTGTCACGAGAAAGAAATACGAACGATGTACGATATAAAAGGGAACCTAGGACTTTGGTTTTCACCCTATCATGTGCCCTCTCTATTACGACCGACGGATAGGAATTCGATCGGATATTAGGGTTTAGTGGTGAGACGTTGCCTCTGAGAGTGATACTTAGCATCCCATGGGCTCGATATTCCAGTCGATGCCCAGGATGATACGCTAGGTCTACATGGGTACAGACGGTGGGCATTCTGATGTCCATTAACACCGATCGACTCTGGGAGCACTAAGCTCGCAACGATTGCTCCCAACATTTCATCCTGCCGTTCCGACGCGCTAGGATTCAATGTCTACGCTAGGGGAGTGAGCTGTGATTAGGGGATTAAACGCCAGTTTTATTTCCCCTTGGCCCAACGGTCAGAGGCGGTCTTTCTCCCGCCAATGACAATAAAACGCCCCGCGTAACCATCTAAATTCCTAAATCCTATCGAAATCCTAATCCTATGGTCGTTCTAGGGAGAACCCACGAAGGGGCTTCCACCAATGCCCTAGATTGGGGAACTACTCACGATTCATGGCAAAAATATCAACACAACAAAATTTATCCATTGGAATCAAGATCAAGCAATAGAAATATGGAGCTAACAATAGTATTAACGTAATATCAAAGTTTCAGAACAATCAGAAAACTTACAAGACAGAATGAATTCGGAGCCGTCAAAAATCCCAAAAAGACAGAAAAAATAATGGGGATCCGTTCTGGGAAAAACCTAGGGCTATATATAGAAAACACGACCACCCGATCGGTTCAAGCATCAACCGATCGGGTGAGTCGACGGTCGACATTGCCTTCAGTTCTTCAGATACATCACCAAATCGCTGAACCGATCGGGTGAGTCATCGGTTTGTTAGCAGGGAGATTTCGGCTACAGATGAATGATCGGGTGAGATGTCACTCGATCGGTTGGAATTCAGCTCCAAAAATAGAGAGCTCTGTCGTTTTCACCTGATCACTGAACCAATCGGGTGAGATTCTCTTCACTGCTGCTCCTGTCCGGGTCGGATAAGCGTGCACGAACCGATCGGGTGGCTCTGTCCACCCGATCGGTTGAGGGCTGAAACATGGTATTCTTTGACGTTTGGCCCTCGGGATCGCGCGTCACACCTCACGTTGCTCTGTGGACTCATGATATCTTCTTTATATGTCCCCAACGCTATCATTCTCCTGCATTGGCACAAAAACACAAAGAAGTAAAAGAAAACTAAAAATCACAAGAGAATGGGTACGGAACAACGGAAAACAACAGAAAATCACGAAGAAGACGTGCGTGAATATATAAAATATAAATGCACATCATAAAGCTACTTGGTCGAGTCAAATTATAAACAGAGTGCTCTTTTTCGACGTTTTTGAGCTCTGTCTATAGCTCGACCGAGTAGGGTACTACTCGGTCAAGTCGCAATTGATTTTCAGAGCGACTCCTTTTGCAGCTTTCTCCATCTGACTGTAGCTCGATTGAGCAGGGTACATCCTCGGTCGAGTTACCTGGAATTCTTTTCCCAAGCTTGTATTGCCCTATCGTGCTCTTCCCTTTGTTCCTTCTCCTTCATTTCATCGTTTAGCACGCTCTCCTCATTGTTCAACCTGTAGAAGGAAGAACTCATCAGATTTTTTATGTTTTTGTATTTTTATAGAATTAAAAACGTATTTATTTGGTTTTTGAATAGGAAAAGAAAAACAAAAACAAAAACAAAAACAAAAAATGAGGGAAAGAAAATCGGGTTGCCTCCCGATAAGCGCTTGTTTTAAGTCGTAAGCTTGACTCCCTCAAGTTATTCAACGACAAGCAAGGATGTTGGGTGCATATGAAATACACCCGTCATGCTTCCAAATGATCTCATGCGACGGAAGTTGGCACGCCTCTCCATGTCGGCCTTCAGTGGCCAAGAAGATAGTAGCCTCCGGTTCTTGATGGCGCACGGGTACTCTGCGATAAAAACATTGAAAAATATGGAAATGTCAGTGTATAACTAGTTTTTGCTTTATTTTGTTGTTTCAAATAAATTTACTAACCTTTCTTACATTGAGGACAATGTTTATTTTAAGTTGAAGGGAGGGTGTAGAATTTTGCTAGAATTGAATTTTATTTGAGTTTTCCTTTTTACATATACATATACAAAAACATAGAAAAATCTTCAAACTTTTTCAAAAACATGCATATATAGATAGAATAAATGTGAAAAGGCATGTTTTGTCACCAACATTATTTGTATAACCTCATGTAGTGAATATTTTCCCGATTTTGATGAAACACTCATATTCTTGAAATTTTTCATAGCTTGGTTAAGGATGTTATCCCCAGACATGGAAAACCAATTTTATATGATTTTTATGAATTTAGCTTCCATATCATGATATCCTATCTCATGTACCGATCATATAGTGTTATGTACCCGTTTGTCATGCAAGAGTCAATGTAGAGTTAATCGATTTGATTAGGACCTAAACTAATAAGAGGTTTGCTAAACACATACACAAGCTTGTCATGGGTGAATGGTTGAGAATCTTACTTACACATGTTCTCACAAAAAACCTATAGGAAGAATAAAGTGCACCATTCTTCCAACTTACATTGAGTAGCTGGATCCTCGTGCCTCAAGAAGCATTGGGGGTTCGCGTCAAAAATGGAGTATGGAGGAGTGCACAATAAAATTAAATGAACTTAAATGATTAGAGCCATTAAGTCTGAGGGGTCCCTTTTGGCCTAATACCATAAAACCATCTGGTCTAGGAACTATTGACCTAAAGCTGGCTAAATGAATCCATTTAAGTTCCAAAACCAAAAAGAGAGATAGAATGAGAATAAGATTGGAGCATGTGGTAGGTTGGTTCAAGATCATGAGCTTGTTACGAGTATGGTGTTGTGTTGCCAAATCTTAGGGGATTTAGTAACCTAGGATGATTGATTGCTTGATATATAGACAATTACATGGCATATGGTTGTATCATGATAGATGTGTTAGATTTGTGTGAATTGAGAAAGTGTCATGAATAATGAGCTATTTCATGAATATCCATGGAAATTTTTGGAATTTGTTGGGAAATGATGTTAATGAGCTATTTCATGAATATCCATGGAAAATGTTGGAATTTGTTGGGAAATGATGTGCTTAACATATGCTATGATAATTAGATGAAATATGATGTGTTAACTGTATCTCTGAACTTATTCGCTCACTTTGCTAGAGACTAGCAAATCACTAGTTGGGGGTGCGATTAAGGTAGAATAATGCATATTTTACCCTTGGTTTTATGAGATTTTCATGTACTTTCATCATCAATTGATCTCTAAATTATAAATATCTTAGAAACTCAATAGAATCTAGAGTTCAATACATTTTATGGAATATTTAAGAATTTTTATGAGATTTTATAATGGCTGTAATTTCAGGATCAAGATATTGAAGATAAACTTTATGTTGAGCAGTAAAATGTCTGGAATTATGCTTCCAGATGACTGGGAGAAGCTGATACTCTGATATGAAAAGTTTAGATGCATATATCCCATATGTCTGGCTCTTTAACATCAGTTCTTCATCAGACATTTGTGGCAGTGGGCATAATTATTTCCAACTCTCTGGAATTTGCACCCACTGTAACATTATATCAGGCCTTCTACCGATCTCATACAGTGACTTCTGTCTCTCATACAGTGGCTTCTGTCTCTCATACAACAGCTTATGTCGCTTCTACGTCGGCTGAGTTCCTGGCTCTCATGGCAGATCTCCGTGAGATGTGGAAGGCTCAGGCTCGTGAAACCAAAAGGAATGACTTCCTATAGGGGATGGTCATGGATCTGATCTGAACGAAACCCACCGTACCCCCGGTAAGTTCCAGCCATGATGCACCCCTGGCCAAGGAGGCGTGCATAAAAAATAAAAATGTCGAGGGTTCACATAGCTCTAGAAGCACCAACGGATCAAGGAGCGGTGACCAAGTGCACCACAAAGACATGGTGAAGGCTATCATTAATTGATGTGCCAAGAGTCCTTTGCCTATGGCAAGTGAAGACCTACGTTCTCGCTTACTGGTAAATAAAGGCAACATAGCTGATCTTAATGTAGTCGATCTCAAGTAGAGACTTAATGCAAGGTGAGCAGCTCAGGATCCCTCAGTGACAAATCAGATTAAGATCTACAACGTCAAATTGACACGCTTTAACGGGGGACACTGATCCTCCAGACAAAATGAGTTTTCTCTGCCCCTCACCCTACACCTCATCCATCTTGAGCACTCCCTATTTGTAGAAGTACACTACTTCCACAAATGATGTCCTGATGTATGTCGGTATGGGTGACCCAGTCGAGTACCTTGAGACGTACATCGAATACATGGAGTCGAAGGACCATTTTTTAGATCAGATGTGTAAGGCCTTCCTGACCTGGTTGATTGGGGTGTCCCATCTGTGGTTCTAAAACCTTCATAAGGGGTTAGTCAGCTCTTTCATCAACCTCGGCAGGAAGTTCCTTTCCCACTTCGCTGCTCAGAAGGTGACGAAAAGGAACACCGAGTCCCTAACTTCCATAAAGCAGGGGCCGGATGAGTCCAACAGGGCTTTCTTGGCTAGCTTCAACTAAGCTCACATGGCAGTTGACATCTGCCCCGATGACATCGCTAAGATGGTACTTTATGCAGATTTTTAAGATGCTTCCGACCTGAAGTTCAAGATTTGCAAGCAGAAGTCTCCGACATTTGTGCATTTGTGGGCCGAATCAATAGATTCATCATTGTAGAGGAGGCATATCGTCAGTCTACATCCAGCCACGGGTCCTCCCGGAAGAGGTCTGACCTTGATCAGAATTCCTTATAAAAGCATCATAAACTAGAGAGGTGCCCCAAGCACCCCCAATGGATCAAACAGAGATCCAAATCCCTCAAAGCACGGGTTTATGATGCTCTGTCGGCCACGCCATCAGAGATTCTGACTAAAGTGGTAAAGGAATTCGATCCTCCATGCCCTTGGGTAAATAACCCCAACACTGACAAATCAAAGTACTGTAATTTTCACAAGGGGCACAGATGATTAGAGTAGAATATTACATATTTTACCCTTGGTTTTATAAGATTTCCATGTGCTTTCATGATCAATTGAGCTTTAAATTATACATTTCTTGGACACCCAATAGATTCTAGAGTTCTATATATTTTATGGTATTTTATAGAATTTTTATGAGATTTTATAATGGTTGTAATTTCATGATCAAGATATTGAAGATAAACTGCATGTTGAGCAGTCAGACGTCTGTAATTTTGCTTCCAGACAGCTAGGAGAAGCTAATACTCTGATACGTAAAGTTCAGCTACCCCAGACATTTGAAGCATATAACCCAAACGTCTGGCTCTTCAATATTTGATGTCTGGCCATGCTTCATTAGACGTTTGTGGCAGTGGGCATAATTATTTCCAACTCTCTGGAATTTGCGCCCACTGCAATTAGACGTCTGATGCATATGATCCAAACGTATGGGTCAAGCTCCAGATATCTAAGAACCATACTCCAGACGGCTGGCAGACTCATCCACTTCCTAAAGTATCAGAGCCTCAAAATGGCTGACGAAGCCATCCAGATGGCTGACGGCAACACATCTAGATGACTAAATCCAATAATTTAGACGTCTGACGGGCTTTAAGTGACTCTCCTCGTCCAGATCTCTTCCAACGCAACATAAACCCCATCATAAGCTGTGGTTTGAAGACCACTGATTAGATTGAAGGGTGGAGATTAATTTGGGGTTTGGGGGATATAAATACGCATTCTTCATTAGGGTTACAGTTATCTTTTGTATTCTTATAATCTAGGATTTATTATTTTGAGCTGGAGCAAGGAGACGCTAGGGGAGACTTCGGAGAGATGCTTTGTGAAATGGATTGTTTGGTGACAAAATCCTAAACTTTGGCTTCTTATTTGATTTTTTTGTCATTGTAATTGATTGAGCTGATGATTAATCTAATGGAAATTATTGTCTCCTTCATTATGGTTGGCTAAAGTATTGTGATGTGTGAAGTGGTGTAGTTAGGGCTAATGTCTAGCATTGATTTGGGTTTTCTTAATGCATCTAATGTGTATATTGCTTGGATGATTGATTTCTATAGTAATTCTCTTTTTTATTGTATCATAAGGCTACGTTTGAGAGTTGGATCATCCCAAAAGAATATGCCATCATTATAACCATGAAATATATTGTTTGAGAATATACACATTAGCTATTGTGCTTAACTCCCAGAAGGAAACCATCCGATGATGCTAGTCCAGAAGTTTCATCATTGAGTTATAATATTGAAACCAAATCATGCTTGTCACATACCCTAATGAGCCCACATCACACACACATCCCCCTTTATTATTGATCTCTCTACGTTCTCCTTGTGTTAAGCCAAAATTTAGGTTAATTGAGCTAGTTAAATCATTTCTCCAAACATTCAAACACCCTTTGAAAGTGGTAATCTCCTCACTAATTATTCGCTTTTACTTATTTAAGTTGTGATAATTTCTACAGTTCTTCTTGTGAATTCGACATCTGGACTCATCGGATCTTTAATACTTGTCTAACCTCTTATGCTTGGGAGTAGCACTATTTAGAGGCATGCAACAGACATGATATCAATAACTACAAGGTTCTTTAGAATCAGATTGAGTGCCTCATCTGAAAGGGGTGATTCTAGGAGTTCAAAGCTCCAGAGTTGGCCGAGCTGAAGGACCTAAAAACAAATGCAAAGGCATCATCAGTTCATCCAAAGTCATTGTTATGATCTTTGGGCCCGTCAATATAGTAGGCTGCAACCTAGCTCAGCACTTTAACCGTACGCAAAAGAGCCATGCTCATCAGGAGCATACCCCTCCTACCGACCTCGACTTTGCCATCACACATCGAACTTCGAAGTAGCTCAATCTCTCTGAGGAACCTCTCCTCTTCATAAAGGCCGAGGCCAGACGGGTTCATCTGCCCCATAATGATGACATTGTCATCAATCAACATATCGACAACCATAGAGTTCATGTATCCTCATCGAAAATGGAAGCAGTCGATATCCTCTACCTGGATACATTCCAAAAGTCGAGGACATTGGGTGATGTCATGTAGCCTATGCACACTAGTCTCTCTAGCTTCACAAGTGCCCAAGTCAGCATGAAAGGGATGGTCTCACTGTAGGTGAAGTTCTGTGAACCTCCCTACCAACATGTGTGCAACACCCACTTCCTGACGGTCAAATGCCTTGGAGCTTTCAACGCTATCATAGTGCAGCCAGCACTCAATGCCATGCGGGCAGTGACATCTACATACTATTATTGGGATCGCTATAGATGACAGGCAAACATTAGAGAGGGGATGATTAGTGTTTTAAAAATAATGCTTAATTAAAACTTTAAACCCTCTAGAAATGCCTAAGTCTCATAAGAGAGTTAACTCCTTAGGTACTAAATCAATAAACTAACAACTTGCAATAGAGACATGTGCACATCACAGATTAAAACACAAATGCAAGTAAAGAAGTTAGAGACAATAGATCACAATGCAAACACAATTATCCTGGTTCACCCTCCTGTATGCTACATCTAATCCCAGTCTCGTTGGGATTTCTCAACTAACCAACTCTCCAACTAGAGAGCTAATTGTCTCAACTTGAGGGATTTTACAACCACCTCGTTCCACTTACTAGGAATTTCCCATGTCACTTCTCAATTAGTAGTCTTCTAATACAAATTAACCTCTTCTCAAAGAGGACCTCACCTTGAGGCTTTTTACAACAAATGAAATCAAATTACAACTGAAGGTAAAAACCTTACCACCACAGCCTTGTGAGAATTTACAAACCTTTCTCTTGATGAAGACTTACTACCTTCCTATAGCCAAAAATTGAAGCTTTTGTGAAGTGAATATGGATAAGGAAAAATCTTTTTTTGATCTCTAGAATAAAGAAGATTAAAACACTTAGAGATCAAAAGAAAAATTAATTGTGATCTCAAATGTTCAAGAGGAAGCTTGAGGAGATCCGCAATTAGTAAAGGCCTAGATGCTTAAAAGATTTAAAAGAAATTTAAAACAAAGGCCTTGAAAACTTTTAGAGAGCTTAAGAAAGTTTAGAAAATGCTTGAAAACTTAGATTATATGCTCATTAAAAGTATTACAAAACTCCCAGTACTCTCAGCATAAATAGGAAAATAAATCGTTGAATACAATTCCCTAAAATCCCTCCCAACGAAAAAATCGACAGCTTTCCCTAAAATACAGAACTGTATTTTTTCAGTCCGTTGGGTCAAAGTAGTTGACTCCTATACAACCAGTAGTCAACTATCGATATAACGGAAGTCAACTCCCCAGACTACAATAGTCGACTATTTTTGGGGGCAGAACATATACAATATTTTTCCAAAGAAAAGTAGTCGACGCTTACGCAACAAGTAGTCGACTCGTATTCTAATATATGGAAAAACATCTAGAAATACTTTCAAAAATCATTCTAATATTTTTCAAAATGTTTTCTAAACCATTTAAGAAGTTTAAAACACTATTTAAGTGTGTGTGCGTAAGCTTCAACTAATATCTTTAACATTCTAAGACAAGTTTACAAAAATGACACACTACTCACACAATCTTTAGAGTGTTGGTGTCTTCCTTTGGCTTGTCCAACTTGTCTTGAAGTCTTTCACCTACACAAATCCTTGGATGAGCTTCAAATCTTCAATGTTGAGCTCTACTCCATAGGTTCATCAATATTCAAACTTTTGATTCCATTTCATCAGTGTCCTTAAGCTTGAGTTGACCATTATTGAATTGGATTCCTATACTCACACATCATTTCCTAAAACATCATTAGCAACACTAATTTTTAGATTATCATGCAATAACCAACATTCTCTCTCTTTTTTATGATGGCAAACAATTTTGATAACATTATGAAATTACAAAATTAAATACTTACTGGTGCAAAATTTTGATAACATTCTCTCCCTATGCACTGGTGCAAAATTGCTACGGAGAAATAACTCTTCCTACTTCAATGCTCGTTAGAGATAAGCACATATATCATAATTTTTATCAAAGGTACCAATATGAGTGTACCATGTTTGTGTGAAGTCAACAAGCATATAGTAACACTAACATCCTTCTCCCCCTTTTGACATTATTATTGTTGCGGGGTGAAATCCGCTAATAGTGAATTTTTATTAATATGGGAATCACGGTTACAATGATTACAAGTGTTTAAGGAGTAGACGAGGCTAATCACGCATTCGAGAGCAGTTTGAGGATAAAGGTCTTAAGGTCGCCCTTCATCTGGTGAAGGTCACTCGTCAATTGGTGAAGGTCGCCGCAGGTCGCTTCGACTGTTGATGACTGGGGCGATCTTCCTGTAAGAAGAACAACTCGTCAGAAAGGTTCGGTTAGCTGTCAACCGAGAGCCTCTTCGATGCTTAAGTCAGTTGATGACTACTTGGAAAATGTCAGACACACTTGGCGATCTCAAAGGCAGATCGACCCTTGCGTAGCGAACTAGTGTGGAAGGCTCGAATATATGGAGGATATTCGACCTTGAATATAAAATAGATGTATTAGGGGTTCTTACAGATTATCCAACCCCTTTGTCGTGGGAGGAGAGGGGGTATTTATAGGCTGTTGGAGTCGGTTGCTTTAGCTGAGCTGGCGGTGTCATGGTGTCAGGGGTTCGGCTAAGGATGTCAGAGCTGAACGTGTCAGGCATGCTTTTGTCAAGCTGTCAGAGCCGAAAGTGTCAGACGCACTTTTATCAGGCTGTCTGGCAGCAAAACAGCCATGTGCGCTTTTGTCAGGCTTATCTGTTGTGAGACTGTAATGGATATTTATGGCGGGTCGCCCCCCTCCTATGCCGAGCTCGTCGCCCGAGCCCGTCGTATCATGCCCATCCTTGGGCATACTTCTTCTTGGTAGAGAGGTAGGTGAGCTACCTTTGGGGTGAGCTACCTCTAGGGAGTGCGAGCGTAGAACGTGTGCGATCTACCGGAGGGCTCTTCTCTTTGGTTCGGTTGACAAGTTTGCCGATATGCAGGTGTGGGCTGCTCTGAACCTCGACGAGCTTCTCTAAGCCTCGGTAAGCTAGGTCTCATTGAGGAGATTCGGTGGGCTATTACTTGGGCTTAAATCATATGGGCCTAGATCGACTGGGTCGATCTTAAGGTCGTAACAATTGCCCCCGTCATTTGAGTTCGAAACGGAAAGTCCGACTCAGCTCGGATAACGCTCTTCACTCTCTTTTGGCTGACAGCTGTGGTATTAAATGCGAGATGACTGCTAAATCTATAAAGTCAGTATGACAATTCGACAGCAGAGGGAAATCGAGGCACACAGCCACTCCGAGCACGACACGTGTCCCGTACGGTTCTGGGGAGAAGCTGAGGCGACAGCTTTGCTTCGGATCTTGCCATGTGGCCCACCTTCAACGGCCAAGATCGACCGATTCCCTCTATAAAATAAAGAGAAGGGGCAACGGTGGAGGGCTTCTGCATTCGAATTTCAAAAACTTCTTTCGTTCTTTTTTTTTCGAGAGCTCTCGCCGTCGGTCATTGCTTTGTCAGAGCTCCAGTGATCTTCCTTTTAGGTACTTTCTTCAATTTTATCAAATGGCTTCATCTGAACCTTCTTCCTCCAATAAACATGTAGAGAAGAACTTTGACGAGTTTGAGGGTGCCAGCACCGAGGAGACGGAGCAGATGGTGTCGACGGATGTGGCAGAGTCTTGGCCGGAGGAGCGGGAAATAACCCCCGCAGTCCCCTCGACGTCGACAGTCCCCAAGAAACCCAAGAAGAAAGACTCAGGTTCGACCGTCGGCGAAGTTACAACAGCGGTTCTTGTGGAGATCCAGACCATAGTGCCTTAGACACGACACATCAGTCGTGCCAAAATCTGCTCCAAATACATCTGGCCGCCCTAAACAGTCCGCCTCCCCGAGCTCAATGAAAGGGTATGTTCGCCTAGGGACAACGAAGTCGTGGTATATTATCCTACCTTCAAACTCTGACTTTGGTTTCCACTCCACCCCTTCCTCCTGCACATACTGAACTTCCTTGAGCTTCCCCTCTTCCAGCAGATGTTGAACTCGATTAGCGCCATGGTCAGCTTCCTTGTTCTCTGCTTCGGCAGTGCCATAAGTCCAAGCCAGCCGCTGTTCTGGTACTTCTTTGAGGTGAAGCAGAGAGGGGTGTACTACTATGTTAGTGCGAGGAGAGATTGGCATCTTGTTCTTGATATGCCAAGCTAAGTGTGGGCTTGGAGAGAGAGGTTCATTTTCATCTCGACACCGGTAGACCAAACTTTGCGGTCAAACTGGGAGAAGTTGAATCCCCAGGTAAATAAGGAGGTGACTCTACATGGGCATGATCTGGAGAACTCCAAGATCTTAATGGAGATCCCCCAAGAGCTCTGAAAACATGCGAAAGTACTGCACTCTAAGTGACCTTCTTCATATATGCTCACCCTGATCTCTTTTCTCTTTGTAGGTTTGATCATGAGTCTGTCCCAAGACGAGCTGATGAGCATGGCCATGGGGGGTCCGTCGACCGAGGAGCTAGCGGCCAAGGTCAAAGGCAAGGTGGTGGCTCCGAGCTTGCCGAAGAAGGCTGGGCAGAAACAGAACCTAGAGGTGGCGTACACCGTTCGGGCTGAGGAGTAGGAGCGAAGCAAGAGGACAAAGAAGATGTCCACGGCTGCCTTTCCTACCCATCGAGAGAGCGAGCTTGTGCGGGGTGACATCGTCTATATTGACGATGTCAAGGAGCTGGTGACCGATCTGACGGACGCCACACCCCAGGGTGGGCCGGCCCAAATCGCCATTACGGTCCCCCTTTGCTCGGCTCAACCTCAACAGTCACCACCCGGAGTTCAGATCGACAAGGCTAAAGGGGTTGAGCGTTGGCCCAATGGATGCCCCTCTAGGGAGTAGGGGAGCCGGATCGGAGGAAGCCGGTGCATCCAAGCACCAAGGCAGTGCTTGCGAGCTTCAAGGCGAAGAAAGCCCATGTCCAGGATATTTCCAAGGTGGGGCTTTTCACACCGAGCTTCTCGGTGGGCACTAAGGAGTCACTATTCGAGGACACCGGGGTTGCAGCCCGTCGGGTGGAGAACTGTATGTTGCCGAGGGACCGAGAGTTCATGTATGATATTAGAGCCGAGCGCCTTTGTGACACTGTGGTTTGGCACATCATGCAGGTTAGTTGTTCTCTCTGCTCATACTTCTTGTCTTCGTTCCTTCATGTGGGCTCATGTACTTTGTTCCTTTTGAAGGCTGTGGTGGCGATGACGTCCCTGCAGTGCCATACTAACATGGCCATGCTCAAGGTGACCATTAAACGGAAGAAGACGGAGCTCAAGGCGGCCACCGACAAGCTATGGCAGAAGGAGACCGAACTCAAGTAGGTCACCGAGAGGCTGCGAAATAGGGAGGAGCAGCTGGAGGAAGTCCGCGGGCACTATGCGACCCAGAAAGAGGAGACCAAGAAGTTGTGGAAGATCTCAAATGAACTGGGACGGTGTCTTGAGGACGTGGAGGCCCGAAGGGTCGCTGCGATGAATGCCCATGCCAAGGAGATGGAGGCGAGGGCGAAGGAGATCGCCGAGCTCAAGCATCAGGTGGCAGAGCTGAAGAAAGTCTATCTGGAAGCCATGAAGGTGGAGGCTGTCCGCAAATATTGTTGAGTATTGACTCCCCGGATTTGGTTTTGGATGATGAAAAAACATAAATATCGTGAACTAACTCGTTGTGAGCGCAGTTATGGAGATCGTCACAAAATTTCTATGAACATCAAAAGCGACGTCTCAAGACTTCTCAAAGCACGTGATCGTATGCTTGAAGCTTCGTTGAAGCTCAAGGACCATTATTGAAGTCAAGAGATTCGAATCGAAGCATTTGAAGACGGTTCGTCAAGTTTTATTTATAGGCTTCTAGCTTCGTTTCGTAGAATGTTAAGCCTTGAGTAGGTCTTACGTTTTAATCTTTATAACGCTCATATCTAGAGCTAGGATCTTAGTAGAAGTCCATACAAACTTTCCCGAAGCTTCGCGCTTCGATTCGTGACTTCTTGTGCATGTTAGTTGGTTCAAGAAGAAGAACCAACAGACTAGATGGCAATCTAGTCGGTCGACAAAGCTTCTTGAACCGACTAGAATGCCTTCTTCAATTCTAGCTCAGTTACTGTTTACAGTTAGTCGGTCAAAGAAGGTTCACCGACCGACTAGTTGTGAAACTAGTCGGTTAGGAATTCTTCTTAGACCGACTAGTTGAGCTTCTACTGTACAGCCTAAGTTACTGTTTATCGTTAGTCGGTCAAAGTACATTTGTCGATCGACTAGTTGATGAACTAGTCGGTCAGCATTTGCTCTTAGATCGACTAATTCATCTTGAGTTCAGCCTTCTCTATTTCACCTGTTAGTCGGTCAAAGTTGACTCACCGACCGACTAGTTGTGAAACTAGTCGGTTGGCAAGTCTTCTTGGACCGACTAGTTATCTATTGCCTGAACTTCTTCTTTTGGTTGTTCTTCAGTTAGTCGGTTCATGTTGGTTCACCGACCGACTAGTTGATGAACTAGTCGGTCAGTGATCCTTCTTTGACCGACTAGTCTGCTTCAGAATAGAGCCATTGGAGCATTAAATGCTACGAATTTTGCTCTCTCTTTCCTCTATCCTATATATACTTGGAGTGCTGCATTCATAGCATTCAAGGCTGATATTTATTGAAGTTTAGAGATCAAAGAGAAAGCAATTAATTCTCATTCAAAGCTCTTTCATTTCTCACTTGAATCTCTCCCTCACTCTTATTTCAAAAGAGAGATTCATTAATTGTGAGCCTTCCAAGCCAAGAGCTTGATCCAAGGTTACCAACAACCTCCTAGGCCTCCATTGCTGATCTACATCTTGGAGCTAGGGTTTGGTTCCTTCATCTTCCCCAAAATCCTCTTAGCCCTAAATCGTAAGTTTACTCAAGGCATAGGTATTTTGTGGTAAGCATTTATATTTCAATTTACTTTGAATATTGCAAGTTTTACTCTCGGTTGTGAGAGTTTGTTTGTGATCCCGGGTTGTGGGAGTCACAATTTCATTTGTGTATGATTTGACCTTGTAGAGGTTTCTACAAGTATTTCATAGTGCAAATTTGAGTTAGAAGTTTCTAACTCAAGTATCCAGAGGGGATCCGGGTGGTTGGGACGTAGGATCACCGGGAACAAGTCAGAGAGACTTGGGTGGATCCGAACCCGTTAAATTGTTTGTTTGCGATTGTTTTCTTTGTTGTCAATATTTACATTTCCGCATTTCTGCATTGTTTTGCAAGATAATTAGGAATTATCTTCTTAATTATTTTAAAGTACTATTCACCCCCACTCTAGTACTTGTGCACTAGCTTCGTAGGGCATTACATTTGGTATCAGAGCCAAGTACCTAGCTATGTCTACCAACGACAATAAGACCGTTCGTCCACCTTCAGATTACAGGACCTTCAGGAACCGTGAAGGAGCTTCTTCGATGATGGAAGGACACTCCTCGACGAGGCCTCCCTTCTTCAACGGTACCAATTACGGGTACTGGAAATGCCGGATGGAAACTTTCCTCCGGAGTGCTTCATTGTGGAGAGCCACGTTGACGGAGTGCGTCGAGCCCGAAGAAGAAGATTTCACGAAGTGGACTACCGCGGAGGTCGCCGCGGAGGTAAGCAATGCCAAGGTAATGAATGCCTTGCAATGTGCTTTGGAGCCCGAGGACTTCAATTAGATATGCACATGTAAGAGTGCATATCAAATATGGAACTCCCTCCTCATCTTGCATGAAGGAACACGTAGGGTAAAAGACTCTAAACTTGTTGTTGTGAATAAAGATTTCGAATTATTTCATATGCAACAAGGTGAGAAGATGAAGGAGTATTATGCTCGCTTCGTTGACATCACCAACGAGTTGGAGGCTCTTGGGAAAACCTACACCCAAAAGGAGAAAGTCTCAAAAATTATTGACGGACTTCCTTCTTATTGGGAGAAACGTACCTTCGCCATCGAGGACGGTAATGACATGAGTAAGTATACCGTCATTCAACTAATGGGTACCTTAATGTCTTATGAGGTACGCAAGGATAGCAAACTTAAGTTGTAGGACAAGATGAAGTCCTACTTGAAGCAAGACGAGCCAAAGAAAAAGGCGATTGCGTTTAAGGCCGCTCCATCTACATCTACATCTACCGATGATGAAGAATCGGAAGAAGAGTTGGACTTGAAATCCATTGCCCTCATGGCAAAGAAGTTCAACCGGTTCTTCCGGAAAGGTAATTTCAAGAACAAATCTAAGTTAAGTTCTTCTAATGCCTCCTCTCCTTTGTGTTTCAAATGCAACAAGCCAGGACACATGAAAGCGGATTGTCCTCAAAATAAGCAAAAGGAGAAGTGGAAGGCGCCCAAGTTCGACAAGTCAAAGAAGTACAAGAAAGGGTACAAGAAAGGGCTTGTCGGGACATTTACCGACTCCGAGGATTCCTCAAGTGGAGAGTCAGATGATGAGCAAGTGGAGCAAGCACACATGTGCTTCATGGCATGAGAGGAACGTGATCAAGATTCCTCCTCCGATGATAGCGAGGATGAAGGCGACGATGAGGTAACTATGGATGACCTTAGACATGCTAATGAGCAAATATGGTCTAAATATACTAAATTAGTAAATAGATATACTAAGGTAAAAGATGATTTAGTTAGCATCCAAACCTCGCCTAAACCTATCATCACCAACAACGACACCGTTGTTGAAGAGTTGAGAAATGAGATTGTAAATCTCAAATCTCAACTTGAACATGTTCATATTGAGGAATCAGATGAACATGAGATAGCGGATTTGACTTCTCGAAACTCAACTTTGAGTATCAAGAATGAGAATCTTAAATCTCGTGTTTATGCACTCACCTCGCAAGTGTCCACTTTGGATGCTTCGATGCATTCTCTCACCGAGAAATATGAGTGCACATTAGGCCGGATTAATAAATTCAATAAAGGTAAGGACTATTTGGATAAAATCCTAAATGACTTACTTCCGGCCAATCACCACATTGGCTTGGGTATAAGATGGGAAATTCATCCAAATCGGCCACTACCTTTGTTAGGCCAACTTCCGATGCCTTAACGAGTGGGAGCAAACACTCCATTGGTAGTTCTTCTACTGATGGTGCTTCCACTTCGTACACACCCTCGTTTGGAAAGAAACCCACTTTCGGTGGACCTCCAAAGAAGGGTCATGCTTATATGTACACAAATACCATGCCACGTAGGAACACACGTCCTACTCCACATGCTCACACATATGATGATTTTTATGCACCACATCCACGGGCACGTGCACACCATGTGAGACACCCTTACGCACGTGTTCCTCCACATGCATATGTTCACCCACATCATCATATGAACGATTATCATCATGCACCATTTCATCATGTTCCTTATGCCTATCCACGACATGCATCACGTAGAAATCAACAACGCATGCATGCACCCAATAGGATTAGTGCTCCCAAAATCTTCACTATTTGGAGCCCAAAGGACACAAGCATGAATGAAAAACAAGTTTACATGCATGCTTATTTTATGAATGTCGTGCATAGTGATAATTATGTGGGAAAGTCTAAGTCCAATTGGACTTGGCTTCCAAAGGTCTAATCTTTTAGGACCCAATGACCTTGGGTACCATGGAATGATATGTTTATCTTTAGGTACTCAAGAAAAAGAAACGGAGCAACAAATCCAAATTTAGCTCCAAGAATAATTGGATACTCGATAGCGGGTGTTCAAAACACATGACGGGTGATGCTCAATTGCTCTCTGGAGTGCTGCCCATTACAAATGGGAACCAGGTAGTCTTTGGAGGCAACGAGAGCGGAACCATCATAGGTGTTGGAAAAGTGGGTAATCCTTCTAAACCACTTATAAGTGATGTTTACCTTGTTAAAGGATTAAACCACAATCTTATTTCAATAAGCCAACTTTGTGACAAAGGTTACAAAGTTAGCTTTGCGAAAGGAATGTGCAATATTTTGAGAAAAGATAATAATGATTTATTGTTTTCCGACACATGCCATAAGGATATATATATCCTAGATCTTCTAAGATCACATGAACAATGTCTCATTGCCAACACAAGTGAACAACACTTATGGCATCGACGTTTTGGTCATGTGAACTTTGGAACACTTTTTAAGCTTTCCAAGTTAAATTCTATTAGAGGCTTCCCTAAGCTTGTCTTTCAAAAGAAAAGCTTTTGTGACTCGTGTCAACGAGGCAAGCTTCCAAAATCGTCATTTAAACCTAAGAAAAGCATTTCATCTAAGCGGCCTCTAGAGCTATTACATCTAGATCTTTTTGGGCCAACTAGAGTTGCTTCATTAGGAAATGCACGATATGGACTTGTCATCGTTGATGACTTTTCTAGATTTACTTGGGTATTTTCCTTAAGTAATAAAAATGATGCTTTTGAAAACTTTACAATATTTGTTAAGAAAGTACAAAATCTCATTGGAACCACCATTGTCACTATTCATAGTGATCATGGAGGGGAATTTGAGAATGAGTCTTTCTCAAATTTTTGTGATGATGTTGGTATTACTCACACCTTTTCATTCCTTCACGCACCTCCTCAAAATGGTGTTGTTGAGAGAAAGAATAGGACGCTAGTGGAATGTGCTCGCACTATGCTTGATGATAGCCAACTTGGCCATCAATTTTGGGCGGAAGCCGTACATACTGCTTGCTATGTGTTTAATAGAATACTTTTAAGGCCCAACACCAAACAAACTTGTTATGAATTGTTGTTTGGTAGATTGCCTCAAGTTAAACATTTTCGAGTTTTCGGCGCAAAATGTTTTATTAAAAACACGTATGGTAGTTTGGACAAATTTGATCCAAGATCCGATGATGGGATATTTGTTGGATATTCCTCACGTAGCAAAGCCTACCGGATATACAACAAACGAACCTCAAAGATCAAGGAATCACTTCATGTTTCATTTAATGAAGGTTTTGTCCCGACTAGAATTACTAATGATGATGACTCCATGGATGTCTTATGTGATTCTATTGGTAATTCTAATAATATTGATTCTATTGATACTAACACTACTAATGAATCTTTTGAGAATGTTCCTAGTGATCAGGGAATTCCCAAACGGCTTCATACCATTCGTGACCATCCTCATGAGCAAGTCATTGGCAATATCCTTGATAGTGTCAAGACGAGATCTCAAGTCAACTACTTCGCTCATTGTGCCTTTGCCTCCTCGATAGAGCCAAAGAATATTAACGAAGCATGCGAAGATGGTGCTTGGATCTTAGCCATGGAGGAGGAACTCATTCAATTCGAGAGGAATGATGTTTGGGAGCTTGTTCCATTACCATCGAAGAACCACACCGTTATAGGAACGAAGTGGATTTTCAAGAACAAGACCGACGAAAACCAAATCGTCGTCCGGAACAAAGCTCGGTTAGTAGCTCAAGGCTATCGGCAAGAGGAAGGTATCGATTTCGAAGAATCCTTTGCTCCGGTAGCTAGATTAGAATCTATTAGATTATTGTTATCTTTTGCATGCCATAAAGATTTTAAACTCTTTCAAATGGATGTTAAAAGTGTGTTTTTAAACGGAGATGTTGTTGAGGAAGTTTATGTTTCTTAACCTCCGGGTTTTATAAATGAAAAATTTCCAAATCACGTTTTCAAACTTAAGAAAGCACTTTACGGTTTGAGACAAGCTCCTCGAGCTTGGTATGACCATCTAAAGAACTTTCTTTTGGATTTAGGTTTTAAAATGAGAGAAGTTGATTCGACATTATTTGTTAAGTATTCGAATAATGATATAATTTTAGTTCAAATCTATGTTGATGATATCATTTTCGGTGCTACTAACTTCACTCTTTGCGAAGAGTTTTCTAATGTTATGAAGGATCCATTTGAGATGAGCCACATGTGTGAGCTCAAATATTTCTTAGGTCTCCAAATTCTCCAAATGAACGATGCAATCTTCATCCCACCAAACCAAGTACACGGTGGAGTTGCTAAAGCGACTTGGAATGGAGAATGCCTCCGGGAAGAAGACTCCAATGAGCACGACTACACATCTTGATAAAGATACGGGTGGCAAAGATGTAGACATTCGTCTATATCGAGGTATGATAGGTAGTTTACTATATCTTACCGTAAGTAGGCCCGATATTATGTTTGTCGTATGTGTATGTGCTCGTTATCAGTCTCAACCTAAGGAATCTCACTTAGTAGCGGTAAAACGTATTTTCCGTTATTTAAGTTACACACTTGACTTTGGATTACTTTATCCAAAGTCTAGCACATATGAGTTAATCTCATATAGTGACGCAGATTATGCGGGATGCAAATCTGACAGGAAAAGTACTAGTGGCACTTGCCATTTTATAGGAAATTCTCTTGTCTCTTAGTTTTCCAAGAAGCAGAATTCCGTATCACTTTCAACCACTGAGGCGGAATATATTACCGCCGGTGCCGAGTGTGCTCAGGTTCTTTGGATGAGACACACTCTTAAAGACTTTGGTATAAACTGTGATACTTGTCCTATCATGGTGGACAACCAAAGTGCAATTTGTCTCTCTAAGAATCCGGTACACCATTCCCGTTCTAAACACATAGATGTCCGACACCATTTCTTAGATGATCATGTTGCTAAAAAGGACATCATATTAGTGTACGTTGAAACCCAGAAGCAAATCGCCGATATTTTCACGAAACCCCTAAAGGAAGACTCCTTTGTGCGGTTACGTCGAGAATTGGGGATTATGGGTGAATCCGAGATTTAGGATTCATATTTTGTTCAATAATCTTGCATGATATTAAATTTCGTTTATATTGCTCATGCTAGATTAATTGAGATTTTCTGGATTTTTGGTTGGATTTTCGGAATTTATGCTCGATTTATTCATGAACGTCAAATTTAAGATTTTCGATGTTTAATGGGGTAGTATAATGATTAATGAGAGTTTTACGATATTTCGTCCAAGTGCGATTAGGAGAGAACTCAAAATTTCGAAATTTCAAATTTTTGAACTCTGTTAGTCGGTTCATGTTCATTGACCGACCGACTAGATCATCATCTAGTCGGTCAGTGAATGAACTCAGACCGACTAACTCAAGCCCTAATTTTGGTTTCAGTTACTGTTTGCACTTAGTCAGTTCAAGCTCATTGGCCAACCGACTAGATCGTCATCTAGTCGGTCAGCGCTTGAACTGTGACCGACTAAGTGCGCAGGGACTGCTTTGTCTTTTCGCATTCCAAATCTACTTATACTCTCACTGAACCGACTAACTCTCCTTCTAGTCGGTGCGATTTTCTCCTCTCAGCCAAACCCCCCCCGAATCCCTTCGTATTCCTCTCTCCTCCGTCGGTTGCTGTCAACTTTTTCGGCCATCTCCAGCCATCTCTGCCTGTGCCGTTCATCCCTCTCCTCCTTCCGACCTAGGTATCACTCTCCTCTAGCTCCTAGGGTTTGATTTCTGCGTCTAGGGTTAGGTTCATTCGGTTTAGGGGTTGTCTAGGGTTGTTCTAGGGTTTTTAGTCGTCGATCTCGTGTCGATTGCGTGTGTCTTGTCTCGCTTATGGCAAAGACACGCATCCCGATCGATCCCTCACGTCCGTCACCCATGACCGTTGAATCTCCATCTATGGACCCCCCGCAACCCAAACGCCGATCTAAATGAACCCATCCTTCATCGTCTTTGCCTCCTCTTAAGAAGAAGAGGACGGTGACCACCAAGCCTAGATCTCAGCCCAAGCCTAGGAAACAGCCCGTGTCTCCAGCTTCATTCCGTGCCCCCACTCCTTCTGATGACTCCGACACGGAATATATTCCGGAGTCCGAGCATACCGCTAGGGCTCCTACTCCTCCACTCCGATCTAGCACTCGTTAGCCTAAGGGGAAGGCTCCCATGCCAGTTGGCGGTGTCGATATTTCGCTATGTCGCGATGACCTGTTGTGTCTCGCGGCATACAACCGTATCGAGCATTGTCCTCTGTTATTGGAGCACTTCATTCAGTTCTTCGATTTTCCACATCTAGCTGATCTTCTTTCGTCTAGTGGCCTTATTGATTATCTTCGATATGACCCTAAGGCAAATCCACACCCGTACCCCCGTCTAGTCAAGCTATTCTATGCGAACCGTGTTTGCGGTCAGTATGACGAGACCCATTCCATTGAGACGACTGTCTTGGAGACACCGATAGTCCTCACGGCAGAAATATTAGGGGATTTGATAGGTGTCTCCTCGTCTGGCCTTATTCCGTCTGATATATCTGTCGATGATATTTCTGAGCTTGATCAGGTGATGCTCGCCGAGATTTTCCATGTCATCCCTGCTGCCATGATTGGCGTCCCATCCAAATCTTTCAAACCCAACGCTTGGGTCTTGAATCTTATCCTGAAGTCATGCCTCCTTCCGAAGTACGGCTTATCGAGCTTGCCATCACAGCAATTTCTTAAGCTGATCTACGCCATTTTCATGGGCAGCGAGATCAATTGGGCTAGGATTATTCTTGATAAGATGGATTCTTTCGAGTGTATCTGAAAGTCAACGAAATCTGCTCACATCCCATATCCCTGCCTTCTAACACTTGTCTTTCGTCACTTTGGTGTCCCTCTTCCTCTCGATGATGAGCGTCCCCTTGGTCCCCCTCTGAATGCGACGGCCGTCAAGAAGTCTCTTGCGGCGCTTCGTCACGTTCAGAGGACGACCCCTTCAGCTTCTGCCTCTGCTTCAGCTGCTCCCTCTCCTACTCTCATTGAGCTTGCACGTTCGTTGAAACGTGTAGAGTCTCGTTGTTCTCGCTCTGAGGAGATTCTCGCTCGCATCACATCTCACTTGGGCATTGAGGTCCCTCTGTCAGTTTCTGACGAGGAGGAGATGGATGATGCTGAGCTCGAGGAGCTTATTGGATATGCTGTTCGTGCCCCTAAGGTTACTTCTGGTGCTGCTGCTACTTCTGCCGGTGACCCCGAGAGCACACCTGTTGCCACCGTTCCTCCGATGGATACTTCGTCTGGTGCTCCCGAGGCCACTACCGTTGCGACCGTGGACACTCCTGCTGACACAGTGACCACCACTCCTTCTGCAGAGCCTGCTGCTATTGTAGATCCTCCCGCTGCCTCCTGAGCTTCTTTGGAGGACTCTCCTAGTGCACATTGGATGATACATGTAGTTGTGAGAGAGTTGGGTAGGATAGATGGTGGTTCTGGATTTTGTGATGTATTTTGATGTCTTTTTGGATGGAGTTTTGATATTTTTGTATGTATGTGATACTCCGATGTCTTTTGTGATATGTGTTGTATTTTGTGCTTCGATCTGAGGATCGCTTATATGTATGTTGGCAGATGTATAATTTTGTTGTATCATGTTTGATATATATATACATCGTGTTTCCATTTACTTCTTGTGTGCACATTATATTATTGCCTCTGATGATTGATTTCGTCGCTCGACGATAATAACTTGGTTAAATAGAAATTATTTCTATGAAAACATAGAATTGTTTTCCATGCACTTAATTAACCAAGAATGTTGATATTGGAGAGTATATTCCATAACTCAATTAGTGAAAGTAATTTGAGTTTTGATGATTTTATTTTTCGATTTTCGACTATAGTCCCGTTGGCACGCTTTGATTTAATTCGTATTTTCCTTTGGTGTCATTTGGACCGTGGTCGTATTCTATGACTCCCGCGCTTTTATTTGAAGCCATTGTTGTTGTCGTTGATCTCCTCCCGCTCTTTTTGCTAATGTCAAAGGGGGAGAGATATAATAATGACGATGTGCTACGTGATAATTCAAAGCAATTTACCGTGAATCTAATTTGATGTGTTAGATTCAGGGGGAGTTAAGATATAAAAATGGATTTCAAATCCGATATTTCAATAATTGATTCACATTTTATACTTTACTCGTCTGCTTGATGCTTATGATTATTATTTAATTTGGAATTAACGTGTCATCAATGCAGGGGGAGTAAGTAAATTTCATTTGAATCATTATTTTTGATTATTATTTATGTTGGTTTGTCATCACCAAAAGGGGGAGAATGTTGAGTATTGACTCCCCAGATTTGGTTTTGGATGATGAACAAACATAAATATCGTGAACTAACTCGTTGTGAGCGCAGTTATGGAGATCGTCGCCAAATTTCTATGAACATCAAAAACGACGTCTCAAGACTTCTCAAAGCGCGTGATTGTATGCTTGAAGCTTCGTTGAAGCTCAAGGACCATTATTAAAGTCAAGAGATTCGAATCGAAGAATTTGAAGACGGTTCGTCAAGTTTTATTTATAGTCTTCTAGCTTCGTTTCGTAGAATGTTAAGCCTTGAGTAGGTCTTAAGTTTTAATCTTCATAACGCTCATATCTAGAGCTAGGATCTTAGTAGAAGTCTATACAAACTTTCTCGAAGCTTCGCGCTTCGATTCGCGACTTCTTGTGCATGTTAGTTGGTTCAAGAAGAAGAACCAACCGACTAGATGGCAATCTAGTCGGTCGGCAAAGCTTCTTGAACCGACTAGAATGCCTTCTTCAATTCTAGCTCAGTTACTGTTTACAGTTAGTCAGTCAAAGAAGGTTCACCGATCGACTAGTTGTGAAACTAGTCGGTTAGGAATCCTTCTTAGACCGACTAGTTGAGCTTCTACTGTACAGCCTAAGTTACTGTTTATCGTTAGTCGGTCAAAGTACATTTGTTGACCGACTAGTTGATGAACTAGTCGGTCAGCATTTACTCTTAGACCGACTAATTCATCTTGAGTTCAGCCTTCTCTATTTCACCTGTTAGTCGGTCAAAGTTGACTCACCGACCGACTATTTGTGAAACTAGTCGATTGGCAAGTCTTCTTGGACCGACTAGTTATCTATTGCCTGAACTTCTTCTTTTGGCTGTTCTTCAATTATTCGGTTCTTGTTGTTTCACCGACCGACTAGTTGATGAACTAGTCGGTCAGTGATCCTTCTTTGACCGACTAGTCTGCTTCAGAATAGAGCCGTTGGAGCATTAAATGCCACGAATTTTGCTCTCTCTTTCCTCTATCCTATATATACTTGGAGTGCTGCATTCATAGCATTCAAGGCTGATATTTATTGAAGTTTAGAGATCAAAGAGAAAGCAATTAATTCTCATTCAAAGCTCTTTCATTTCTCACTTGAATCTCTCCCTCACTCTTATTTCAAAAGAGAGATTCATTGATTGTGAGCCTTCCAAGCCAAGAGCTTGATCCAAGGTCAACAACAACCTCCTAGGCCTCCATTGCTGATCTACATCTTGGAGCTAGGGTTTGGTGCCTTCATCTTCCCCAAAATCCTCTTTGCCCTAAATCGTAAGTTTACTCAAGGCATAGGTATTTTGTGGTAAGCATTTTTATTTCAATTTACTTTGAATATTGCAAGTTTTACTCTCGGTTGTGAGAGTTTGTTTGTGATCCCAGGTTGTGGGAGTCACAATTTCATTTGTGATGATTTGACCTTGTAGAGGTTTCTACAAGTATTTCATAGTGCAAATTTGAGTTAGAAGTTTCTACCTCAAGTATCCGGAGGGAATCCGGGTGGTTGGGACGTAGGATCATCGGGAACAAGTCGGGGAGACTTGGGTGGATCCGAACCCGTTAAATTGTTTGTTTGCGATTGTTTTCTTTGTTGTCAATATTTACATTTCTGCATTTCTGCATTGTTGGTTGAGTTTGCAAGATAATTAGGAATTATCTTCTTAATTATTTTAAGTACTATTCACCCCCCTCTAGTACTTGTGCAGTAGCTTCGTAGGGCATTACAAAAATCATATCGATGAGCTCCTTCCCATAATGAAGGATGTGTGGGCCAAGAGCACAGAGGAGGGCCGTCAGGCAGGCCTGCAGGCGGGCCTCAGGAGGGCAGAGAATAGATTGAAGAGGTTAAATCCCGAGCTGGAGGTCGACTTATCCTCGTGTTGGTGGCCTCGGATGGCGAGGAGAAGAGGACGTTAGGGAAGCAGGATGTCCGTCGACCGACGACCAAGCGGTAGGATATGTAGGTGGCCAGGGGGAGGTCATAGTGGTGAGTCCGACGGAGACTGAGGTGAAGGTGTAGGATGCAGAGGTCAGCGACCAAGTAGAGGCACTGTAGTTAACTGTTAGGGGGACATATGTAGGGCCGATCTTGGGGCCGGGCTTAGGACTCGTATATTTTTTATTTAAAAGAAACTCGGTGTAAGTATTTTCAATTTGATGAAAGATATCGAGGTAGTTCACCTAATTTGTCTTTGCACTCGTATGTGCTTGTATGTGCTTGTATGCCCCCAACTTTATGCTTGGAAGAGCCTAGGAGCGATGAGAAGCAAAATGTTGTTGCATCATTCTTTGTGACGTTGCATCAACGGGGTTCCTTAGTGGGTCGCCGCTAAAGAGTTTGGGGAGCCCGCCTCGGACTTTCATAGAATAAGGGCGCTTTGAAGGAAATTCACAAATCCTGGCGACCTATCGACGTGCAGCTTCGGAGGCCTGCCCTGGACTTCCTTGAGAGGGAGGGTATTGATGTGCCGTAGCCGATCCCACATTTTTGCTTCGGTTTGGATGGCAAACTGCCCTGGAGGTCATTAAGAGGGCGAGTATATATGGGCCATAGCCGACCCCGCATTATCGCATCGGTTTGGTTGGCGAACTGCCCCGGAGGTCTTTGAGAGGGCGAGTATTGGGCTGTCGCCTACCCTGCATCCTCTGTAATCGGGCTGATATTGGGCCGTCGCCTACCCCGCATTTTCGCTTCGGTTTGGGTGGCAAACTACCCTGGAGGTATTCGAGAGGGCGAGTAAAGATAGGCCATGGCCGACCCCACATTATCACTCTGGTTTGGATGGCGAACTGCCCCGGAGGTCTTTGAGAGGGTGGGTATTGATGGGCCGTAGCCGACCCTGCATTATCTCTCCGGTTTGGATGGTGAACTGTGTCGAAGGTCTTCGAGAGGGCGGGTATAGATGGGCCATAGCGGACCCTGCATTATTGCTCTGGTTTGGATGGCAAACTGCCCCGGAGGTCTTTGAGAGGGCGGGTATTGGGCCGTCGCCTACCCCACATCCTCTGTAATCGGACAGGTATTAGGCCATCGCCTACCCCCCATTTTTGCTCCGGTTTGGGTGGCGAACTGCCTCGCAGGTCTTCGAGAGGGCGGATATAGATGGGCCATAGCCGACCCTGCATTTTCGCTCCGGTTTTGATGCCAGGCGGCAATTTTAGTTCGCATAATACATATGTACAAATGAAAACACTAGGGTTTACTTGTAGCGAGGTAGCCCGCCCCGGATGATTACAACGGCCTTTATGGAGGCACTTTCTATCTTGGTGGGAATCTGAAACTTTCATTCAAACAACACCTTGTTTGTACAAACATAAAATCAGAAATTTTATTGATAATACTTAAGTAAGTGTTGGGCATTCCACGGATGAGCTAATTCTTAGCCTTCCATGTTTGCCAAAATGTAGTTCGCGGGTCCCACAATGTCCTCTATTTGGTAGGGGCCTTCCCATTTGACGAAGAGCTTCCCGCTGCGGCCGATATCTGGTTTGAAGGTTGTGTCACTGAGGACGAGGTCGCCGACTTTGAAGCTCCACTTCTTCACCCGAGAGTTGTAGTTCCTTGCCATCCTTTAGCTGTGTTTGATAAGACATGTTAGAGCACGATCCCTTACCTCATCGAGGAGTTCAGTGTTGAGGTTGAGGCCTTCTTTATTTGCTTGGTCGTCAAAGTACTGGAGGCAGAGAGATTGTTTGCCGACCTCCACTGGGACGACGGCGTCCGTCCCATAGGCTAGCATGAAGGGGCTCTCACCAGTTGAAGCTTTGTATGTCGTACGGTAAGAACAAAGGATGCCAGGTAGCTCGTCAGTCTAAGATCCAGGGGCATTGATGGCCTTCTTCTTCATGGGTCCAAGGTTGCATTTGTTCGCTGCCTCGGCCATGCCATTGCACTGCGGGTGCACCATAGAGGTGAAGTGAAGGTTGACGCCCCTAATCTAAACAGAATTCTCTGAAGTCCGTGGAGTCGAACTGCGTCCTGTTGTCCATCACAATGGAGCGGGGTACCCTGAAGCAGCATATGATAGACTTCCAGACGAATTTCTTCAAGTCCTTTGAGGTAATGCATGCTAGGGGCTCTGCTTCGATCCACTTGGTGAAGTAGTCGACGGTGAGGACTAGGAACTTCCTTCCCCCGGTCGCCATTTGGAACGGTCCGAGGATGTCGAGGCCCCACTTGGCAAATAGGACCGGGCTGAGAATTAGGATCAGAACGGCAGGGGGAGCCTTTGTATGCTTGAAGAATTTTTGGCATTCCTTGCACCACTTGACGAACTCGATCGCGTCCTTTAGCATGGTCAGCCAATAGTAGCCCTGCAGAACTGCCTTATGTGCCAGGGTGTGGCCACCATGATGATTCCCACAGAAACCTTCATGTATTTCGTGGATAACTTCCTCAGCTCTTCTCGGCCCAATACACTTTAAATAGGGCAAGCCGTCTTTCTTCGCACGACACTTTCGGAAGAGTATGTCGTCGAAGATCACGAATGACAATGCCCATCTCTTGGTCTTCCCTGCCTCCAGCCTATCTTCTAGTAGGGCTCTGGTCATTAGGTAGGTGATGATTGGGCTCATCCACGATCGCTCTTGGTCAATGAACATCAGTTTGCCCTCCTCAATGCTGGGTGTCATAAGTTCTCAATGTAGATGGATTTCCCAATCTCTGCCGAAGAAGGAAAAGCCAGCTTTGAGAGGGCATCGACGCGAGTTTATTCGACCTTGGTGAATGTTGGACCGATGCTTTCATGAATTTGAGGAGTTTGGCCCGAGCGCACTTAAGGTACCGCTTCATCAGTTCCCCCTCGCCTCGAAGCTTCCTTCAATTTACTGAACGACCAGCCTTGAATTGCTAAGCAACAACACATTTGTTGCTCCAAGCGCCTGGCAGAGCTTTAGGCCATTGAGGGCAGCCTCGTACTCCGCCACATTGTTGGTTGTCGAGAAGTTGAAGCGGAGGGCGTACTCCAGTAGGCTGCCCTCCGGAGTCTCTATTACAATGCCGGCCCCGCTCCCTGACGTTGTGGCCGATCCATCGACGTGGACGACCCATTGCTCGCTGTCAGACTGGGTTGATGGAGGAGTACTTTCGCAGGCGAACTGCTGCGGTTCCGCATCCAGGCGGCCGTTGTGCGAAGCTTCCCATTCTCTTCCATAGTGCACTCTGCCACGAAGTCTGCTAGTGCTTGCCCCTTGATCACTGCCCATGGTTTATAGATGATGTCGAACTCGCTGAGCTCAACACTCCAATTTAGCATTCGGTCTGTTCTTTCTAGCCTCCTTAATTTCTTTTCAAGTGGCGAGTTGGTGTAACGATGATGGTGTGCGCCTGGAAGTAGGGTCGGAGCTTCCTTGCGGTCAGAACTAGGCAGTAGGCAATCTTCTTGATGGGGTTATAGCGAGTCTCTGCATCTCGGAGCACTCAACTGGCATTGTAGATCGGCCTCTGGATGCCCCCGTTCGCCTTCACTAGGACCGAGCTTATAGCTTCCTCAATAGTGGCGAGGTAGAGGCCGAGCTGCTCTCCTTCTTCGGGCTTTGCAAGCAGCGGCGAGCTTTTTAGGTAGGCCTTCAGCTCGTCGAAAGCTCTTGCGCAGGCATCGTCCCACTCCACCACATTCCTTGCACCCTTCCTCTCAGCGAGGGATTTTCGAAGAATCTTGAAGAAAGGGAGAGACCTCTCCACAGACTTCGACAGGAATCTTCCAAGCGCGACGATCGTCCATTCCGCCTCTGCAGGTCCCGGATCGTCCTCGGCTCTGTCATGTTGGTAAGGGCGGAAATTTTTTCGGGGTTGGCCTCAATTCCTTGCTTGGTGATCATGAAGCCAAGGAACTTCCCAGACTCGACGCCGAATATGCATTTGGCTGGGTTGAGCCACAGGTTGTATCGCCGCACCTTTTGGAATGCTCCTCCAGGTTGGTGAGATGATCATCAGCCCCCTTTGATTTCACCAATATGTCGTCGATATAGAGCTCCAAATTCCTGTCGACTTGGGGATGGAATATTTTGTCGACCATCCGTTGGTAGGTCGCTCCGGAGTTCTTGAGTCCGAACGGTATTTTGGTGTAGCAGAATGTACCCCGGTTGTGATGAACGTCGTCTTCTCCTCATCATGGTTCACCATCTGTATTTGGTTGTAGCCTAAAAAGGCATTCATGAAAGTTAGAACTTCATACCCTGAGGCATTGGCCACCAGGTGGTCGATCCTTGGCAGCAGGAAGCTGTCCTTTGGGCAGAGTTTGTTGAGGTCGGTGAAGTACACATGAAGGGTTTTGGCAGACCCTTAGGGCTCAAATCTGTGCCCGTCTTACGTCGGACAGACAACATAGGGATTTTAAAGTTTAATCGCAGCGGAAATAAAAACATAAAGCTAAACATTTTAGCGAGCCCTAAGGCGAGCCAGAACCTTGCCAAGATCTATGCCAACTTGGGGTGGATCTGACCACCCCAAGAAGGATCTATCCTACTGCGACATTATTAAAATTATTCTAAAAAGCTACTAAATAACATACCCAGAATCTTGGCCCTGGGGTAGGCAAGATATACCGCACCACCTTCTTGCGCTCCTTATAGCTGAGCTACCTCGTGCCTTGGAACCGATCTACCCGAGCTGCCTCTGAGCCGATCACTTGCCGAAGAAAGTTTCACTTGAGCAGACCTGCGTCAAAGACGTCTGGATCCAATCCAAACCTCCTCGTAGTCTTGCTAGGACCCGACGGGAGGATAGGAAGAGAAAGAGGAGAGGAATATTTAAGTTCACGATCGAGCGTACTCCAAAATCAGGAGCTTTTCGAATCGATCGCTTGGTGTGTTTTTCAACGGAGAGAGGGCACCCCTATTTATATAGGGAGTCGGCACTTCCCTTTTCGTCACGAGCAATGTGGGACAAAACTAAATAAAAGAGATATTAATTTTGGTTAATGAAGTTTAGTAAGCCTTTCACAAAGGCCAACTTCAACCAATTAATTCTCCCTCACCGTTGAACTTTAGAGACGATACAAGTTATCATTTCGAAGGGCTTTGAATAGTGAATGCGTAGGAAAGAACGGCGACGAATTTCGACTTCGTTTGACCCCTCAAAAAATTGCCCAAAGTTGGGCAAAAATCACAATTTCGTAGCCGTCACAAGGGTTTCAAAAAACCCTTGTCAACTTAAGTTGTTGTAACGCCCCACTCTTCGGGATACCCGAAGAGCGAGTGTTACGAAAGGAGAAAGAAGAAATACAATACAATGATACTAGCAGGTCCACTGTGCACGTGCTGGAAAGTACACGTAATGCTCCACTAATAAAATACAACACTAGATAACAATAATTAAATAGAAAATACAACAAGGAATATTTCATTCATACATAAGGAAATCAATTAAATATTATGAATACACCATTATGAATACATCAATTACACCCACGAGTACAACTCAACACTCTAAACTACCCAAAGCCTCCAGCTCCAGCTCCAACCCCAAGGATCTCCAACTGCCATTTACCTGAAAAATCAACGGGGACATGATACAGCGTGACCCAGTAAGATATCCAACTCTTTGTCATACATTATTCAACAATGGTATATATGCCATAAAGTATGATATGATAACATAACAGATTGAACATAAAAGTATACACGAAAGCTACAATAAGTGACCTGATATGACACTATGCGAATGTAACGTAACTTAAACATAAAGGCAATGAAATGAATACATTTACATAACTCAACAAGCCAATAAAAGAAAGAAACAATAGATGCAACAGACAATGTGTAAAACAAGAGCATACGACATAAAAGAGCTGCAAGTAAAGAACACACACAAGTGGACAACATTTACCAATGCTACAAAAGTAATGAAAGTTATCAAGTAGTGATTTGGACCCTAAGTAGTGGGTAGACCCTCTTGGGACTGGACCGCACCCCCAGTTGGGGTGACACAGGCAAACTCCCCTAGCTAGCTATGGCACTCGGCCCAGCGTGCAATGCTGTTAACAAAGGAGCTCCGTTTTCTCCTTATTTCCCCTTCCATGCTTCAATAATTCACTTCACTTCTGCCACTCCCCGTCGCTCGGGCAAGAACGGGAGGGCCACCAACCACCGCAAACTATCCAGCCCCTCATGTTTTTCCCACAACTTAGTGTCCCCCAATCCCCATGTCACCCTCATTTAAGAGGACTTAATCTTTTATTTGCATTAAAGTTAAGTAACTAACATACAATGCTTAAAAGGTGAACTACCATATTAAAGAGTGTGAACTACATTAAACTACGAGACTAGCATGCATTATTAAGGTTAACATAAAAGGAAATAACAAGAAGTGACATGTATTAAAATGGAAGGACTAGCCTACAACGTGAATCATTGTCAAATTCAAAGATTAGTAAGCAACATAAACCAACCACCCACCATCGTGAACCTTCCAACATAAAGCTCCCTTCAGTCTCCATTATGCAACGACATGAATCATTCTCCATAACACATCCTTATGAGACATAACCCATTCGCCATGAACATCAAGCTTAAGTAATTAGCATGCAACATAACATTTCAACATGAACGATTCCCCCAAAACATAAACTCAACTTCATTAGTAGGAACTTGCAACATGAACCATTTCCTTGCAACACTTGCACGTGGATTACGAGAAATAACATGCATTTAAATTGACAAGGGCTAACATACCACATGAATCATCCTCCATAACTTAAGCTTAATCACAACTTTATGAAAAAGTACTTGCAACATGAATTGTTCACATATTCTTTCATTAACCATTAAGATATCATTCATATAAGTGCAACCAATTAAATGCCCATTTCCAAAGTATACATTCTTCCCATCATTTCCTCATACTACACACACATTTTTTCATAAAACACAATATATGGCCTAAGGCCGAAATTAAGGGGAGCATGTCTCTACATTATCTTCATTTGAACTTGGAGCATTTTCTCAAATACTTGGTGTGCATAATTAATAGGTACACACATACACCAATATACACACTACAATATACATCTTACATCATACATATATCAAGTCACACAATTATAGTATTTTCACACCCAAGGCATTACAGTTGCGGGTGCGCCCGCTAAGCTTAGCAGGCGCGCCTGCCAATGGCTATGGGCACGCCTGCATAGGGCGCGCCTGGAGCGGGCACACGGCCCATCGAACACAGCGGGCGCGCCCGCTGGTTCAGTGGGCCGCACCCCCTGAACACAGCGGGTGCCCCCGTTGGTTCAGCGGGCCGTGCCTAATCCTTTTGCGGGTGGACCCTCTCACCCAAGTGGGTCTAACCCACTCTTGCCTTTGACTGTTTTTGCATTTATGGGCTCAATTGAGCTTCGTTTTCGACACGGTTTGAACTTGCGATTAGACCCGGACGATCCCTTTATCTAGGTTACCTTTTCGACGCGTTTATTCCTATTAAATATAGTCGTAAACAATTTACGAAACATTTAATCTGGTTTGCATCTCATTCAAAAATTGTCCCCTATAAAATATGAACTCGCAACTAACTTGTGGACTTAATTATTCCATTTCATCGAATGAATTCCTATTAACTATCTTCCTATTACTAAGACGTGGATACTACTCGGTGTGAGACCCTACATCCTGACCCTACTACATGTTGGGGCTCGAAACCCCGAGACGACGGTAACCACGAGCAGCAAGTGTCGTCCCTGTTTCAGAATCATACTCACGTGATCAACCCATTGACAAACATGTCGTTGGGATCACTCTGACTATGTTAGTGATGAATACTGCAGTTCTAGTCCCTTCGTCAAGACTGTGTCTCTGCATGGCCTAGGGTATGGTTTACAGTCAACCCCAATAGCAAGCATCGGTCAGTATACGGCAGACTTTGTTATATTCACGTTGTACATCCTACAACGTATCCCGGCCGAGGATTAACACAAAGACCTTACTGATCCAGTGACACTAACTTCCCTTTAACAGAAGAGACAAATCCCATCTTAGTCATCTACTTCCCTCGTGAGCTTCAGGTGTCACCAAACCTAAGATCTTTCAGCAGGCTGAGCCTCGAAGCTAGATCATAGATCTAAGTGACACTATCCATTCACAGGTTCATACTGATGACTTCAGGTCTTAAGTACCAGCTTGCCTATCATCACTTTAGAGTTATTATTGACAGTCTAGTTAAAAATTAACCATTTAATAACTCTAAGTTTGTCGTTCAGTGAACTTATTCTCTAATGAGCACATGTGTCTTGTCTCCGACTTTTGCCAAGTCGAATGACCATGAGATCATCATTATCCTAAGGTAAGACAAAGACACAATAGTCTAACCGATGTGTCGATATCCTATTCTCGACACATCTATGACCATGAATCGTTTAAGACTTAAGTTTCTAATCGGTCACTAACTACTCATAATTGAGATCTACATCTGGATATGTAGTGACCTGACTATAATCTAAGGAAATTATCTAAGTATATTATTCTATGAATACATACTCAAGATAATTAATACCATATAATCTTTAGAATGAGATGATAATCTTAGGATAAATTCCTCAAGAGCATACGTCTTCCTACATCTCCCACTTGCACTTAGGCTATTTATCTCAGTATCTCATACCATTATAGCATATCAGTCACTCTGGGCATTCATATGTCAAACCTAAGAATGGATCCGCTAACGTGTATCTATTTTGCTATTTAATGGAGTCTTATATATACATCACTTTTGATCACACCAGGTTGATCCTTCGAAATTGTTGTGGATCCTATGCAACAATTTTCCCTTTTGTATGGCTAACAATTTAGCTCATACAATACGATGTAGTCTTAGTCGTTTCTCTAAGTCAGTCATGGCTCATTCCAATTATTTTTGTGTCAATTATTTCTGGTACATAAGTGACACCATAAGTCTCTATATGCTAGACATAATCAAAACTATTTTGACTTAATGTCGCATATAGATGATTTAATAAGTTTGGAAACCTTTTACTTGGTCCGAGACGGAACTAAGTAATATGCCAGCTCCCACTGACTTTGAGAACTATCTGTTTAAACACTTCGTCTTAAATATCTAAATCATGTTTAGAATATTTATTAAGTGTAACCATTTAGAAGTGTTGAATAGGAACATTCCAGTGTCAGGTTGGTTCGATGAATGAGTCATGTCAAGACCCGTTTATAGGAGTCTTAATGCTTACTTACTCAGTCAAACACCCTACACTGTTCTTTCCTTGAAATACATTTAATCTTTTAAGGTATCAAATGTAGTTTGATTAACATTTAATCTAAACATGTGTATAGTTTGGATCATATCCAATTTTACGCTCCTACAAGTAAATTTAGATTGGCTATAATATATATCATCCACTCCAAAACAATCAGATTGAGTCAGAAGCTCTACATGACAACTCAATAATTTATGCACACCAATACAGACAGTCTTATCCACAACAATCAGCCATTCTCAATAAATCTCAATTTTTAACAAAACACATTTTTCAAGATAGCATTCTACAATGGATTCATTAAAATGAATCAGACGTGTTTATCAAAATATAAACTTTGGGTGATTAATACTCAATCATTGTTTTAAAAACAAGCATCGATACATTTTATTCAAAATAAGCTAAATAGCGATCGCTTCTTCATCATATCTCTCGAAGTCCTTGTATGGTCCCAGCAGCAATGATTACTCCGATGCCGACCGTCCATGGAACTTCTTCCATCCTCTGCTTCGCTATCAGCCACTTGTATACAATACACAGATGTCTTAGTATCTCATACCAAGTAACAAATCATTTATGGAAATTTTATGCTTTATTAAAAAGAGTTTTTGTACCTGAGGTAGAGGCATCAGTATGTCCCTTTTTCTTTTCTGCAAGGTATACCTTGCAGTTCCTCTTCCAGTGGCCTATCTTGCGACAGTGAAAGCATTCGGATTTTGACGGAGCCCCCCTTTTCTTTTTCCCCTTCTTCACCTTAGCTAGTTGTGGGACATGCCTCTTCTTACCTTTGCCTTTCGGCTGGTTTGAAGAAGCAGAGCCAACAACCAACACAGTCGGTTTCTTTTCGATCTCCTCAAACTGCCTAAGCATGTTGATGAGACCAGGAAGATCCGTTTCAATACTATTCATGATGAAACCAGTAATGAATTGTTTGAAGTCTGGTGTTAAAGATTTTAGGATGATGTCCACGGCCATCTTATTGTCAAGGACAAAACCCAACTGGGCAGCATCTTCCACGTACTCAATCATCTTAATGACATGATCTTGTACGTGGCCCGTCTCCATCTTAGTGCCCCAGAGGTTGCTCGTGGCTTCAAACTTGGCAGCTCTAGACTGTTTTTCGTATAACTCCTCGGCATTCAGAAGAATGCTTTGAACATCCAAATGTTCGTGCTTCCTTTGCAGGTCGTTGTTCATTGAAGCCAGAGTAAGGCACCTGGCCTTTTCGGCATCCCTCTGGTACAGCTTATAGGTTTCCTTTTCTTCGTGGGTTGCATCTTCGTCACGCTTCTCCGGAGTGTCCTCGAACAGCACGTATCCTATCCCATCTAGTGATAGGACTAACTTAATATTCCTTAGCCAATCTTTATAGTTTGTCCCGTCAAGCACGTTCTTTTCAATCATGTACTTAAGACCCGAATCCATTCTGCATTTAAATTGATATTTTATTAGCATATGTTCATTGTACAGTTTAAATGGTTTTTATTAAACTTATTCTCCTACTAAATTTAAGAATTAAAGCCACAATGATAAACTATTTATTACAGAAAAATATTTATGGGAGAGGGATCCGACTACCCCGAGTCTGACAACCTTGAGTGTAGCTCAACAAGCGGTCCAACTCTGCAGTCGGTAGACGAACTCTTCAACAATCATATAAAATATGATTCCATATGAGTTTTACCCCTAGTCATTTATGATCATGAGTGTGCTCATCCAAATCACAATGACTAGCCTAGTCAGACCCTTGTTTTCACGTCCAGCCTGTCTTACGCCACCGCTCGGTGTATGCATGACACGTCAGTTTGGGTCAGGACTAAAATTACATTAATGACTCAACTTATGCCGGCGCTCGGTGTATTCATGACACGACGGTTTGGGTTTAAGTCTAGACTACATCATTGGCTCAACTTACACCGGCGCTCGGTGATTCACGACACGACGGTTTGGGTCAAGTCAAGATCTCGTCTTATGTATTTAAGAAGTCGGTTTCTATAAGGTTGACATGTCACAGCTTGAGTGTAGCTCAACAACTGGAACATGTGTCCTACAGTTACCAACTCCTAAAACAAGGATGGTTACGATTTATCTTGAACAAGATTATTATCGTATTTGACTCAGGCATAGTCGATGGACTTACACAGTCATGATTCGACTCTTTGCAGTCCAGCGGACGTGGCCAGGAATTGACTAAGCCAAGACCACTTAACCCCTAGTCTAGCTAGGGGTATCCAGGAAACTTAGCCAAGCACATTGACCGACATCATGATCCATTGAAGGAGGCTTATCAATCTTATGTTCGTCCATCAACTAAAAGTTTTTATTAATACTAATTAATCCAAATCAACTAGTGTATCCTTAAAATTCGAAATTTTATGGATTTGTTCAACAACTTTTATTAGTTCCTTATCAACTATAAGGTTTGTTCGTCCATCGTCCTACCCTAATCTTTATTAGGATTTTAATAAATTACTGACAACATTTTAAGATAGTAATCATTAAAAGAGAATTATTATTTAAAACGATTTAAAATAATAATTGTCAATTATAGAGCACTACCCTAATCGGGAATTATGATTAAAAGTTGTAAGTTTTCATTAAAACATAGTATGTCACAATTTAAAATTTATCTTATAAAATTTTAAAGAGTTAATGGCTAACCTAAAGAGGTTCACGAATAATTAGAATTATACATCAAGTCCATTAACATAAACTAACATTTTATCACATAAAATAAGGTTTAACCATGTGACATTTAAAGAGAACATGCAAGCTAAAATATCTACCAAATAAATAATTAACTTGCCAATCTTAAATTTTAACATTTAAATTGAAATACATGATTTTAAAAACTTGAAACCTTTTTATCTCATTAAAAAATTAGGTTTCATAAAGATTATCAAATAATTTTTAGTTATAAACCTAAGCATTTAAAACCATTAACATAAAACAATCTTTAAAACTTTATGTAACCATAAGAAATAAAATCTTAATAACATCTCATGAAATTAAAAAATTTCTTACAGTTACATACGCTTTAAAACATTTTTAAAACAATTTTTAAAAATGTTAAAACTAATTAAAACATTCTAAGATTACATTACATAAAACAATCTTAAAATGTTATGTAATCATAAGAAATCAAATTTTAATAACATCTCATGAAATTAAAATTTTCTTAAAGTTACATACGCTTTAAAACAATTTAAAAACAATTTAAAAAAATGTTGAAACTAATTTTTAACATTATCAGATAAGTTAAAAATCTATATGTTCAAAAGTAAGCAATTTTAATAATTAAAATAACGTCCCATGCTTAAGATCAAGCAAACCTAGGCTTTGATTCCACTGAAGGATTTTGGCAGACACTTAGGGCTCAAATCTGTGCCTGTCCTACGTCGGACGGACAATAGAGGGATTTTAAAGTTTAATCGCAGCCGAAATAAAAACATAAAGTTAAACATTTTAGCGAGTCCTAAGGCGAGCCAGAACCTCGCCAAGATCTATGCCAACTTGGGGTGGATCTGACCACCCCAAGAAGGATCTATCCTATTGCGACATTATTAAAATTATTCTAAAAAGCTACTAAATAACATACCCAGAATCTTGGCCTTGGGGCAGGCAAGATATACCGCACCACCTTCTTGAGCTCCTTGTAGCTGAGCCGCCTCGCACCTTGGAACCAATCTACCCGAGCCGCCTCCGAGCCGATCACTTGCCGAAGAAAGTTTCACTTGAGCAGACCCGCGTCAAAGACGTCTGGATCCCATCCAAACCTACTCGTAGTCTTGTTAAGACCCGACGGGAGGATAGGAAGAGAAAGAGGAGAGGAATATTTAAGTTCACGATCGAGCGTGCTCAAAAATCAGGAGCTTCTCGAATCGATCGATTGGTGTGCTTTTCAACGAAGAGAGTGCACCTCTATTTATATAAGGAGTCGGCACTTCCCTTTTCGTCACGAGCAATGTGGGACGAAACTAAATAAAAGAGATATTAATTTTGGTTAATGAAGTTTAGTAAGCCTTTCACAAAGGCCAACTTCAACCAATTAATTCTCCCTCACCATTGAACTTTAGAGACGATACAAGTTATCATTGCATAGGGCTTCGAATGGTGAACACGTAGGAATGAACGACGACACAAAGACACAAAAATATCTAAGTTATCTTCGGTGTTTAAGATCTAGCATTTACAACCAAAGACACAAAAATAAGATACAACGAGAACTTTTGGTACAAGAGTTCATAGGGGGTCTTTTGAAAAGGTGTTCGAATGAGTACCCTATTTTGAACATAACACTCGGTGAAGATTGCTTCAGCCCAAAAATACTTTGGAATATTACTTTCATACAACATTGTATGTGCATACTCTTGAGGTGTTCTATTTTTCTTCTCAACTACCTCATTCTGTGGAGGAGCTCAAGGAAAATAAAAATTATGTGTAACACCATGTTTTTCATAAAAGCTTTGAAAATTCTTTATTTTCAAATTCACCACCATGGTCGGTACAATTTGAAATAATTTTTAAAGTAAACAATCTTGGAATACGTTTGAAAAATATTTTGAATTCAATAAAGGTATCATTTTTATTAATTAAAAATAATACCCAAGTAAAACGTGAATAACCATCAACGATTACAAACCCATATTTACTACCATTAAGAGAGAAACTCTTGAGGGACAAATAGATCCATATGAAGGAGTTCTAATGGTCTTCTAGAGTTAAGTGCTCATATACTCTTAAAAGTACTTTGTTAGGATCCCTGAATACTAAGCAACACACTAAAGGGGTTAAATAGTGTAGTGGCAATTAAAATGCTAATTAAAAATAATTAAGCAAATGCAGACATATAATTTCAACAAACAATAAGGAAATAAAGGTAGTTGCAAACACAAGATTTATCTTGGTTCGGCTACGCCTACTCCAGTCCCACCCGCGTCACCAAAGCTGTGTATTTATACTAATATTACCCAAACCGAATGCCAAAAATCAAACAAAAGTTACAATACTTAAATTGGGATACAAATGAGTAAACCCTCCTAGGTTCGAGTAAACCCTCCAATATGATCTTATAACTTGAGAGCTAGATTACAATAAAATTGTAAACAAATACACTATTAACTAAGCCTTGTAAATGATCTTAGCATATGCAATGAAGGCTAGAATGAGTGTGAAACCAAGTGCATGAATGAGCTTGACACTTGAAAGAAAAACTCTCTTTGCTGAAGATTAAAAACTTTTCCAAGAGAAAGAGAGAATTTAAATGTTCAAGAGTTCTCAAGTGTCCTAAATACTACTCAACCATCTCCTATAAACATTACTCAAGATGTAATGCCCTGCTAAGCTACTGCACAAGTACTAGAGGGGGGGTGAATAGTACTTTAAAATAATTAAGAGGCTAATTCCTAATTACCTTGCAAACTCTACCAAACAATGCGGAAATGCAGAAATGTAAATGTTAGACAACAAAGAAACAATCGCAAACAAACGATATTAATGGGTTCGGATCCACCCAAGTCTCTCCGACTTGTTCCCGGTGATCATACGTCCCAACCACACCACCCGGATCACTTTCAGATACTTGAGTTAGAAACCCTAACTCAAGATTTCCACTATGAAATACTTGTGAAAAACCTTCACAAGTCAAATCATACACAAATGAAAATTGTGACTCCCACAAACCGGGATCACAAACAAACTCTCACAACCGAGAGTAAATCACTTACAATAACAAAGTAAATTGAAATGAAAGTTCTTACCACAAAATACCTATGCCTTGAGTATAACTTACGATTTATGGCAAAACGGATTTTGGGGAAGATGAAGAGGCACCAAACCCTAGCTCCAAGATGTAGATCAGCTATGGAGAGCTATGAGGTTGTTGGTGACCTAGGATCAAGCACTTGGCTTGGAATGCTCACAATCAATGAATCTCTCTTTTGAAATAAGAGTGAGAAGAGATTCAAGATTGGAATGAAAGAGCTTTGAATGAGTAATAAATGCTTTCTCTTTGATATCTAAACTTCTCTTAAAATCAGCCTTGAGTGCAATGAATGCAGCACTCCAAGTATATATAGGTTAAAGGAAAGAGAGAGAGAAAAACGTTTCAATTAAAGCTCCAACGGCTCTATTCTGAACCAAACTAGTCGGTCAAAGAACAACCACCGACCGACTAGTTCATCAACTAGTCGGTCAGTCAAACAGCATGAACCGACTAACTGGTGAACAGGGAATAGGTCGAAGTTCATACTAACAGAACTAGTCGGTCAAAGAACACTTACCAACCGACTAGTTTCACAACTAGTCGGTCGTTGAGTTAACTTAGACCGACTAAGAGATAAAACAAATAGTCTGAATACAAATTGATTTAGTCGGTCCAAGAACAAATGTTGACCGACTAGATCATCAACTAGTCGGTCGTCAAATGTGCATAGACCGACTAACGATAAACAGTAACTAGGCATGTACAGGGAAAGCTCAACTAGTCTGTCTAAGAAGGATCACTGACCGACTAGATCACAAACTAGTCGGTCGGTGAGTCAACGTAGACCGACTAACTATAAACAGTAAAGAGCTTAGAATTGAGAAGGCAAACTAGTCGGTCCAAGAAGCTTTGCCGACCGACTAGATCACCATCTAGTCGGTTGGTTCTTCTTCTTGAACCAACTAACATGAACAAGAAGTCGCGAATCGAATCGCGAAGCTTCGGGAAAGTTCGAATAGACTTCTACTAAGATCCTATGTCTAAGATAGGAGCGTTATGAAGATTAAAACGTAATACCTACTCAAGGCTTAATATTCTACGAAACGAAGCTAAAAGACTATAAATAAAACTTGACGAACCGTCTTCGAAAGCTACGATCCGAATCTTCATGACTTCTAAAATGGTCCAAAAGCTTCAACGAAGCTTTAGGCATACGATCACGCGCTTTGAGAAGTCTCGAGACATTGCTTTGGATGTTCATATGAATTTGGTGACGACCTCCATAACTGCGCTCACAAATTGTTAGTTCACGATATATTTATGTTTGTTCATCATCCAAAACCAAATCAGGGGAGTCCAATATCCAGCACAAGAAACATCCCAAAATCCAAAGAAAAAGTCACAGCATTTAATACTGTAACGGGTTCAGACAGCTAGTTGCAGGCAATATCAATCGGCTGAAAAATAACTATCAGATGGTTAGGACTCAATCTGAAAATGCAATAAATGCTTAGTAACAGCTATAATCCAAACAGCGTAAGGATGGTTCTCAGTCATCGGGCCACTGTTCAGTCGTCAGATAAGAAGGCATCAGATACCTGATGCATGAGCAAAGAAACTGCACAGTCTCGAAAAATAAATCCGATAGTATCAGTGTCTGGAGAAGAACTCCCAGACGGCAGGAAGCCTAATTAGATGACTAGAAACATAACATCAAACATCTAACGAGTCAAATGATTTTTAGTCTAAACTAATAATAGACATCAGCCGTCTGAAGCTTTGCCGTCAAATGGCTGATCCTAGTAAAAATCTCAAAATTGAGATTTAAGGACTATGAATCTTATGGAATCATTTAAGGACATATCTAATGATATGGGTTTAAAGTGTAAGTGCCTCTACATCATCACCCAAGGCATACAAGGCATTTAAGAATACGGTGTAAATTACACAGAAAGAAAATCATAAAAATATATCTCTAATCTTGTCTATACTTCATGCATGCTTTGTCATTGCCTTGAGCAAATATTCTCCCATTTGATTCGTCATCCCAAGCATCCCATTGTCTTTATCAAGATGCCAATATCATACTGCTAGTTACGTCTAAATTTCACTTTTACAACGGAATCTTCAAGAACCTTTTTAGATGAATTTGTGACTTAACCTAGTAGAGTCATTAGTAACAACATAATGTGGTGATCATCATCAAAACCATATTGGGCTTAATGGCCAATATCCAACATTCTTTTATGCAATTTGTTGTGTTGACATAATTCACAAATATTTTCAAGTTTAAAACGTAAACCATGTACCAAATGTTTCCTAAATACCTTATTCATGTTCTTAACATTCACATGACCAAATCTTCAATTCCATAGAAGTAGGTCACATGATGATGCAATTAAACATACTTTTGAATCATGATCATGTAAACATAAAGTGTAAATATCTTCTCTACTCTTACCTTTAATCAAAATGTTATGCATGGAATCATCATAAACTAAACATGCATCAACAGTAAAAACTACTCTATATCCTATATCAGATAATTGACTAATGCTAAGAAGATTATGCTTTAAACCATAAATTAAGCTAACATCTTCTATAAAAAGTTCAGATTTGTCACATACGTTTTTGATGACAACAATCTTTCCTTTCTTGTTATCTCTGAATGTAACTGTTCTCCCAATTTCATTTGAAGTGAGTTTAGCAATATGGAGTTACCAGTCATATGTTTGGATCATCCACTATCCAATGTACATATTACATGAAATGAAATTTCTTAAGCATATTGATACCCCCAAGAAGTTGGGTCTACAAAATTAGCCCAACGTGTTCTTCACTGGAGAAGAAATTCACTAAAATCAAGATATAGTCATATGTGCAAAACTAAAGAAATTTTTCAGAAAAGCACATAAATAGTGGACTCCTATTGTAATGATAGTTGACAACAAAATACAAAATGTGACAAATTGTTAAATGTATCATGTGGTAGTCAACTATTAAGACAACGGTAGTCGAATATTCTCAACAGAATGCAAAATATGATCTGTGCATGATATTTAATCAATTGAATCTTATCAAAGACTATATAATTATATTTCAAGCATGGTTCTACTATTTTACTTTAGGTTATCGATAGAATAATCATGAATAACATAGATACCCTAGAAACATGGGTTCAAATGCAATCATCCATTAGGAACCCAAATCCGATTTGGATTTGATTTCAAATGTATATAAGTGTTGGAAAATGATAAATGATAACATTTTATTCTCTTTCTCATATGGTTTTGATGATGCAAACACACACACACACACACACACACACACACACACACACACACACACACATATTTGTGCATACTAACACTCTCCATGCAGATAGTTCATTTCAAACATCATGATTCAACTCTACATTTCATCTCAACATCATGGTTCAAGATATACTCAAATATCAATTCATTTTGCGAGAAGCATTACAATCAAGAAGAAGCTCAAGACATATTTTATATCTTGTTGTAATGATGCAATAATTTTGTATTTTTTTTACTTCTTGCAAACTTAGATTGTTAAAACCACGATGATGATCTATCTTAGAAATCTAAGTTTCCCATAAAAATCCTAGTCCTAATCGATTAACAGATTTTTCCTAGTCGACTAGAGTCAATTACAACGGCTATATTTCTGATCGTTTCTTAGTTCCAGTCGACTAACAAAATTTTTTCTAGTCGACTAAGAGTCATTTACAACAGATATTCTTTTGACTGTTCCAGTGCCTAGTCGACCAACGATTTTTCCTAGTCGACTAATAGCGGTTTTTGTCAGTTTTCAACTAGCAGTTCTCTGACCGTTTTAATCAGTTTCTGGTAGTTATTTGGGACACCCCTTAATCCTATATATATGTCCCAGCCCCCTACCATTCATATCAACTTTCTCTCACTCTCTTACTCTGTAAAATTTCAGAGTTTCTCATTATAAAAGAGAGGGTGATTTTTGGTTTTCCTTGGAGAACAAAGTGCTGAAATTTTCTCCATTGGAATTCCATCTCTAATAGTGTTTCTACTATTCTTCCAACCAAGAAACGTTGAATATTTTCTCACCTTCCTTATGATTCTTCACACATCATCAGGGCTATATGTGATATTGTTTCTTTACTTTACTTTTGGTGGCCGAATCTCTTGTTGATGAGATTGTACAAGTTTGCGACACGAAGAGTGTTGGCATATTTGTATGTTGTTTACTTGCAGGGAGAAAGTGGTTATAGTGGATTGAAAATCTCAACTGGGAGTATGGGACCGGACGTAGAATCAAAAGAATCTGAACCAGGATAAATCGTTGTGTTTACATTGTCTCTTTTCTCGATTGTGATCTTTATTTCTGTATTTTTTGTTGCAAGTTGTAGTCAATTTTAATTTGCAATTTTCGTCGTGATATACACTATTCACCCCCTTTAGTGTATTGATTGTGTCAATAGATCCAATAATTGGTATTAAAGCATGGTTAAGATGGCATACACCTATCCGACGAGCGTTACATCACAATTTCTAGAAGGATCTACCACTCATCCTCAACAATTCAATGGTTCCAACTACTCTTATTAGAAGATAGGATAAAAATATACCTCCAGAGCATCGATTATGAATTATGGAACATCTTAGAGATTCCATATGAGAAGCCTTCAACTCCCTATTCGCAATGGACTGCTATCGACAAGTCAATGGAAGCACACAACTCAAAGGACATGAACGCACTCTTCTGTGCTATGGACAAGAATGAGTTCAACCAAATTTCACAGGCCAAATCCGCTTATGAAATTTGGCACACACTCGAGGTAACTCATGAAGGTACCAATAAAGTAAAGGAGACAAAGATTTCTGTTCTTGTTCACAGGTTTGAGTTATTTAAGATGAAGGAGAAAGAGACTATTGGAGAGATGATCACCAGATTCACCGACATCACTAATCATTTACTTGCAATCTGAAAGACATACACTCAAACTGAACAAGTTGGCAAGATCTTACGTGCGTTAACTTCTGTCTGGGAGAAGAACACTATGCTAATTGATGAAGCAAATGATCCATCAACTCCCACTGTGGAAAGTCTTATTGGTAACCTAATGGCATACAAATTTCAATTACAAGACCAAAAGAAAGAATTAGAATCAAAGAAGAAAGTACTTACTTTCAATGCATCGTTAGACCCCAAATATTCAGACCTGGACGATGAAGATGTTGCACTCATCACAAAGAACTTTAAGAAGTTCTTAAGAAGAGGTAAGTACAGCAATTTTAACTCTAACAATTTTGATGCTTCTTTATATTTTAATTGTAACAGGCCAGGATATATCAAAAAGCATTTTCCACTTCGTAAATCAAAGAATAAGAACTTCAGCAACAATGATCACTCAAAGAAGGAGAAGTTCGAAAAGAAGAAGAAGGCTTTGTTGCTACATGATATTCCTCTGCAGATGAAGACGACAACGCTGCTCAATTAAATGAAGAGAATACCCACACATACTTTATGGAACAAGATGACGACAATAAAGTAAGTCATTTAGAAATGAAGAACTTTTAGATGCTTTTAATGATCTTTTTCTTCGTTTCAAGAGACATAATGCACAACACAAGTCTCTAAAATAGAGCAACGACGCTCTAGTGCTTTACCATCAAGAACTAACTTCTGCATCCAATTCATTTAATGAAATTAAATCTTAGAAGGAAACTTTGACTTCTCAAAATTTGAATCTGACCAAGGAGAATGAAATTCTCAAATCTCAAATTCAAGAACTACGTACACATCTATCTAAAGTAGATAATAATATTTCATCACTTAAGATGAAGTATGACGAGACGTCTATCAATGTAAATAAATTTAACAACGGTAAGACCAATCTCAATTATTTGCTTAAATTCGAACACCGAGCAAATCATAAACATGGGTTGGGCTATTCTCACAATAACCGAGAAACGCATCTTCATCTAGTGAAATAACAACCTTTGTTAATCCACGAAAGAAGATTCATGCATACATACACACGAAGAAAGCAAATTATCTTGCTTCTTCCTCACATAGAAATGTTTCTACCATTAGAAATATTTCAAATACACCTCTAAGGAACCCTACCACTATAAGTACATGGGTTCCTAAAGATTCATGTTTATAATGTAAATATTTATATATTTCAGATTATATGAAAAACATCGTTCATTATTTTAATTATTTGCAAAATCTAAATTCTACTTGGTTTTGGCTTCCTAAAGACTAATCCCAAGGACCCAAAAGCAAAAAGTACTTATGCTTATTGTTTATTTTTCATGTACCCACAAAAGAAAAATGGATTCTTGATAATGGATGTTTAAAACACATGACGGTAAACATAAACTTACTTTCAACCATTCAATATAAATATGGTGACATAGTTACCTTTGGAGACAACAACAAAGAAAATGTTACTGGCATTGGAACCATTGGTGTTCCAGATAAGCCAATCATCGAAAACATGCTACTCGTCGACGGTTCGAAACACAACCTACTATCTATTAGTCAGTTGTGTAATACAGATTTTAAAATTATTTTTGAAAAGCATGGTTGCATCATTTAAGATTCTAACATGTCTACTGTTTTTTTCGTGGTAATCGTAGGAATACTATCTATATCTTATGCATGTCCATTGCCACACATAATCATTGTTTGATGGCTTCATCAGACAATACACTTTTATGGCACAAATATTTTGGACACACAAATTTTAAAAAATATTGCATGTATTTCAAAACACAAGTTAGTAATAGTAATGCCAAATATTTCATTCAAACACGCTCATTTTTTTGATACTTGTCAACAAGAAAAATGCACAAATCTTCTTTCAAATCAAAGGATATTATCTCAACAAATGGACTATTAGAACTCGTATACTTGGATTTATTTGGTCATTTGAGAGTAGCTTCTTTGAATGGAAGTAGATATGAGTTTGTCATTATTGATGACTTCTCATGATACACTTGGGTTATATTCTTACATCACAAGAATGATGCTTTTGAAGAATTTTCTATATTTCGTAGAAAATTCAATCAAATTCTCAACTATTATTACTATTCGTAGTGATCATATGGGAGAATTTGATAATGAATCGTTCTCTAAGTTTTGCAATGATAATGTCATTACATATAATTTTTCTTTTCCTAGGGCTGCTTCTTAAAACGGTGTAGTAGAAAGAAAGAATAGAACTCTTCAAGAATGTGCTAGGACTATGTTATGTGATAGTAACTTACCAAAATATTTTTGGACGAACTCTGTTGCAACCACATGCTTCATTTTGAATAGAATTCTTGTAAGGCCATTATTTAACAAACCTTGCTTTGAATTATTCTTCGATCACATTCCATGTGTATCATATTTTCGTGTGTTTGGATGTAAATGTTTCATTCTTAACAGTAGAGATGCACTAGATAAATGATTCTAAATCAGATGAAGGAATATTTGTTGGATATTTAACACGTAGCAAAGCCAACAAAGTATACAACAATTGAACTTTATTAATTGAAGAATCATTACATGTTACTTTTGATGAGATCCTCTCATCTTCCACACCCGTTGATGACGATCAACATTCATTAACTTTGTCCAATTCATTTCATAATATTATACTTGATTATGATGAAACTACAAAACCCTCTATTGAGTCCACTGTACAGATCTTCCTAAGGCATACACAGAAGTTCTCAATCATCCACATGAATTATTTATTGGAGATATTTTAGATGGTATGAAAAACACAATCAGAAATAGAACAGATGACGCATGGTGATTTTATTTCATCCATTGAACCTAAGAACATCATAGAAGCATATACAGATAGTTCATGGAATATTTCTATGCTGGAAGAACTCAACAAATTTAAGAGGAATGATGTTTAGGAATTAGTTTCTAGATCCGCAAATCATCCAGTTATTGGTACCAAATAGGTATTCAAGAACAAACTAGATGAATCTTGACAGGTAATTAGAAACAGGTCACGATTAGTTGCACAAGGTTATAATCAAGAAGAAAGAATAGATTTTGATGAAACATGTGCATCAGTTGCATGCATCAGTTGCATGCCTTGAATCTATTAGAATGTTATTGTCATATGCATTTACAAGGATTTCAAATTATATCAAATGGATGTTAAAATTGCTTGCCTTAATGGGTTCATTAAAGAAGAAGTTTATGTTGAACAACCACCTGGCTTTCAACATAAAATTTTAGATAATCATGTTTTCAAATTAAAGAAAGCAATATATGGTCTAAAACAAGCACCTCGTGTTTTGTATGAAAGACTTAAAAATTTTCTTTGAATTCCTGATATTCTATTGGTAAGGTAGATTCTACACTATTTATACTAGGCACATTGATTCTGATGTAATTATCATACAAGTATATGTTGATGATATTATATTTGGTTCTACTAATGAATCTCTTTGTCAATAATTTTCTAAGGCTATGCAGAAAGAATTCGAGATGAGTCACATGTGTGAACTCACCTACTTCCTTGGAATTCAAGTCAAATAATTGAAGGAAGAAATCTTCATCTGTCAAATCAAATATTCTAAAGATGTTGATCTTATCAAACGCTTTGGTTTGGAGAATTTTGTAGGAAAACATACTCCCATGAATACTTCAATATCTCTTAACAAGGATACAAATCCTAAGAGTGATGATCAACGCCTATATAGAGATATGATCGGCTCACTACTTTATCTTACAGTAAGTAGACTGGATATAATGTTTTCAATATGCTTATGTGCAAGATATCAAGTAGACACATCTCACAGACGTGAAAGGTTACTTGATATGTTAGACACACATCTGATTTTTGGTTTATTTTATCCTAAGACAAGCACATATTGCTGGATGCAAATCAGACCGTGACGTATGTTTATATTTCATATATTCACGCACGTCTTCTTTTGTGTTTTTCCGCTGTTTTCCGCCGTCTTGTATTCTTTTTCTCGTGTTTTCTTGTTTTCTTTCACTTTTCCGTGTTTTTTGTATTTTGCTGGAGTTTGCCGGTGTAGGGGACATATAACGATGATATCGTGAGTCCCCAGAGAAATGGGAGGAGTCACGCGTGATCCAGGGGGTCAAATGACGAAGATAGCATTTTTCAGCCCCTCACCCGACCGGTTGGTCACTTCCAACCGATCGGGTGATGCACGCGTGCACCACCCAGACACAAGCTGAAGCGGGCGGAAAGTCAACCGGTCGGTTCAGAGGCCGGTCCAAACGCCCCAACTCTCTGGATTTTTGATGCTGAATGCCAACCGATTGAGTGACCTTCACCCGATCGGTTCACCCATAGCCAATTCTCCGAAGCTAAGACACGGAGAGCTCAACCGACCGATTCACCCGACGGCACGAAGATCCAACCGATCAGCTTCAAACCTCAACCGACCGTGCCACATGACCGGGTGAAGTCCCGTGCTGAACTGCCGAAGAAACGAAGCAGGTCACCCGATCGGTTGACTTTTCAACAGATCATGTGATATCGTATTCTATATATATGACCACTAGGTTTTCCAGAAACGGGAGTTGTTATTTTTGCTGTTTTTTCTCTCTCTTGACGGCTGTAATTTTTCAGATATTAGTACATTTTCTGATCTTTACCAAACTTTAATATAGTGTTATTAGCATTGCTCTTACTGCTTTTCAATCGCTTGATTATGTTTTTAACGGTCGATTTTGATTTAGATCGCTTTTTAGTAAATATGTGTGAGTAGTTCCCAAATCTGGGATTTTGGTGGAAACCCCTTCGTGGGTCCTCCCCGGTGCGTCTATAGGACTAGGAAATCGATAGGGATTAGGAATCTACCGGTTACGCGGGGTGTTTTATTGTCATCTGCAGGAAAAAGACCGCCTTTGACCGTTGGGCCAAGGGGGAATAAACTTGGCGGTTGACTCCCTAGCTATAGCTCACGTCCTTAGCGTAGACGTCGAATCCTAGCATGCGGGAGTGGCAGGACGAGACATTGGGAGTTATCGTTGCGAGCTTAGTGCTCCCGTAGTCGGTCAGTGTTAATGGACATGGGAATGCCCACTGACCGAACCCGGGATGTCCGGCGTATCATCATGGGCACCGACCGGAATATCGGGCCCATGGGACGCTGGTACCACTCTTAGAGGCAATGTCTCACCATTAGACCCTAATTCCGATCGCTATCCTACCCGTAGGCCGTATCGGCGAGAATCGCACGATAGGGTGGAAATCGAAGTCCAGGGTTTTCCCTTCATATTGTTTATCCCTCGCATTCCATTTTCCGTGCCAACCCATCATCCGATTCGGGCTAGCTCGCCCATGGGGTGAATCCGATCCTTCTTGACACAAGCACAACCACACCTCCCTGAGTTCGACCCCCAAGCCACACTACAACACCGTGCGCTTGTGGTTATAAATATTTAAATCTCACGCCCCCAATTACATATCGCGCACAAACACACGCAAACACGGGGGGCATCAAGCTTTATGGCGCCGTTGCCGGGGAGGTAACGTGCTTGTTATTTTAGGATTTCATGAACCCTTGAGTCTAGCTCATATCCCTACCTCGTGATAATTTTCGCATTCTTCTTTTTCCATTTCTATTTTATTTTCTTATTTTTATTTTTATTTTTTATTTCATCTGTTTCTTTCCCACTTTTCTCTTCACGGGTGTTTGTTGTTTTGAATGCGCGGGAGTTCAAGAAGTCTCGACGACTTGATTCCCGTTGACCCTGAGATAAACGCCACCCTAAGGTGTCTTGCCGTATAGAAGCAAAGAAGAGAGGATCCTGAAACCATGGGGGAGAACACCCCACCTCACAAGTCCCTGCTGGAGTACTCGATGCTATCCATCGAGTCCACCTCCGCCATCCGTCCTCCTACTATTACGGTGCAAAGCTTCGAGCATAAGCCATCTTTGGTGACGTGGATCCAACAGGATCAATTCTCAGGGGCACACATGGAGAGCCCCATCGAACATTTGGACTCCTTGGAGAAATGTGACACCTTCCGGATAAATGGTGTCACAACTGAGGCGATCCGTCTGAAGCTATTCCCCTTCTCTCTGCGAGATAAGGCCAAGTTGTGGCTTAGGGGGAAGGACCCGAACACGTTCAACACTTGGGAGAAGCTTTCAAACGCTTTTCTGATGAAGTTCTTTCCTCCGGAGAATACCATGAAGCTGAGGAGTGAGATCTCCTCCTTCTCCCAGGCCAGCCACGAGTCCTTGCATGAAGCTTGGACGAGATATAAGGAAATGCAGCGAAGATGTCCCCACCATGAGCTCCCCAAGTGGCAGATCATAAATCTGTTCTATAATGGGTTGAGGGACGATTTGAAATCTTCCATGGACGCCGCGGTTGGAGGGTCCTTTATGTCAAGAAGTGAAGAAGATGTCGGACAGATTCTGGAAAATATGGCATCAAACAATGAGCGGTGGTGTGACGAGAGAGCCACACCTAGATCTGTGGGTTTCCACAGGGTCGAGGATGTCGACAAATTATCCAGCAAGTTTGACTTACTGTCGACCCAGATCTCCGCATTGATGGTAGGAGCCGGTGGTGCCGGTACACAACAGATTGATGTGGTGGAATCCGAAGTCTATGGGGAATTCGACGGTGGTGACATGTCACCACCATTGGACCAGGCAAGCGCGTTATTTTACAATCCTACGGGGAATGCGCCTTTTCCACTACGAACCAACTCCAATCCAGTCTACTCTCCAAACAACCAGAATTATCCCAACCTTAGTTACCGGGCACCGTATCAGTAGCCGCCACCTTAGCAGCAGCAACAACAGATATATCAGCCGGCTAGGCCTCAGCAGTAGCAGTTTCAACAGCAACAATTTCAGCAGCAGCAGCCTCCACAACAATATCAGCAATATGCTCCAAGGAATCAGCAGCCCATTCAGCAGCAGCAGCAATTTGGCCAGTAGAGGGCCGTCTCTCCGGTTGAGTCCCTATTGACTCAATATATATCCAACCAGGAGAAGATAAATTTGAAGCTGGAAATGGTACACCAGGCTCTCACGGACCAAGTAACCCAGCTGGGGTTACAAGTGGCGAACCTTTCAAGGTCGCAAAACTTATTACCGCCACAACTGGAGGTGAACCCAAGGGGAGAAAATCAGACCTTGGCACTCACGTATGAGCATGCGAATGTGTCCGCTATCGTCTTGAGGAGCAGAACACAAATCCCACAAGAGTGCCCCCAAAGGAATCGGAAGCACCATTGGTTGTAGAGCGACCAATCGAAAAATTGAATGACACCGGTGCTTCGTCGTCAAAGCCAACTACTCCAGAGGAAATTCCCGAAGAGGAGAAGAAAAAGGATGAGGAAGGGAACCTCAGAGTATTCAAGCCCGTTGTGCCTTTTCCACAATGGTTAGCCCAAGCTAAAATAGACGAGAAGTATGGCAAATTCTTTGCCATGGTCAAAGATCTAAGCTTACAAATCCCCTTCCTTGAAGCTATAGAGCCGATACCCTCCTACGCGAAATTCCTCAAGGATTTGGTGACAAAGGGTTCTAGAAAGGAGAAACTCGTTCTGACGGCAGAATGTAGTGCTCTTATCCAGCGAGCAAACCCTCCTAAGCTTAAAGACCTGGGGAGCTTCTCTATCCCTTACGCGATCGGGGAGGTAAAGATACATCGTGCGCTCGTCGATCTTGGAGCGAGCATCAGTTTGATGCCCTTGTCGCTGTATAAGAGGATAGGAATGGGCGACTTGGAGCTCACCGGAATGACCCTACAGCTTGCAGACCGTTCGGTAAAATATTCGGTGGGGGTTGTAGATGACCTCCCTGTCAATGTTAGAGGGGTGCATGTGCCTGTGGACTTCGTTGTCATGGACATGCCTGAAGATGCACACACCCCCATCATTCTTGGACGGCCTTTCATGGCCACTGCCGGCGTATTAATCGATGTGAAGAATGGGAAGCTTTCCCTTAACGTTGGCAGCGAAAAAGTCGAGTTTGACTTGGGGTTGTCAATGAAGCACCCCGATCCCCCAGATGATCCAAGATGTAATGTGCTGGAGTTAGAAGAAGAGAGAGCTGTGGAGAAAAGCTCATGGGAAATTCTTTCAAAAAATCCCCCCAATAGCTTGGGGGACTCAGAAGAACCAGTCGGCCCGAAGAAAAATGATGTTGCTGGGATAACGGATGCGGCACACACAATCCCTCCCGGATTCCCAAAGGCTCCTCCTACGAGGAGAAAAGGCAAAGAGCCCATGGGGCTCACCGGGGATGAGGTCCGGATCCTTAAACGAGTGGCGGTAGACGCCAATATGAGGGAGAAGCCCCCGGACCCCGTCAACAAAGGGAGAGTAGTCGAACAAGTTTTCTTGTCGCCACCGACTACACCAAGAGATACCAGCTCTAAAGCTGAAACGATGCCAGACTTTGGGCATCACCCGTATCGCCCACCTTGAACATCATCTACGGGCGTCGAGCTAACGACGTTAAACAAAAGCACTTCATGGGAGGCAACCCATACTCTAAACCTTTGTTTCCAATTTTTAGAACTATTTTTAACTTTATTTTATCTATTTTAATAAATAAATCCAGCCGTCAAGAACTTCCATGAGGGACTTAGGCCATTTGTGCACTTTTTCAGAAAACAAGGCCCCAACCGATCGGTTGATAACTCAACCGATCGGTTGGGATATATCAGCTGCTGGCCATATCAGTCACTCAAAGAACTGATCGGGTGAAGACATGCGAGACCGATTGGCAGACCGGGTGAACTGGGGCTGAAGTCTCGGGAAATTTTCAGATTTTGTCAACCGATCGGGTGAAGCTAATCGTGACCGGGTGGGAGACCGGGTGATCTGTACTAAACTTTTGGGGAAAAAGTGTGAGGCGACGAACCGATCGATTGAGTTCTCAACCAATCGGGTCGCCTGTAGCCTCTTTTCGGCAAATTTTTCGACTTAAAAGTCAACCGATCGGGTGGCATTTCACCCGATCGGTTCGACTTAAAATCCTATATATAGCCGCCCTCCGCCCGTTCATTACACCCTCGCTCGATTTCGAACTCCCATCGCCGTTTCGACTTCTCCTCCATCGCCCGACCTCGCTCTTCCTCTCAACCGACCCAAAACCCACCCTAATCGATCTCTCCCCTCTCCTTTTCCATCTTTCCATCTATCTCTCCCCCTTCCTCTTCGATTTCACCCGCATCAAGCCCTAATTTTCGCCCATCCCCCCCCCCCCATTTCGAATTTTGTTGAAAGGAGTCACTGCGGCTTCACACTTGTTCCAATTGCGTTGCGTCGGGACGTCTACCAGCAAAGATCTTCATCTCAATTGGGTAACTTCGCTCCTTAGCTCAATTTTTTATTTTGCCCTAGAATTTCATTTTGCTCGATTGCCATGTTAGTGTGTATTCATCGTATTTTTCATACACACACACACACTCACTCACGACTCCTGCACAATGCCTCCTCGTCGTGCTAAACCCACCGACGCCAGTACGTCCAACCCTAGACCCACCCGTCGCGCTCGCCGCACGCAATCCCCTACCCGACCCACCACCACCACCAATTAATCCACCACCCCACGCCCCTCTGACCCCGTTTACATTGGCGATACCGAATACCAGGTGTCATTCCATGACGACGACCAAGCTGACAGGTTCATGTCCATGCTCCTCCTAGCAGGAGTTGGTGGTCAGGCAACTCAGCAATCAGTCGAGCGTGACCTACCCGTCCTTCAAAGCCTCATTCGTCACATTTGCACTGACTCACCCGATGTTTCTGAGCTTCACATCCCACCCCCCACCACTCTTGGTCCTCAGCACAGGCCCCCATCACCACCCCCAGAGGGTGGTGCCTCTGCTTGATATATTCCCATCCAGTTTTTCCCTCCCCTTATTTTTAGTGTCCATCTGTCTTTGCGGGGCCCTGCTTCAACACGGCTAGGGGGAGGGCCCTTCTTTTTTATTTTTAATTTCCATTCTTCTCTTTTATTGACCTCCCCCTTGCTTACCTCTGCATATTCACGATCACATCTTATCACTAGCACTATCTCGTCTAGCTTGGGGGAAGTCAAATCTTTCTGCATGCTGTCATGTGTCATTTTTCTTTGCGTGTTTGTTTATTTGTTGTGTCGTGTGATTTTATTTTTTATTTATTTTATTTTCTGTTTATATGTCATGTGGTGTGATTTTTACTTTTTATTCTTATTTTCAGTTTCGTTTGTGTGATTTTCTTGTCTTTCTTATCTTTTTGTGTCTGTGCGTATTCCCCCCCCCCCATATTCATTGCCCTCCCGTATTTAATTCTATTGCATTGAGGGAAATGCAAACTTCAGCTTGGGGGAGTCGCACTTTGTGCGTCATTTGAGTCTTTCTTTTTCGTTTTTAAGTCCTTTTCATCGTGTTTTTATTTTTCTTTTCTTCTTTTTCATCTCCTTCTCCTAGAGATGAACCCTATGATGAATTGTCACAAAATCACACACACCTAGAATGGCATCGATAATCACATTCACTAACCCTAGGAAGTCGAGTCCTCTTGCATTTCATGCATCGTGGGTCCATTTTGCTTTTTGTGAGTCGTGTGTCGTGACTAGTGTTTGGGGTGCTTCTACTTTGTGATTTTATTTTATATACCTGTCCCGGAATGACCCCTAGATTATCATGTTTCGATTTGAATATGCGGTATTTGCTTCTCCTATCTGCTTCTGTATGCATGAATATATATATCGTATGCTTCATTTCGCATGTGTCGGGATTCCATAGTTAGGACCAGGATAACCCATTTAGCCTACGCTCTGATTAGTGAAATATCTCCCTTGCCCAAGTGTCTAGAATCCGACTTCTTTTTTGTTTTACTTGGTGCAAATCCCCTCGTCATGTACCGTTCTCCCACTTGGGAGAGTATACATGTGTATAGCCAAAAACCCAGAAATTCCAAAAAAAAGAAAAAAAAAGAGAAAACCCCAAAAAGAAAAGAAAAGAGAAAATTGTATAGCCAAAAAGCCAAAAAAATACATATATCCAAAACCCAAAAAAATATGAGTGTGAATATGTTCCAACTTAGGGGTGGTAAACGGGTCGGGTCGGGTCGGGTTCGGGTCGGGTCAGGTTCGACCCGACCCGTTTAGGGGTGAACCCGAACCCGACCCGAATTTAATCCGGGTCGGGAACACAGAACCCGAACCCGACCCGGCGGGTTGGCGGGTCACCCGAACCCGACCCGCTTTCCTCTTTTTGTTTAAAAAAATTGGAATTATCTCGCGTATGAAGGGAATCGAACCCGCGTCCCCGCTACAAACGAACTCCCAGACAAACCAGCTGAGCTACATGGTGTGTTAGTACTCTACATCAGAGTACTCATTTATACAAATTCCAAACACACACACTCATTTTAAAAAAAAGGCAACGCTAAAGTGGGTTTGGCGGGACTCGAAGCTGGGTGTTCCGAAGAGAGAACTCAAGCACACCGCTCTAACCAAGTGCCCAAATTCTGGGGCTATGAAAAGTGAGATAAACTATATACATATAAATATATATTAACCGGGTTGAATTCGGGTCGACTCGGGTTGAGGGTCAAACCCGTACCCGACCCGGATTTTATCCGGGTCGTGTCGGGTCGACCCGGATACTACCCGACCCGGATTGGTCCCGACCCATACCCGGCCAACGAGGCCGGGTTCGGGTCGGGTACATTTTGCCACCCATATTCCAACTTACCAAGAATAAAGGGAAGGCAAGAATTTGCACCGAGCGTTCTACTCCACATCATCTCAACCCCCGTCGCTTTCGAAAACACTTGGAATAGGGAATTTCTAGCTATTAGGCTATAGTGTGGTGATTTCCTTAACCCTAGTTGTGGAGTCCCTGACACATGATGCATTTCTATTCTCATACTCTTCTCTTGCATGCTTGAGCCATATATTCACCGCTTAATTCAAATCGAATCGATATTTGGGTCATTTCTTGGATTTGTGTATATGGAGCTTATTGCACAATGTAGATAGTGACAACGTTTGCTAGCACACGACCACACTCACTCGCGCTTCACGGCGTGGGCCCACAGCACTTGTTTGGAATCGTATTCCTCGGTTTAGTGACGTGATTTGGCGTTTGTTAGCTTGGTGTGTGCTTTTGATTTTGCTGGCTCTGACGGGCGATTTAGGATTTTTTGTTTTCTCCTTTCCTTTCTTCCTCTCTATTTTCTCCCTCCGAGCTCACACTCTCACTCGTCTTCCTCAAGGATGAGGAAGGGTTCAGCTTGGGGGATTTTGACATGCGTTTATATTTCATATATTCACGCACGTCTTCTTTTGTGTTTTCATGCTGTTTTCTGCCGTCTTGTATTCAGTTTCTCGTGTTTTCTTGTTTTCTTTCAATTTTCCGTGTTTTTTGTATTTTGCAGGAGTTTGCCGGCGTAGGGGACATATAACGATGATATCGTGAGTCCCCAGAGCAACGAGAGGAGTCACGCGTGATCCAGGGGGTCAAACGACGAAGATAGCATCTTTCAGCCCCCGGTTGGTCACTTCCAACCGATCGGGTGATGCACGCGTGCACCACACGGACACAAGCTGAAGCGGGTGGAAAGTCAACCGGTCGGTTCATAGGCCGGTTCAAACGCCCCAACTCTCTGGATTTCTGATGCTGAATGCCAACCGATCGGGTGACCTTCACCCGATCGGTTCACCTGTAGCCAATTCTCTGAAGCCAAGACACGGAGAGCTCAACCGACCGGTTCACCCGACGGCACGAAGATCCAACCGATCAGCTTCAACCCTCAACCGACCGTGCCACATGACCGGGTGAAGTCCCGTGCTGAACTGCCGAAGAAACGAAGCAGGTCACCCGATCGGTTGACTTTTCAACCGATCAGGTGATATCGTATTCTATATATAGGACCCCCTAGGTTTTCCAGAAACGGGAGTTGTTATTTTTTGCTGTTTTTTCTCTCTTGACAGCTGTAATTTTTCAGATATTAGTAAGTTTTTTTATCTTTACCAAACTTTAATATAGTGTTATTAGCATTGCTCTTACTGCTTTTCAATCGCTTGATTATGTTTTTAACGGTCGATTTTGATTTAGATCGCTTTTTAGTAAATATGTGTGAGTAGTTCCCAAATCTGGGATTTTGGTGGAAACCCCTTCGTGGGTCCTCCCCGATCCGTCCAAAGGACTAGGAAATCGATAGGGATTAGGAATCTACCGGTTACGCGGGGTGTTTTATTGTCATCGGCGGGAAAAAGACCGCCTTTGACCGTTTGGCCAAGGGGGAATAAACTTGGCGGTTGACTCCCTAGCCATAGCTCACGCCCTTAGCGTAGACGTCGAATCCTAGCGCACGGGAGCGGCATGACGAGATGTTGGGAGTTATCGTTGCGAGCTTAGTGTTTCCGGAGTCGGTCAGTGTTAATGGACATGGGAATGCCCACTGACCGAACCCGGGAAGTCCGGTGCATCATCCTGGGCACCGACCGGAATATCTGGCCCATGGGACGCTGGTACCACTCTTAGAGGCAACGTCTCAGTATTAGACCCTAATTCCGATCGCTATCCTACCCGTAGGCCGTATCGACGAGAATCGCACGATAGGGTGGAAACCGAAGTCCCGGGTTTTCCCTTCATATTGTTTATCCCTCGCATTCCATTTTCCGTGCCAACCCATCATCCGATTCGGGCTAGCTCGCCCATGGGGTGAATCCGATCCTTCTTGACACAAGCACAACCATGCCTCCCTGAGTTCGACCCCCAAGCCACACTATAACACCGTGCGCTTGTGGTTATAAATATATAAATCTCACACCCCCAATTACATATCTCGCACAAACACGCGCAAACGCGGGGGTGGGGGGGCGTCAGACCGCAAAATCACCAGTGGCACTTCTCACTTTCTTGGACATGCTTTGGTCTCTTGATTTAGCAAAAAGTTGAACTCACTTTTACTATCAACTACCACAGTTGAATATATCACCGGGGGACTAGCTTGTGCTCAGATCTTATGGATGAAACAAACCTTATCAGATTATGGCATTATTGTTTCACATGTCCTATTATGTGTGACAACACTAGTGCTATTAACCTATCAAATAATCATATTTACCATGCACAAACCAAACATATTGAGATCCGTCAACATTTTTTGGATAATCATATTCAAAAAGGTTACATTGTATAAAGTTTATTTCCACTAAACACCAGATTGCTGCTATCTTGACTAAGCATTTGAAGGAAGAAACTTTCCTACGATTTAGAATAGAATTAGGAATCACCGGTAAATTTGAAATTTAATACAAATATGTGTTATTTCTTCCACTTTTATCCATTATTTTAATGAATTTTTATGAAATATTTTTATTTTTTATCAGTCGACTTATAAAAGTTCCTAGTCGACTAAGACATTCCATTGATTTTCTTTCATTACGTCAGAAAATTAGCCATAGTCGTCTAATTTGCTGACTGTCATATTCTACTCTTTCACAGGCGCAAATTCAACTTTTTAAATAGTTATTCCCACCTTTTTGTTTGGAGATCTATACAATTCCGTTATACTTTCCAAGTACATTTGCTCTTGAATTTTCAAACTTTCATCTAGTCATAATCTCCAATGCGAGTGGCAGCCCTCATTGCTTCATCTCCAATGCCACATACAAGTGATTGCCTTTCTTCAAGGCGCTGAAAAAAGGAAGAGCTTCAAATGGACAAAAGAGTTCGAGCGAGCCTTTGCCCCAGCTCAAGGAGTACATTGGCCGACCTCCTCTCCTGGCTAAACCCAAGGCTGGTGAGGTACTCTTGCTCTACCTTGTGATCTCCAACAATGCGATCAACTTAGTGCTCATCCGAGAAGAAGATGGTGTGCAGTGGCCCATCTACTATGTCAGTCGATCCTCCTGAATGCAGAAACAAGATATCTAGAGATTGAGAAGCTGACTATAGGGCTGATAGTTGCAGACCAGAAGCTCAGGACATTCTTCAATGCACACACAATCATCGTTGAGATGACTTACCCACTTCATCAAGTACTTCAAAAGTCAGACAAGTTAGGACGGTTCATCAAATAGGCAGTCAAGCTCGGGGAATTCAACAACCAATTCAAGCCACAGATAGCCATCAAAGGTCTGGCCTTGTTTGAATTCATAGCAAAGTACACTACCATCCTAGGTTCTTACCGTAGGACCTGCTCAATGATCGACATGTGTGGATCATCTACGTGGACGAATATAATACCGAGCAAGCTTCAGTTGATGGTGTGCTTCTGATCAGCCCTGAGGGTATCCATCTCCCATATGCCCTCAGGTTCAACGTCAGCACCTCCAATAACAAAGCTAAGTATGAGACCCTTATTATGGGGCTTAGGCTAACCAAGGAGGTTGTTGCTCACCCCTTTGTTGTCTGTTGCAACTCCCAACTCATCATCAAACAAGTCAATGATGGTTATTAGGAGAGAAAGGAGGAGCTGTTGGCACATGTTAAGATTGTCCCAGCTCTGCTGGCATGTTTCTAGAGCTCTCAGGTGGAGCACATTCCCCGAGCTCAGAACATCACGGCAGACACAATTGCCCGACTTGCCATGGGGATTGTAGATGAGCTCAAGTCTGTCCCAATAAAGGTCTTACGACACCCGACACGGCTTGAGGGGGAGCTCGTCCATACCACTATGGGGTCATCCTCCTGTTGGGTGGATCCCATCATCCAATACCTTCGCCACCAGATCCTCCCATAAAACAAGAGTGAGGCCAAGAATATGTGGCTTAGGTTGGCAAGTACACACTCCTTGATGATATTGTTTATAAGCAGGGCTACTCTTCTCACATGCTCAGGTGCCTCTGCGAGCATGATATCCAACCAGTGATGGAGGAGATACATGAAAGTATGTTGCAACCATTACGATATCAGATCCCTAACACACAAGATCTTGTGGGCCAGATACTACTGGCCCACGCTGCAGCAAGACGTCAGATCTTACGTTCAACGGTGTGATGCTCTGCCAGCACTGCTCCAACATCCAAATGCTACATCCAAAAGTGCTGAACTCCATCACCCCCATCTGGCCATTTGCAAAGTGGGGAATCAATTTCATTGGACCCTTGCCTATGGGAAGAGTAGACACCACTCATGCTATAGTGGCTATTGACTACTACATGAAGTAAGTGGAGGCAGCTCCGCTATCTTCCCTATTGGAATCAAAGATCATCACCTTCATCTAGAAGGAGGTGATATGTCGGTTCGGAGCCCCACATTCCATTGTCAATGATAATGGAACCTCGTTTGACAATGCCAACTTCATGGAAAAAGTGCGAGCAATATGACATCCAACACCACTTCTCCATACTGCTCATCCACAGGCAAGCGGCCAAGTCAAGGCAGTCAATAAAGACATCAAGAAAATTATTAAAAAGAAGCTCTGTGCCAGAAAGGAGCTTGGGTCAAGCACCTCCCCTACGTGCCCTGGGCGTACCACACCATCGAACGGACTAGCACAAGCGAGCCCCCCCTTAGCCTTAGCCTTTGGAGTCAATGTAATGGCTCTAGTTGAGGCAGCTCCCCTAACTTTCCAAGTGAGTTACTTCGAAAAAGATGTAATGACCGGTTTTTATCGTTACGTTATATCTGTATTTACTTCCGTGTGTCATTTTTTTTCCGTGTCCGTAGCTTGGCGTATTCTGTCCCCGTACTTATATCAACTTTTTAAATATTTTTTACATTAATTATTATTATTTAAACATTAGTTAAATCATTTATTATAATTATTCTTATAATTAGTTTATAACTTTCAAATTTAAATTTCAAAACTTATTTTAAAACATTTAAAATTCAAATTAAGCCTTCCTTTTATAAACTCTTTTAAACCTATATTGATTGGCCCTGATTACCCCCTTTATAACAGGTTAAATTCCATATTTCAAACTCTTTCCTTTTTAGCTAACCTAATTGATTGACTCTAATTTCCTCCTAATTAAATCCTATTTCAAATTACTTACTATTATTACCCTAGCCATTTTTGGATCTAGGCCGAACCCACTTACCCACTCACGCACACAACACTTCAAACACAAAGAGAACAAAACAATAGGAAAATATGACTTTAGGACATAGGCTAATCTAGCCCTAGTTCACAGCTACTCATTTCTAAACCCATGTGCTGCTCATTTCTAAACCCATGCTCAAACATAGTCACGTGCTTTTCAACCCCCACACATTAACCCTAAGGCCATTTATAGAAACCCAACTAGCAGCCTTTACTCTACTCTCATATTATGTAAACCCCTAGGCTATTATAAAACCCTAGTCATTTTTCATCTCTCCCTACCCTCGAAGGACACAGCGACCCCTCTCCCTACTTTCTCTCTCTCTTCCCAACAGTAGCCGCCTCCTTCCCATTCCTTCATCTTCGCGTCGACCACCCACGCCATCGCACAACGCCGGTAAAACCTCCCTCTGACGCTCGATCCTCACCCGCGGCCTCCTTTCCTCCTCCTGACCGGCGCGCAACTCCGCCTCCAAACGCACCCGCACCGACGCCCGCTCCGACCCGTCGTTCATTACTTCGCCGTTCACCGCCCACCTCCCCGAACGGCTCCCCTCGCCAACTACACCACCTCCCCTTTCTTCCTCACGATAACTTCCACCGCCAAGCCCTCGTCGTGGCATCTCCTCCGCCCATAGCAGAGGTCCCGGTGATATCTCCCCGCCTCCTCGCCTCACTGTCACCCACGGCCCCGCCCGCCATTAGCCGCGCTTTTCTTAACTCCGGCTCCCCTCCCATGTTTTTGTCTCAAAACAGGGCCACCAACACTCACGTCTCCGACCTCGCCGTCGACCCGATGTCCCCTCATCGACCATCCTCTCCGGTGCTCTCTCCGATCTTGCCAAGCCCCACACGTCCAGTGCTCTCCCTGCATCTCCTTCTCCATTACCGTAACACCATGTCCACCTACGCCACAATACTCGCCGACGCCGCTCTTGGCCTCTCTACGGCGAACTTCGACACCGTCGTGAACAGCCGCCAATCACCATGCCATCGCCGAGGCCGCATGCATGCGTTAAGGAAATTGATACTGTGAGTCCTTATGATATGATGCTATTACATATATAAGTATATGCTGTTATTTTAAAGGTAGGCTATTAATTCTATGTGTTAGCTTATATGTAGCTACAGTTAGTAATATATGCTAGTAATTCCGTGTGTTAGTAATATATGCTATGTTGCCTGTTGGTACTAGTAATCTTGTATGTGTTGCATATTAAAATATAAGTTCATTATATTATTATAATGAGGCCAAGTATGCGAGAGTACATATATACATTATTAACATATTTATAAGTGCATATTATAGGTGTAGCTGTATAAGTCATTATATAATGTGATAGTGATATGTTAAATTTTATAATTAATTTAGGACCTTTTAGCTGATATTACGAGATCTCTGACGCAGGAAATTCACGCCTCCGTGACGAAAGCGTGTGCACCCAAAACGCTTCAGGCAAGTATATTATTATACAGATATTCAAATGCGCAAGTATTTACCCCTCACCAATATATTATCTTCTGCTAATTTTCAAAGACTCAAGTATTTATCACTAGCGAGTTTTAAACCATACTGTTCAGATTTTGTGACCAGATTACTAAACAATGATAATAACCACTATAAAGTATGTTCTTAATCTTATTGAGCCTAGTGACATGGTTGATTGCTTTCATTTTCCAATAGTATACTATCGAAATGCACTCATGGCTTGTATACCTTAATTTGCAAAATGTACACCATTGATGATTTGTGATACTGGGTCCTCGGGACAAATTTACGGACTATTGTGCCTTCAGGCCATTACAGACTATTGTGCCTTTGGTCCATTACAGACTATTGGGCCTTCGGGCAATTACGGACTATTGGGCCTTCGGGCAATTACGGATATTGGGCCAGCGGGGCATTTACGGAATGTTTGCCATACGGAAAACATTGAACTACGTATACACTTATGGACACTTTGGGTGGTGTAGTCCAATGTAGTAGAGGCCGAAAAGCTGGATTACACTCTATTGGTGAACTTGACTGACACCTGGCCTGGTCGGTGAGTATAGAGCCACGGGTAGCTCCCGTTGGCTTGGGTGTAATGCTAGTCACCTCCCCCTCAGACACTGGGCTTGTCACTAGTTAAGAGATTGATTGTTGCACTCTTTTTACCTCTGCTGATGCTATGGTGTAACCTGCAAAAAATTATTGTCATGAGTATTGATGTACACACTACACTTGTCACGATTATTGCTGTACACACCACACTTGCTATACTCATTGTTGTACACCCTACACTACTCATGCTCACTGCTTTGCACGCTACAGTCGCTATGCTCACATGTTTCCTTATGCTGCTATGTACCATCTTGTTGGCATCATATTTTGTAAACCATAGTATTATCTTGCCGAGGGTCATTTTATTACTAACATTTTAAATCTTGCTGAGCGACCCTCGCTGACGTATATTTCATTGTCTGTGAAATATACGTTAGGTTTTGAGCAGAGTTCACAGAGGAGTTCACTTGGAGATTGAAGAGGGTGACTAAGGATTATCAGGAGCACGAGATCCACTACTGAAGACGGCAGACACATCGCAGCTTGCTAAAATTTTAATAATTGTTGTAATCTTTCAGGTGTAATTTTATTTGGTGTAACTGTTTGTAATGGCCATGCTGGGCCTTAATTCTTTGTGTACATGTAATCTGGAAGTTAAAGAAATAATGTCATCATTTTATTGTTTCGATTGTTCGTAAGCAAGAACCTACCAAGTAGTCATACACAGATGCTTATTGGGTTGCGGTTTCACCGCTCCAGCCCAAGCGGGCCCGCTTGCATCCTCGCTCCTAAGTATAATGGGAAGCTGGGCTGACAGGTTTTAGTGGTGGCCCATACAGGTCTTGCCTTCTGTGAAATACTCGGAACAATATGGATGTCATTATTAACTAGACTGTCTGGATAAATCTTGTACGCAAATGTTTACTTTGTTTGTTTGCAGCATGGCAGGAAGACGTAATACTCGACAAGGATCTGGAGCTGCTGGAGGCGGAGAGGACGACATCCGTCAGATGCTTGGAGTCATGAGAGAGATGCTGGAGGTTCAACACCATCTAGTCCAGCAAGGACGTCAGGCTGCACCAGCTGCTCAACAACCCCGCTATGAGCCTGGGGCCAGGCAGTTCCGAGAGATGCATTCGAAGAGCTTCTCTAGAAGAGAGGGCCCATTAGCGGCCGAGGAATGGCTTCACAGCACTGCGGATAACTTGGGCCTTGCCCGAGTCAATCAGAATGATTGGGTGGAACTCGCTAAGAAGCAGCTGATAGATAACGCCCGTCACTGGTGGGATGCTGAAGAGGCTAGGCTGACCAAGCCGGTGCCATGGGTGACCTTTCGTCAGAGGTTTGACGCCCAGTACTTCCCAAAAACTGCGAAGAGGGAGATGCAGCAGCGCTTCATCAACCTGGAGCAGGGAACCATGACAATCGACCTGTCACGCCCCGCTTCCCAAAACGACGGAGGCGAAGCGTGACTAAGGCCCGCTTGGGCCGGAGCTGTGAAGCTCGGACCCAATAAGCGTCTGTAGGGGGTACCATTATAAAAACTTCAGGTTCTTGCATTAATAAAATTCGGAACAATAGGAAGTACAGAAAGGAAATGACATTCATTAAATTAGAGATATAATATCCAGCGAGTACAAAGTCTAAAAAGAAGCCTAAGCATGTCAACGAACTATCTAAAGGCAAACTAAAAGCAGTAACCTCTGAAAAGCGACGACCGAAAGGTCCTCAAGGTCTGGTCCTCGTCAGGCACATACTCTGGGTCGACGTCCTCGGCTCCATGTACTCCAGTAAGTCTACCTTGTCCACGAACTCTGGCTGAACACCTGACGTACAGCACCAAAGAAGGAAACTGTACGTCAGGTAAAGTCAACAAGAAGGGTTAGACTTTACCGCAAGTGCACCGAACTTTAAACAACGGTTTACTGGTTGATTAGCAAGCTGAGGTTCTATTACACAATAGTTTACTGGTTGATTAGCATGATGTGGTTATAATAGAGAACACAAAAGGAAGTAACACAGCAGGAAAGTAAAACGTGACAGGTAGTAGTCGTAGCGTGTGCTACCAACTACGGGACTAACCTACAGGTGTCAAGACAAGTCGGGACGTGACAGGACAAGACAAGACAAGACAAGTGAGACACGAAAGGGTTCATGCCTTACGGTTCGAGGGGAATCAGACCCTCTTGCCGTGCGCACGCTCAACCCAACCCCAAACCCCAAGTATGACAAGACAAGACAATCACGACAAGGGATCACTCGCTCTAGCTTGGCGAGTGCCCTATTGCCCTCTGGGATGTGTATCACGACAAGGGATCACCCACTCTAGCTTGGTGAGTGCCCTATTGCCCTCTGGGCTGTGTATCAGTACAAGGGATCACTCTCTCTAGCTTGGAGAGTGCCCTATTGCCCGCAGGCTGTGCAAGACGAGACGGGACGTGACAAGACGGGAAGGGTTATTCTAGGGTGTCAACACACACGCACACACATGATAGCCCTATGATGTCAAAAGTTGTTGTTGTTGTCAGGCTCAGACTTCGTCGTCAAGTCTGAGCCGTCAGGGGTCGTCCCGGACGCTATCATTTCACGTCCAGTTCTATTTTGTTCACAGTTATCAGTTCTAACCAACTAAGGCCTAAGCACGGCCAAAAGTGCAAGTGGGATACACTTGCCTGCAATGGCGAGTGTGTCGTCCTCCCGAAGCATCTCGTCCAAGCGTCTCGTCCGCGAAAGTCCGTCTGAAACAGTGCCACGGCGACGGTGTCAGGTCTCAATTTCATCAAATCCTATTAGGGTTCGTTTCTAGGTTATTGGGACTATCCTATTCGTCAAAGGTCACATTTTTGGTGTTTCGTTCAACCTAGATCGACTACTATCTTATGTGCATAGAAAATTGTCTGATCGTCGATCTTTCTACGGTGAGCAGCGTTTTACAGATACCGAAAGTAAATTTAGTTCAAGTTGTCAAATTTTAGTTTAGGTTTTGGTTAGCTACGGTGTGGGTTTTACTACTCGTTAGGGAAACTAACCTCGTGATGTCGTCCAACAAGCGAAAGTCGGGTCTGAACGGCGAAACGTCGGCGTCATCTGGAACTCCTCAGCCATGGGTAGCGCAACGAGGTACCTCTGGACAGCGCGGTGGCGGCGTGAAATCAGCGAGCTAATCAGCGATCCTCCTCCCGTTGCGAGTAGCGCAACGGTTCTTCACGATAACGGCGACGTCGGCTAAAAGTACGTGCGTGAGGCAACGCACGTGAACTCCTAGAGTCCAAGGGGGCTGTTGGTAGATGAAGTGGGACCCAAGAAAGATGCTCAGCTCGGTGAATGGCCGACGGTGCGAGCACACGGCGGTGGGTGGCCGTGAGAAGCCGGGGAGGACAGATTCGTGCCACGTCCGTTGTCGCGTATCTCAGTGAAATTTCAGAGACGAACATCGGAAACGGGAAGTTGCAGTGGGTAAATGACTTCAAGACGAAGCCAACGGCAGTGGAGTTGTCGCCGGGGGTGGTCAGAAGTGGACGTGCGGGGGCGGCGAAGTTCAGCTTCCAGATCTGTGAAAAATAGCCGATACGGCGTGTTCCGACGAGGATTCCGGGAGCTACAGGTGGGTTATGAGTATGAGGGAAGTTGCAGTTGGTAGGGGGTTTCGATAGGAATCCAACGGCGGTAGGATGGTCGTCGTAGGTGGCCGGATGGCCGGTGGGCGTGAGTTTTCCCAGAGGTGACGCAGATCTGTAAAACTGCGGCTAAATCTTAGTTCCACGGGGTTTTCAAGGAGATCGAGATGTGGAAAAGGGGTAAGGGGAGTTGGAGATGCTCGGGGGGTCAGAGAGGAGTTGATCGGGGGTGGTGGTCGTCCGAGAGGGTGGCCGGAGGTGGCCGGCCGGCGGTGTTTTCCGATGGGGCGCAGTTCTGGCCTGGGCTGTGTTTTGTGTGGTTTTCATGGAGTTTTTGATGTCTTGGAGAGGTGGAGATGGAGGAGAGGAGGGTGGAGATGATGCTGGCCGGAGTTGGGGAGCTTGGGGGGCTGCCGTGGTGGCCGGAGGAGGAGCAAGGCGGCTGCAAATGGGTTCATGCGTGGCCTCCTAGGGTTGTGGTTTGGGTTTGTTAAAAGAGAAGAGAAACTTGATATATGTGTGTTAAAAGGAGTGTATTTAGGTGAATAGGAGAGAGAGTATGTGAGAGGAGGGGGTGTAGTTTTGGGTGTGGGTAGTAGAAGAAATCCCACATGCATGATACGTAGGGATTCTATAGGATTTGATTAAGATTCCAATTAAGTTTGAATTTGAAAAAGTCAAAGGCTAATTAAGGAAGGAAAATTGATTAGGGGATAGCTTCTACTACGGGCATCGGAAAAATAATCTGAAAATACCGGGACGATCGTGGAGACGAGAAGTACGGGGTTACAGGGTCCGATCGCGTGCTACACCTACCAAAATTTATTGTAAAATCAGGAACCGCGTATTGGTGCCAAAAGACCAAAACGCCCTTCCATTCAAAGCTGTTTTGCGAGAAAACGAGCCGTGAAATGACGTTCCCAAAAATTACTATAAAATTCTACACTTCTATACGGTCACAACGGCATATCACATCGTATATACCGATACCAAGAAAGAGCCAAATAAAATACGTGCACGAAAAGAGTACGTGCACGTAGAAAATACGAACGGCCGGAAAGCGGCCGTTACATTCTACCCACCTTAGAAATGATTCCGTCCTCGGAATCACTTATACTAATAATAATACTATCTACCTAATCTCATACCCGCAACTCTCATATCTACACATAAAGATCGATAATCCTATAACTCCAAACTACGTTCCTCAATAATCCATCACAATGTGTCTCTTCACTGGATAATGCTTCAACTAGAATCACGCCTTAGCATCTGACTATAGGTCCATATTATCGTCCACAATTCAACAATCATCATGTCCCCAATATATCATCCGTCACCTTAGCTCATAATTCTATTCCCCAATATCAATGAACCAAAAACTACATCTATCCTTACTCTTAACATCTAACCTCCTAATAATACTAAAATCCATCTTCATAACATCTCATTCATCTCGACAAGTCGTATTACTTTCAATGTCTTCTCACGTCAACTGAATAATCGAATCTTGATGCTTTAAATGTTCTACTCATTCTCATGCTCACTCTAAATCATACTATCCCGTCTTAGCCACTCTTATCTATCACTCGTCCAAGTTTCAGATCGACTAAGTACTCATCTCCCTATACATAATTTCATCCCACCAGAGTTTTCCATAGGGTCCTTCACACATCGGTATTATAAATAAGTCTTGGACACCTCGTTTTTTTTTCATCCGAAGGAAATCTAATCTAACATCTTTGTGCTTAAGATCAACCAATCACCTCTACGTCATATCTCATCTCCATCCTATGCCTACCCGCAATTATAATCCTATAACAATAATAGCTAGCACTAACAATATCATAACAAATACAAAAAAAATATTTTAATACTCCGAATAGAGAAAAGAGAAGGAGAGGATGTTTTAAAAACATGTGGGAAAAACATGTGGAGTTGTGGTATTGGATGAGGGAGGATAGGTGGGTTGTGATCTCGTGGGCTTGTTTCAAAACTTTAAAGATTTGGTTTAAAAGAAAACAAAAATTTTGATACAATCATATGCAGCCAAAGATAAGTCATACCATAATACAAAAGACTAAGTCTAAGGAATTGCCTGCGATGACGCTATTCACACCTATATGAATACTATCATTCAGACCACTCTATACGTATATCACGGTCCACACTGAGTACACATACACGACACAAGAGACAATCACTAATATCCTAAAGGTAGCACACTCGTACCGGTCCACGCACTCTACCTATACACATGCACTACAACGACATCACAAACCAATGGGCCCACTACTAACTAGAGGTGACATAGGCAACTACAAGCACTGATGTCTACATGAAAGAAAGGAACTGAAACCAAAAGCGAAACAAAACAAAATCGGAAAGAACGAGTTTGGACAAGGCGAGGAAAAGGAGATAAATGGTTGGATGGAACAAAAATATTGCTCAAAATATTGAAGTAGATGAAAGGAAAATTATGTGTAAAGTATGGTATTATATACTTTTATACTTATAAAAAAATATGTAGAAAAGTGAGCAGACGGTAAAATTTTAAAATACGGAAAAGTGTTAAAATAAGAAAATAATGAGTAGGGTGAGGTAGTGATTGTTTTACATATGTAAATAGATTTATAGCAGATTTTTTTTGAAATACGGATATGATGGTTAGAAAACAAATATACTAAAAATTGAAGTCTCTCCCTTTTTTATAGCTCCAAAAATGTCTTAAAAGTTTCATACGATAAGCGGTAAAAATAAATTTAATAGTATAGAAAGAAAAGGGATAATACTTTAAATTAGCAAAATGGAAACCAAGTTATATATATATATACACATGTATATATAAACTGAAATTCGAAAGATATAGGTTAGAAACATTATAAGATGGTAATTTAAAAAAAATTTGATGAGAAATTTCGAAATCCAAAGAATGCATTCAAGTTAACCGAAAGGTAGGAAATCTAAGTTCATGTTTTTTTTAAATATGAGCACGAAAAACATAGAACTGATATAAAAATTAAAGTTCTCTTTAGTTTAGAAAATATTCTAAAAGTACGTGCGGTAAGTGATTAGCAATAAAATTTTGTAGTTTAGAAAAGTAATATATATATATATATATTGTATTATAGAATTGATAACAAGGTTTAAAACTGAAACACGAAAGATGCCGATTTGAAAATAGGTACGAGATAGTAAAATAATTTTACGACCAGGGAGGTTTCAAAATTTGCGAAAGAATTTTAACTCAACCGAAAGTAAGAAATTTTAAATATTTAATAAGAGTTTTCAAAGAAGTTAAACTGAGCGAAGAATTTAATAATGAATTTCGAAAATACTTTTAAAGGAAGCAGGATTACAATGGGAAAGATTCGAAGGATCAACGATAATCGTCAGGAAGCGATCACGTGAATCTGGGGAAAGGAAAAATGATCACATGATAACTACGCCTAGGAGATGGTTCATGAAAGATACGATGGAACTCTACGGCCGATAACACAAAAGTGTAATGATCAGGAAGATGCTGGAAATCCGAGATTCCTAATTATCAGGACGTCTAAAGATCAGGGGAAACTCAACACTAAGACTTCCAAATGAACTAGACTGTAATAGAGAGATATCAGGGAAGGGCCCTAAGAGAATCAAGATTATGTTCTGCTGGGTCCGGAGTCGATGGACCCGAGCGAACAACTAAAAGAAGGCCCTAGAAATCTAACACGGCCAGCGTCAAGTGAGAGCTACTAAGGTATCCTAAGACGAGGATGACTAAATCTTAACCACAGCGCCTGACTATCAAACCTGGACGTCTACCTAAGTCTTCCTACCATTTAAGACAAAGGAACCTAACTTAGACTTGTACATGGATATTAAATGAATGCGGTACTCTTATCGTTCCGAACTTTTGCATGACCTGCATGGGCCACCACTAAAACCTGTCACGTCCCGCTTCCCAAAACGACGGAGGCGAAGCGTGACTAAGGCCCGCTTGGGCCGGAGCTGTGAAGCTCGGACCCAATAAGCGTCTGTAGGGGGTACCATTATAAAAACTTCAGGTTCTTGCAATAATAAAATTCGGAACAATAGGAAGTACAGAAAGGAAATGTCAAATTAGAGATATAATATCCAGCGAGTACAAATTCTAAAAAGAAGCCTAAGCATGGCAACGAAGTATCTAAAGGCAAACTAAAAGCAGTAACCTCTGAAAAGCGACGACCGAAAGGTCCTCAAGGTCTGGTCCTCGTCAGGCACATACTCTGGGTCGACATCCTTAGCTCCACGTACTCCAGTAAGTCTACCTCGTCCACGAACTCTGGCTGAACACCTGACGTACATCACCAAAGAAGGAAACTGTACGTCAGGTATAGTCTACAAGAAGGGTTAGACTTTACCGCAAGTGCACCGAACTTTAAACAACGGTTTACTGGTTGATTAGCATGCTGAGGTTCTATTACACAACAGTTTACTGGTTGATTAGCATGCTGTGGTTATAATAGAGTAACACAAAAGGAAGTAACGCAGCAGGAAAGTAAAATGGGACAGGTAGTAGTCGTAGCGTGTGCTACCAACTACGAGACTAACCTACAGGTGTCAAGACAAGTCGGGACATGACAGGACGAGACAAGACAAGACAAGTGAGACACGAAAGGGTTCACACCTTACGGTTCGAGGGGGATCAGACCCTCTTACCGTGCGCACGCTCAACCCAACCCCAAACCCCAAGTATGACAAGACAAGACAATCACGACAAGGGATCACTCGCTCTAGCTTGGCGAGTGCCTATTGCCCTCTGGGCTGTGTATCACGACAAGGGATCACCCACTCTAGCTTGGTGAGTGCCATGTTGCCCTCTGGGCTGTGTATCAGTATAAGGGATCACTCTCTCTAGCTTGGAGAGTGCCCTATTTCCCGCAGGCTGTGCAAGACGAGACGGGACGTGACAAGACGGGAAGGGTTATTCTCGGGTGTCCACACACACGCACACACATGATAGCCCTATGATGTCAAAAGTTGTTGTTGTCAGGCTCAGACTTCGTCGTCAAGTCTGAGCCGTCAGGGGTCGTCCCGGATGCTATCATGTCACGTCCGGTTCTATTTTGTTTACAGTTATCAGTTCTAACCAACTAAGGCCTAAGCACGGCCAAAAGTGCAAGTGGGATACACTTGCCTGTGATGGCGAGTGTGTCGTCCTCCCGAAGCATCTCGTCCAAGCGTCTCGTCCGCAGCAGTCCGTCTGAAACAGTGCCACGGCGACGGTGTCAAGTCTCAATTTCATCAAATCCTATTAGGGTTCGTTTCTAGGTTATCGGGACTATCCTATTCGTTAAAGGTCACATTTTTGGTGTTTCGTTCAACCTAGATCGACTACTATCCTATGTGCACAGAAAATTGTCCGATCGTCGATCTTTCTACGGTGAGCAGCGTTTTACAGATACCAAAAGTAAATTTAGTTCAAGTTGTCAAATTTTAGTTTAGGTTTTGGTTAGCTACGATGTGGGTTTTACTACTCGTTAGGGAAACTAACCTCGTGATGTCGTCCAACAAGCGGAAGTCGGGTCTGAACGGCGAAATGTCGGCGTCGTCTGAAACTCCTCGGCTACGGGTAGCGCAGTGAGGTTACTCTGGACAGCGGGGTGTCGGCATGAAATCAGCGAGCTAATCAGCGATCCTCCTCCCGTTGCGAGTAGCGCAACGGTTCTTCACGATAACGGCGACGTCGGGTAAAATTACGTGCGTGAGGCAACGCACGTGAACTCCTAGAGTCCAAGGGGGCTGTTGGTAGATGAAGTGGGACCAAAGAAAGATGCTCGGCCCGGTGGATGGCCGACGGCGCGAGCGCACGGCGGTGGGCGGCCGTGAGAAGCCGGGGAGGACAGATTCGTGCCACATCCGTTGTCGTGCGTCTCAGTGAAATTTCAGAGACGAACAGCAGAAACGGGAAGTTGCAGTGGGTAAAGGACTTCAAGACGAAGCCAAGGCAGTGGAGTTGTCGCCGGGGGTGGTCGGAGGTGGCCGTGTGCGGGCGGCGAAGTTCAGCTTCTAGATCTGTGAAAAACAGCCGATACAACGTGTTCCGATGAGGATTCCAGGAGCTACATGTGGGCTATGAGTGTGATGGAAGTTGTAGTTGGTAGGGGGTTTCGATAGGAATCCAACGGCGGTAGGATGGTCGTCGTAGGTGGCCGGATGGCCGGTGTGCGTAAGTTTTCCCAGAGGTGGCGCAGATCTGTAAAACTACGGCTAGATCTGAGTTCCATGGGGTTTTCGAGGAGATCGAGACGTGGAAAAAGGGTAAGGGAAGTTGGAGATGCTCGGGGGGTCAGAGAGGAGTTGATCGGTGGTGGTGGTCGCCGGAGAGGGTGGCCGGAGGTGGCCGGCCGGCGGTGTTTTCCGGCGGGGCGCAGTTCTGGCCTGGGCTGTGTTTTGTGTGGTTTTCATGGAGTTTTTGATGTCTTGGAGAGGTGGAGAAGGAGGAGAGGAGGGTGGAGATGATGCTGGCCGGAGTTGGGGAGCTTGGGGGGCTGCCATGGTGGCCGGAGGAGGAGCAAGGCGGCTGCAAATGGGTTCATGTGTGGCCTCCTAGGGTTGTGGTTTGGGTTTGTTAAAAGAGAAGAGAAACTTGATATATGTGTGTTAAAAGGAGTGTATTTAGGTGACTAGGAGAGAGAGTATGTGAGAGGAGGGGGTGTAGTTTTGGGTGTGGGTAGTAGAAGAAATCCCACATGCATGATACGTAGGGATTCTATAGGATTTGATTAAGATTCCAATTAAGTTTGAATTTGAAAAAGTCAAAGGCTAATTAAGGAAGGAAAATTGATTAGGGGATAGCTTCTACTACGGGCATCGGAAAAATAATCTGAAAATACTGGGACGATCGTGGAGACGAGAAGTACGGGGTTACGGGGTCCGATCGCGTGCTACACCTACCAAAATTTATTGTAAAATCGGAAACCGCGTATTGGTGCAAAAAGACCAAAACGCCTTTCCATTCAAAGCTGTTTTGCGAGAAAACGAGCCGTGAAATGACGTTCCCAAAAATTACTATAAAATTCTACACTTCCATACGGTCACAACGGCATATCACATCGTATATACCGATACCAAGAAAGAGCCAAATAAAATATGTGCACGAAAAGAGTACGTGCACGTAGAAAATACGAATGGCCGGAAAGCGGCCGTTACAGACGAGTATGAGACCGAGTTTACCATGCTGAGTCGATTCGACCCTACTCCGGTAGTGGACGCGGAGGACTGTGCTCACTGCTTTCTGCAGGGCCTAGACCTAGACATACAGAGTGTATTGTCCGGGAGCACCTTCACCACTCATGAGCAAGTCCTGGTAGCTGCGAAGATGCATGAGCAGATCGCGAATCAGAAGAAGGCGCGTCGGACAGGCAAGCGTCCGCAGGAGCCGCCAAAGAATGATCTCCAACTGACTCAGACCACCAACTTCAAGAAGCCTGCGACCCCAGTCGACCCCAGATTTACAGTGGTATGCCATCATTGTACCCGGGTTGGACACGTCAAGAAGGATTGTCGCATACTGTTGAACCAGTGTTTGGCGTGCGGAGCACCAGATCATATTGTTAGGAACTACCCTCGTCGTGCTAACAATCCCATGAACCAACCTATGGTAGCGTCAGGATCGACCTAACAGAGACCGTCTCTAGCCCCTCAGCATCAAGTTCCTCAACAGGCCAATCCCGAACATAGTCGGCGCCAAAATTTCTCTATGGTCGCTGAGGAAGTTTGGGATGACGAGCCAGTGACGAACGATGACGTTTGAACCCTTACCTATAATCGTAATTAGTGACTCATATCATGTGCTTATTTTTGCTGTCGCTTCTTAGATGCATCTTTCGTTTCTACTGTTACCATTTCGTCTATCATGATGTTGCTTCGATCTTAGACCCGTTTCAATTCAGAAGTTTCCGTTCATCTATATGTCTCTTCCTTCTTTGTTACCTTGACCCTTCGTCTATCAGGCTCTTCCTCGATCGTACCTAACTTAAGAAATTCCGAGGACGAAATTCTTATAAGGTGGGTATGATGTAATGACCGGTTTTTATCGTTATGTTATATCTGTATTTACTTCAGTGTGTCATTTTTTTTCCGTGTCCGTAGCTTGGCGTATTCTGTCCCTGTACTTGTATCAACTTTTTAATATTTTTTACATTAATTATTATTATTATAAACAATATTTAAATCATTTATTATACTTATTCTTATAATTAGTTTATAACTTTCAAATTTAAATTTCAAAACTTATTTTAAAACATTTAAAATTCAAATTAAGCCTTCCTTTTAAAAACTCTTTTAAACCTATATTGATTGGCCCTAATTACCCCCTTTATAACATGTTAAATTCCATATTTCAAACTCTTTCCTTTTTAGCTAACCTAATTGATTGACTCTAATTTCCTCCTAATTAAATCATATTTCAGATTACTTCCTATTATTACCCTAGCCATTTTTGGATCTAGGCCGAACCCACTTACCCACTCACGCACACAACACTTCAAACACAAAGAGAACAAAACAATAGAAAAATAAGACTTTAGGACATAGGCTAATCTAGCCCTAGTTCACAGCTACTCATTTCTAAACCCATGTGCTGCTCATTTCTAAACCCATGCTCAAACATAGTCACGTGCTTTTCAACCCCCACACATTAACCCTAAGGCCATTTATAGAAACCCAACTAGCAGCCTTTACTCTACTCTCATATTATGTAAACCCCTAGGCTATTATAAAACCCTAGTCATTTTTCATCTCTCCCTACCCTCAAAGGACACAGCGACCCCTCTCCCTACTTTCTCTCTCTCTCTCTTCCCAACAGTAGCCGCCTCCTTCCCATTCCTTCATCTTCGCGTCGACCACCCTCGCCATTGCACAACGCCGGTGAACCCTCCCTCCGACGCTCGATCCTCACCCGTGGCCTCCTTTCCTCCTCCTGACCGGCGCGCAACTCCACCTCCAAACGCACCCTCACCGACGCCCGCACCGACCCGTCGTTCATTGCTTCGCCATTCACCGCCCACCTCCCCGAACGGCTCCCCTCACCAACTACGCCACATCCCCTTTATTCCTCACGGCAACTTCCTCCGCCAAGCCCTTGCCGTGGCATCTCCTCTGCCTATAGCAGAGCTCCCGGTGATATCTCCCCGCCTCCTCGCCTCGCTGTCACCCACGGCCCCGCCCGCCATTAGCCGCGCTTCTCTTAACTCCGGCTCCCCTCCCCTGTTGCCGTCTCAAAACAGGGCCACCAACACTCGCGTCTCCGGCCTCGCTGTCGACCCGCTGTCCCCTCATCGACCATCCTCTCCAGTGCTCTCTCTGACCTTGCCAAGCCCCGCACGTCTAGCACTCTCCCTGCATCGCCTTCGCCATTGCCGTAACACCATGTCCACCTACGCCACGATACTCGCCGTCGCCGCTCTTGGCCTCTCTACGGCGGACTTTGACGCCGTCGTGGACAGCCGCCAATCACCGTGCCATCGCCGAGGCCGCCTGCATGCGTTAAAGAAATTGATACTGTGAGTCCTTATGATATGATGCTATTACATATATAAGTATATGCTGTTATTTTAAAGATAGGCTATTAATTCTGTGTGTTAGCTTATATCTAGCTACAGTTAGTAATATATGCTAGTAATTCCGTGTGTTAGTAATATATGCTATGTTGCCTGTTGGGACTAGTAATCTTGTATGTGTTGCATATTAAAATATAAGTTCATTATATTATTATAATGAGGCCAAGTATGCGAGAGTACATATATACATTATTAACATATTTATAAGTGCAGATTATAGGTGTAGCTGTATAAGTCATTATATAATGTGATAGTGATATGTTAAATTTTATAATTATTTTAGGACCTTTTAGCTGATATTACGAGATCTCTGACGCAGGAAATTCACGCCTCCATGACGAACGCGTGTGCACCCAAAATGCTTCAGGCAAGTATATTATTCTACAGATCTTCAAAGGCGCAAGTATTTACCCCTCACCAATATATTATCTTTTGCTAATTTTCAAAGACGCTAGTATTTATCACTAGCGAGTTTTAAACCATACTGTTCAGATTTTGTGACCGGATTACTAAACAATGCTAATAACCACTTTAAAGTACGTTCTTAATCTTATTGAGCCTAGTGACATGGTTGATTGCTTTCATTTTCCAATATTCTACTATCGAAATGCACTCATGGCTTGTATACCTTAATTTGAGAAATGTACACCGTTGATGATTTGTGATACTTGGTCTTCGGGACAAATTTACGGACTATTGTGCCTTTGGGCCATTACAGACTATTATGCCTTCGGGTCATTACAGACTATTGGGCCTTCGGGCAATTACGGACTATTGGGCCTTCGGGCAATTACAGATATTGGGCCCGCGGGGCATTTACGGAATGTTTGCCATACGACAAACATTGAACTACGGATACACTTATGGACACTTTGGGTGGGGTAGTCCAATGTAGTAGAGGCCGAAAAGCTGGATTACACTCTATTGGTGAACTTGACCGACAACTGACCGGGTCGGTGAGTATAGAGCCACGGGTAGCTCCCGTTGGCTTGAGTGTAATGCTAGTCACCTCCCCCTCAGACACTGGGCTTGTCACTAGTTAAGAGATTGATTGTTGCACTCTTTTTACCTCTGCTGATGTTATGGTGTAACCTGCAAAAAATTATTGTCACGAGTATCGCTGTACACACTACACTTGTCTCGATTATTACTGTACACACCACACTTGCTATACTCATTGTTGTACACCCTACACTACTCATGCTCACTGCTTTGCACGCTACAGTTGCTATGCTCACATGTTTCCTTATGCTTCTATGTACCATCTTGTTGGCATCATATTTTGTAAACCATATTATTATCTTGCCAAGGGTCATTTTATTACTAACGTTTTAAATCTTGCCGAGCGACCCTCGCTGACGTATATTTCCTTGTCTGTGAAATATACGTTAGGTTTTGACCAGAGTTCACAGAGGAGTTCACTTGGAGATTGAAGAGGGTGACTAAGGATTATCAGGAGCACGAGATCCACTGCTGAAGACGATAGACACATCGCAGCTTGCTAAAAGTTTAATAATTGTTGTAATCTTTCAGGTGTAATTTTATTTGGTGTAACTGTTTGTAATGGCCATGCTGGGCCTTAATTCTTTGTGTACATGTAATCTGGAAGTTAAAGAAATAATGTCATCGTTTTATTGTTTCGATTGTTCGCAAGCAGGAACCTGCCAAGTAGTCATACACAGAAGCTTATTGGGTTGGGGCTTCATCGCTCCAGCCAAGCGGGCCCGCTCGCGTCCTCGCTCCCAAGTATAATGGGAAGCGAGGCGTGACAAAAGATGCCAACAGTCGAGCTCTAGCCTTGGAGAAAAATTTGTTCGAGAAAAGAAGAAACACAAGCTTCGATCCAAGCCAACTCCTACAGACAAGCTTTGGCTCAATACTACAACAAGAGGGTCAAGGTCAAACATTTCCAACGGAGAGATTTGGTCCTCAGACAGGTCCTCCGCACAAGAGATATGACCGACAAAAGCAAGCAACCATTGGGGATGAACTGGGAGGGGCCCTACCACATTCGAGATGTCCTCAGCTCAGGAGCTTACCAGATTTAGACCTGTAGTGCATTCTGATCAAGAATCCATGGAATGCTGAGCACCTTCAAAGATACTACAACTGATCCTCCACAAAGTGCCGATCTCAAAAGGTGCTCTGTTAAATGTACCCAACTCAAGCTTAATAAATAAGTACTTCTTTTCTAAGTTTAACAGCTGTACATTTTTATTGTCTAACCCCCAGCTCAGATTGTGGCCTTTGTTGGTCTAACCCCACAGGTCCTAGTTCTGACACTTAGCATCCGACTCAAATCATGCTAAGCCTAAAGCCCCCAGCCCAAGCTGAGACCTCTGTTGTCGAGACCCACGGTCCTAGCGTAGACTATATGCCTAGCTCAGGATGGAGCCTTTGCTGGCGAGACTTCCAAGAGTGTCCCAATGTCAACTTCTGGCACTTGACCAATGATTGTGCCACGTCCAAACTGACCTCTAGCATTTGACCCTAATGGTCATGCTACATCCAAATGTGTGTTGGCGAGACTCCCGGGTCATGGTGCCGACCTTTGGCACTTGACACAGGTCGTGCCACATCCAAACTGACCTCTGCATTCGATCCAAGTGGTCATGCAATGTCCAAACTGACACTAATGAGACCCATGGGTCACGACGCTGACCGCTAGCACTCGACCCAGGTCGTGCCACATCTAAACTCAGCCGACAAGGTCCACGGCCATAGCTCTAACCTCTGGCAGTCGACCCAAGTCGTGCCATGTCCAAACTCAGCTGGCGAGGCCCATGGCCACAACTCTGACATGGCACTCGACCTATGGTTGTGCTACATCCAAACTGACATCTGGTACTCGACCCACAGGTCATGCCACATCCAAACAAATCCCTCAGCCATGCTGAGGCCCTCGACCCACATGTCATGCCACATCTGCACAAAGCCCACAGCCTACGATCTCACCCCAACCTCTAGCATTCGACCCCACGGATCATGCTACGTCCAAACTTGGCCATCAATCTTGCTAGATCCCATATAGTTACGACCCACGGTCCCAGCACCGACCTCTGGCTGACCCATGGTCATGCTATGTCTATACCAAGTGACCAGTCACACTGGGGCTTGCATTGTTGATACCCACAGTGCCAACCTCTGTCACTCAACCCATGGTCATATCACGTCCAAACTGACAGACATCACTCAACCCAGGTCATGCTGAAGTCAACCCCTAACTCAGGCTGGGGCCCAGGCTGGTCCGACCACAGGGTCATACCATTATCAAACATCACTCCACCCTGATCATGCTGAGCCTAATCCCCATCCCAGGCTTGGGCCGCAGTTGGTGCGACCTTAGGATCAAACACTTACATGCAACATTTGACCAAGGTTATGCTAAAGCAAGCGACGACCCTTCTAAATCCAATGCAGTCTGAGCTGATGCATGCTGCCACAAGTCCAAACTCCCTACTCAGATGCTAATATAAAGAACAAGTCCAGCTGCCTATTTGTCTTGACCCTAGGACTCCAAGCTGAGGTTGCAATTGAATAAGTCCCGAGATGCAGACTCACACACACTCAAAAGACGAAGGGGCCAATGCACGTTCAGCCAGTGATGCACAGTGGTATGTTGTGACTCAAGTGTTAGTCTCTTGAGTTCGAGATTTAAAGATCAGCACAACATTTTATTTAAAAAACAGAAGTTCGAGATCGACGCACAAGACCTTAGCAAAAGACAAAGATATAGAAGTGAAGAAATTTCGAAGTGTGGATAAAATATTTTTCATTCAGATGAAATTTGTTTCATTCATAACATTTTTCTACAACCGCTCCTCACAACGTACATGTATTTCAACAAAAAACAAAAATAGAAAAGCTACATATTCTGCTCTGGAGCGAACCCATCCTTGGCATAAGCCGCTCCGCCTCCATAAGCTTCCACAGAAGATTCATCAGTAGCATCAGGAGAAGAGCCATGCTCTGTTAGGAAGGAGAGTAGACTTGCCTGAGTAGGGTGCATCTTCAGGAACGTATTCTCATATACTTCCCCTAGTATCGAAAGAAACGTCGGCCCAGGCTTTGGCTTTTCTTAGCTCATCATGGTAGACCCTATCAGCCTTGATAGTTTGATCTCTATGTGCCTGCTCAGCCCTCTCGAGCTTCTCTCTCAGCCATGCTTCAGCCCTCCTCAGCTGTTCAAGTTCCTCCTCAGCTGTCATAATCCTCTTCTGAAGGGCATGCACCCCCTACAGGATGCTAACTTCTGTACACCCCGCCACTAGTCCCGAAGCAGAGCGATCTCTTTAGTAAGTGACTGATCCCGATCCCTCCAAATGCAGTGGCCGTGGAAGTAATGGCACAGCTCTGCTTGACCCTAAAGTGGCAAACCAAGGAAAATAAGTAAGAGGGAAGCTAAGCAGGAAAACCAACAGCTGAGGGACATCTCTGACTCATGTGTTGGAGGGTCATGGCCAACATGTCGATATCTAGCCCAAGGAGACTGGCCTCCCTCCCGGTCTCCCCTACCATGTAGCTGAGCGATGCCTCGTAAATCGGCACTGCCCTTTCCTCGCTCTAAGACCTCGATACCCCACTAGGCTGGGAGGCCTCCTCCTCCAGCTTCTGGGAGTAGTGGGCCAGATGCCTGCTAAGGAGCAGTCACCTTTGTTGGATACAACGATCTATGATGTCTTGTTTGATAATAACAAACCTTCATGAATATTTTTGATGTATTTATTAAGTATTTTCAGGACCAAATAAATAAGGATAACATAATGTTAAGCTTGTAAATTATGAGCAATGGCAAATGTTGTGAAATAAGAGCAAGAAAAGAAGAGGGGCAAACTTGTAATTAATGACATTTGACTTTGCCAACATAGTCCAAAAATTCCATGTAGGGATAATGAGATAATGTGTGCTAAATTGAAGATTCAAATAAATTTAAAGAGTCCTAATTAACCAAGGATTGATCAAGTTCAATGCACCAAGGAGATAAGATGAGGGTTCATCAATTTTGAAAGAGTCCTAGTGGATCTAGGAAAATCCAAGTGCAATCAATTTAAGTTGAAGAGTGTCTCTAAGATGAGAACTAAGGAGTTTTTATTGAATTAAAACTCTTGGGTCCAAGCTATATATATCTCCCAGCCCTAAGAAGAACCCCCCCCCCAAGAGAGCACAAGCATAGCCGGGCCAAGCATCACCATTGCTCTCCCAAGTTTGTGCTAAAGCCATCATCTTCAAAGTCCAAAAACCAAACCCTCACCAAGCACTCAAGAGATATCTCGACCATGGCATCCTAACTCTTCCAACATCCTTGCTTACTCACAGCCAAGAGAACTCTTCAAGCACCCAAGACATCAACCAAGGCCAAGCTTCATCAAGCCATGCAAACTCCATGCAATAAAGCCCTACAAGCATCCATGTAAGAAGCTAGCCCAAGGGATCTTCAACTTCCAAGTCAATCTCCCAGCGAAGCTCCTTCATCCTCCAAGTCATGCAAGGCGAACCCACAAAGCCAAAGAGACCAAGAGGCAAGCCAAGGCTGCCACAAGTCACAGCTTGGGCAGATCCACGAGCCAGACCCATGCTTCTACCATGCCAAGAGTCTTGCTGACTCGTGTCTGCATCCCTTGAAGGCTACCAAGTCACGGCCCTATCCTGCAGACTCACTTCCACGAGCCAAGTGCGCTGAACAATCGAGCCAAACTTGATTTCGCTTGCTGCAGCTGCCTCTTACTTTGCGCACCGACCACCCCCTGCAAGCAGCGCCAAAATCGATTCCGACCGAGCAGAATTGTGATTCTGACCGAGCCTGACCCATAAACCATTGAGCCAAAGACCATTGCTTTGCATACAAACAACCAGAGACAAATTTGAGCAATGAACTTTGAAGATCCATATATTTTGATTCAGTCATCAGATTGAGACACCGTTTGCACCAGTACGAAGCTGACGACGAGCACAATGATAGGGACTATTCATTTATCACAAACTGAGCTCTATAAACTCTGTTTACTATTTTTAGTTGTGATTGAAGTGTTTTAGATTCTTTGTATTATATACTTTCGTTTTTTGGGGTCCTTTTAGTCTCTTGACTTGTTGGGGCAAGTCAAGATAAAGTATTTGCTAGAATATTAGTGTCCGATACTTTGGGGAGTGAGGTACAGACTTGATGAGCTGAGTGTTGGAGCACGAAGTTTCGTACATTTTATATCTTGACATTATTATTCTAGTGATTACTTGGGGGCTGGAGTAGGTCGTTGGGGCGACCGAACCAGTGTAAATATCATGTGCACTCTGTGTCTGCTCCTGCATTATTTTATCTGCATGTCTTTGCTCTATGATTGTTTGACTGAGTAGGCTATTATTTTTATATTCACAAAAATTATTTCTAAGCCTATTCACACCCCCTCTAGGCTTAGATCACGGTCCAACAGCCTTAACCTTATTCTACGGGGGCTCGGCAGACTCCCAATTCGGTGGCTCGGGAGCTATGCCCTCGCTTACCTTCTCCTTATTGTTCCTCGTCCTCAGACGTTTGACTAGGGCACGACTGTTAGAATTGAACTCGTTGTCCGAATCGACGAGGATCATTGGAGGTGGGGCAGACTGTAAGGACCGTCTACCTTGCAATACTAACAACAACACGTTAGAGGGGGTGAATAGTGTAATGGCCCAAATTGCGTATTTAAAAATTAAACTTGCAAATGCAGAATTATAAATGCAAGGTGAATTTAAACACCACAAAAAACCAAACGCAAACACAAGATGTTACTCTGGTTCCCCAAACTTGGGTACGTCCAGCCACACCAATATCCACTATAATTTTCACACAGAGAAGTGAATACAATCTCACACATAGATACCTCACACAGAGGATTTTGGATTCCCACAAAGGGATATCCTTGCTTTCACACAAAAAGACTTATGCTCTCATACGGAGAGACTAAAACTCTCACATAAAGAGATCACAACCAACGCTCACACAGAAGGTTATACTCTCACATAGAGAGTAACTACCTCTCACAAAGAAAGCTAAGGTTTCAATAAAGTACCAAAGTAAAATAAATACTCTTACCTATGCCTTAAGATGAACTTACTCATTAATGAATGCAAGGCATGGAAGAGGATCTCCAAGTAATGAGATTTGCTTGAAAGCACTGGGATGATTTCCCTTGAACTTGACTTCAATGCATGAAGGAGATTAAGAGCTCTTAAGCGGGAAATGAGAGAGTTTGAGAGCGGCTTAATCAATATCTAAAGATTTTCAATAGTTCCAAGAAGTTCTAATGAACGCAGCCCTCTCATATATATAGGAAGCCAAAAGAAACCCTCAAACCCAAAGAAAAATGCCAAATCAGAAAATCTGCAAAGGCTAGAATTTGGCAGTTTACAGCATCGACAATCGACTGATGAACAATTGACAGTCGACTGGTCAACGGCTATAAAATTCCCAACGGCTATAATCTGACCCAGGACAGGCGACTGTAGAAGACTACACAGGCACCTGTAAATGAGCAGGCGACTGTATATCCTTCAGCAGGCAACTGTCACTAGGGATGGAAATGGAGCTGGAAAATGCAACTTTCGCACTAGTGCCTTCAGACGATAAATGACCATTTTACATGAGAATTTAAATATACAAGCAACTATAAATACATCATCAGTCGACTGACTTGCAAATTAGGATGAAACCCAGAAAATGCAAGTTGCGCACAGATGACTGTAGATCAATTCCCAGGTGCCTGTTGGAAGACAGTCGACTGTAAAATGAACTTCAGTCGACTGAGACGAAGAGCTCAAGAAGAGTCGAGAAATAAGTTGACTTGAGCGGTGCATACCAGTCGACTGTAGAAGGCTCGGTAGGTGGCTGGAATCACACAGTCGCCTGTCATACCTTCATCAGTCGACTGATGGAGAGCCAGAAACTCGAGTAAGAGTTTAAAGCAAGGCGAACCTAATGGGATGATTTCTACGATAATCCTAAGGCTCACTAAGATGGAACATGTAAATGCATGAATGAGTTAATCCAGCTATCAAGGCATTACAATAATCCTAGACTCAAAAAGAGAAAATCAATTAAATGAAATTACATGGATTACATTGCTTTCCTTAGAGTCTATGGCTTCAATTCTAGATGCATTGATGCTCCCTATCATCTCTAAGCTTTGGCACCCTTTGATTCCAAGCTTTGACATAGCTCCTCTTGATGTACATCCTTGCACCAAGCTATTAGTCTCCAAATCATGTTATTCTGCATTTGACAAACATGAGACTAAAACAAGAGAGACATTAGCAACAACATAATGTTGTGCTCATCATCAAAATAACATTGGTATGAAACATCAATACTCAAAAATCTCCCCCTTTTCGATGATGACACACATTATGTAAAACATAAAGAAATAAAGCAAAATATTAATGAGCTCCCCTACTTATATTCACCAATTGTAAAATGAAATACACAATTGTAAATACTCATTATACCAATTAAAATAATGAGAAACAATGGTGACATATAATAGGCATGGATTACATAAACCAATTGCAATAAGTATATTAACAATCTCCACATGAATGGTTTACATAACCCTACATATCTCTTCCCATGTGTGTGTGTGTGTGTGTGTGTGTGTGTGTGTGTGTGTGTGTGTGTGTGTGTGTGTGTGTGTATGTCTTCCCATAAATATCTCTCTCTCCCCAAATGCATATGTATGATAAACATGATTTACATAATGCATATATATCTCCTCCTTGTTATTGTCAAAAAGGTGGACAACAAATATACCCCCTAGTCATTCTAATTAAAGATGTGACAATATGCAAGAGATAAATAGATGTATGATACCAAATTGTAAAATTTTTTGGGTATCAATCACTATCCCATGCTCCCCCTAGATCATAGAAAAGGTCAAATTTTTTACTTCTAGAATCTAATACCAATTGTAAAGAAAGAGATAAAAGATAATCCTCTTTACCAATTGTAAAAAATACTTGGATCAATGGGCCTAAAGTGTATCAAAGCATATATATGTAAAAAATCAATCACATTGATACACATGACATTGCCAAAAGGAAATATAACAGAAATATGTTGGCAATATCCAATGGTTGAATTTTAGACCAATAATAACCAATTGTAAACATTGATATCAAGAACAACCCGAAATGAGAGTTAAAATATGTTTTAAAATATTTTAAACATACAACATATTAACTCCCACATTGACATACACATCGATCAACAAATGCATGTATGCCAATGTATTCCCTAAGGTCCCCATTTTCATGACAACTAAATATGAAAATATTTTCAAAATCATGAAACACAAACAAACATTCGGTATGCTACAAATAAATATTTAAGCACAATACCCATGCAATATGCATATGTTTGAGAGACCTAAATATTAGGGAACCAAACCCATGAGGAGTTTTATTTCTTAATGTAATCACATGAGGTGATCACATCCCTAACTAATGAGTTGATGAAACTATCCCTCTCTTGCACACTACACTTAGTGGCAATCAATAAACTCAAGGATTTCCTAGGAAAGGGTTTGCCTTTGCAAGAGGGACGGATGTGGCATGCTTAGGTGTAGAAATAAATTTTTTGGCATCCATAAAGTGAGGATTTTGCTTCTTAGCAAAAAATGAAGAATTTTCATTTTTCCTCACCACCTTGTGATTTACATGCTTCTTGTTGGTGTTATTGTTATACAAGAAGGCATGGTGATTCTTCTTAGGTGCTTTAGCAATATTTCCTGAATTTGCACCAAAAGAAGAATTAGAGGTGGGTTTGGTAACCACCTTTGGAGTGTATCCCAAACCTCTTCTATGGTTTGCCGGATGTTATTTTTCAAGTAAACTATGGAGTGAATCCCTAGAATGAACAAAGCTAATAAGCTTTTGGGATTTCTCTTCACATTTCAACGTAAGTTGTTGAATGCGAGATTCTAAGCTAAGGTTTTGAGCTACCAAATTTTCATTAATTAGGCTCAAATTCTTAAATTGAGAGAGAAGTGTGTCTCTCTCACTAGTGTCACAAACATGCACATTATTTACATTAACACTAGTAGATTCTAAGGCATGCACCATACTCATAGCATTCTTAAATTTTGCTTTCAATTTAGCATATGAGTCGATGCACTTACTTGCTCCATTGGAGACCACTTTGTATCGGTATTCAAGCTACTCGTAGGATAACTTCGGCTCCTCCTCAACTTCCTCATCGGATTCCTCCTCGCTAGAGCTTGACGAAGACTCTTCCCTTTAGCCATGAAGCACATTTCTTCGTTGGGGTTGAGCCATGCCTCCACCTCTTCATCACTTGAACTCGAGAAGATTGATGAAGAATCATCAAAAGCCGCAAAGCACATGTGAGTTAGCTCCTGGTCATACTCTTCTTCATCACTTGATGTGTCCTCATCAGAGTCATCAAATGTGCCGACAAGTTCTTCTTTTGGTTCTTGAACTTGGACTTGCCTTTCCAATGCTTCTTTCCTTTAACCTTGTAAGTCTCTTTGGTGGGTTTGGAAGGGCATTCGGTGGAGAGATGACATTTTCCTCTACAATTGAAACAAATCGGATTGTTAGAATTAGAGGCAAACTTTGAAGAAGATTTACCTTGCTTGCTTTTGAGGAATGCACTTAATTGCTGGGCAAGCTCCACGATTTCGTCTCCACTAGCCTCATCTTCTTCATCTTCTTCACTAAGAGCTTCTCGATGGAATTTCTTCCTCCATTTGATTAGCTCCACCTTGGCATGGAATGTAACCCCCTTTTGCTTCTCCGGCTTCTCGAGCTTGGTTGGTTGAATCTCATTCTTGTGTTGAAGCTTCACTAAAGTATCCCATGAGATTCCTAGTGCACTCCTCAACGGTGTATTTGGACATGTCATTTGACTCCAAAATTATGTTGGCCTTTGACTCCCATTGAGATGTAAGCGAGTCAAGGATCTTCTCCACTCGATCTTCTTGGGAAATCACCTTTCCAAGTCCTTCCAAAGCGTTCACGATGTCTGTGAACCTTGTGAACATTTCTGAGATGCTTTCTCCTTCCTGCATCTTAAACATTTCATATTTAGATCTAAACACACTTTGTTTAGACTTCTTTACCTTGGATGTCCTGTCAAAAGTAATCTCCAAAATATGCCAAATGTCGTTGGCTGATTTGCATATGGAGATGCGGTTGAACTCATTCAGAGTGAGGGCGCAATGGAATGCATTCATAGCCCTCACATTGAATTTGATAGAGTCCTTCTCCACCTTTGTCCTTAAGGCCGCGGGTGTAGTAGGCTTCTCAAAGGGCGACTCCGTGATTTCCTAAAGGTCTTGACCCTCCAAGAAGATCATCATTCTGATCTACCAACTTGGGTAATTAGTTCCGTTGAAGAGCGGGGGTCAAATGGATGATAGACCTTATTCATGAGACGTGGATATAACATTGAATGCCATCGTTGTTGTATGATATAACCTCGCTCTGATACCAATTGTAAGGACCGTCTACCTTGCAATACTAACAACAACACACTAGAGGGGCATGAATAGTATAATGGCACAGATTGCGTATTTAAAAGTTAAACTTGCAAATGTGGAATTATAAATGTAAGAGGAATTTAATCACTACAAAAAACCAAACGCAAACACAAGATGTTACCCTGGTTCCCTAAACTTGGGTACGTCCAGCCACACCAATATCCACTATAATTCTCACACAGAGAAGTGAATACAATCTCACACATAGATACCTCACACAGAGGATTTTGGTTTCCCACAAAGAGATATCCTTGCTTTCACACAAAAAGACTTATGCTCTCACAAAAAGAGACTCAAACTCTCACACAGAGACATCACAACCAATTCGCACACAGAAGGTTATACTCTCACACAGAGAGTAACTAGCTCTCACACAGAAAGCTAGGGTTTCAATGAAATACCAATGTAAAACAAATACTCTTACCTATTCCTTGAGATGAACTTACTCATTAATGAATGCACGGCTTGGAAGAGGATCTCCAAGTGATGAGATTTGCTTGAAAGCACTTAGATGATTTCCCTTGAGCTTGACTTCAATGCATGAAGGAGATTAAGAGCTCTAAGAGGGAAATGAGAGAGTTTGAGAGTGGCTTAATTAATCTCTAAAGATTTTCAATAGTTCCAAGAAGTTATGATGAACTCAGCCCTCTCATATATATAGGAAGCCAAAAGAAACCCTCAAACCCAAAGAAAAATGCCAAACCAGAAAATCTGCAACGGCTAGGATTTGGCAGTTTACGGCACCGACAGTCGACTGATGAACAACTGATAGTCGACTGGTCAACGGCTATAACAATCCCAATGGCTATAAACTGATCCAGGACAGGCGACTATAGAAGACTACATTGGTGCCTATTGACGCCCCTGCGTTTGCGTGTTTGTGCGTGATATGTAATTGGGGGCGTGAGATTTAAATATTTATAACCGCAAGCGCACGGTGTTGTAGTGTGGCTTGGGGGTCGAACTCAGGGAGGCGTGGTTGTGCTTGTGTCAAGAAGGATCGGGTTCACCCATGGGCGAGCTAGCCTGAATCAGATGATGGGTTGTCACGAAAAATGGAATACGAGGGATAAACAATATGAAGGGAAACCCCGGGACTTCGGTTTCTACCTTATCGTGCGATTCTCGCCGATACGGCCTACGGGTAGGATAGCGATCAGAATTAGGGTCTAATGGTGAGACGTTTCCTCTAAGAGTGGTACCAGCGTCCCATGGGCCCGATATTCCGGTCGGTGCCCGGGATGATACGCCGGACTTCCCGGGTTCGGTCAGTGGGCATTCCCATGTCCATTAACACTGACCGACTCTGGGAGCACTAAGCTCGCAACGATAACTCCCAACGTCTCGTCCTGCCGCTCCCGCACGCTAGGATTCGACGTCTACGCTAAGGGCGTGAGCTATGGCTAGGGGTTCAACCGCCAAGTTTATTCCCCCTTGGCCCAACGGTCAAAGGCGGTCTTTTTCCTGCCGATGACAAAAAAACACCCCGCATAACCGGTAGATTCCTAATCCCTATCGATTTCCTAGTCCTATGGACGCATCGGGGAGGACCCACGAAGGGGTTTCCACCAAAATCCCAGATTTGAGAACTACTCACACATTTTTACTAAAAGCAATCTAAATCAAAATCGACCGTTAGAAATATGATCAGGCGATTGAAAAGTAGTAAGAGCAATGCAATTAACACTATAGTAAAGTTTAACAAAGATAAGACAACTTACTAATATCTGAAAAATTACAGACGTCAAGAGAGAGAAAAAAACAGCAAAAAATAACAACTCCCGTTTCTGGAAAACCTAGGGGTCATATATATAGAATACGATATCACCCGATCGGTTGAAAAGTCAACCGATCGGGTGACCTGCTTCGTTTCTTCGGTAGTTCAGCACGAGACTTCACCCGGTCATGTGGCACGGTCGGTTGAGGGTTGAAGCTGATCGGTTGGATCTTCGTGCCGTCGGGTGAACCGGACGGTTGAGCTTTCCGTGTCTTGGCTTTGGAGAATTGGCTACAGGCGAACCGATCGGGTGAAGGTCACCCGATCGGTTGGCATTCAGTATCAAAATCCAGAGAGTTGGGGCGTTTGAACTGGCCTCTGAACCGACCGGTTGACTTTCCGCCCGCTTCAGCTTGTGTCCGGGTGGTGCACTCGTGCATCACCCGATCGGTTGGAAGTGACCAACAGGTCGGGTAAAGGGCTGAAAGATGCTATCTTCGTCGTTTGACCCCCTGGATCATGCGTGACTCCTCCCGTTGCTCCGGGGACTCACGATATCATCGTTATATGTCCCCTACACCGGCAAACTCCTGCAAAATACAAAAAACACGGAAAAGTGAAAGAAAACAAGAAAACACAAGAAAACGAATACAAGACGGCGGAAAACAGCGGACAAACACAAAAGAAGACGTGCGTGAATATATGAAATATAAACGCACGTCAAAATCCCCCAAGCTGAACCCTTCCTCGTCCTCGAGGTAGACGAGTGAGAGTAGGAGCTCGGAGGGAGAAAATAGAGAGGAAGAGAGGAAAGGAGAAAACAAAAAATCCTAAATCGCCCGTCAGAGCCAGCAAAATCAAAAACACACACCAAGCTAACAAACGCCAAATCACATCACTAAACCGAGGAATACGAGTCCAGACAAGTGTCATGGACCCACGCCGTGAAGCGCGAGTGAGTGTGGTCGTGTGCTAGCAAACGGTGTCACTATCTACATTGTGCAATAAGCTCCATATACACAAATCCAAGAAATGACCCAAATATCGATTCGATTTGAATTAAGCGGTGAATATATGGCTCAAGCATGCAAGAGAAGAGTATGAGAATAGATGTGCATCATGTGTGAGGGACTCCACAACTAGGGTTAAGGAAATCACCACAGTATAGCCTAGTTAATAGCTAGAAATTTCCTATTCCATGTGTTTTCGAAAGCGACGGGGGTTGAGATGATGTGGAGTAGAACGCTCGGTGCAAATTCTCACCTTCCCTTTATTCTTGGTAAGTAGGAAAATATTCACAATCATATATATTTTTTTGGGTTTTGGATATATGTATTTTTTTTTGGCTTTTTGGCTATACAATTTTCTCTTTTCTTTTCTTTTTGGGGTTTTCTCTTTTTTTGGAATTTTTGGGGTTTTGGCTATACACATGTGTACTCTCCCAAGTGGGAGAACGGTACACGACGAGGGGATTTGCACCAAGTAAAACAAAAAAGAAGTCGGATTCTAGACACTTGGGCAAGGGAGATATTTCACTAATCAGAGCGTAGGCTAAATGGGTTATCCTGGTCCTAACTGTGGAATCCCGACACATGCGAAATGAAGCATACGATATATATATTCATGCATACAGAAGTAGATAGGAGAAGCAAATACCACATATTCAAATCGAAACATGATAGTCTAGGGGTCATTCCTGGACAGTGATCGGAGCCCGGATACACGTCCCGGGCACGCGACTCGCTAGTCTTACCGCAAGCGCACGGTGTAGTGGCGAGCGGGTATCGAACACAGGGAGGCCTAATGACAGTGTCTTCTTCAATCCACCTGGCTATAAGAATGGTAGAGAAATGTTCGCAGTAATGCGGTCACAGTCGTTCAATTATACGAAAGAAAATATCAAATTAATAAAGACGTCTAGGGATAGGGAATCCCCGCTACTTGTCGTATCTCATCATTGTGATTCGTAGGTTTCACAATTGCTAGACTTGAAATTCGGGTGAACTAATTGCAACCTAATGTAGAACCAAGCTCACGCTCTCGCGCTATTGCCGGTCTATAGCAGACCTAGGGTAGGGTCCAATCTCTTGCAAACCCTAACCTAGGCAAACTCCCATGAAGAACAACATCATCGTTCAATCATATCTCGAGCCCACTCTCGTGCAAACTCGAGCTATGACCTAGATTGGGATAGTTCCTACATGTCCAATCTCTTGCAAACGGGTATTGGTATAGAATTACAATCGAAAACCCTAGTTTCGGTCCAATCTCTTGCAAACCGATTCCGGAGAAATTCAATTGCAACCCAATTCGAATTTCTAGGGCTTCCTATCGAGTTGAGATCCAATCTCTTGCAAATCCCAATCGGTATCAATCCCTAGCTATTCGTATTAAATCAATCCCAAACTAACCCTAATCAATTCTAGCAATAATTTCACCAATTCATCACAAATTAGAAAAAGGGTTCGTAAGGTTCATCCCTACGCCCTAAGACGATAAAACTACTCACACTTCATAATGAAATTCAATAGAAATTCATAAATAAAATCAATAGACTTCATAGCAATATTCAATATATCAATAAAAATGGAGTTTTTGATAGGGAGAGAGACAAACCAATGAAGAACAAAAGAGCATCCAACAAATTAACACTTTTCTCTCCTCCCTAAAACCTAAATCTAATCCCTAAAAAGTAATCTCAAAAAGGCTGCAAAAGTTCTGAAAAAGCTCTCTAAACTAGGTTAAAAACTGGGGTTAAATACCCCCAAATCGCCCAAAAAACTGTGACGAAACTGCCCCTGCGCAGCCTCAAAATCGCAACTTACGATACAGGCAGCGCGGCTCACTCGGCCGAGTGAGAGACCCTGACGGATTCGAGAGAGTTGGGGGTCTTGGGGGTCGTCTCATCGGGAGTCACTCGGCCGAGTGACATTTCTTCACTCGGCCGATAGGCATTCTTCACTCGGGCGGACGGCGTTCGTCACTCGGCCGAGTCGGTCTTTGGGGCTAACTGACGGATTCCAGAGAGTTGGACATTTTTGGTTGCCGTCGTCTTGGCTCCACTCGGGCGAGGGATGACTCGGTGCTCGGCCGAGTGGTCTGGCGATGCTCGGCCGAGTGCACGCTGATATTAGCTCTGTTGCGTGTCCGATCTGGCCGGCCGAGCGGGCTTTCTATGCTCGGCCGATTGACTCCTTCACTTGGCCGAGTGGCATGCTGAAAATGCCCATTCTTTGTATTTTTGCCTCCTCGTCGCTCCTACGACGTTCTTTCTTCTTCCACTCCTCTCCAATCGCAGAATACCCCTCAAGAGAGTCGTCGGTGACACTCCGGAGTGGGTGCATCTCAGAATCACTCCAAATCGCTCCAAATCTCCTAAAATACGACAAAAACAACAAATCGTGAAAAGCATCGCAATATTGTCGAATAAACGTGTAAAACACGATTTGAGCGATCTAAATGGCATGCAAACATGCAGAAAAAAGGTGTAAAATACGGAGTGATCAAAATCCCCCAAGCTTACCTCTTACTCGTCCTCGAGGAAGATGAGTAAAAAGCGAACCCGGTGGATAAAGATAAAGAAAACGATGGAGAAATGGAAAATGAAAAATGAAAAACAAAGTAGAAAACGAAGAGGGAAGTTGCTAGATCATTTTTCTCAGGACGTGGGTTTTGCTTACTCATATAGCATGCATCGAATATAAAACACATGTCAAAGAATTTTATTTTGATATCATAGTATAATGGTGCATTTGAAATAGAAAACCCAAGAATATCAATATAGCATGAAAAAATGGATTAATTCTAAGATTAACATCGTCTGAAGCATCTAAATCGGTATACAACATCGTAGATCACACACTTTTCAATTGAATGCTTTCTATAAGGAGTATGAGAGATATCACACGATAGAGTAGTAAGAATAGAAAAAGTGTGGTTTTCATGAAATGAATGCTAAGCGTAGATTTCTGGATTTCGTGAAACTTTAGCAATCTCACCGAGTATAAAATATTACCTAGCCTAGGTTGTCATGCACCGTCAGGTAGTCACTCTCTCACACATCATTGGATTCTCTCCCCCAAGCTTATCCATAAGCATGGTGGCATATACAAAACAATATTTACATCCCCGTTTCTTATGAAGCTCCAAAAGTCAAAGAAAACAAAAATAAAAGCTAAAGAGGGAAGAAAGAGAGAGGATATGAGATGGGATCGTTTTCAAACTTATTTTCTCTCTTCTTCTCTTATTCTCAAATCTTTTTCTTTTTCTTTTTCTTTTTTTTCTTTTTTTTCATAATATATATACACAAATGATCCCAAATCAAAGAGAAGGATATACAAGTATTTTTTTCTTTGGGTTTTGGGGAATTTGGAGCATGTGATATAATAACGGGGGAATGCCAATAATAGAATTGCTAAGGGGAGATTCACCAATGAATTTAAAATAGGGAAATAATGTTCAAGATATGTGGAGAAAGAAATAAATGTATCTCTCGGTTCACTCTATAGGACGTGCATGACAACTTCAGCAGGGTAATCTAGTCTACTCAGTTTGATCTCAAAAAGTAAACTAATCCAGATTTATCAATGCTAGCAAACATTCAATCAACCTGAAGTGAAGCGTACAAATCATGCAATAAGAAGTGATATGAGAAAAGAAAGCAGTACTCCAGATATAAGCAATCAATGCGTGAATCTTGGTGTGTTTTCTACGATAGCATACATATGAATCATCAGACATCAGCTAATAATAGAACTTCATCCATTTTCATACGGAAAAAGAAACGGGTTACTATTTCTAAATGCAAGGCAGAACATAGCATATGATATCAGAAATAAAAAGCTATGACACGACAAAATTAGCATGCATATAGAGAAAAGCTAACACCACGTCATCATCATCACAGAAAAGTCATCTCTAGCAGAAGATGAAAGAAATAAAGACAAAAGAAAATAAAAACTATTTACGATGCAGCACACAAAGAGAATAAGAAAAACGTGATGCATGGTAAAAAAAGAAAAAGTGATGAAAAATGGGTGCAAAAGTAGAAAAAACGTGGAAAAACTAAAAATAAAGGTGATAAAAGCGGAAAGTGTGAGAACTCACTCCCCCAAGCTAAAGTGCACAGTGTCCTCAATGTGCGAAGTGTGGCACACCGAGAGACGTGTAATGGGTGGGGGGTGGGTTGCATGCATGATAAAAAGAAATAAAAATAACAAAATGAAAATATGATGCAGATGTGATGCATGCAAGGATAAGAGTGATGCAGATACGTGTGTGTCACCAAAAATACTCTCCCTCACTCCCGAAAAAGGATATAGAATGATATGATCAAAACGAGGACAAAAATAGTGAGGGGAGGAGGGGTGGGCAAAATCATCAGGACCAAGCAGAGAATGGGCAGCATGACGGCAAAAAAATATCAATGGCATCAAGGGTGTGCCTAAGCTGGTGGTGCTGTGCCATCTCCGTCCTGAGGCGGAGATGGAGGTGGTGGTGGTGGTGGCTGGGTAACAGTCTCCTGGGTGGGTGGTGGTGGTCGTGGCAGTCGCTCGAGAATCTGGGTCAGGCAAAAGTGAATGCCGGGAAGTAGCTCGAGGCGGTGCTGCATGGCGTGACTGTGGAAGACAGAGCCCTAAAATCGCCCCTGAGTCCACTCATAGCCCCCTCAAGAGCACGAATGCTCTGAACTAAGGCGTCAGGGGGTGGTGGAGCGGAGGGACGGACAGGTCTAGGCTGAGCAGGTCGGGGCTGTCGGACACGGGCGGTGTAAACAATCGGGCTAGCAGGCATGTGTGGAAAGGGGGCTGTGCTCACTAGTGGATGCCCAGCCTAAGTGCGAGGTTGGGACGCGGGCTGGTGTGAGGTGGAAGCAGCAGTAGTGGAATTCGAAGACAAAATCGGTGACGAGGCGGCAAGGGAGGTCAGTGACACAGACATGGGAACAGACGTCACGACACTCTCGGATAGGACGGCTGCCGTGGAGGCAGAAAGGTCGACCGCTGGGGAGGAAGTGAATGGAGCAAAAGGTGATATCCCAGCGGAGATCAAAGTGGATAGGGTCTCCACGACAGAAGCGAACAAAGACTCGTCGCTCTCAACAATAGAAGGTGGACGCTCGGGTTGCAAAGAGGTGAGGGGCTCAACTGACAGGGGCACAACAGTGGTGGGAGTGGTGGTAGACGTGGTGGAAGTGGAGGACGACTCAGCAAGTGTACTCCCGACACCGGCAGAAGTGTGGACAGAGGTGTCGGGAGCGGCAGAAAGTGCAGGCTCAGGCTGAGGGATCATAGGGTCTACAGGTGCAGGGGGTGCCTGCTCAGCCTCCTCGGCCTCAAGCACGTAGGCGGCGGGGATCAGGAGATCCATCGCCGGAAGCCAGTCCTCGTGTGCCTGTCCTATGTGTGTCCGAGCGGGGCTCTGGAGGATCATGTAGTCAGCACCGAAGGGACCGTGCAACCATACCCAGTGCCGCTAGCCGTGGGGACGAAGCATCTTCATCCGGGCCATGACGTCTATCGAAAGTGAAGTGGGGCCCAAAGGTCGACGCAGGTCGGCCGGAAGGTCCTCGCCGTCATCAGGGCTAGCAGGGTGATCAGGCCGTCGCAACATATCGGGGAGCGAGCGCCCACCGATACTATGATGCGGTCCAAAAACCAGCTAGCGACATCAATCTCAATGGCGGGGACCATCGCAACACCATCCCTATCCAGAACTCTGGGGCGAGTCATCGCGTAGAGCATATAGAGCTCAGGCGTGGACATCGTCCCAGGCTTGTACCTCGCTAGAAAGGTGGTCGCCATAAGGCGCTGGGCTATGCGGAGGTAGGGGTGGACTATGGCTGAGGCCTTGGCCCTACTAGGGTCAAAGGCGTGTGGTAAACCCGTGATCCTGGCCCAGAAGGCGTGGGAATCGAAGGATGGCGGAGGGATGTGTGTGTGGGCGTAGGCTCGGTCGGGTGTGGGGACTGCGGGCCACTGAAAGAATGCTCTAAGCATATCGAGAGTGATCTGACACTCTCGATCCATGAGTCTAAAGGAGCATCCCTCAGCGGTCCGGGCGATCGAGCTAAGTACCTCGAGTGTCGGACGGACGTAGGTGTCTGCCGACACAGACAAAAAATCTCGCCAACCCACGTTGTCGTACAACGTGAGCATCCCCTCAAGTACCCCCAGGTGGTCTAGGTCTGCTAAATGAGCGAACCTGGAGGGTACTATCGGGCGCTGGGTGATACGCTCAAATCAGACACGCTGTGCGTCGTCTCTGAACGTGATGCCCAGCGGCCCGACGACTGGAGCCTGTGGTGGCTGTGCATGAACGGGATCGGCTAGAAGTGGCTGCGGATGGATGGGGTCAGCTGGAAGTGACTGTATGGGGTGAGGTGGTGAAGGTGGAGGGGAGTCCTCCCTAGCGTGGGAGGGGCCGGGCTCATCCTGCCGCTTCCGCTTGGCGAAAGCTCCCCGAGTGCGTGGCCGTGTACGGGGCGGCATGTGTGCCCCGAGTGCTTATCCAACTAATGAAAAATGCGGCGTGCTAAAAATGGAACGATGGTATCTGAACACGCTGCGAGAGCAAAACAGCAGATAAGTGCGAAGACGCCGCCTCCACGAAGCCAATAGCGCGTCCGAAAGCTCCCCTAAGCTCCCCCAAGATAGCATGCGCATCAAACAATGATATCAACGTATAAAATTCAAAATACATGGGGGGATGAGGTATAACAGATAAGTAAAGAAGTCGATTTGAGTTAGGGGCTCAATGGGCGTACGGATCGTCAAAAATGGGAGAAAAAGGAGCTAAGGGGCGAAATGTGGGGTTTCCGACGGTCGGCCGACGGCGAGGGAGGTCGTCGGAGGCGGCGGTCGGCGGTGGATGCTCGGCCGACGGTGGTCGAGCGAGCGGGGGCCGGCGATGTGGCGATTCGGGCGAGTGGGTGTCGATCGCGGGTGAGGGAGAGAAACAGACGCGGGGTTCAGGCGATTTGGGGAAAATGTCGCTTCGAATTTCGTGCCGAGCCCACTCGTAATATATAAGTGAAGTTACGACTCGGATCGTAACGAAAAAGTTTTTAAATTTTCTCCTTCCGATTACGACTCGGCCGAGTGGAAAAAGTCCATTCGGCCGAGTGGCACAAGCTACTCGGAAATTTTCGCCCTAGGAGGGTATCAGTTTCACTCGGCCGAGTGAAGAAATATACTCGGCCGAGTGGCAGTTTATGCTGAAATCACAAAAAATACAGAGAGTTGGGTACAGCAGACTTCCCTCGTTGGTGCGCCACTCGGGCGGACGGCTTTCTTTGCTCGGCCGAGTGACTATTGTACTCGGCCGAGTGAGGCTCTGTTTCCTGCTTCGGGGCTCCGTTTTGGCTCTACTCTCTGTTTTTCTTCCTCCAGGTGGTTTCTTCCTCCTCCTAAGCCTCGAGCGCATTCCTGGAGCGCTCTTCTTCGCCTCGGTCATCCTCCATATGATAGATATCCTTTCCTCCTCCTCCTGTCAAAGAAAATAGGACCCGTTGTCACAATTTTTCGGGCAAACGACTCAAAAACACTAATAAAGTCTAAAACAAAAATAAAAACTAAAAATAGAAATAATGCGATAACTGTCGGGTTGCCTCCCGACAAGCGCTCGTTTAAGGTCTTGAGCTCGACCCCTTTAAATTTTCAATTTAGCGCGGGATGTTGGGTGCAAATTTGCCGGGAAGACCGCTCGTATTTGGATCATGGTGGTGTGTGGTCTTCCTCAGCGCCCCTTCGTCACGGGCAATGTTGGGGGGTGGCTCCCCCATGCTAGTGCTTATTCCGGTCTTCGACTTTGTCGGTGACACCGATCGTCGTATCGGTGGAGCTTTCTTCGGAGTCCTCAACTTCGAGAGCTTGCAGAGCTCCCGTATTCTTGCGACATCAGTGTCTCCATCATCAATCGCCATGGAGATATCAGGGGAGTGCTCCATCTTCTCTTCCTCAGCCAAATCTTGGCCTTCTTCGAAGCTATCTTCGTGGGGTGCGCCGATGGAGTGGGGGATCGCCTCTTCGATGACCTCGTCGAGGAGGTCCATGTAATCTAGCTCCTCATGATACGTCATGTGCTTCATTGCCTTCGGTATATGGAGCTCCACTTCGATGTTGCCGACGTTCAAGGTAAGAGTCTCCTCCCGCACATCGAAGATGACACCGGCGGTGGCGAGGAATGGGTGTCCAAGTATGAGCAATGTATCGCCCTCCTCCTTGATGTCCATTATCACGAAATCGCATGGAAAACATATGCCTCCTGGAACTTGTAGTGGGATGTCCTCTGCGATCCCAACCGGCCTTGTAATCCGACCGTCTGCTAGTTGAATCCGCATGTCGGTAGGCTTTAAATCCGTGCCGGTATTCAACTTCCGGAACATGGAGAGAGGCATGAGGCTAACACTAGCCCCCAAATCCACCAATGCTTTTTGTAGGGGGACGCCGCCTAGAGTGCAAGGAATCCGGAAACTCTCTGGATCTTTAAATTTGGCGGGCTCCTTTTCCCTCTTTGTGAACCAAGTCCCTTCCTCCGCGAGCATGATCTTCTCCTTCCTCTTCCTTCCCGTAATCAAGTCCTTTAAGAACTTGGCATAGGATGGGATTTCCACTATAGCGTCGAGGAAGGGGATATTAAGGCTCACCCCTCTCAAATACTCGAGAAACTTGGCTAGCCGTTTCTCCATCTTGGCTCTAGCTAGCCGTTGAGGGAAGGGCACCGGTGGCATAAATCGGCGCTCATCAATAAGCTCCTCCATTCTAGATTTCACTTCTCCTTGCGGCTCCTTCTCTTTTTCAACTTCAATTGTCGGCTCGCTCTCTTGTAGAATCTCCACCACAGGTTCCTTAATTTGAGTCATGGGGGGTGGTATCCTTCCCTCCTCTTGTAGTAACCGCAACCACGGCGTTGATATGGCCGGTGTTGCCCCGTGGATTTTGCTCGGGTTGAGCCGGCAACTGTTGATTGTTTCTATTGAGCAACGCAAGTTGCTCCCCAATTTGAGCGACGACGGTGGTAAGAGAATCTTGTCCTGCCTTCAACGAAGCATTGATTTTCCTCTGCTCCACCATAAACTCCTCCACCTTAGCTTCAAATTCCGAGCGTTGTTGAGCTTGTGGAGGGTTGGGATTTCTCCAACCTTGATTGTACCCGGGTGGCCTATAAGGTCCCACTTGTTGCCTCGGTGGGAAGTTTTGTTGCGGTGGCCCCCTTGGTGGATAATTCGGTTGTTGTGGTGGAGCTCGAGCTTGAGGAGGTTGTTGTTGCGGGGGATTCAATGCACCATCATTATTGGCATATGAGAAGCCCGGATGGTTTCTAGTGGCCGGATTGGCCCAATATCCAGAATTCCCCGCGACATATTGAATTTGCTCCAACGCTCATTCTCCATGCTCTCCTCCTACATACATGGCTTGGGGTTGGTCTTGCCAATCGCTCATATGATTTGTCGGCGTGGATGTAGAAGGGACTCCTTGAGGCTCTGTAATGTACTTCTCCAATCTCTCCACTACCTTGTGGAGAGAATCAAATTTGTTGGCTAGCTCCGCGACGGCCTTGGCCTCATAAATGCTAGACGGCTTCAAGGAGGACGAAGTGTGTCCTCGCACATCGCCCCACTGTTGGTTGTTCGAGGCCATCTCCTCAAGCAAAGCCGTAGCTTCATCCGGAGTCTTCGACAAAATGGCTCCATTTGTGGTGGCATCGATAATCTGCTTCGTGCCCGGTTGGAGTCCATTGTAGAAACTGTGGACAAGCTCCCAATCCTCAATGCTATGATGGGGGCATTGATGTTGCAAGTCCTTGAAGCGCTCCCATGCCTCGTAGAGAGTCTCCTGTGGTACTTGCTTGAAGGACATGAGAGCACTTCTTATCTTCACCGTCTTAGAGGGCGGGTAAAATTTGTCGACGAAGGCACTCGCCAATTCATCCCAAGTGGTGAAGATTCCTTTAGCTTGCGTCCTCAACCAATATAATGCCTTGTCCTTGAGTGTGAAAGGGAAGAGGCGCAGTCTGATAGCATCTACGGAGACGCCCGGCATTTGGAAGGTGGCACATTTTGATAGGAAGAGCTGGATGTGGTAATGAGGGTTTTCATGGGAGTTCCCATGAAAAGGATCTTGTTGCATAAGAACCACCAATCCGGTCTTCAACTCGAAATTTTTGTCGGCCACCAACTCCGGCATGGCTATGGACGAGGTCGTGGAAGAAGTCGTAGGTCGAAGCCTATCTCTTATGGAAATGATCCTCGCCATTCGCTCCGCCAATTCTTCGGGTGTCTCAGGATGGGTCATAAAATTTCCTTCCGTAACGGGTCTCCTCTCCGCTCGAATCCTCCTCAATTTACGCTCGATCTCTGGATCGTATAGTATTTCTTTGGGGTTCACCGAGGATCTCGTGTACATGCAAGGGAAAACAGAGTTTCAAAGAAATAGTTAGCACAACGGAAGGGCAAAATAAAAATAGAAATAATAGAACAAAAAAGAAAAATAGCTAGGTAGGTAGAATCAAACACTATTGCCTCCCCGGCAACTGCGCCAAAAACTTGATCGGAGCCCGGATACACGTCCCGGGCACGCGACTCGCTAGTCTTACCGCAAGCGCACGGTGTAGTGGCGAGCGGGTATCGAACACAGGGAGGCCTAATGACAGTGTCTTCTTCAATCCACCTGGCTATAAGAATGGTAGAGAAATGTTCGCAGTAATGCGGTCACAGTTGTTCAATTATACGAAAGAAAATATCAAATTAATAAAGACGTCTAGGGATAGGGAATCCCCGCTACTTGACGTATCTCATCATTGTGATTCGTAGGTTTCACAATTGCTAGACTTGAAATTCGGTTGAACTAATTGCAACCTAATGTAGAACCAAGCTCACGCTCTCGCGCTATTACCGGTCTATAGCAGACCTAGGGTAGGGTCCAATCTCTTGCAAACCCTAACCTAGGCAAACTAGCGTGAAGAACAACATCATCGTTCAATCGTATCTCGAGCCCACTTTCGTGCAAACTCGAGCTACGACCTAGGTTGGGATAGTTCCTACCCGTCCAATCTCTTGCACACGGGTATTGGTATAGAATTACAATCGAAAACCCTAGTTTCGGTCCAATCTCTTGCAAACTGATTTCAGAGAAATTCAATTGCAACCCAATTCGAATTTCTAGGGCTTCCTATCGAGTTAGGATCCAATCTCTTGCAAATCCCAATCGGTATGAATCCCTAGCTATTCGTATTAAATCAATCACAAACTAACCTTAATCAATTCTAGCAATAATTTCACCAATTCATCACAAATTAGAAATATGGTTCGTAGGGTTCATCCCTACGCCCTAAGATGATAAAACTACTCACACTTCATAATGAAATTCAATAGAAATTCACAAATAAAATCAATAGAATTCATAGCAATATTCAATATATCAATAAAAATGGTGTTTTTGATAGGGAGAGAGACAAACCAATGAAGAACAAAAGAGCATCCAACAAATTAACACTTTTCTCTCCTCCCTAAAACCTAAATCTAATCCCTAAAAAGTAATCTCAAAAAGGCTGCAAAAATTTCTGAAAAAGCTCTCTAAACTAGGTTAAAAACTGGGGTTAAATACCCCCCAAAATCGCCCAAAAAACTGTGACGAAACTGCCCCTGCGCAGCCTCAAAATCGCAACTTACGCTGCAGGCAGCGCGGCTCACTCGGCCGAGTGACAAATGTCACTCGGTCGAGTGAGAGACCCTGACGGATTCCAGAGAGTTGGGGGTCTTGGGGGTCGTCTCCTCGGGAGTCACTCGGCCGAGTGACATTTCTTCACTCGGCCGATGGGCGTTCTTCACTCAGGTGGACGGCGTTCGTCACTCGGCCGAGTCGGTCTTTGGGGCTGACTGACGGATTCCAGAGAGTTGGACATTTTTGGTTGCCGTTATCTTGGCTCCACTCGGGCGAGGGATGACTCGGTGCTCGGTCGAGTGGTCTGGCGATGCTCGGTCGAGTGCACGCTGATATTAGCTCTGTTACGTGTCCGATCTGGCCAGCCGAGCGGGCTATCTATGCTCGGCCGATTGACTCCTTCACTCGGCCGAGTGGCATGCTGAAAATGCCCATTCTTCGTATTTTTGCCTCCTCATCGCTCCTACGATGTTCTTTCTTCTTCCACTCCTCTCCAATCGCAGAATACCCCTCAAGAGAGTCGTCGGTGACACTCCGGAGTGGGTGCATCTCAGAATCACTCCAAATCGCTCCAAATCTCCTGAAATACGAAAAAAACAACAAATCGTGAAAAGCATCGTAATATTGTCGAATAAACGTGTAAAACACGATTTGAGCGATCTAAATGACATGCAAACATGCAGAAAAAAGGTGTAAAATACGGAGTGATCAGACAGGTATATAAAATAAAATCACAAAGTAGAAGCACCCCAAACACTAGTCACGACACACGACTCACAAAAAGCAAAATGGACCCACGATGCATGAAATGCAAGAGGACTCGACTTCCATGGGTTAGTGAATGTGATTATCGATGCCATGCTAGGTGTGTGTGATTTTGTGGCAATTCATCATAGGGTTCATCTCTAGGTGAAGGAGATGAAAAAGAAGAGAAGAAAAATAAAAACACGATGAAAAGGACTTAAAAACGAAAAAGAAAGACTCAAATGACGCACAAAGTGCGACTCCCCCAAGCTGAAGTTTGCATTGCCCTCAATGCAATAGAATTAAATATGGGAGGGCAATGAATATGGGGGGGAATACGCACAGACACAAAAAGATAAGAAAGACAAGAAAATCACACAAACGAAACTGAAAATAAAGAGAAATCACACCACGCGACATATAAACAGAAAATAAAAGAAGTAAAAAAAAGGAAAATCACACCACTTGACATAAAAATAGAAAAAGGAAGACAGAAAATGGCACGACTCTATAGATAAAACAAGCACATACAGAAAACAGCACACGAAGACACACAGAAAAAATTGACTTCCCCCAAGCTAGACATGACAATGCTAGCAAGATGATATGATCGTGAAAATGCAGAGATATGTAAGGGGGAGGTCAGAAAACAAAATGAAATCAAAAAGCAGGAGATGGGGAGTCCTCGCCCTCCTCGGAAGAGGGTGTGGATGGGTGGTCGGGGGAGGCAGGGGGTGTGCGGAGAAGTGGGGAAAGAGGTGGAGGAATAGGTGCAGTGGGGATGTGAATGATGGGTAGAGTGTCGGTGGAGGTGGGTGGTGGTGGAAGAGATCTGGAGCGCACCTGCAATTTCTTGCGGCGCATATATGCAGTGACGGTGGAGGAGGGAGGAGGTGGTGTGGGGGCGACAGAAGTGGTCGTGAGAGGAGAAGTGGATACGGGGATGGAAATAGATGTGGGAGGGGGAGATGATCGCCTAGGTGGGGGTGAAGGAGGCGGGGATGGGTGGGATGGTGGAGGAGAAGAATGTGATGGGGGAGGTGACGATCGTCGAGGTGGTGAAGGTGGTGGTGAGGGGTGTGGTGTGGGTGGTGGTGGTCCGTGGACGTGAGTGAGAAGGCGAAGGATGGCAGCCACGTTCCTATCAAGTGCGAGAAAACATGGGTGAGAGAGAAAGGAGGATGGTGATGGGTTCGAGGGGACAGAGGACGTGGCAAGAGCACGGAGAGCAGCGACCTCGGCCTCGAGAGCAAGACGAGCTGAGGCCTGGCGGCGACCAAAAGAAGCAGACTGACGTGAAGCGGAAGTGGTGTCGAAAAGTAATGTGGAAATAGTGCCGGCGGCAGTGGTCATGCCGGCACTGGACACAAGGCTGTAGAGGGCCTCAGAAAGATCCTCAGCAGTGATAGGGCCAGGAGCACGGTTGGTGTGACTCGGGCCAGCCCCGATATCTCCCCGGGACGCAGGGATATCCTGCTCGCCTAAGCGGTCGGCAGGGGAAGGTGGTCTACGTGCATCCGGGGGAAAGAAAGGAAGGCGCAACCCCGCTAGAAACTCGGGATCGGGCGGAAAAGTCCAATCTCCCACTACAGCAATAGTCATGCGAGCGGGGTTGGGGAGAATGGTGTAGGGGGCTGCGGGGTGGCCGTAGTTGAAATTGAAACGACGATCAGGGCGGGGCTTAATCATATGAATATGCCGCATGACATCAAGATCTAGATGTGAGGGTCCTGCGGTAATGGGAAGACCTCGGGGGATGTGGATATTAAATTGGGGAAAGAAGCAATGACAGTGATTATTCCCCCACAACAAAGATTTCCCTTGCCGGCCCGACTAATCTCGAGGAGCTTGTAAATAAGTCAGTCACCGGCATGGACGGGGACAGTAGGGGCTCTAAAGCTAATTCCATCATCGTCTTGAACGAAAGGGAAAGTCATGGCCCATAGAATGAAAAGATCAGGGATGGTCACGATGCCTGACTCATCCCTGGGGAAAAATGCGGAGGATATGATCCGATGGGCCAGACGGAATATAGGATGGATGATTAAGGAGGCCTTGGCCTTACCTCAGGGATATCGAGGGAGTAGGGTGAGGCGGAACCAAAAGTTATCGACGTCGAATTCGGGTGGATACCCGTAGTGTCGGATAGTGTCGTCCCCAAGGATGGGGAAACCAAATATAGTATTGATCATGTTCAGGTTGGTGCGAATGGTTCTGTTACGCACCCGAAAAATGACGGTCGACCCCGACTCACAAACGAGTGAGGAAAGAAATTCTAGAGTGAGGGACGGGTAGGACACCGCGGTGGTGTTCAGGAAGGCTAACCATCCTAAGTTCGCAAAAAGAGTCTCGACCTCGGTGAAGACCCCGAGATTGATAAGCGATTGGGTGTGGGCGAATTTGGTCGACAGATGCCCCCAAGCATCCAGCCTAAGGTAGAAGTCCTTATGCTCTTGGTTCCTAAACGGATACCCATGCGGGCCCATTATTGGGTCCTCAGGGGTGATAATAGGTGGGGGAGGGGCAAGTGATAGTGCACGTGGTGTATTGGGAGGAGGACGTATTTGTTTGCGTCTCTATCGAGACGGTTCCTCCTCCCGCATGATACTCTTCCCATTATCACGATCTCGGGCCATAGTGGGTGCGTGAATGTGATGCAAATGAGTGTAGAACACGATAAAATCATGCACACACAAACAATCAAGCGAGTAGAAATTCTAGGGTAAAAAGTAAAATTGAGCAGTGGAGCAAAGTTACCCAGCAGAGATTGGAGTTCCTTACTTGAAGTTGACCCAACACCGTGCAATTGGACGGAGTGTGGAGCCGCGGCACTCCTCTTCAGCGAAAATTCGAAATTGGGGGGATTAGGGCTTGAGAAAGCGAAATGGGAGGGGGAGAGAGAGAGAGAGAGAGAGAGAGAGAGAGAGAGAGAGAGAATAATGGAGAGATGGAAGGGGTAGGTGGAGAGAGGATAGAGGGGGAGTGGAGGTCATGGGAGAAGTTTTTCGGCCGTTGGGAGAGCGGGGGAGATGAAACGACGGCAAATTCTGCGAGATCGGGCGAGAAAACGAACGGGTGGGGGGGTTTATTTATTGGGTTTAAGTCGAACTGATCGGGTGAGTTGTCACCCGATCGGTTGACTACTAGGTCGAGATTTTCAGCTGAAGAGACGCTACAGGTGAACCGGTCGGTTGATAACTCACCTGATCGGTTGGCCGCTCCACAAATTTTCCCGAGAGTTCGGTGTTGTTCACCCGGTCAATCAACTGGTCATGCTTCTAATCACCCGATCGGTTGAAAAATTCTGAAATTTTCCCGAGACTTCAGCCCCAGTTCACCCGGTCTCCCAACCGGTCTCACATGTCTTCACCCGATCGGTTCGTTGAGTGACTGATACGGCCAGCAGCTGATACATCCCAACCAATCGATTGAGTTATCAACCGATCAGTTGGGGCCTTGTTTTCTGCAAAAGTGCCCAAATGGCCTAAGTCCCTCAACGCAAGTTCTTGCGGCTGGATTTATTTATTAATAGATAAAATAAAGTTAAAAATAGTTCTACAAATTGGAAACAAAGGTTTAGAGCATGGGTTGCCTCCCATGAAGCGCTTTTGTTTAACGTCGTTAGCTCGACGCCCGTAGATGATGTTCAAGGTGGGCGATACGGGTGATACCCAAAGTCTGGCATCGCTTCAGCTTCAGAGCTGGTATCTCTTGGCATAGTCGGTGGCGACAAGAAAACTTGTTCGACGACTCTCCCTTTGTAGACGGGGTCCGGGGGATTCTCCCTCATATTGGCGTCCACCGCCACTCGTTTAAGGATCCGGACCTCATCCCCGGTGAGCCCCATGGGCTCTTTGCCTTTTCTCCTCGTAGGAGGAGTCTTTGGGAATCTGGGAGGGATCGTGTGTGCCGCATCCGTTATCCCAGCAACATCATTCTTCTTCGGGCCGACTGGTTCTTCTAAGTCCCCCAAGCTATCGGGGGGATTTCTTGAAAGAATTTCCTAGGAGCTTTCCTCCACAGCTCTCTCTGTTTCTAACTCCAGCACATTGCATCTTGGATCATCCGGGGGATCGGGGTGCTTCATTGACAACCCCAAGTCAAACTCGACTTTTTCGGTGCCGACGTTAATGGAAAGTTTCCCATTTTTCACATCGATTAATACGCCGGCAGTGGCCATGAAAGGCCATCCAAGAATGATGGGGGTGTGTGCTGTTGGATATGGAAGACATTTGTACACCCTTGTGGGGGATGTACGAGGGAATACGGACCTCGAACGTCGCACACACGAAGTCGTGTGCAAAGGGAATCTGTTCCCTTGCGGAGAGGATCTCTGTATGAGTGGGAAAGTCGCATTATATATATGCATAAATGCATGCGACATATGGCTAATAAAGGGGGAATATCTTAAGCTTATGTTGTACCATGCATATGGTACAACTTAAGCTTATAATGTGCCATGCATCATGGTACACCTTAATTAAGTTGTTCCAAAGGAACAACTTACCCTAAAATAACTACCTTGGGGGCTATAAATAAGACCCAATGGTAGCCATTTTCATTACACCATTTGCATGAAATTCATGCATGCATCTTCTTCATAGCGAAGCTCTGCAGAAATATTTCCTCTCCCTCCATCCAAGTTCTTAATCTAAAATAGAGATTTAGATTGTGGATTAGTAGCCTTACTCCGTTCGTGAGAAGACTCGATCCGTCGTGGCGAATCCGAAGGCAAAGTTCCGAGACTACCGCTCCGCATACGCTAGCGTAAGTCTCCACTTTAATTATCGATCCTAACTCTGTTTTGGCAGGATCCTACATTGGTATCAGAGCCATATGGGTTCGCCCCGGTCAATCCACCACCCCGTCGAAACTACGAACGAGTCGTTGTCTTTTTCACGAATGGGTCTCCTACTATTACGGATATAGTAGGAACGCTTCGTGACGGAGAGAACGCAGCGGTTGTTCTTTTCACGTTAGGGTATCCTATCATTACGGATATGGTAGGAACTCTCCGTGACGGGAAGAACCGACCGTTCACGTAGTACGTTATTCATTTTTGGCACACGGCCATTAGGAAATAACTAATTTCTCGACGAACGGGTGCTTCATCGACGAACGGGTACTTCATCGAGGAAGATGATGGAAGTTATTTCCATCAGGTAAGAGGAAAATTTGGTGCATGTGCACCATGGCCAAATGGGCTATGAAGGCCATGCACCCCCTCTCCCCATGCGGAGGGGGTTGGCTACGGCCAATAAGCACCGGCGACCACCCCATCAAGGGGGAGGAATGAGTGCGGCAACCACATTTAAAGGGGGTGGCCGGCCATGGCCAAAGGGGCCATGGCCGGCCAACGCCGAATGGCCTTGGCCATGGCCGGCCATGGACAGGCCGGCAGTGGCCGGCCATGGCCAGGCCGGCAGTGGCCGGCCTTGGCCAAGCCCTGCCGGCCAGGCCGGCCCTGGCAGTGGCCAGGGCCGGCCCTTGGCCAGCCTGCCGGCCCTGGCAGTGGCCAGGGCCGGCGCCCTGGCCTCAGGCCAGGGCCTGGCCGAGGCCAGGGCAGGAGCCCTGGCCCCGGCCAGCGGCCTGCCGGCCCTGGCAGAGGCCAGGGCCGGCGCCCTGGCCTCAGGCCAGGGCCTGGCCGAGGCCAGGGCAGGAGCCCTGGCCCCGGCCAGCGGCCAGGCCGCCCTGGCAGAGGCCAGGGCAGCGCCCTGGCCTCAGGCCAGGGCCTGGCCGAGGCCAGGGCAGGAGCCCTGGCCCCGGCCAGTGGCCTGGCCGACCGGCCCTGGCAGAGGCCAGGGCCTGGCCGGCCCTGGCCGAGGGGGCCAGGGCCCTCTGGCCGGCCAGGGCAGAGGCCCTGGTCGGCCCTTGGCCAAGCCCCGGCCAGGGCAGAGGCCCTGGCCGGGAAGAAGTTGCTTTCGAAAATTGGTCGACCAATTTTGTGTTATTGGTCGACCAATCTGGCAGAAGGTCTGAATCGACTGCAAACTTGCCTACTGACCCATACGGGGTGACAAAAGGCATTGGCCAAACTCGAATGTGTCGATTAGCCCATACGGGGCTAACCACAGTGCCGACTAGTTCATACGGGACTAACGTTTTAATGAAGTTTTTTTGGGCTCTACTCCTTGAAGATTATCCATAGTGCTCTACTTCATGCGAGATTAGCCATGTCATTGTGCTCTACTCTACGGAGATTAGCCAATGTACTTGTGACGTTGTGTTCTACTCTACGGAGATTAGCCAACGTGCTTTCAAATTTTTGGAAAAAGATGTTTTTCAAATAGGTTATGTCCCGTCCTTAAATCGGGACAGCGCAATTTAGAATTCCAAGTCCTACCACGATCCGGCCATGGTTATCTAACCCATGGGTGTGTAGAACAGGTCTCGTGGCTTGGCAATTGTTGCGTTAAAATTCTTTGCGCTAATTCTCACCTATTCTATTTTGAAAGATATGTTTTTCAAAGTAATTTTCCGCTGCTAATACCATACGGGTATTATTTCTGATTTCTTTTTACTTAAGATAAGTAAGAGGGATATTTTGAAAGTTACTTCTAGATGGTAGTTGGGAACGTAGTGAACTTCTCGATTCTAGAGTAACATTTCAACGCATCCAAGGAACTTATCAAGTGTTTAAAGAATCGAAACTTTATGCATTGAATTTTGATCGTGTTTTTCCATTTTCTTTGCAGTTTTTTGAATCGAATATGTCTACCGCTTCTAAGAATATTGTCGCAGAGCTTAACAAAGGTGAAAAGCTCAACGGCGACAATTATAAACTTTGGTCAATTAAAATCCAATATGTTTTGGAGGAGCAAGATGTGCTCGAAACACTCCAAAACATAATGGTAGAACCTGAGTTGGGCAATACGGCCCAACACAAGAGGGACCGGGAAGCTTATGACACTTGGACTCGAAAGAACAAAATAGCACGTATTACGTTACTGTCCGCAATGGACAATGACATAATGCGTCTATTTCGGGAATTCGACCTAGCCAAAGACATATGGTCTGAGCTAGAGATAAAGTTTGGTGGAACTTCAGTTACCAAACTCCGCTCCTTGAATATTCAATTTGATTCGTACAAGATGCGGCGAGATCATTCTATGAAAAAGCATCTCCGCCACATGGCGAATCTTATATCTGAATTAAAGGATGCGGGAGTCACGCTGTCTGACGAACAGCAGATCCAAGCAGTCATTCGTTCACTCCCAGATAGCTGGGATAACATGAAAATGCATCTCACTCATAATGAGTGCATTAAAACTTTAAGCGATGTATTGAAACACCTCGAACTCGAGGAAGAGCGGATTCAAGCCGCAAAACCGAGTGCAGAAGTGCACGTGACCGCTAGTTCCTCACATGGAGGAAATAAGCGGAAGAATAAACGCTTAAGGTTTGTGAACGAACGTAAGCAAGAACCGGAGACCTCAAAGAAGACAAAGAACAAAAAGTGGCAAAAGAATGTGCACTCAAAGAAGAAAAACTTGAAGAAGATCAAGTGCTTTAAGTGCAACAAGTACGGTCACTTCGCCCGTACATGTACGGATGGAAGTGATAAGGTAACTTGTAGGACTAGTTACATATGTGTTTCTAGTTCCATGTTTCTTGCTGAATCTAACTATTTTTGGTTGATTGATTCAGGGGCCACAGACCACGTTGCGAAGGACAGAAGGTTCTTCGTAGAGTATCGAAGGATAACTCAAGGAACAAAGTGGATATACGTCGGCAACAACACTCGTGTTGAAGTCAAAGGCGTCGGAACATGTAAGCTAGTTCTCGACAACGGCCGGACATTATTATTGCACGACGTCCTCTTTGCTCCAGATATTAGAAGGAATATCGTTTCCGTGGTCATGTTAATGTCTTTAGATTATGAGTGGAGGTTCTATAAACAATATGTTGACCTTGTTTGTAATAATTCTTTGATTGGTTCTGGTAATGTTTGTAATGGATTAATTGTTTTAAATACAATGTATGATGATTCTTCTTCCATTAATGAAAGTTTCCATTTAACAAATGTTTCTAACTCTGAGTCTGAGATCATTTGTTGGCATGCAAGACTTGGTCATATTGGACCAACTAGAATGGATAGACTTGCCAAAAGTGGCTTTCTATCTAATGTTTCAAAAGTTGAAATGTCAACTTGCGAACATTGTCTTGTAGGGAAAACTTGTCGCAAGCCGTTTGGAACTGGCACAAGGGCCGAAGTTCCATTACAGCTTATCCATTCGGACATTTGCGGTCCAATGAATGTTAAGACAAGACGCGGGAAGTCCTATTTCATCACATTCATTGATGACTTCACCCGTTTCGGACATATCTATTTGATATCCCACAAAAGTGAAGCTTTGGCTTGCTTTAAAAACTATATGAGTTTAGTGGAGAATCAATTAGATCGCAAGATTAAGGTTTTGCGAACCGATAGGGGCGGTGAATATCAATCAATAAGTTTTAAGGAACTTTGTGATGAAAAAGGCATAGTTCATCAAATAACTATGCCTTATACTCCGCAACAAAACGGTGTTGCGGAAAGAAGAAATAGGACATTGATGGAAATGGTCCGATCAATGATGTCTCAGGCAAATTTGCCTATCACCTTTTGGGGTGACGCATTATTGACGGCAGCATTCATCTTAAACCGTGTACCCTCGAAGTCGGTAAGTTCCACTCCTTATGAGTTGTGGAACAATAGAACTCCAGACTTAAACATTCTAAACCCTTGGGGTTGTGCCTCTTACGCACATTTATCCTCTCACAAATATGGCAAACTTGGGCCACGAGGGAGGAAGTGTATCTTCATCCGATACGCTGAAAACTCCAAAGGATATGTTTTCGTCGGTCAAGAGGACAATGGGGGTCTTATAGAATTCGAATCGAGGGATGTTGTCTTCTTGGAAAATGAGTTTCCAAGACAGGGTGAGATAAGTCAAGACTTATCCTTGTTTGAGACTTGGGATCAAGATAGATCGGAACATTCGAGTGGGAGAATTCTTGGTGAAGAAGAAAATACGTTTCAAACTTCACCAATGGATGATACGAACGATACCAATCCTATTCCGAGTGGGAGTGATATTATTCCAAGTGGGAGTGATGTCATTCCAAGTGGGAGTGATCAAACTCAAACAAGACGTAGTAATCGAACGAGGCTAACACCTCTGAGATTTGAGGATGAATTTCCTCAAACATTCATGACATTACTACAAGATGATGACGAACCTGCAAATTTCAAACAGGCCGTCACATGCCCTGCTAAACATAAATGGATAGCGGCAATGGAAGAAGAACTTCAATCCATGAAAACAAACCAAGTCTGGGACTTGGTTGATTTACCTAAGGGACGTAGAGCCATTGGGAACAACTGGGTTCTCAAAATCAAGCATAAGGCTGATGGCTCCATCGAGAAATATAAAGCTCGCCTTGTTGCGAAAGGTTTCACGCAACAGGAAGGAATAGACTACGAAGAGACTTTCCCTCCTGTCGTGCGTTTTACCTCGATTCGCTTAATTCTGGCAATGGTGGCTTGTTTGGACCTCGAATTACATCAGATGGATGTAAAGACTGCCTTTCTTAACGGAGAACTAGATGAGGAGATCTACATGGAACAACCAAACGGGTTCGTACAAGAAGAAAACAAACATAAGGTTTGTAAACTTCGTAAATCCATATATGGTCTTAAACAATCCTCAAGGCAGTGGTATATGCGCTTTCAAGAAGTCGTTTTGTCGTATGGTTTCTCCATGCTCGACGAAGACAACTGCGTATATATTAAGAGGATTAAAAACAAGTATGTAATTATGTCTCTTTATGTAGATGACATACTTATAGCCGGAAATGATAAGCGTCTTATCTTGGATATCAAAGCTTGGCTTTCATCCGTCTTTGAGATGAAAGACATGGGTGAAGCTGCATATATCCTTGGGGTTAAGATCTCAAGGAATCGTTCCAAGAAACTTCTTTCTCTCTCTCAAGATACATATATAAAGAAAGTTTTAGAACGGTTTAATATGCAGGACTGCAAGCAAATTGATACTCCAATAAGCAAAGGCGAGGGTCTATGTTTGGAGATGTGTCCCAAAGATCCAAAAGAAAAGAAAGCTATGGAAAAAGTTCCATACTCCAGTGCTGTCGGGAGTCTGATGTATGCCATGATGTATATCAGACCAGACATTTGCTATGATGTTGGTATGGTAAGCCGTTACCAATCCAACCCAGGACAAGCACACTGGAAAGCGGTGAAGAGGATATTAAGATACCTCAAAGGGACTGCGGACTATGCGTTATGCTATCAAGGCAATACCTTGAGACTCGAAGGCTATACCGATGCTGATTGGGCGGGTGATCTCGACGAGCGTAGATCTACCTCAGGCTTTGTTTACTTGCTCGGGAATGGTGTAATATCCTGGAGCAGCAAGAAGCAAACCTGCATCGCCTTATCAACCATGGAAGCCGAATTCGTAGCATTCAGCATGGCGGTCCAAGAAGTTGTTTGGCTTAGGAAATTCTTAGACAGGCTGACGAATGCCTCTGACTCGAGCACTGTTCCTATATACAGTGATAGTCAAGCTTCGATTGCCTATGTCAAAGATCTTAAATTTCATTGTAAGACCAAACACATTGACATTCGATTCAAGTTTGCGAAGGATTATGACAAACGGAAGGAAGTAGACATAGGATACATATCCACGCATGAGATGATAGCGGATCCCCTTACTAAGGCGATCCCCAGAGATGTGTTTTTCAAACACTTATCATCTATGGGAATGCGTAGGTGCTGAGCTGTATCATGTAATATTTCCCATGTCTATAGAAGATCAAAGTTTAATAAAAGAAAGAAGTTCTTTTATATATTGCATACAAGTTTCTTACAAATGATTTTAAACATTTGTGTTTTAGTCTCAGCTATTTTATTGTGTGTATGTCGGACAGATTAAGGTTGGCTCTCTCACATGAGCAACCGCCTTATCTTATCAGATGGATAAGATAGAGATGAGACTAGTTTAAAGTCAAAATCATTAGACAAATGATTTAGAGTCATGACTTAAACAAGATAGTCGAATAAAAGATCTGCATCATACGGATGCTTACAAAAGATCTGAGATCTGTATCACAAGGATATAAAGATCTCATTGGATTTTTTAAATCCTATCTGTCTTATGCAGGATGAGAGTCCGTGAATATTTCACGAGTAGTAAGGGGACTCAAAAAGATAGGCACTGTGGTGTCTGATCTTTCATCCGTACAACATCATTAAGACATACTCTCCCTGGGAAAGGAGTGATGTTGTAATACGTGTTCATACCACGTATGCATTTCGACCACTGAGTTAGTAGCAATAGTGTTTGCTATTATGTGAGACTCAAAGGCCATACGGGTCTTAACTCTTACCCTCAAGGACTCCAATTGGTTCCTTTAGATTTGACGAGATGATCGCTATCTTAGCGTGTTACTAATGGGCTATGGTAATTCGGCTCGGCGGGGCACGTTAGAAAAGCGAATCAAGTCAAGATCAGAAGGTTCGCAAGAAGAGGAAGATTGATTTCATATTCGCATTTGGACTTTAGTGATTCAAAGATGGCCAGCCAATTGTAATCCAGATGGGATTCAATTGTTGAATATAAAGTACAAGAAATGTGAAGAAATAATCTAGGGTAAAGCATGCGTTGAACTACTCAACTTTGCACCTTCGAGGTCGTTGTGTATCTCTAACAAGTGCACAACAACAGACTCTACGCGCATGACGGTCGCACGGTCTATTTCTCGGTATGATAGATGAAAGAACTAAGGGAAAGACGTTCTCTTACAATCCCCTCAAGTGTGAGTGGGAGATGTTGGATATGGAAGACGTTTGTACACCCTTGTGGGGGATGTACGAGGGAATACGGACCTCGAACGTCGCACACACGAAGTCGTGTGCAAAGGGAATCTGTTCCCTTGCGGAGAGGATCTCTGTATGAGTGGGAAAGTCGCATTATATATATGCATAAATGCATGCGACATATGGCTAATAAAGGGGGAATATCTTAAGCTTATGTTGTACCATGCATATGGTACAACTTAAGCTTATAATGTGCCATGCATCATGGTACACCTTAATTAAGTTGTTCCAAAGGAACAACTTACCCTAAACTAACTACCTTGGGGGCTATAAATAAGACCCAAGGGTAGCCATTTTCATTACACCATTTGCATGAAATTCATGCATGCATCTTCTTCATAGCGAAGCTCTGCAGAAATATTTCATCTCCCTCCATCCAAGTTCTTAATCTAAAATAGAGATTTAGATTGTGGATTAGTAGCCTTACTCCGTTCGTGAGAAGACTCGATCCGTCGTGGCGAATCCGAAGGCAAAGTTCCGAGACTACCGCTCCGCATACGCTAGCATAAGTCTCCACTTTAATTATCGATCCTAACTCTGTTTTGGCAGGATCCTACATGTGCATCCTCAGGCATGTCCATGACAACGATGTCCACAGGCACATGCACCCCTCTAACATTGACAGGGAGGTCATAAACAACCCCCACTGGATACTTTACCGAACGGTCTGCAAGCTGTAGGGTCATTCCGGTAGGCTCCAAGTCGTCCATTCCTATCCTCTTATACAGCGACAAGGGCATCAAACTGATGCTCGCTCCAAGATCGACGAGCGCACGATGTATCTTTACCTCCCCGATCGCGCAAGGGATAGAGAAGCTCCCCGGGCCTTTAAGCTTAGGAGGATTTGCTCGCTGGCTAAGAGCACTACATTCTGCCATCAGAACGACCTTCTCCTTTCTAGAACCCTTTGTCACCAAATCCTGGAGGAATTTCACGTAGGATGGTATGGTCTCTATAGCTTCAAGGAAGGGGATTAGAAAGCTTAGGTCTTTGACCATGGCAAAGAATTTGCCATACTTCTCGTCTATTTTGGTTTGGGCTAACCGTTGCGAAAAAGGCACAATGGGATTGAATACTCTGAGGTTCCCTTCCTCATCCTTTTTCTTCTCCTCTTCAGGAACTCCCTCCGGAGTTGTTAGCTTTGGCGATGAAGCACCGGCGTCATTCAATTTTTCAATCGGACGCTCCATGACCAATGGTGCTTCAGGTTCCTTTGGGGGCACTCTTGTGGGGATTTGTGTTTCGCTCCTCAACACGATAGTGGACACATTCGCTTGCTCATGCGTGAGTGCCAAGGTCTAATTTGCTCCCCTCGGGTTCACCTCCGATTGTGGCGGCAATAAGTTTTGCGACCTTGAAAGGTTCGCCACTTTTAACCCCAGCTGGGTTACTTGGTCTGTGAGAGCCCGGTGTCCCATTTCCAGCTTCAAATTTATCTTCTCCTGGTTGGATATATATTGAGTCAATAGGGACTCAACCGGAGAGACGGCCCTCTGCTGGCCAAATTGTTGTTGCTGCTGAATGGGCTGCTGATTCCTTGGAGCATATTGCTGATATTGTTGTGGAGGCTGCTGCTGCTGAAATTGCTGCTGCTGAAACTGCTGCTGCTGAGGCCTAGCCGGCTGATATATCTGTTGTTGCTGCTGCTGAGGCGGTGGGTACTGATACGGTGCCCGGTAACTAAGGTTGGGATGATTCCGATTGTTTGGAGAGTAGGCCGGGTTGGAGTTGGTTCGTGGTGGAAAAGGCGCATTCCCCATAGGATTGTAAAATAACGCGCTCGCCTGGTCCAACGGTGGTGAGATGTCAGCACCGTCGAATTCCCCATAGACTTCGGATTCCACCGCAGCAATCTGTTGTGTACCGGTACCACCGGCTCCTACCATCAATGCGGAGATCTGGGTCGACAGTAAGTCAAACATGCTAGATAATTTGTCGACGTCCTCGACCCTATGGACACCCCCAGATCTAGGTGTGGCTCTCTCGTCACACCACCGCTCATTGTTTGATGCCATATTTTCCAGAATCTGTCCGGCATCTTCTTCACTTCTTGAAATAAAGGACCCTCCAGCCGTGGCGTCCATGGAAGATTTCAAATCATCGCTCAACCCATTATAGAACAGATTTATGATCTGCCACTTGGGGAGCTCATGGTGGGGACATCTCCGCTGCATTTCCTTATATCTCGTCCAAGCTTCATGAAAGGACTCGTGGCTGGCCTGGGAGAAGGATAAGATCTCACTCCTTAGCTTCATGGTCTTCCCCGGAGGAAAGAACTTCGTCAGAAAAGCGTTTGAAAGCTTCTCCCAAGTGTTGAACGTGTTCGGGTCCTTCCCCCTAAGCCACAGCTTGGCCTTATCTCGCAGAGAGAATGGGAATAGCTTCAGACGGATCGCCTCAGTTGTGACACCATTTATCCGGAAGGTGTCACATTTCTCCAAGAAGAAGTCCAAATGTTCGATGGGGCTCTCCATGGGTGCCCCGAGAATTGATCCTGCTGGATCCACGTCACCAAAGACGACTTAAGCTCGAAGCTTTGCACCGTAATAGCAGGAGGATGGATGGCGGAGGTGGACTCGATGGATGGCATCGAGTACTCCAGTAGGGACTTGTGAGGTGGGGTGTTCTCCCCCATGGTTTCCGGATCTTCTCTTCTTCGCTTCTCTGCGGCAAGACGCCTTAGGGTGGCGTTTATCTCCGGGTCAACAGGAATCAAGTCGTCAAGACTTCTTGAACTCCTGCGCACTAAAAACAACAAACACCCGTGAAGCGAAAAGGGGGAAAGAAACAGATAAAAATAAAAAATAAAAATAAAAATAAGAAAATGAAATAGAAATGAAAAAATAAGAATGCAAAAATTATCGCGAGATGGGGATATGAGCTAGACTCAAGGGTTTATGAAATCCTAAAATAACAAGCACGTTGCCTCCCCAGCAACGGCGCCATAAAGCTTGACGCACCCCGCGTTTGCGTGTTTGTGCGCGATATGTAATTGGGGGCGTGACATTTAAATATTTATAACCGCAAGCGCACGGTGTTGTAGTGTGGCTTGGGGGTCGAACTCAGGGAGGCGTGGTTGTGCTTGTGTCAAGAAGGATCGGATTCACCCCATGGGCGAGCTAGCCCGAATCTGATGATGGGTTGTCACGAAAAATGGAATGCGAGGGATAAACAGTATGAAGGGAAACCCCGGGACTTCGGTTTCCACCCTATCGTGCGATTCTCGCCGATACGGCCTACGGGTAGGATAGCGATCGGAATTAGGGTCTAATGGTGAGACGTTGCCTCTAAGAGTGGTACCAGCATCCCATGGGCCCGATATTCTGGTCGGTGCCCAGGATGATACGTCGGACTTCCCGGGTTTGGTCAGTGGGCATTCCCATGTCCATTAACACTGACCGACTCCGAGAGCACTAAGCTCGCAACGATAACTCCCAACGTCTCGTCCTGCCGCTCCCGCGCGCTAGGATTCGACGTCTACGCTAAGGGCGTGAGCTATGGCTAGGGGATCAACCGCCAAGTTTATTCCCCCTTGGCCCAACGGTCAAAGGCGGTCTTTTTCCCGCCGACGACAATAAAACACCCCGCGTAACCGGTAGATTACTAATCCCTATCGATTTACTAGTCCTATGGACGCATCGGGGAGGACCCACGAAGGGGTTTCCACCAAAATCCCAGATTTGAGAACTACTCACACATATTTACTAAAAAGCAATCTAAATCTAAATCGACCGTTAGAAACATGATCAGTCGATTGAAAAGTAGTAAGAGCGATGCAATTAACACTATAGTAAAGTTTAACAAAGATCAGACAACTTACTAATATCTGAAAAATTACAGCCGTTAAGAGAGAGAAAAAACATCAAAAAATAACAACTCCCGTTTCTGGAAAACCTAGGGGTCCTATATATAGTATACGATATCACCTGATCAGTTGAAAAGTCAACCGATCGGGTGACCTGCTTCGTTTCTTTGGCAGTTCAGCACGAGACTTCACCCGGTCATGTGGCACGGTCGGTTGAGGGTTGAAGCTGATCGGTTGGATCTTCGTGCCGTCGGGTGAACCAGTCGGTTTAGCTCTCCGTGTCTTGGCTTCGGAGAATTGGCTACAGGTGAACCGATCGGGTGAAGGTCACCCGATCGGTTGGCATTCAGCATCAAAATCCAGAGAGTTGGGGCGTTTGAACCGGCCTCTGAACCGACCGGTTGACTTTTCGCCCGCTTCAGCTTGTGTCCGAGTGGTGCACGCGTGCATCACCCGATCGGTTGGAAGTGACCAACCGGTCGGGTGAGGGGCTGAAAGATGCTATCTTCGTCGTTTGAACCCCTGGATCACGCGTGACTTCTCCCGTTGCTCCGGGGACTCACGATATCATCGTTATATGTCCCCTACGCCGGCAAACTTCTGTAAAATCCAAAAAAATGGAAAAGTGAAAGAAAACAAGAAAACACGAGAAAACGAATACAAGACGGCGGAAAACAGCAGAAAACACAAAAGAAGACGTGCGTGAATATATGAAATATAAACGCACGTCACCTGTAAATGAGCAGGCAACTGTATATCCTTCAGCAGGCGGCTGTCACTAGGGATGGAAATGGAGCCGAAAATGCAACTTTCGCATTAGTGCCTTCAGACGATAAATGACCATTTCACATGCGACTGTAAATATACAGGCAAATGTAAATACATCATCAGTCGACTGACTTGCAAATTGGGACGAAGACCAGAAAATGCAAGCTGCGCACAAACGACGGTAGATCAATTCCCAGTTACCTGTTGGAAAACATGTGACTGTAAAATGAACTTCAGTCGACTGAGGCGAAAATCTCAAGAAGAGTCAAGAAATAATTTGACTTGAGCTGTGCATACCAGTCGGCTGTAGAAAGATAGACATGCTCCTAGAATCACACAGTCGCATGTTGACCGGCCGTCCGCTTGACACGCAAATCGGGACGGGGTGTCGAAGTGTGGCTTAGGGGTCGATCACGGGGAGGCGTGTGTTGAACTTGTAGACATTCAGGAATCGGATCACCCGGTGGATGAGCTAACCGATTCTCAGATGGTTATCACGATAGTAAACTAATAGAAAGGATGTAGAAGGTAAAAAGGTAACCTAGGACTTTGTCTTCCGTCCTAATCATGGATTCTCACTATTACGACTAAAGGATAGGAATGTGACCAAATGCTAGGGTTTGGCGGTGAGACGTTACCTCTAAAAGTGATACCTAGCGTTCCGATCGATGCCCATGATGATACGCTAGGTCCACCCGCTTCGGACGGTGGGCATTCCCATGTCCATCACCATCTGAGTCCGAGAGCACTAAGCTCGCAACGATCACTCCCAACATTTCGTCCAAGCCGTTCCCACGTGCAGGGACTCAATGTCTATGTTGGGGGTGAGCTATGGCTAGAGAATCAAACTCCCGTTTTATTTTCTTGTGGCCCAACGGTCAAAGGCGGTCTTTTTCCCGTCGATGACAATGAAACGCCCCCGTGTAACCATCAAAATCCCTAGATCCAATCGGATCCCTAGACCTACGGCCGTTTTAGGAAGAACCCATGAAGGGGCTTCCACCAATGTCTTAGATTGAAGAACTACTCACTAAGCATGGTATGAAATGCAATAAAACAAGATATAGCCATAAGAATAGAAATCAAGCGATTTTTTACTGTAGCAAATGGAAGCATAAACACAATATCAAAATATAGAAACGATCAAAGAACTTACAATTCGAGTTTAATTACAAGCATCTAAAATCCCTAAAAACAGCTTAAAATGGGGATTGTGTTTCTGGGAAAACCTAGCCCTATTTATACAAGTGGGCAAGATGCCAGGGAATATTACCACAAAAAGACAAAAATAGACATTCACCCGATCGGTGAGACTTCACCCGATCGGGTGAAACAACTGGAAATTGTGTCTTCAGCTTCATATAAATCTCACCCGATCACTGAACCGATCGAGTGAGCCTTCGACTTCTTGAGCATGGGAAGCAGCAACTACATGTGACCCGATCGATTGAAAAGTCAACCGACCGGGTGAGATTTGGCCTGCAAAACTGCCATCTGTTATTCATCCACCCGATCACTGAACTGGTCGGGTGGAACTGTCTCTTCTTCAGCACTGACACGGACCGCATCACCCGATCGGGTGGTTCTTCTACCCGATCGGTTGAGAGCTGATACATGGTTTTTTTCTTGACGAATGGCTCTCGGGACCTCGTGCGACACTTCCCGCTGCTTCGGGGACTCATGATGTTGGTCGTATATGTCCCCTGCGCTAGCAAAGTCCTGCAAATGCACACAAACACAACGAAAGTAAAAAGGAACTAAAAACACAAAGGAACGGATACAAAACAATGAAAAGCGACGGAAAACGACGGAGAAGACGTGCGTGAATATATAAAATATAAACGCACGTTAAAATCCCCCAAGCTGAACTCTTCCTCGTCCTCGAGGAAGACGAGTGAGAATAGAAGCCCGACGGGAGAAAATAGAAAGAGAGAAACAGAAAAAGAAAAGCAAATCCTAGATTACCCGTCAGAGCCAACGAAAACAAATGCAACACACTAAGCAAGCATGCGAGAAGCATAACACTAAGCCCAGGAATACTAGTCCCTACTAGTGTCGTGGGTCCACGCGGTGAAGCGCGAGTGAGTGTGGTTGAGAGCTAGCCAACGGTATAACTATCTAAATCATGCAATGAAGCTCCATATACACATGTCCATGGAACGACCCAAATATCTAATCAATTCGATTTTGCGGTGAATAATAGTTCAAGCATGCATGAGAATAGAGTAAGAATAGAAACATATCATATGTTCGGGACTCTACCGCTATAAACTAGGAAATCGCCGCAGGATTACCGAGATGATTGCTAGAAAGCTCTTATGCCAAGTGTATTCGAAAACGAATGGGGTTGAGTAGGTTTGGAGGAGAGCACTTGGTGCAAATTCTCGCCTTTCCTTTATTCACAGCGGTAGGAGTAATATTTACAACAGAATTTTTTTGGGTTTTGGATATTTGGATATTTTTTTTGGATTTTGGCTATACATATTCTCTCTTTTCTCCTCTTTTCCCCCGTTTTTTTTCTTTTTTGGATTTTCCAATCTTCTCTCTCCCTTTTTTTAGAAGTAGGAAAATGTGCATTCCCCAAAAGCGGGAGAACAATGCGCTATAATGTGGTAAAATTGTGTACTCTCCCAAGTGCGAGTTAAGTACACGATGTGGGGATTTGCACCAAGTAAAACAAAAAAGAATTCGAATTGTAAACACTTGGCAAAAGGTGTTTTTCGCAGATCAGAGCGTAAGCAATATGGGTTATCCTAGTCCTATTGGTAGGGTCCCGACACATGCGATTTGAAGCATATATATAGTATGATTCATGCATAATGAACCAGGAAGTAGAAGCAATATATCACATATTCGAAATTGAAGCGTGATTGTCTAGGGGTCATCCAAGGATAACCATATAAAACCTAATCACGACCTAGAAGCAGACCAACTAGCTAGTCACAACACACAACTCAACACAAAAGGCAAAGTAAACCCACGGAGCATAAGATGCAATAGAACTCAGCTTCCTAGGGTTAGTGAAGATAGTTATTGTAGCTTAGCTGTGTGTGTGTGTGTGTGTGTGTGTGTGTGTTTGTGGTAGTGGCAGTTTCATCATGCGGTGTCATCTCTAGGAGAGGGAGAATAAAAGGATGGAAAAAAAGAAAAACACAACGAAAACGACTCAAAACGGCAAAAAAGACATGACTAATGCACATAGTGCGACTTCCCCAAGCTGAACGTTGCATTGCCCTCAATGCAATAGGATGAAGTGCGGGAGGGCAATGAAAGATGGGAGGGAAGTACGCACATGACACAGACAACGAAACAGAAAAAACATGAAAAACACAGGAAACGAGACATAGAAAAATAAAGAAAATAAAGACTGAATCCAACTAGACAAAAGACACACACATAAACACACTAAACAAGCACATGGTAAACAAATGACACGACCACAAGCACAAAATATAGATCTCCCCCAAGCTGATCCCAACAATGTGTGAAAAAAGATATGATCATGGTGAATTGGAAAAAACTGGCTAGGGGAAAATCAGAAAAAAGGAAATCAAGATGTAGGAGCAGAAGGCTCCTCATCCTCCTCGGAAGAGAGTGGAGGGGTGTGGTCGGGAGAGGTGACGGGTGTGCGAAGAACTGGAGAAAGAGATGGAGATCATGCACGGATGGGCTCGGTGGGGATGTGAATGATGGGTGGGGGTGTCGGTGGTAACAAAGGGTGGGAGGGATACGTCAACTGAGAGGGTTGGGATAATGATCTCGCTCGCACAACGGCCTGTTTCTTGCGACGCGAGTAGGCGGTGGTGATAGAGGTGAAAGGTGGTGGGAGTGGCGGGTTAACGGTAGTGGTGGTGGGAAGGGAAAAAGTGGTGGTGAGAGGGGATGATCATCTAGGAGGTGATAGAGGAGGTGATGGGGGTGGAGATGGTGGTGGAGCACCGTGGATATGGGTCAAAGGACAGAGAATGGCGGCTACGTTTCGCTCGAGAGCGAGGTAACAGGGATGGGATAGAAAAGAGGTAGATGGATCCAAGGGGGTGGAGGAGGATGCACCAGCGCGCAAAGCAGCCATCTCGGCCTCAAGAGCAAGGCAAGCAGAAGTGACACGGTGCACAGCAGAAGGGGTACCGGTAGTAGTGGTCGTACCGGCACGAGAGGCTAGGCCAAGCAGGGCCATAGTCAGAGCCTCGAAAGAAACAGCTACAGCAGCCGGGGTGGTGGCATTGGGTGTAGCCCCGGGGTCTCCTCGGAACTCAGGAATATCCTGCTCGCCAAAGTGGGCGGTAGGGTAAGGTGAACGCGGAGCGTCGGGAAGATGGAACTGAAGGTGCAGCCCCCTCACAAATTCAGGGTCAGGAGGGAATGACCAATTTACTGGAAGATCAATAGTGACGCGATCAGGGTTCGGCAAAATGGTATAAGGTGCAGGGGGGATGGCCATAGTGGAAAGCAAACTGACCGTCGTCGAGCGGCTTGATCATGTGCGTGTGCCTCAGGACATCGATGTCAAGATAGGTAGATCCTGGGACACAGATCAAATCAGGAGGAAACTCGATGTTGAAGGGTGGATGCTGGGCAATGAGTGTGATAAGGCCACCGCAGCAATATTTGCCCTTATTCACGCGGCTAATGTCAACTAATTTTTGAATTAGCCATGACGCGGCATTGATGCGAACGCACGGTGCCTCGAAAGTAATCCTGTCAACACCGGGAATGAAAGGAAAAGTCATCACCCATAAAATGAAAAGATCTTGGATGGTCACGGTGCCGGACTCATCCCATGGAAAGGAAGTGTTGGAAATAATGCGATGGGCAAGGCAGAAGACCGGGTGAATAATCGAAGAGGCCTTGGCCTTGGTCCTAGGATATTGATCGTGCAATGTGAGACGTTGCCAAAAGAAGTCGACGTCAAAGTTGGCATGCAATTCATTGGCAAGGGAGCTGCCTTCAAGATTAGGAAACCCGAAGATATCATTGATAGTGGTCAAAGGAGCACGGAAATTTCGGTTCCGAAGGCGAAAAACGATGTTTGACCTCGGCTCGATTTTGATCGTGGAGAGGAATTCTAGTGTGAGCACTGGGTAGGATTGTGCATGGGCGTGGAGGAAACCAAGCCATCCCAAGTTCGCGAATAATGATTCGACTTCGGAGAAAACTCCGAGAGCGAATAAGGTTTGGTCATGTGCGAACTTGGTGGTGAGGTGAGAACGTTGGTCGAGACGAGAGAAAAAAATCTTTGTGGGCTTGGCTCATATAGCGAATACCCAGTGGTCCACGTAGAGGGTCTCTCGCTGGAATGACAGGTGGGGGTGGTGGTTGGGTAGGCGGTGGTTGAGGAGCACGTCCACGTGTAGGACGTGTGGGTCGTTGTCTCTTGCGAGACGGCTCCTTATCCACCATGGGTTGCTTACCCTTATCCTTGTCTTTTGCCATGATATTATGGCGATTGGATGCGATATGCAAGATGATATATGGGTGCACACAACAAATGACAAAGCGATAAAATAAAAATTTCTGGGCAATATCACAACCAAATTATTGAGCGAGTTTACCCAGCAAACGATGCGGCTCCTAGCTCCAAAATCTCCCTCAACGTGTGAGTTAATGATCCGGAGAGCTGCCGCACACCAATCCGAAGAAAATAGAGTTTTTTGAAAATTGGGGGAAATTAGGGCTAGGGTTTCAAGGGATTTGCAGTTTGAATGTGGTCGATGGAGGGGCTTTGATGGTGGGAGATTAGTGGAGGAAGTCGGGGAGGATGATTAGTAACAGTAGGAGTGATGGAGAAGATCGTTTGGGAAGAAGTCTAAACGAACGGCTCAAAGTTGGTTTTTGGAGGTCGGATGAAATGGCAGTCGGTTGGGGGTGGAGTTATATAGGGTTTTGGCAACCCGATCGGGTGGAAATCACCCAATCGGTTGGATCAATTTTCAAAAATTCTCTTGGATTAGCAGCTACAGGTCACCCGATCGGGTGAGAACTCACCCGATCGGTTGACCGCCCTCCGAAAAACTTCCCAAGTCTCTGTTTTAATTCACCTGATCAGTCACCCGATGGCCTACTTTATCACCCGCTCGGTTGGTTCTTGGACTGAAACATGGTCACTTACTGAAACAATCCACCTGATCGGTTGATGTATGACCCGATCGGGTGGGGGCAATTCCTGCACAAAAAATTTAAATTTACTAAGTTTCCCAACAAATAATCCCCACATCAGCATATATACACTAAAATTAATAGACTGATCTTATTAAAAGCGAGTAAAAGTTTAGGACATGGGTTGCCTCCCATGAAGCGCTCTTTTTTTATAGTCGTTCGCTCGACTCCCGATAAGATGTTCAAGGTGGCTTGAATGGGTAACGCTTGACGGTTGGCGTCCTCTCAGCGGTTGGTACTAAAGTTTAGGTTGTTGACAGCGGCGACAAGTGGATGGTCTCAAGCACTCCCCCATTGGTAATATCCGGGGGCTTCTCCTTAGTGTTGGCGACACATGCCACTCTCTTCAAGATTCGCACTTTTGTCGGCGGTGAGCACCAAAGGGTCTTTGCCCTTGCTCTTCATCTGAGCATTGTTTCCAAATCCAGGGGAGTTGACTGGGAGACACATTCCAGCTCAAGAATTTCCTCTCCATCGATCCTAGAGTGCTCCTCTATGCTATCCAAGTCTTTAGGAGTGTCTCTAGAAAGAACTTCCAATGCTCCTGCTTCATTAGCTTCTCTTCTTCAATCTCCAGAAGGTTATAATTGGATTCCTCGGGTGGTAGCTTCATGAACAGCTCTAAGTCGAATTCCATCGTTTGATCACTGACGTTTAAAGATAACTTTCCCTTCTATACGTTAATAAGCACACCGACTGTCGCCATAAAAGGTCTTCCGACAATAATCGGAGTGTGATTATTCTCGGGCATATCCATCACAACAAAGTCCACCGCCACACGTACACAACGGACATTAACTGGTAGGTTGTCGATGACTCCAACGGGGTATTTGACGGACTGATCCGCTAGCTGCAAGGTCATCCCTGTAGGTTCCAGTTCTCCCATGTTGATTCTGTTGTAGAGTGAAAGGGGCATCGGACTCACACTTGCTCCTAAACCAACAAGTGCTCTATTGATAGAGACTTCCCATATAGAGCATGGAATCGAAAAACTTCCCGGGTCTTTAAGCTTCGATGGATTGGCTCGTTGAACAAGGCGTTACACTCTGCCATAAGGACCACCTTTTGTTTCCTTGTTCCCTTCGTCGCTAGATCTTTAAGAAATTTTGCGTACGAAGGAATAGTTTCAATTGCTTCAAGGAACGGGATCTGAAGACTTAGATCTTTCACCATCTCAAAGAACCTGCCAAACTTTTCATCGATCTTGGCCTTGGCAAGCCTTTGTGGAAATGGGACCGAAGGCTTGAAACCCCTCAAGTCTTCACCTTCATTCTTGTTCGTTTTCTCAGAATCTTCTTCCGGAGTCATGGGACTTGATGTTGAAGCTATGTTGTCGTTCATCTCCATCTACGGTTGCATAATGTTAATGGGCGCTTCCTTATCTTTCTCAGCCTCCTGTGCCGGAATCTCTTTTCCACTCCTCAAAACAATAGCGGAAACATTCGCTTGACTAGGTGTCAAGGCTATGTTCTGGCTCGGTGCTCTAGGATTCACCTCCGGTTGCCTAGGAAATTGTCCTTGCGCCCTTTGGAGGTTGGCTACTTGCAACCCCAATTGGGTTACCTGGTCGGCCAAGGATTTCTGCCCAAGTTGTAATTGTTGAGTGATCTTCTCCTGATTTGAAATGTATTGAGCTAGAAGATTCTCTACCGGAGAGATCACTCGTTGTTGTTGATTGTACTGATGATGTTGATGGGGCAGAGGTTGTTGTTGTTGGGGCAGAAGTTGTTGATACATTTGTTGAGGCGGAGGAGGTTGGTATTGTTGTTGTTGAGGAAGTTGCTAAAATTGTTGGTAGGGTGCCTTGTAGCTAAAATTTGGATGATTCCGATTGTTGGGAGAATATCCCAGGTTAGAACTTGTTCTCGACGGATAGGGTACACTTCCCGTAGGATTATAGAATAAGGCACTTGCTTGATCCACGGGCGCCGAAATCTCCCCAACACCGAATTCTCTGTTCACTTCGGTTTCCACGGCCGCTACTTACTGTAGGCTAGCGGCACCAGCTCCAACCATAAACACTGAAATTTGAGGGGAAAGCAAATCGAATTTTCTTGATAGCTCATCCACTTCCTCAATCTGATGCATGCCACCAGCTTTTGGTATCGCACGCTCATCACTCCACCTCTCGTTGTTGGACGCCATGTTCTCCAAGATAGTTCCGGCGTCTTCTTCGTTTCTCGACATGAAAGATCCACCCGCTGCAGCATCCATAGAGGACTTAAAATCGTCCCTCAGTCCATTATAGAATAGGTTGATGATCTGCTAACAGGGGAGCTCGTGGTGAGGATGCTTCCTTTGCATTTATTTGTACCTCACCCACGCTTCATGTAGCGACTCATGGCTAGCTTGGGAGAAAGAGGAGATATCACTCCTCAGCGTCATCGTCTTCCCCGGAGGAAAGAACTTATTCAAGAATGTGTTCAAAAGCCGCTCCCAAATAGTGAATGTGTTGGGGTCCTTGCCCCTTAGCCATTGCTTCGCTTTATCCCATAGAGAGAACGAGAATAATCTCAACCGAATAGCCTCGGTTGATACGCCATTGATCTTAAATGTCTCACACTTCTCCAAGAAAGAGTCTAAGTGCTTGATGGGATTCTCCATGGAATTGGTCTTGTTAGATCCAAGCCACAAGTGATGGCTTCAACTCAAAGTTTCCAGTCGTAATGACAGAAGGTTGAATGCTGGATGTAGACCCAATAGACGGCATCGAATATTCGAGCAAAGACTTTGAAGGAGTGACGTGTACTGCCATGGTGACAAATTCTTCTCTTCTTCGTCTTTCTGCGTTCAATCACCTCAGGGTAGTGTTGATCTCGGGATCTAAAGGAACTAAGTCGTCGAGACTCCTTGAGTTCCTGCGCAAGAAAAATTAAGATATACCGTGAAGCACGTATGATATGAGACGAAATAAAAACAAATAAAAAACAAAAGTGTAGAATGTAAATGATCACGGGGTGACGATGTTAGCTAGTCTCAAGGATAACAAGGTCCTAAGTGTAACAAGCATGTTGCCTCCCCGGCAACGGCGCCATAAAGCTTGACCGGCCGTCCGTTTGACACGTAAATCGGGACGGGGATACTAGAATTAGAATTTATAAACCGCAAGCGCACGGTGTCAAAGTGTGGCTTGGGGTTCGATCATAGGGAGGCGTGTGTTGTACTTGTAAACATTCAGGAACCGGATCACTCGGTGGATGAGCTAGCCGATTCTCAGATGGTTGTCACGATAGTAAACTAATAGAAAGGATGTAAAAGATAAAAAGGTAACCTAGGACTTTGGCTTCTGTCCTAATCATGGATTCTCACTATTACGACCGAAGGATAGGAATGTGACCGAATGCTAGGGTTTGGCAGTGAGACGTTGCCTCTAAAAGTGATACCTAGCGTACCATGGGCCCGATATTTCAGTCGATGCCCAGGATGATACGCTAGGTCTACTCGGCTTTGGACGATGGGCATTCCCATGTCCATCACCATCCGAGTCCGTGAGCACTAAGCTTGCAATGATCGCTCCCAACATTTTGTCCAATCCGTTTCCATGTGCAGGGACTCAATGTCTATGCTAGGGGGTGAGCAATGGCTAGAGAATCAAACTCTTGTTTTATTTCCTCTTGGCCCAACGGTCAAAGGCGGTCTTTTTTCCGCCGATGACAATGAAACGCCCCCGCATAACCATCAAAATCCCTAGATCCAATCGGATCCCAAGACCTACGGTCGTTCTAGGAAGAACCCACGAAGGGGCTTCCACCAAAGACCCAGATTGAAGAACTACTCACTAAGCATGGTATGAAATGCAATAAAACAAGATATAGCCATAAGAATAGAAATCAAGCGATTGTTTACTGTAGCAAATGGAAGCATAAACACAATATCAAAATATAGAAACGATCAAAGAACTTACAATTCGAGTTTAATTCCAAGCAGCTAAAAATCCCTAAAACAGCTTAAAATGGGGATTGCGTTTCTGGGAAAACCTAGTCCTATTTATACAAGTGGGCAAGATGCCAGGGAATATTCCCACAAAAAGACAAAAATAGACATTCACCCGATCGGATGAGACTTCACCCGATCAGGTGAAACGACGGGAAATTGTGTCTTCAGCTTCTGATAATCTCACTCGATCACTGAACCGATTGGGTGAGTCTTCGACTTCTTGAGCATGGGAAGCAGCAGCTATAGGTGACCCGATCGGTTGACAAGTCAACTGACCGGGTGAGATTTGGCCTTCAAAACTGCCCTCTGTTATTCATCCACCCGATCACTGAACCGATCGGGTGGAACTGTCTCTTCTTCAGTACTGACATGGACCGCATGACCCGATCGGGTGGTTGTTCCACCCGATCGGTTGCGAGCTGATACATGGTTTTTCTTCTTGTCGAATGGCTCTCGGGATCTCGTGCGACACTTCCCGCTGCTCCAGAGACTCATGATATTGGTCGTATATGTCCCCTGCGTTAGCAATGTCTTGCAAATGCACACAAACACAACGAAAGTAAAAAGGAACTAAAAACACAAAGGAATTGATACGAAACAACAAAAAGCTATGGAAAACGACAGAGAAGACGTGCCTGAATATATAAAATATAAACGCACGTCACATGTCATGCCTTCATCAGTCGACTGATGGAGAGCCAGAAACTCGAGTAAGAGTTTAAGCCAAGGTGAACCAAATGGGATGATTTCTATGATAATCCTAAGGCTCATTAAGATGGAACATGTAAAAGCATGAATGAGTTAATCCATCTATCAAGGCATTACAATAATCCTAGACTCAAAAAGAGAAAAGCAATTAAATTAAATTACACGGATTACATTGCTTTCCTTAGGGTCTATGGCTTCAATTCTATATGCCTTGATCCTCCCTATCATCTCCAAGCTTTGGCACCCATTGAGTCCAAGCTTTGACATAGCTCCTCTTGATGTCCATCCTTGCACCAAGCTATTAGTCTCCAAATCATGATATTCTTCATTTGATAAACATGAGACTAAAACAAGAGAGACATAACAACAAAATGTTGTGATCATCATAAAAATAACATTGGTATGAAACACCAATACTCAACACAGACATCGCTTGGGAGGCATGGTTCAGTTGCGACAGCATTTTGACGAGGGGCAGTGGTGTTAGATCTGGATCTAAGTCTAAAGGGGGATGAATGAGCTAATAAAAATTCTCGCGAATGCAGGAAATTATTTAGCAATCACAGGCAGTTATAATCAGATGCAGATAAGCAATCACAGAGTGCACAGATGATTTATCCTGGTTCGGTCGTCCCAATGACCTACGTCCCGCCCCAAAAACAAATACTAGATTAATAATGTTACTGGTACAACCTGTAGCTAGAGCACCCACCCTACACTCACCTGGTTCTCCGTACGCACTCCCAAAGTGCTAAACAATACTAATCCTAGTATAAGCTCTCTCTTGACTAGTCCCAACTAGTCAAGTCCCTCTTGTCTAGCACCAACTAGACAAGACCCCAAAAATGTCACAAATATGGTAAAGTTTCCCCTACAGAGATCAATACACTAATACACGAATATAAAGAGTAAAGAGTTCAGAAAAGCTCATTTCGTGTCCGTGTAGTCATCTCTGTCGTTTAGCACATCGTCAGACGGTATCTCGATCTGACATCTGGATCTCAAGATATGGGTAGATGAACTTCGAGAGCAATCTAGACTGTGTGTATAGAAACTTCAGTACACCTCTCTTCAAAATTGATGTGTGCACAAATCAATAATTCACGTTCCCTGCATTTTCGCAGTCTCCTTTAGAAACTTGCATGTAATTAACAGTGCCACGTCATCTTTCCCTCAAATAAAAACTCGACTTCACGGCACGGAGAGAAGCTTGTGTGAGAAAAAATTTGATGACCCCTACGATAACCTCTACGGTAACCTCCCAACAGGAAGGCGCCACGTGGCACCAAATTAATTAAATCTGATTTTCTTCTTTTTCGTTTTCTAAAACTGGATTAGGGACAATTTTGTAACTTCACTAAATTAAATAACCTCCCAATTAATCAAAACCCTCCTTGATTTTCTCTTGAAATTAAACTCATCGCCTTTTCTTCAGTTAACTATGAAATTGCGAGCAAGAAAGACCCAAAATTTCACAGTTAATTGAGTCTTTCTTCAGGTAAAGCTTCTTGTTAAGCTTCGCCTCTCAACCTACATTATTGCTCGCAATATCTTTCGTTCTCTCTGGCCGTGAAATTTTGAGTGCTGCTCTTATATAGAAATTCTGAAGAAAGACTCAATTAACTGAAGAAGCTTTACGTAATGATTGAAGATGGGTGGCTACTGATTCCTTGGGCTTATTTAGCTGTGTGTCAAATTATCTTTCACGAAATTTAAATTTGCATCAGGTAGGAAGCCAGTACATATCACCTTACATTTGCCATCCTTTGTTGGTCCAACTTATAGTTAGCCTGACCGAAGAGCATCAAGCACTAGCTCACATGGCACAATTTTATCGATAAAACCATCTTCGCAGCATCAACTCGCAAAATGATGACAAGAACAACTTCTGTAAATCAAAAAATACTAGAACTAGGCACATCTTTTCTCGAGCATGTTCAAAGATAGAAACATGAACATCGGAGACAAGTGATCAAAAGGAATGCACACATTATTATTATCCTAAAGGACATAGTTGGGTATTTCATATCACACTTGAATAGTTAAGTCTCCCTTCATATATTTCACCACATACTATATATACTGCAGGGTTACTCACGAGCGACCACCACCACCTGTTTTCCTACATTGCGGCCGGAGAAGAGACCAACTAATGCTGCAGGCGCATTCTCAAGTCCCTCCGTGATATCCTCCACATATGTAATCTTCCCTTCTTTTATGTATTGTACGGTCTTCTCCAAGAACTCAGGATATATGGGGTAGTAATCGAGTACCGCGACCCCTTCCATCCGAACACGCCTTGCAACGACCATCATTAAGTTGTGGACGCCATCAGGGTTTTCAAGGTTGTATTGAGATATCATCCAACATGCTCCAATTTTGCCATGGATCCTCATGTTGAGGAGAACGGCATCAAGCATCGCCCCACCTACGTTCTCAAAATAGATGTCGATCCCTTCAGGGAAATACCTGAAATTATCTTCATCATATAACAAAAAATGCTCTACCAAACAAGAATACGGGAAAAAACAAGACAAAGCAAAAAAACAAAAGAGAGAACATCCATTGTGACGGCAATGACGAGCAGTGAAAAATTATATTTCAGTAGTCATGCTAATTTGCATTACATGATAGCCGGTTCCCATGAGGAGAAGGGAAGGGAGAAACGTGGCTATAAATCACTCTTATTTGTCCGATTATTGAAGAAAATTTGAGACATCATCATCCCTCTATCAAAGTTTCTACCAACAGAAATTAGTAGCTTGGGAGAGCGTGTGGCCTCTGGCTTCCTGTGTATCTAACCTGGAGATATGGCTCATGAGCATAATGGAATCTAAAGAACTAACGAGTTCTCTTTACAGTGCATGTTTCGCCAAAATGCAAGAGTACCAACTACAATATAAACAATAACATTTATCAAATGAGAATGTATTTGGTTGTTATTTTCGAACATTTCGTGAACTCAACTGTAATGCAGCACTGAAGCTTACCAGTAACCAAAACACCAAACAAGGAGGAAATTAACATAAACTTACCAGTAACCAAGCCTGCAAACTAAAGTTGAACCTCATAAATTTGCATATGCACATGATGTGTTTTTGTATTGTCAGCAAGCCCCCTCCATACAATCACTCTAAGATATGATGGGATGATATGATTGGAGACACCATATGTTTCTTCCAGTCATCAAAGTTGTTTTTGTATAAATCTTCCCACAATATTGCCGCCGGATGCCTTTTCTTCACCCAATATGCCGAAATAAGAGGAAGAGGAGCATTGACACATAATGCCAATTTCACATAATGTGTCACATTGTCAACATTACCAATTACTACTATCTTGTGCTCTGATTGTGCAGGCGGTTGTCTCAAAGGTAAGTAAGTGGTACATAACTCAGGCTTCGGTGCAATGACAACAAGCACACAGTTAAAAGCATTAACAATCATTTCTCCAATATAAGGAAATTTAATCCATGAATCTGAAGGTGCTGGTGATGTTTCAAATTGCAATGCGGATAAACATTTTTGAAATTCTTCTGTACCACCTAAGAAAAGTGTATACTCGCTTGCTTGAGTTACCAATTCTCTTACCAATGCTCTCCTTACCTCGTTCCAACCATGTTCAACACCGAGACCCAATTGTTCCGTTATAGCTCTAAATCCACAATGGCTGTCACCTTTAACATCCTCCCAATTTTCGATATAGTTTCGAATTGTGGGATGTATTTCCCATAACCTATCAGAAATATTTTCAAATGTATCCATATTGTCCACCATAAGCTTCCTTCTCGTAGGATTAACCGCATGAATTTCCTTCTTATGACTTTCACATGGATGTAGTTCCTCGTGCGTTTCGTGCAAGGTGTTAATATCCATTGAATATCCCTATATAAAATGATATCACAATGTTAAATTTTTGAAAATCGTAAATCAAAACGAAAGTATGTAATCAACTTTAAAACACGGAAGAAATAACATATATAAATAACTACCTCCTGAATGAATGTACTTGAATTAAGATAACTCATGGCAGAGAAAAATTCATCCCATTCTTGGGTTCCTGTATAGGCTGTATGTAGTCAAACATTGCATATTTCCACAATCGAATGTAATTTAGTTAGTAGAACTGAGTTTATCTTAAATCTTAAACTATTATAAAACAATCTTGTATCAATAAATATATTATGTACATACCTTGAGAATATTTGGTTGAACTAGAGCTGGGAAATAAGAATGCTTTCCTATTATTTGGATTCTCAAAGCTGTGCAGTAACTGTGTAAAAATTGGGCATGTAGACACTTGAGTTAGTGTTTCTTGTTGACTTGATCTGTTCGGATGTGTAAACCCATACCCTTCACCAGTATTAAAACCATCTTCATAGCAACCAGAAAGACCAACCTAAAATGAATTACATCAATAAGTTAGTAAAAAAATTTAATATGAATGAATAAATATGATTTATGTAAAAAAATATCATTTACCTTAATATGTGAAGGATTAGATTTATTTAAAATTTTCTCTTTTCTTTTTCTCACGACAACATCTCGCATTACTGTATATACATAACAAAAAATAATCAAATAATAAATATAAAACCTTAAAAATAAAAATAATACTTTTGAAAATAATTCATAAATAAATGTTATAACATGTTTGTTTTTTTCAGTGAAACGGTACCTTTATTCTTTTTTGGTCCCTTCTCCAATGCATTTTTCTTTCTAACTTTTGGTTGCCCCTTTTCCTTTTTCCCTTTGGATCACCAAGATGTTCTTGTTCGTCAAAAATAGATGATGTTTTTTGTAATGTGTCTGTTTGCTCATCATCCGACATTGCATCCATTTCCAACTCAATGTCTAGTAACATCTTTTGTGCAGCTTTGTATTTGGCTTGTGATGTTGTACCCTTTGATACCACTCTCTGAAATATATGAGATAAGTCACTATAACGAATTGCAATTTCCGAATCAAGTCCACGAGAGATTGCTTCTCCAAATGAATCAAGTACAATTTCTTTTGAGATAGCTTGTGTCCACCTTTTCAAATAGTACTTTGGCGGGAGGCTTTGCACCCCTAAGCCCCTATAAAATATTAGGATGGCATGTGAGCATAAGATTCCCTGAAACTCAAACTTCCTACAAGAGCACTGCGCTGTTTCATCTTCCTTGTTGTATGCAATTGTACGCTCCTTCTCTCGATTGTTCACATCATAGACAATATACTCATAAACATTTTCTTCACCGTTTTGCAACTCAAAACTAAGATTGACTGTGTCTTTCAGTTCTTCTTGGAATTGGTAGAAAACTCTTTTAGTATATGTCTTGCGGGCTTCAACTTCTACCTTCCATTTACTTGATAAATTCGGCAAAGTTTTTGAAGTGTAGTTGTCTGCCTTCCTTTCTGTTTCACGCCTCCTACTCAGTGCATTTGTGTATTGATCAACAAACTCCCTAAGAAGAGTGGTACTTTTGAAAAATTCTTTAAAAAACTTGTTCATGCTCTCGCTTCTTTGTGTTGTAGTCATTCCCGCACAAAAGTCATTATGGGCATAAACTTGAGCCTATTTTTCTCGCAACTTATATAATCTCTGCAACCAGTTATTATCAGCCAATTCAAAATCTGTAAGCATCTCCGTCCACTGTTCTTCAAACTCAAGTATTGTTTCAGGTTCATATATGCATTTTTTGAATCGTTTCAAAAATTCATTGAATTTAGAAAATGTAGTAGACAGATGTTTCGCTGCATTCTGATATAGATGCCATAAACATAACCTATGATGAGTCTCTGGAAATACTTGCCTTATAGCACTGGTGATCGCTGAAGACTGATCTGTGAATATAGTAATTGGCTTCTTTCCTCCCATAACCTTTAAAAGACCTCAAACAACCAGGCAATAGCATCTATCGTTTCACCATACAATAACACACACCCAAAAATCGTAGTTTGTCCGTGATTGTTGACGCCAACCATTGGTGCGCAAACCATGTCATATTTGTTCGTATGGAAAGTAGTGTCAAAACACATTACATCACCCGAACAAACTATAATCGTGCCTTGACTTACCGTCAGTAAAAAAGACCCCTTGCACTTCTCTAACATTGTTGGTATAGAAAGAATGAAAAAAATGCTTATCTACTTGCGTCTTTTGGTGAATCCATTCTTGAAGGCTTTTCACATCGCCCTTTCGAAGAAACTCATTCCTTTCCTTCTGAATAAAATTGTAGCAATCATATTGAATAAATTTCAAGTATTGATCTCCTCCTGTCACATTCGAAAAGAATGTGAATATTTGTGATTGTTAACACCGGATGAATACATTCTTTTTGTGAGCTGAGCTTGTGTAGGTTGGATTTTCCTGTGTGACCTCAAAAGATGTGTTTGATCACGGTCAAGGAGTTCATGTGTATGTTCTTTTTCAAACAGTATCACTTCATATTGCCCATTGACATGCTTAACATGAAACTCCGCCTTACACAAAAATCGTCTCTGTTCCCTTCGCTTTTGTGGAGTTAGTCTTTTGCTATGTTCGCCTTCACAAGAACAACATAGAGTTTGAGAATCAACGAGTGTGTTGTTGTATTTGTTCATGTTCGTTCTTCTCTTCCTCACACTGAATCCAACTCTTCTCGCGTAATCATTATAATATTTATATGATGCTTCCACATTATCAAACATCATGCCGACTCTTGGAATCTCTTCTGTATTATCATCCATGTCTACATGAATTTTCATAAAATAAAATCAATTGTATAATAGAGATCAAAATTATATTATATATTCATGAAAATATATAAAAATTATATTATAAATTATCAGTGAGATAGTGTTGGTAATCATTAGAGCATCAAATTTCTCTTGGCTGCATCCAATCAAATTACCTTTCCCCATAATTCTCTCATGATCAATAGAGGCGATGACATTGCCACCGGTTGACATCGGAAGAAGATATATATCAGCGCTCAACGGCTACGGAAGGAGGCAGAGGAGGATTGCCTCTGCTTAAGGAGTCTTGGGCTCATATCGTCGGTTGTTCTTGGCCAATGATGCAGATTTCAGAAGACTTTGATGGTTGAAACAGAAAAAGAGATCAAGAATTAGTAGATTTTACGGGCATCATTTTAAAAACAGGTAAAAAGAGAAATTCATAACACTGCATACATGAGGAATTTAATTTCATGTTGCGATTGAATTACGGCATAAATAAGAACTATACTAAAATTCCATGTATATGACCCCAAAAAATAGAGCAGCAAGTATTGAATCTTTTTAATTAAAGATAGCAAATCCTAATTATGAGAAGGCTAGCAGATTTTAGAGCAACAAGTATTGATTTGCTATACATCTGTATAGTCGGCAAATCCATGTTGTTGCTATATCTTTAACATTTCCTGTTGTTGCTATACATCTGTATAGCAAATACATGTACAGCAAATCAAATTTAATTATGAGAAGGATAGCAGATGGATAAGGAAAAAGAAAAAAGTGACATTTTTTTAGTTCTATGATGCAGAAAAGTTTGTTCTGTCTTCGAATTTACCCATGCTGTCTTAAAAAGAGGAGAGAGAGGCACTAGGAACTACATACCAATCGGAGGCACCCATTAGCAGTGAATTTCAACACTCGATATTACGATTCGTTCAAAACAATCAAAAAAAGAACAGAAGGAAAATTTAAATTATCGTTAAGGTTTATATATTTTCATCAAGACCTTCGTACCAATCACAGGGTGGGATCTTCGTACCAATCGGATGAGAGGCGGAGGTAGCTCGTCGCCGGAGGAGAGGCGGAGGCGGCTTGTCGCCGGAGGAGAGGCAGAGGCGGCTATGATGCGGACGCGATGATGAAACTGGATTAGGGAGAGGCGGAGGTGGCTCGTCACCAGAGGAGAGGAGGAGGCGGCTCGTCGCCGGAGGAGAGAGGACGAGCGTGGCGGAGAGAGGTGGCGAGAGAAAATCCCCAGAGGAGAGAAGACGTGTGGAGGCGGATTGGGAGACGCGATGAGTTTAATTTCAAGAGAAAATCAAGGAGGATTTTGATTAATTGGGAGGTTATTTAATTTAGTGAAGTTACAAAATTGTCCCTAATCCAGTTTTAGAAAACGAAAAAGAAGAAAATCAGATTTAATTAATTTGGTGCCATGTGGCGCCTTCCTATTGGGAGATTACCGTATAGGTTATCGTAGGGGTCATCAAATTTTTTGTCAGCTTGTGTGGGCTTCTTCTTTACGGCAACCAGGCACGGCAACAACTAGAGGAAGCTCTACGCAGGAGGAAGACGGCAACTTGTTGAAGTCGAAGATCAACGGCAGGTGGGTCTTTGACGTCGTCGATGGCAGCAAGATGTACTCCTCAACGGCGACAGGATCACGGCAGCTTGTGGTCTGATGAGGTTTTTGCCAACTACAAACATATCTAAACGACGACAGCTTTGAAGTGGTCGATGGCAATATTAGTCCACGACAGCAGCTACGACAGCAATGGTGGTCCATGCTAGTAGATCTCGGTGTCGACGGCAATGTTGAAAGGCTCCGATAGCAAGTGGGTTTCGTCGTCGATGATGAAGGAGAAGTTGGCTCCTTGGCATGGAGATCTGCTTGTGAGACAGCGGTGTGATGACTCCACGGCAGCGAGGTGATCGACGGCAGCACCAGATGACTTGCCTGCTTCTCGGAGCAGGGGATGTTGTCAGTGGGTTAAAGATGCTCGGAGCTCTTTGTGCAAGGGATGATGGTGTTGTTACCGACCAAGCAATGTTGTCGAAGGTGCTTGTCGATGGGTTCCGTTGGCTGGCTGTGAGTTGCAAGGAGTAAACTTGTTTATTGGAGCCCGTTGCTTGATGAGTCCACGGCGGCAAGGATTACCCACAGCCCAAGGGTGAAGGTCTCGCAGTTGATGCAGATGAAGTTCTCGGCTTTCCCCTAAGATGCGCAAGCTGTTGATAGGGCTCTCCTTGGCTTGGAGATGATATTCTCTTGGAAATGAAAGGCTTGAAGATTACTTTTGCATGGGAGTCTAAAAGTTGTGGCTATGTGTATTTTGGAGACTCCTGCGGCAAAATAAAATAGGCTTTGATGTGTGAAGCTAGGGTTTTTGCTCTTGGTTATGTTTTTGGCCGCATGAAAGGTCTCTTTGGAGATGTTGGCTTATATAGGTGAAGAGGAGAATCTATAGGATCAAATAGAATCCCATAAATCAAGGAATTAGAAGAGACTTGGAATTTGAATATAATTTGAATTTGGATTCAAATTGGAAAAGGAATTGGACTTGATCTCATTTGCAATTTGAATGGGATTTGAAGTAATCACAAAGAGATTTGATTCAATCACAATTCATGCTGAATTGATCTCCATGAGTTTGAATTGGATTTGAATCTTATCTCTCCATCTTTGACTTAGTCCAATATATGTAGCCATTATCTCCATCACTTTGACTAAGTCTCCTTGAAGATTTACGTGCTTGCCATTCCTGAAAAAAACACTTAGCACATACATCAAATCGTTCACACACGTTTGTTATCATCAAACACGAAGTCATCGATCGTTGTATCCAACTACACGTTGTATCCAACAGGTGGTGCAACCACATGGGTCCGGGTACCGCGACGGGCCGGTAGTCTCTCTGCCATAGATGCAAACCCGTCTGGCTTCCTAGGCCTGGACTTTACCTCGTTCTCCCCCATTTGCACGAGGGGATGGCCAAGGGAGTCCTCAACAGGAGGAGGCAGAGTCTAATGGCGACGACAGATAGTGCTCAAAGGGGGTGGTTTGTGTTGTGGACATATGGCTACACAACATACACTAGAGGGGGGAGAATAGTGTAATGGAAAACAAAAAATGCATAATTAAAACTTACTAAAATTAAACGCACAATGCAGCAGAAATAAAAACAATTATCTCAATAACCACCACCACACAAATGAAAATATGCCAATGCAAACACAAACACAAGAAGTTACCTGGTTCGATCCTTACACCGACGATACAACTCCAATCCCATCCTCGTAAACCCGAGCTGTGGATTTCCACTAATTCTCTCTAAACTGGGACACAAAAAACTCTTCATGAGTACAAACCCTAAACTGGGATACCAAGGATTAGACCCTCCAAGGTGATGGAGTAAATGTTGGATTTGATTTAAGCCTAGAGGGGTGTGAATAGGCTAATAAAAAATTCTCATGCAACCCACAAGAAATCACATGCAGTTACATGCAGTGTAAATAATAATCAGACACAGATGCACAACAGATTTACCCTGGTTTAGTCGATCACCACGACCTACGTTCAGCCCCCGAAAGCAAATATTATATTAATAGTGTACAGGCACAACCGTAATAGCTAGAGAACCAACGTCTCTACACTCACCAGGCTCAGTACCTCACTCACCGTGTTCAACACTATCAATCCTAATATATGCTCTCACTTGACGACACCCGTCAAGTTCCTCTTGTCTAAACCACCACTAGACAAGACCCCAAAATATCACAAGAAACGGTAAAGTTTTTCCTACGGAGATCAAACAATACTACACAAAAATAATAATAATAATTTAGAAATCTCAGTTTTGTGTAGCCATCGTCGCCTCCGTCAATCAGCACGGGTCAACTCTCGTCTGGCAAGATGTAGATATCACGTCTCTCGTCTCCTCAGCAACTCAAGTTGTGGCATTGGCTTGTATGTTGCACACCCCCCTTTGATGATGACTACTTGCAGCACTTGGCTTGGGTTGGCAACTAGCGGCACTTGGCTTGGGTTTGGCAACTTGCGGCACTTGTAGGACCCCTTGATGGCACTTGCTTGATGATGCTTTGTTGTGGCAGCAGCAGTGCACATGCAATGGTAGGTGGTGCTACAGCAGTGCGCGCGCGGGGCTCCTTGGTGATGCAGCAGTGCGCGCATGGGGCTCCTTGGTGCTACAGCAGTGCGCGCACAGTGCTTGGATGCGGCAGCTGCAGTGCGCACGCATTTGCTCTCTGATCGTGCCCTGGATACACACCCGGAGAACGACTGTAGTTTTACCGCAAGCGCACGGTCAAGTGGCGAGCGGGTATCGAACTCGAGGAGGTGGTGTTGGCTCCAATCTATCCTAGGTTGGTTTGACTACGAATGTTTTATTGGTGGAGATGGTTATGGAGTGATATAATGGAAATGGTGGTGGATGTCGGTGTCGGTGATAAAGAAGTCGGATAAAATATCGATTCAAATATAAGATAATAAAAGTGTCTAGGTCTAGGAAATCCCCACTACGGGTCGTCATTCATCCTTGTAAATAGTAAATCTCAATATTACTAGACTTGTGTCGAGGTGAACTAGTCATAACTGAATAGAGAACCAAGCTCACGCTCTCGCGCTATTGCTGGTCTATAGCAACCTAGATTAGGGCACACTCTCGTGCAAACCCTAATCTAAGCCACTAGCATTAGGGTCGACATCATTATTCAATCGCCCCTCGAGCCCACTCTCGTGCAAACTCGAGTTACGATCTAGGTTGTGATAGTTCGTATTCGTCCAATCTCTTGCAAACGAATATGTGTATAGATCTATAATAAAAATGCTAGCTTTGGTCCAATCTCTTGCAAACCAAGTCTAGCGAATCTCGATTATAAATCTAAATCGAATATCTAGGCCTTCCCGTCGATAGGAATCCAATCTCTTGCAAACCTCAAATCGATGGAAATTCCTAGCTATCCGTAATAAATCAATCACAACCTAAACTCCTAGCAATTCTAGCAATTTAGAAATTTATTCATCACAAATATGAAATTAGATCCGTAGGGTTCATCCACATGCCCTAGAACATCAAATCTACTCAAGCATAGCAACAACGATATAGGAATCAATAAAAACCATTGCTTGCATGTTAAAAGATAGAAAATCAAAGATTCAATAATAAGAATAAAAATACTTAGCTTTGATGAAGATCTTCAATCCAAATACAAGCTTTTAGATCCAAGAGGGGGCCTAGGGCATGGCCTAACCTCTAAAATAATCCTAAGAAAACATATCGGAACCCCCCTCTAATGGTGGCTACAAAACCCTTATATAGTCTCCCAAAACCCTAGCAAATAACCCTAGAAAATCCCTCAAATTCATGCCCAAAAATAGCCCAAACGGCAACTTAAAATCTGGGCCCAGGCCGCACTCGGCCGAGTGGAACACGTGACCCGGCCGACTGAAAATTCCAGCACTGCAGTATCAACTTGCAGAAATTCCTCAGATTTCATCCGACCTCCGATTTGCGCGTTCTTGGCGGCGTTGGAATCGTCATGAAGTCTACTATCCATAAAAAATATGAGAAACATACTTTGATTGCTGGAATGATAGCAGATTTTAAAAGAGTGGGAGGCTGTCTGAAAATCTGGGCGATGCGTGTCCTCGGCATCACTCGGCCGAGCGGCAAATGTCACTCGGCCGAGGGGCTTTTGGTACTCGGCCGAGTCGGAGCTCGTAGTCGACTGACGAATTACAATAAGTCTGGTCTTTTGGATGCCGTCGTTCGTGTGCCACTCGGGCGAGTGGTGTCTCCATACTCGGACGAGTGGGATGTCGTCACTCGGCCGAGTGCACGCTAATCTTCAAGTAATTGCATGTCCGATCTGGCCGGCCGAGCGGGCTTCTTTGCTCGGCCGAGCGACTCCTTCACTCAGCCGAGTGGCATGCTGAAAATGCCCAATCTTCATCATTTCGCTTCCTCGTCGCTCCTACGACGTTCTTTCTTCTTCCACTCGTCTTCTATCGCTGATAGGTCCTCAATAAGTCCATGAGCGATGCTCCGTTACGCGTGCAAGTCCTTTAAGCTCATTTTTGCTCCCAATTGCTCATATTTCCTGAAATCCGACAAAAACAAGAAATAGTGAAAAGTAACACAATATCATCGAATAATCGTGAAAATCGCAATATAAGCAACCGAAATGGCATGCAAATATGCAGAAAAAAGGTGTAAAATATGGACCGATCAAAATCCCCCAAGCTTACCTCTTACTCGTCCTCGAGGAAGATAAGTAGAGAGACGAACTCGGTAGATGAAAATAAAGAAAATGAAATGAAAAAGAAAGAACACGAGGTGGAAGGGGTCGCTAGATTCTTCTCTCAGATCCAAGCCATAAGCTACACATCACGATAACTTGGAAAATACAAATCACATGCTATAAGGATTTCATATCTTACATAAACATGGTACTTGCAAGCTTTTAAGAAAAACAAAAGGGATTCTCGAAATTCATACAATCAATTCATATCCACGTCACGCATTTCATAGGATTTAATATACAAATGTTGGCAATGCACTTTTCAATCAAAAGTTATAAATGAAGCATATAAGAATCACACCAAACATGCAATGGAGAATGGAATAAATCATGGCATTCACATATTTATATCGATTCATAAGAAATCTCCATAACTAAAGTATTTTGCTAAGTTTCAGCATTATCAAACTTCCTCATTCGTGCACCTCTCTACTCTAATGTCGTGCTCACTCATATGGTCAAACGAGTTCCCCCCCAAGCTTAGCTTGAGGCATCGCATCTAAAGGAATATGATAGTGGAAAATGGGATTTTTGCCTTGGTTTTCCCAAGATTTTGTGGCTCCAATAATGAGATAGAGAAATATCTTTCTTTTTCTTTTTGAACATTTTGTTTCTCATTTTTCGTTTTGGATTTTTGTAGGAGCTATCTGATTTGCATTTTTTTGGTTTCTGACTCCTTTTTGGCTTTTTGGACTTTTTGGAGCAACCTTTTTCTTTTGTAGGGATTTTTGGGAAATAGATGCGATATAAGTAGCTTTAGAAGGTGAACTCAAGTGACATGTAGAGAATAAAAGATATTTGTGGAGAAGGAAATAATGTAACACTCGGTTCACTCTAAGATGTGCACGAACGGTTCAATAAAATAATACTTCAACTAAAACTCATATGTAAGCATGGATATTCTCAATCATTTCAATAAATAGTGAAGTCAAGCAGTAAAGTTTACAACCATATCAGGCATGCAACAGAAGATGAATAAGACAATAAAACTGATGCTTCAGATATACTAATGATGCGTGAATCTTGGTGCATTTCCAACAAAAGCATACTAAAAACTAATCCATACATTCAGTTTCAATTAATATCATGCATTCATGTAGAGGAATCATCAAAAGAAATAGATTTGCAAGCATATGTGAATAGCAAGACTATGGAATACTCTAAATAGCATGGCAAGGAATAATAAGTATCGTGATGGCTACTAAAGCAATAAGGGATATCATCATACAAAACTCATCTAGCGGAAGAAGAGAAAGGAAAATAAAGAAATAAAAAATAAAAGAGAGGAAAGAAAAGAAAAACAGGCACACAACATGATGCATGAACACACATAAAAGGAAAATAAGATGGAAAAATCAAAAAGATGATGCAAAAATTTTAAAAAATTTTAAAAACCCTAAAAATATAGTTAAAATGCAATTAATGCATCTAAATGGCATGGAAATGCACTCCCCCAAGCTTAAACTTCACATTGTCCTCAATGTGATCATAATGGAAGAATATGAGGGACAACGATAATAATAAGGGGGGTGAATGAAAAATGATGAAATGAATGACATGAAATCCTAATGCAACTACATGCACATACAATGATGCATGAGAGCGCTTTCTCCCAAGCTTATACCAAACAATCCTATTCAAATGACTCGATCAATAAAATCACGATTTTGCTAAGCGTGATCAAGTCAAACAAATAAGAAAGTGAGGTTTCACTTGAACGAAATGCTCGATGGTGGTGAGCAAAAGGATGTGACACATCAAAATATGAAGAGGGGAATTAATATATATAATGGGTTTGGGGTGTAAATGATTATTGTGGCCGTCATATGAGGTGATATTTATTCAAGCAAATCTATACGGTCCTCTCGCTGTCGAGAGAATTCGTGTTTATTTAAAGCATAAAAATTTCTACACTACTGCATTGATACCACCTATAGCAAAAGATGGATCCAGTATCTTTTCCGGTGCAGGCAACTGCTCCAACTGCTCTTTCCGTGGCTCCGCCAGGTGCATGCGTCTAAGAACACCAACGAACTCCAGAAATGCATCCTCCAGCATTCCCACAAGGACTCCACCTGTACCCTGCAGAGAATAGGATGCATCAGTTCGCTGCAAAAAATTCACCCTCGTAATAAAAGTATCCCAAAGAGGATCGTCTATAGAAATATATGGAATAAATAATGGTGGACGATACTTCCCTGGAAATAATTCAATATCCTCTTGTGCTTTGATAGACATCTTCATGGTGTGCTCTCTCAGCTGCTCAGGTAAATCTGGATCATAGGTGTGGACCTCCTCGATAGGCTCGTCAAACTGTGACACGTCCAAGCATACCTCCGGTCCATAATCGTATGTGTGCTGTAAAAGGTATGACGTGTCAAAAATATCTGAATCAAAATAAATATCGAATAGAATGCATGATTCAGAAATGGAGTGGGTAAGAATATCTCCCTGAGTGGGAGCAGTAAGCTCTGTGGGATAGTCCTCGACGTCAGTGGGAGGATGAGGTGGCTGTGGGAGCTCCAATGGATGAGGGTAGTGCTCAGGATCCTTATGAATGGCTGTGTCCTCATCCCGATGTACGACCTCCTCAGTGATAAGCTCTGGCTCTGTGTGTAAGGCCTCCTCAAAAGCATGCTCTGGATCCGCATGTAAGGCCTCCTCGTCAATATGCTCTGGCTCGACAGTGTGCTCCTTTGCCTTCTCATCAACTACCAATGTAGGCTCTCTCTGGAATGGTGATGCTGGCTGCTCATGTGTGTCAACTTGTGGAGATGTATCATGTGGAGGGGAATGCCCGCAAGCAATCCGAAAATATAGTCTATCCCCATCAAGACTGACATGGATGTCCTCCTCAATTGTTCCTGCAGCTGAAACACGGTTCATAACTAAATCTGCAAATCGTAGCTCAAATGCATCACCTGCTGTAATGCTCTCTGAACCGATGAATCTCACTGACTCCAAGAGGCCATCCAATAATCTCTGAAATGCGTCCTCCTCTGGCCGCGCATATGACTCAGTTTATGCTTCCTCCCTGGCCTCTTCGTCCATCCATTCTTTATATGCAATAGTTGTATCGTAGGATGTGGGATCGATGACGGCACATTCTGGCTCCGGTAATATGACCGGTGATGCTTCTTGCCCATAAAATGAAGAAGCGGAACTGATATCCTTGGAAATCCCTGCAACCTTAAGCATGAGCGCATTCATTTCAAGTTCCGTCTTCACGCATTCCAATTGAAGGGCGCCCTTATCAAGCCCGGCTTGTATTTCAACTTGGTGTGCATGCATCTCATCAAAAAAGATCCTTTGTCTCTCATCAAGCTCGGGCCAGTGCATCTCCTCAAAAAAGTATTCTCCTATCTGAGCACTCTGATCATAATAGTATTCTCCCATCTGAGCACTCTGATCAAAATCTGTGGTCCACGTAGTGTAATCCATAACACCTGATCAACAAAGATAAATACCTGGAGAAAAATATCAGTGGCACAAAAGAATATAGAAATGATAGTAATGGTGGCGGGGTGAAAATTTTCCTTTTTTTATTAAAATTTTTTTTTCGTAGTCTAATCAACCTAATTGTGACAAATTGGCACCCAACGAGAAACACCTCCCCGGCAACGGCGCCAAAAACTTGATCGCGCCCTGGATACACACCCGGAGAACGACTGTAGTTTTACCGCAAGCGCATGGTCAAGTGGCAAGCTGGTATCGAACTCGAGGAGGTGGTGTTGTCTCCAATCTATCCTAGGTTGGCTTGACTACGAATGTTTTATTGGTGGAGATGGTTATGGAGTGATATAATGGAAATGGTGGTGGATGTCGGTGTCGGTGATAAAGAAGTCGGATAAAATATCGATTCAAATATAAGATAATAAAAGTGTCTAGGTCTAGGAAATCCCCACTACGGGTCGTCATTCATCCTTGTAAATAGTAAATCTCAATATTACTAGACTTGTGTCGAGGTGAACTAGTCATAACTGAATAGAGAACCAAGCTCACGCTCTCGCACTATTGTCGGTCTATAGCAACCTAGATTAGGGCCCACTCTCGTGCAAATCCTAATCTAAGCCACTAGCATTAGGGTCGACATCATTATTCAATCGCCCCTCGAGCCCACTCTCGTGCAAACTCGAGTTACGATCTAGGTTGTGATAGTTCGTATTCATCCAATCTCTTGCAAACGAATATGTGTATAGATCTATAATAAAAATGCTAGCTTTGGTCCAATCTCTTGCAAACCAAGTCTAGCGAATCTCGATTATAAATCTAAATCGAATATCTAGGCCTTCCCGTCGATAGGAATCCAATCTCTTGCAAACCTCAAATCGATGGAAATTCCTAGCTATCCGTAATAAATCAATCACAACCTAACCTCCTAGCAATTCTAGCAATTTAGAAATTTATTCATCACAAATATGAAATTAGATCCGTAGGGTTCATCCACATGCCCTAGAACATCAAATCTACTCAAGCATAGCAACAACGATATAGGAATCAATAAAAACCATTGCTTGCATGTTAAAAGATAGAAAATCAAAGATTCAATAATAAGAATAAAAATACTTAGCTTTGATGAAGATCTTCAATCCAAATACAAGCTTTTAGATCCAAGAGGGGGCCTAGGGCATGGCCTAACCTCTAAAATAATCCTAAGAAAACATATCGGAACCCCCCTCTAATGGTGGCTACAAAACCCTTATATAGTCTCCCAAAACCCTAGCAAATAACCCTAGAAAATCCCTCAAATTCATGCCCAAAAATAGCCCAAACGGCAACTTAAAATCTGGGCCCAGGCCGCACTCGGCCGAGTGGAACACGTGACCCGGCCGACTGAAAATTCCAGCACTGCAGTATCAACTTGCAGAAATTCCTCAGATTTCATCCGACCTCCGATTTGCGCGTTCTTGGCGGCGTTGGAATCGTCATGAAGTCTACTATCCATAAAAAATATGAGAAACATACTTTGATTGCTGGAATGATAGCAGATTTTAAAAGAGTGGGAGGCTGTCTGAAAATCTGGGCGATGCGTGTCCTCGGCATCACTCGGCCGAGCGGCAAATGTCACTCAGCCGAGGGGCTTTTGGTACTCGGCCGAGTCAGAGCTCGTAGTCGACTGACGAATTACAATAAGTCTGGTCTTTTGGATGCCGTCGTTCGTGTGCCACTCGGGCGAGTGGTGTCTCCATACTCGGATGAGTGGGATGTCGTCACTCGGCCGAGTGCACGCTAATCTTCAAGTAATTGCGTGTCCGATCTGGCCGGCCGAGTGGGCTTCTTTACTCGACCGAGTGACTCCTTCACTTGACCGAGTGGCATGCTGAAAATGCCCAATCTTCATCATTTCTCTTCCTCGTCGCTCCTACGACGTTTTTTCTTCTTCCATTCGTCTTCTATCACTGATAGGTCCTCAATAAGTCCATGAGCGATGCTCCGTTACATGTGCAAGTCCTTTCAGCTCATTTTTGCTCCCAATTGCTCATATTTCCTGAAATCCGACAAAAACAAGAAATAGTGAAAAGTAACACAATATCATCGAATAATCGTGAAAATCGCAATATGAGCAACCGAAATGGCATGCAAATATGCAGAAAAAAGGTGTAAAATATGGACCGATCACTCTCTTCTCCTTGTTACTGACTTGCGGCAAGGGATCTTGGGACTTCAACTTGCGTCAAGGGCTATTAGGTCATCAACTTGTGGCAAGGTGATGAATACTTGAAGTTTGCGCAAGGTAGGGAAAGGCTATGTATTGCGGCAATGAAGAACTTTGGGCCTTGGTGTGTTGCACAATCAAGGAGCTCTTTGGGATGTTGGACTATTTGGAAGATGAGAGCTTTAGGCCTTAGATGATGAAGCTTGAAGATGATTTGGCAATGTGATCTTCATTGGAGATTTTTGGCAATGGCTACTTGCGCAAGGATGTTAGGAGATTAGGCTTTGTAATGGCTTGCGCAAGGGAGATTTTTGGCCTTGGTTAAGGTTGCGGCTAGGGAGATGAAGATAGGATTTTAGCTTGGAATTAAAGCATGTAGAACTTGTAGATTTGTTGCGGCTATATGATGTATATTGCTCACCTTCTTCTTTCTCTTCTTCTTTGTGATGCCGCATTCCCCTTTGTTATGGCCGCAACTTGATGTCTAGGGTTTTTTGGTATTGACCGCTAGTTTTTCTCCCCTTTATTGCTTGGTTTATATATGAAATGGTGATGGAGAAGTTGCGGCTAGGGAGAAATCCCAATGGAGATAGGAATATGAGATTTGAATGGATTTGAATAGGATTTAGTATGGATTTTTTTTTGATCTTATTACAATACAAATAGGATAGGAATTTGAATGGGATTTGATTTGCAATACTAATAGGATTAGTATTTGAATCAATCTCTAATTGATTTGAATCAATCAAAAGGAGATTTAAAAGAGATACTCCATATCCCTCCATCTTTGACCAAGTCCAAGTTGCATATGAATAGCAATTTCTCCATCTTCCAATTTGGTATATGAATAGCAATTCCTCCATCAATTGACTTAGTCATCACTTTGAAGATTTACAAGCGTGCCATTCCTGAAAATACTTAGCACACACATTAGAACGTTCACACATATTTGTTATCATCAAACACGAAGTTAACGATCGTTGTATCCAACGTACATTGTATCTAACAATCTTCCCCTTTTGATAATGACAAACTATTATAAGATTTGCACTATCGTTCCAAATAATACATCGTGACATGTGTGTACGAAGTGTGATAATGGAAGGATGTATGCAACAATATCACTCTTGATGTACAAGCATACAAGCATGCAATGATGTAACAATAATGTGATACAATAGGCATGGCATGCTCCCCCTATTTTCATGCTCTCCCTTGAACATATATTCACATATTCACATATTCATTCACATATTCATTAATGCTCCCCCTTAAACCAATATTCATATATCACCTATAAGCATTAATGCACCAAATCTTCAATATTTTCGCCCCCTTTTGTTATCATGAAAAGTGTATAAGGCAAGTCTAATTCATGACACATGCAAAAATAAAGTATTATAAATTACAGCTAGCACGTGCATATATTTTTCTTAGAATAAGCATTTCAAATTCAATGAAAAGTGTAACGTAGACTTCTACACCATTGTGTAAGGGTGACGATTAAATAGTTGAAGCACAAATGAGAGAAACTTTCATAAAAATCTACCAAAACCAATCCATATTTTCCAATAAACGTGATATCACTAGGATTGATTTCCCCCACCTTATTAAAAATGAGTTCAAGATACCACACCCCAAAAGCATAGCCTATAAGGACTCTTAGATGTGGGGGTGGCATTGCTTGACGAGTAACATACACCAACGCTAAAGATTACCCATAACGCATATGTTGGATACTCGTTGGTAGTATACTTACCATGATTTGTATCTGTCACGCCCCGCTTCCCATTAGACTTGGGAGCGAGGACGCGAACGGGCCCGCTTGTGCAAGTTAGGAGGAGATACTTTTGCTTTTCTATCCTCCTTGACTTAACACAATAAGCGTCTGTGTGAAAAACCGCAGGTTCTTGCTTGCATTACTTAAAACAGCACAGATAAGTAAAACATTATTACAATCTCAATGTCTCAACGGAATTACAACAATGCAGAAAAGAATAGTAGGTCTTATGATCCGTACACTGAATGAAAAGAAGTGCAATGAAATTTTCACTAGGTCTACAAGTCTTGGTCCACTGGTTCAGCTATCTCAACTAGTCCTCTTGTCGCTATAGCTCGAGATCTGACATACATCCAAAAACATGAATGTATGTCAGCAAGGGTCTACAAGTAGATGTTAGAACCCAAGGCAAGGTATACAAATTTATACTGGATTTAAGAAACAATTATAAATTAAACGAGATAACAATAAGGTTTAGACATGCTGATTTTAAAGTAAATACATCCTAGCATGCAGTTCTAAGCAGTTTAACAAGTAAGGTGAGCAGTTATGACATTGTAGTTTTAACGAATTAAAGTAAGCACTAATAACATGGCAATCTTTATGTGCGAGCAAGTGTCAACGATTGTTACAATTACAATGCAATGCTTTCTATCATGCATATGGTTCTCGCCTTTAGGTCGTGATGAGTGTATCGTTCTTCACACGGGGGCTTACCATGTTTGGCGCTAACCCACCGCATACGGGTGGTGCCCTTGAAGAGAGTACCCCGTCATACGCCTAGTCGCCACTCAACCCTAACCCTACCCTAAAATGTGCTGGAACACGAGCCAGCCTAGTTCACGAATTACATCACGAAAGTCACGATTTCGCCTTCGAGGCGCACAATGTCACGATGTCACTCTCTTGTTAGTCATTTTAAGACATGCAGCAATTAAATAACATGATCATTTATCTTTACACAATAATTTCCATGGTTACAAGAGTGTCGAGCAATATTTTCAACAATTTTGACAAAAATACTGAGTATGTGAATTTAACGAATTCAACATGAAAACTGATTTTCTTTGCTAATGTTCTAAAATAAGATATATCAAATCATATGCCTTTGGATCACATTTTTAGCCATGGATGCCGTGGTAGTGATTTCACGCGTCATTTCATGTGCAGGTTTGAGTTATACAACTTTACATGCAATAGACCAAATGAGTATCTACCTTCAAAATTCAATATAAATTGCATTCTTGCCTGATTTCAGCGTTTTTGGTGCCGTTGTGTTCGTCTCGACAGGTACTACGTAATGGTATGCCCGGTTATCTGTTTTGTTTAAACAAATCACTGAATTAGATTTTTTGTGAGATAAACACAATATCAAGTTAATCCCTAAATTGGGTTCGTCTAATTTATCGGGTTCTCTGTCTAGGGAGATGTGTATACTGTGTTTTATCACTCTCATATTAACATGGTAAGCCATATTTTAATCTCTAATGTTAACCTAACATTATTTAACAGTCAATAATCATTCCGAAATTAATACTAACAGATTAATTTTAACAAGTTTAACTTTTAATACTAACAACCTATTAATACCCCTCTTATCTTAAGCTAATGGTATGGACCAAGCGTTTCAAAATGGCCTGACTCTCTTTAAATACTGTATGGTTAACATCCTATTTACTACCCTCACCCACTTACACCTCCTCCTATTATTATAATACAATACCCTGACTATCTTTTTAATTCTATCTCCCTTCATTACTCTAGCCTCTCTCTCTCCCCACCTCTTTCTTTCTTTATTCTTTTAAAACTCTTTCTCTAATAACTCTCAGGCTTCTCTCTTCTGTCTATTTCTTTCATCTGTTTTTCCTTTTTTTGTTTCAACAGGTCACGCAAAGGGGAACCACGCACCAGGGGAGGGCTCGCGCACGCAAGGGAAAGCTGGGCGACGGACGGCGGCTCCGGCAGCCCCCGGGCGGCGCACGCTCTGGCGGGTTGCAGGCGCACGCGCGCGGGTGGCGCTCCGGTGCAGCGGTGGTGCGCGCAATGGATTGGGGTGGCCGGCCTCCAAGCTACTAAGAAATCAGGAAGGATGAAGAAGGGAAGATCAGAAGCTATTTCACATCTGAGTTTTCAATTCCCCCTCTCAAAAATTTTGATCTCAGTTTGAGTATGTTTGGGAAGTTGTTTTTTTGGGAAGAATTTGTTGGCAGAAGGGTTTGATTTCAAATTTGGGTTCTGATTTGGTGGTTTGTTTTGCTGAAGTTTGAGGGCCAAATTCGATGGGAGATTTGTGTTTGAGGGCTGATTTGTTGAGGGGATCTGATTTGGGGTAGAATTTGGTTTGGATGAGAAGAAAAGATTGATGGTTTGATTGTTGTTGGTATAGGAAAATTTAGGTGATGAAATCTGGCTGGAGGAGCCTAAATGTGGTTGATCATGGAGAGGGGAGGGAGAGAAGGTTGCAGGAAGATGTGAGAATTTGACGTCGTTGCCTCTGCTTGCTGAAATTTGTGGGTTGATTTGGAAATGGTTTGCAGAATGGTTTACAGGGGAGAAGAAGGTTTCTGTCATTCCCATTGCTGTTGATTGCTGCAGTTGAAATACAACGGTGGAGGGAACATCACCTTGAAGGAGGGATCTGTATGGGGGGGGACTTCAATTTCTAGTTGGATCTCACCAACAGATAGAGGTGGGATTCAATGGGGGTAGATCTAGGTTTAATTAGGGTAAAGTTAATTAGAACAAGTAAAGGATAGTTAGTTAAAGTAATTAACAAGAAAAATAATTAGTAAAGATTACATGGTGAAAGGTAAAAGTAATTACTAAATGTAATTAGTGATTGGTAAAAGTAATTAGTGAATAGTAAAACTAATTAGTAAGACTAATTAGAAAAATATTTAGTGGATGGTAAAAAGTAACCGTGATTAGTAAAAGTGATTAGTGAATAGTATTGGGTGGATGGTAGAATGGTAAACGTGATCGGCATAGTAATTATTATAATATTGAAATACCGATTTTCATAACATACTCCAAAATTACGAAAATGCCATGAGTTCGTATCCTCGCGAGAAGTACGAATACAAAGTCCATTTTAAGGTTGAACGACGAAAAATAGGAGGAAAATCATTTATTCATTATTGAAATCGTTTGAAATAATCTTCATTACAAAAAAACGTGCACTAAGAAAACTTGCCGTTACAGTATCCATTTTACATACGGAGTAATATTCATTCTTTTTCATTTTTCTTTTTTCATATTCAATTCTTTTGTGCTCAATTTTTAGTCATGGCAAATACACATCATATCCATTGGATTTATCAGTTATTTTCAACCTGCATTCACTTTCCAACGTTTCATAAAAGAATCTCCAATTGTACAACAATATTCAATATTAGTGGAAGTGAAGGTGCAGGTGTAGAAATCATGTTATTCAATTCATTAAACATGTCATGGCTATTTAGAGATACTAACATGCACATGTAGCTATAACAATAATACAATGATTCCTACATGGATATGAATGACATTTAATAATACTACTTGAATGATACAAAGAGAAAAGATATACATTAAGCATCATTTTTTTTCCTTTTTGTCTTTTTCATTTTTTTGATTTTTATATATAATGGACTAAGCAAATTAGAATCAAGCAAACTAGCACACAAATAAAACATAGTTCAAGCATGCAAAAATCGATGAAGGTATGCATTAATTTCAAAGAGTGAAAAAGATATACCTTCGTGTCGTCGTTTGGCTAAGAAGCTTAAATAATGAAAACATTCAATCCAAAGCTCCTCACCAAATCTCCATCGTACCTACACGGTAGATGCTATGTGTGACCATGGAATCCAACAAGGTACACTCATGTTAGTCATCAAGGGATTTAGGAACCCACACTTGTTTAAACTTTATTTTCATGTTCCTACACTTATAATAATAAGATGTATGACCAACACTATCACAATTAAAGCACTTTGCATACATATTTTTGTCTATCGTAGGCACGTTGTGAATTTTCCTAAAATTAAATTTTTTTAGCAAGTTTCACATCATATCCTACTCCACGTTTATTATTGCCATAAAGTTGATTCTCTAGAATAATATCCAACGATTGTTTTCCTATAAAGAATTTCTTTAATGAAAATTCTAGACTTGTAATTTTGGATTTTAATGAATCATTCTCATTCAAAATCAAAGTGCACTTACTTATAAAAGCTTTCTTGTTTTCCTCTTCCTTCTTTTCAAATTCAACTGTTTTTCTTTTAAGCTCGTTATTTAGCATGCACAATTTTTCATTAATCTCTCTAATCACATAATCTTTTTCAGTTTCAAGCTTAATTAAATCTTGCTTAAGCATGCTAATATTATTTGTAAGGGACCCTGCGGGCTACACACACACACACTAGAGGGGGGTGAATAGTGTAATAGCAAGAAAAGTGCTTAATTAAAAGTTACTAAAATTAAAGCACAATAAGCAGCGAAAATTAATAGAGTGCTCAACAACAACAATCGCAAACACAATGATTTTACCCTGGTTCCCCCAAAACTTGGGTACATCCAGTCACACCAACATTCAGTATAATCCCACAAAGAGAAGTGAATACAAATCCCACAATGGGATACACTCCCGCAAAGAGAGAGACCTCACCAAGAGGATTTTGACCTAAAAAAGGACCCAACCAACCCTACACAGGGGTCAAATTCTCACCTAGAAAATTACTAACTCCCACTCAGAGAATTAGCGTTAACCCTACACTAGGACACCAAACTCCCACTACGAGAGTTACTCCCACAAAGAGAGTAAAGACTAATTCCCACAAAGAGAATTAGAGTTTCGAAACAAAAACAAAACAAAACAACACTTACCTATGCCTTGATATGATCTTACCAATGTGAAGAAGAAGGCATGCAAGTGAATAACCAAGTGCTTGATATTAGCTTTGATTGCACTTGATGATCTTTCTCTCTTCTAGGAATGAATCCTAACACTTCTCACTTGAGTGTATGAAATGAAGAGAAGAAAGATGTTCTCCAAGAAGAGGAATGAGATTGAAATACCTTGGAGAAATTCCCTAGAGCTTAGATGCTATAGCATAAGAATGAAGCTCTAATTAGGGAATGTGGGAGGAGTCGCTTAGAGAAGAGATTAAATGATCTTCTATGAATTCCTAACCCTTTCAAGAGTTCTAAATGAACTAAGCCAATCCATATATATATGAAGCCAAGAAGAGCCTATAAACACAGCCAAAAACCCAAAGGGAAGAAATCTGCAACGGCTAGATTTTGGCAGTTTACGGTATGAAAAGTCGACTGATGATCATTAGACAGTCGACTGATCAACGGCTAGAAAATATCCCAACGGCTATAATCTGAGCCAGGACAGTTGACTGTAGAAGACTACACAGGCGACTGAAAAGCAGACAGTCGACTGTATATCCTTCATCGGGCGACTGCAGCAGGGATGGACAAGAAACAGAGAGTTGTACTCTTTCTCTAGTTAAGCACACAGGCGACTGATGTCAATAATATAGTCGACTGTCTTATAGTCAGGCGACTGTAATACCTTCATCAGTCGACTGCTATATAAGATGGAGAAAAGACAGAGAGAGATGCATATTTCGCACTTACGCCTTTCAGACGACTGAAGGCCATTTCACAGGCGACTGTAAATATACAAGCGACTGTAAAAACAGCAACAGGCGACTGTTTTGTAACATGGGAAAAGGCTCAGAAAATGCAAGAAGCGCACAGGCGAATGTCGACCAATTCACAGGCGACCGTAAGAGTACAGACTACTGTAAATTGAACATCAGTTGACTGATGCGAAAAGCTCAAAATGAGTCAATAGAAAATTTGACTTGAACTGTGCATCACAGTCGACTGTAGAAGGCTCGACAGGCGACTGGAAATCATCCAGTCGACTGTAAAACCTTCAGCAAGCGACAGCAAGAGAGCCATAGACTCCAAATGAGTCTTTGGACAAGATGAACCTATTGGGTTGGATTCTATGATAATTCTAAGGCTCACTAAGATGGTGAAATGCAAATGCATGAGAGTATGACCATCTATCAAGGCATTACAATAATCCTAGACTCAAAAAGAGAAATGCAAGTAAATGAAATTACTTAGATTACAAATAGCATCTCCTAGAGTCTAAGTCTTCAAGCTCACTATACCTTGATGCTCTCCATCATTTCCAAGCTTTGGCACTCCTTGATGAGCTTCCATTCATCAAGCTCCAAGCTTTGACAATGCTTCTCAATGCTTCTCTAGATGTCCATCCATCATCATGCTCCAAGCTTTGGCTTCATTAGATGATCTTCATGACTTCATCCAAGCTTGAGCACACCATCACTCTTGGAGGTCTTTAAGATATCCCTTGAAATATCCTCCAAGCATTATGCTTTGTCTCATCAACATATAATCATTAAGATAAACTGAAACATACGATTGATTAGCACACTAACATAATGTATTGATCATCATCAAAACAACGTTAGTCTTGAACTCAAGAACTAACTGTTAGTTCTTGGGTTCAAGACTAACGCTATTTTGATGATGTTAAATACATTATGTTAGTGTGCTAATCAATCTTATGTTTTAGTCTCAGTTTATCTTAATGATTATATGTTGATGAGACAAAGCATAATGCTTGGAGGATGATGCAAGGGATATCTTAAAGACCTTCAAGAGTGATGGTGTGCTCAAGCTTGGATGAAGTTATGAAGATCATCTAATGAAGCCAAAGCTTGGAGCATGGTGATGGATGGACATCTAGAGAAGCATTGTCAAAGCTTGGAGCTTGATGAAGGGAAGCTCATCAAGGAGTGCCAAAGCTTGGAGATGATGGAGAGCATCAAGGTATAGTGAGCTTGAAGACATAGACTCTAGGAGATGCAATTTGTAATCCATGTAATTTCATTTACTTGCATTTCTCTTTTTGAGTATAGGATTTTTGTAATGCCTTGATAGATGGTCATACTCTCATGCATTTGCATTTCACCATCTTAGTGAGCCTTAGGATTATCAAAGAATCCAACTCAATAGGTTCATCTAGCCCAAAGACTCATTTGGAGTCTCTGGCTCTCCTGCTGTCGCCTGCTGAAGGTTTTACAGTCGACTTGGTGATTTCCAGTCGCCTGTCGAGCCTTCTACAGTCGACTGTTATGCACAGCTCAAGTCAAATTTTCTATTGACTCATCTTGAGCTTTTCGCATCAGTCGACTGATGTTCAATTTACAGTTGCCTGTACTCTTACGGTCGCCTGTGAATTGGTCGACGGTCGCCTGTGCGCTTCTTGCATTTTCTGGGCTTTTCCCATGTTGCAAGACAGTCGCTTGTTGCTGTTTTTACAGTCGCTTGTATATTTACAGTCGCCTGCGAAATGGCCTTCAGTCGTCTGAAAGGCGTAAGTGCGAAATATGCATCTCTCGCTGTCTTTTCTCCATCTTATACAGCAGTCGACTGATGAAGGTATTACAGTCGCCTGACTATAAAACAGTCGACTATATTATTGACATCAGTCGCCTGTGTGCTTAACTGGAGAAAGAGTACATCTCTCTGGTTCTTGTCCATCCCTGCTGTAGTCGCCTGTTGAAGGATATACAGTCGACTGTCTGCTTTTCAGTCGCCTGTGTAGTCTTCTACAGTCGACTGTCCTGGCTCAGAATATAGCCGTTGGGATATTTTCTAGCCGTTGATCAGTCGACTGTCTAATGATCATCAGTCGACTGTTCTTGCCGTAAACTGCCAAAATCTAGCCGTTGCAGATTTCTTCCCTTTGGGTTTTTGGCTGTGTTTATAGGCTCTTCTTGGCTTCATATATATAGGGATTGGCTTAGTTCATTTAGAACTCTTGAAAGGGTTAGAAATTCATAGAAGATCATTTAATCTCTTCTCTAAGCCACTCCTCCCACATTCCCTAATTAGAGCTTCATTCTTATACTATAGCATCTAAGCTCTAGGGAATTTCTCCAAGGGATTTCAATCTCATTCCTCTTCTTGGAGAACATCTTTCTTCTCTTCATTTCATACACTCAAGTGAGAAGTGTTAGGATTCATTCCTAGAAGAGAGAAAGATTATCAAGTGTAATCAAAGCTAATCTCAAGCACTTGGCCATTCACTTGCATGCCTTCTTCTTCATATTGGTAAGATCATATCAAGGCATAGGTAAGTGTTGTTTCGTTTTGTTTTATGTTCGAAACCCTATTTCTCTTTGTGGGATTAGGATTCTCTCTTTGTGGGAGTTTATCTCTTTGTGGGATAAGGATACTCTCTTTGTGGGAGTAACTCTCTTTGTGGGAGTTTAGTGTCCTAGTGTAGGGCTAACCCTAATTCTCTGAGTGGAAGTTAGTGATTCTCTTGGTGGGAGTCTTGATCCTTGTGTAGGGTTGGTTGGGTTCTTGTGTAGGGCAAAATCCTCTTGGTGAGGTCTCTCTCTTTGTGGGAGTGTATCCCTTTATGGGATTTGTATTCACTTCTCTTTGTGGGATTATAGTGAATATTGGTGTGGCTGGATGTACCCAAGTTTTGGGGAACCAGGGTAAAATCTCTGTGTTTGCGATTTTTGTTGTTGAGCACTCTGTTTAATTTCCGCTGCTTATTATGCTTTAATTTTAGTAACTTTTAATTAAGCACTTTGCTTGTTATTACACTATTCACCCCCCTCTAGTGTGTGTGTAGCCCCGCAGGGTCCCTTACACTAACATTATTCAATAAGGAAGGACAAGAAAGTCAATTAGTTTTTTCAGGCAACCTAGAGTCCTCTTTTTCCAACAAATCAATAGTAGAATCACTTGCAACAATTTTTCCTTTTAGTTCCTTAATTTCTAATATCTTGTTGTAAGTGCCTTGTTGTATTTCATCGTTGGAATTTCTATAATCTTCTAATATGGATTCTAGCTCTTCAATTTCCTCTTGTATGCCTTTACAAATACTTAGAAGTTCAGCTTTACTACCAGATTTTACCTCATCATCTTTTGCCATGAAGCAGAGGGAGGAGTGTGCACAATTCTCATTCTCATCCTCGCTATCCATGTCCTACGTTCGCACCACAGCTTTTCATTTCTTCTCTGCAACATTAGATGTGTCTTGTGGACAATCCTTTATAACGTGTTCCTACTTTTTACATTTAAAACATTTAACTTTATTAATAGTAGTCTGTTCAGATGAATTTCTAGAAGGATTATAATGGTTAGAACAATTAAACATTTGTTGCATGTCAGCTCTTCATTGTGGAGTCTTGATGTATTTTCTAAAGCCTCTGACCATCAACACTATCTCCTCATCCTCATCATCTTCTTCTTTATCTTGAAAAGCTAGTGGCTTTGAAGCTTTTTCCTTCTCCTTTGGTTTCTCTCTAGACTCTATATTCTGCAGCGCATGCTCGTGAGACATTAAGTTGCCTATCAAGTCCTCCACTCTCATCTGTAATAGATCTTTTGCTTCTTGGATGGCAGTGACTTTAGGCTTGAAAGAGCTTGGCAGCGCCCTTAAGATCTTCCTTACCTGTTCAAAGCTAGAATATGGCTTACCGAGGGAGCTAGACTTGCAGACGGTGTTGGTTAAACCTCGCAAACATCTCTGATATGGACTCTGATGGTAGCATGCGAAAACTCTCGTACTTTGTGCTCAGAAGTGAAAGTCTAGAATCCTTCACCTGTGACGTTCTCTCGTGTGTCACCTCCAATGTATGACATATTTCATGTATATTTTGACAATGTGAGATACGATTAAATTCAGATTTATCAAGAGAGCATATAAGAGCCTTCATAGCTTTTCCATTAAAGAATAAAATCTCCAATCATTATCATCCCACTTGTCTTCAGGTTTAAGCATATCAATATTTTCAATTTTAATAACAAGTGCATTTAACCTTTTTCAACAATATGCCAAACTTTATAATCAACAGATATCAGGTAGATTTTCATCCTAGATTTCCAATAAGCATAATCTACTACATTAAATTTTGGGCTCGTGATATGGACTGACCTTCAGAAAAAGCACAATCAATAGAGTAATTCATGGTCAATCTAGGCTAGATCATATAACCCGCTCTGATACCACTTGTTGGATCTAAATCTAAGCCTAGAGGGGGATGAATAGGCTAATAAAAAATTCGCATGCAACCCACGATAAATCACACGCAGATATAATCATATGCAGGGTAAATAATAATCAGACACAGATGCACACCAGATTTACCTTGGTTCGGTCGATCACCACGACCTACGTCCAGCCCTCGAAAGCAAATATTATATTAATAGTGTACAGGACAACCGTAATAGCGAGAGAACCAACGTCTCTACACTCACCAGGCTCAGTACCCCCACTCACCGTGTTCAACACTATTAATCCTAATATATGCTCTCACTTGACGACACCCGTCAAGTTCCTCTTGTCTAGACCACCACTAGACAAGACCCCAAAATATCACAAGTAAACGGCAAAGTTTTCCCTACAGAGATCAAACAATACTACACAAAAATAATAATAATAGTTTAGAAATCTCAGTTTTGTGTAGCCATCGTCGCCTCCGTCAATCAGCACGGGCCAGCTTTAGTCTGGTAAGATGTAGATGTCACGTCTCTCGTCTCCTCAGCAACTCAAGTTGCAGCCTTGGCTTATACGTTGTGCATCCCCCTTTGCTGATGACTACTTACAGCACTTGGCTTAGGTTGGCAACTTGCGGCTCTTGTAGAACCCCTTGATGGCACTTGCTTGATGATGCTTTGTTGTGGCAGCAGCAGTGCGTGCACAATGGTATGTGGTGCTGCAGCAGTGCACGCGCAGGGCTCCTTGGTGCTGCAGCAGTGCACCGCGTAGTGCTTGGATGCGGCTGCTACAGTACGCGTGCAGCTGCTCTCTCCTCCTTGTTGCTGACTTGCGGCAAGGGCTCGTGGGTCTTCAACTTGCGGCAAGGGCTCGTGGGTCTTCAACTTGCGGCAAGGTAATGAATACTTGAAGTTTGTGCAAGGCAGGGGAAAGGCTATATATTGCGGCAATGAAGAACTTTGGGCCTTGGTGTGTTGCGCAATCAAGGAGCTCTTTGGGATGTAGGACTATTTGGAGGACGAGAGCTTTAGGCCTTGGATGATGAAGCTTGAAGATGATATGGCAATGGGATCTTCAATGGAGCTTTTTGGCAATGGCTACTTGGGCAAGGATGCTAGGAGATTAGGCTTTGTAATGGCTCGCGCAAGGGAGCTTTTTGGCCTTGGTTAAGGTTGCGGCTAGAGAGATGAAGATAGGAGTTTAGCTTGGGATTAAAGCATGTAGAACTTGTAGCTTTGTTGCAGCTATAGGATGTATATTGCGCACCTTCTTCTTTCTCTTCTTCTTTGTGATGCCGCACTCCCTTTGTTATGGCCGCAACTTGATGTCTAGGGTTTTTGGTGTTGGCCGCCAGTTTTTCTCCCCTTTGTTGCTTGGTTTATATAGGAAAGGGTGATGGAGAAGTTGTGGCTGGGGGGAATCCTAATGGTGATATGAATATGAGATTTGGAGGGATTTGAATAGGATTTAGTAGGGATTATTTTTGATCTCATTGCAATACAAATAGGATTAGGAATTTGAATGGGATTTGATTTGCAATACTAATAGGATTAGGATTTGAATCAATCTCTAATTGATTTGAATCAATCAAAAGGAGATTTGAAAGAGATACTCCATATACCTCCATCTTTGACCAAGTCCAAGTTTCTATATGAATAGCAATTTCTCCATCTTCCAATTTTCTATGTGAATATCAATTCCTCCATCAACTGACTTAGTCATCACTTTGAAGATTTACATGCGTGCCATTCCTGAAAACACTTAGCACACACATTAGAACATTCACACACGTCTATTATCATCAAACACGAAGTTAACGATCGTTGTATCCAACATACGTTGTATCCAACAGTAAACCCTCTCAGTGGAATAAGCCCCCCACAATATACTCACAACCCGAGTACTAGGTTTCACAACAAAATGAAACAAAACACACACTTACATATGCCTTGAATAGATATTACCTATGTGAAGATGAAGGCATGGATGTGTGGAAACCAAATGCTTGAAGATGAGCTTGATGCACTTGGAAAACTTCTCTGGTTAACCACCACTAGATCAATGCATTTAATGTAGGAAAAGAGAGGGAGAGGAGAATGCTTTCTCTAAGCAATTTGGCTCTGTAAAATGATTTCTATAAGTGTGGAGAGAGTCCAAAAACTCACTCTAAAACTAGCTTTAAATAGTCCCTCAAAACAACCCACAAAAAGACAAAAAAAATGTTAGAAACGACTAGCTAAAATAACCCAATGGCTAATTTTGAGAGACGACCAGACATCTGGTGAAGACCTATCAGATATCTGATGTACAAGGGCTAGACGCCTAGTCCAGCATTATACAACGCCTAACAAACTCTGCCTAGAAAAACGGATCACCAAAATAGTCATAACAGACAGTTGGACTCCGATTGAGGTGATTCAAGATGCTTTGGAAAGCTAGAGAAGAATGCAATCTAATGAGCCAGGAATGGATAGGAAACTTCAATCACAGAAAAATTGGCAGAAATTTGAATACTAAAATAGATTGCAGAAATTCCAACACACAGCAAGAAGACGTTTGGAGAACACTTGTCAGATGGCTAATCAACTGTTCGGTCATCTGGCAAGCCTTCTATAGACGGCTAAAAATTGTGGGTGAGAAAAACAGAGAGTATATGAAAAATAACTCACTATGTTAAGTCGATTGGAGTTCATGTCCCAGACATCTGAGGAACTGTATAGACGCCTGGTCTTAGAACTTCAGTCGGCTAACTCATGGCCATGTCAAGCTAAGCAAAAAGCTGACACGCCATACATCAGGTGACTCTGTACCAGACGTCTGATCCTGCTCTAAATACATTATAAAGAGTGTTTGAGCATGAGATCAAATGAGATGGGTTCTAGGATAATCCTAAAGTTCCATATAATGGAAAATGATGCAAATGAGTGTGTGTGCATCTATTCAAGCCTACAATGAAAGAGCAAAATACATGAAGGAAGTATAAAAATACACTTGCTGATCTTCATTCGTCATCCCATGCTTTTGCTCCAAAGCCTTGAAACCATCATCCCATCACCAATATGTTTTGTCTCCATCAAGATAATCATTAGAAAATCTAAAACTAAAACATATAAGATGATTAGCACACAACATAATGTTCATCATCATCAAAACAACATTGGTCTTGAACTCAAGAACCAACACCTTGAGAATCAGTGGCGTCCGACATGATCTTTGGAGAAAAAGCCACTGCAAAGTTCGGAACACACGATTGAAGAAGAAAGAGAGCAAGGAGGCATGCGCAAGTATGGATAACCGCTGGCTTCCTCTGCTTTTAAACTTGCCCCGGGCAAGAACCAGTGGGAGACAATTATGACCATCTGATCCCTACGAAGCACATTAGGCGGGTGCTAACAGTAGCCGCTAGATCTTCGCGACTGTCCAACTTCCGCACATTATACCACTCACTAATTAGCTCCGCCACGTCAACAGAGATGTTTCTTTGATACTTGTGCTTGCATCTTGGAATTCTGAGAAAAGATATGGGTGCATTGTCCCTGTCCTTTTACTTTTAAGGTGAGGCAGCCACGTCAGCACGCCATAATGCAGGCGCCTTCACCTAGGTGCCGCCCTTCGACGTAGGTATCGCATGTTCAAGGCAAGACAGTCCAACCATAATGAGTTAGCCAATGTCATTTGACTCGTTAGCTTCTGTTTGGTTTCGTCTC